>OZ014474.1:23971810-24716308 GCA_963965965.1 Trididemnum nubilum
CTACATCATTCTGCAAGCATAGTCAGCAAATAATGTGATGACCGAAATTATAAAAACCACGTCTTTTTGTTTGTTTCTGTTCAGTATCAGTTTGATCTAATAAGATTTATTTATTGAAATGAGAGCTATTCGAAAATTTTGTAATAATTTTCTTTTTTTGCAATCTAATTTTCCATCCGCTTTTTTCACTTGCCAATGTTTCAAATAAATTTACCTTCCACTCGATCAGCGTTTTTAGGAACACGTTTTTCAGCCACATCAATCGGGGATCCTCTGGACTCCTCACAGGGAAAGTCGCATTGCAATTCACAATACCAAACCATCTGCAAAGTAATCTCACTTTAGGTGAAACCAACAAGTACAACGTCACCTGACTAGTTAACTGTGAGTAAAGCAAGTATGCCACCACTGTTGTTAACTCCAGCAAAAAAACAACGAATAATGTATCAACTAAAAATCCGTCATTATATTGCACGATACCAGCTTCAGTTTCATTTCCATCAACAACATTATATCCGTACATCCTTACTCGCAAAAGAAACTCTCCAGTTCCTTTAGATTTTTCACAGCTTTGCAAGCATCTTCCCACTTTCCAGCTAAGAACATCCTTTGCTAAATTGACTTTCATCTAGAAAAAACCGCATACGAATGTGCTATAGCAAGTACTGTATTCAGACTACAGGGTAATTATTTTTAAAAATGTTTGACTGGCGTTCTTTTTAACACAATCATATTATTTCGATTTATTTCTCAAGATTTTATTTTTGGTTAGGGAAACCGCCATAAGGACTTATACAATCTCATTGTTTGACTTACTTGATTTAGTTTAGGCAAACCGCTATATGGATGATACTGCCCTTTTTATAGAATAAAAATTAATTAAAATTACTTTTGACATCGGATTGAGCTGCACATGAGCCAAAGTCAAGTTAGTTTTTCTCAACGCGGGCCGAGCTTGGTCTGCAGCATGTAAATCCTCAATGTCCGACCATAGAACGTCGCGATCATTCAGATGTAAGTACCTTGTGCCACCTGGTCTGGACGCATACATAGCGTTACGAATATTCTGAAATAATGATACAACACAAAATTTTTTATTTGCCGCCCTGCATGCCGGCGAGGTAGAAAACAATAAAAATATGACTTGTAAAACTGGATCTTGCAAAAAAGTAAAGCAAGTAAATCAATGTCCAACTTAGAAATGACACCTACCTTGAGAAGATGCGATGGATCTGAGCAAAGATAAATGTTGTGGTCACAAACGGGATTTGGAGCAACATAGGGTTTGTCCAATCTTTTGGCATCACATTTGGATACCAGTTTTAAAAACTGGCGATTCGTTGCTAACCCATCTGCGATCACTGCATAGATGTGCAAGTTCCTTGCTTCACAAGCTAAAACAAGCTTCCAAAATTTCATTGCCAAGACACCCGCTGGAGTTGTTGTAGTCGGATACCACGCAATGGGCATTGATATTTCATGAGCTACTGTTCTGACGTAAAAAACTGTAAGATAAAATATATACAAGTTAGTTAAAGTACGGTTGAATCTCACGTAAAGCGAAAATAATGCATTAATAGAAATAGCACTAAATAAAACATTACTCGATAAAGTTACCGTGAAGTATAGAATATAATTACATACTGCACTCTTACCAAGCACGTGTGTTGCAATTTCCCCAGAATTATCACCAGCATTTAAGTTTACCAGCCCAACTACTTTGCCATTATGAAAAACCAAATTTTCCCGAACTGAAATGCAAAGCTTTATCTGTTAAAACATGGTTGATGGACAATGGGAGTATTGCGTGTAGCATGCTATTACAGTGCTTCTACTTAACTGAATTTAATTAAGAACGGTATTTCAGAAGACTTGCTAGTAACAAGTACATGGTTTAAGTGCAGCAATCACAGTTCTGCACAGCAAAAGTAATTCAATTTTCCTTCATTCCCAATATGGAGACTCAGATCAAGATAGTTTAATTTTATGAAAAAGGCAAAGTCTGTTGGTTTGTGGAGTGATCAACTACTTTTCAATTATACACCTTAAAATCACTGCAAATTCTTGATGTGCATATAAACGGTCTGATGTGCATATAAACTGTTTGCCAAACAAGTAAAGAGAAGAGTGGAACCGCATTGATACAGAAATTGAAAGCAAAAAAAGCACTTTTTGATAGAACTAACTTTTCATCTCATCCAGAGTAAAGTAGCCAGCAACACTGCAATCACTTCCCGCAACAACTCGTTCAATCTCTTCCAAAGCCATCTGGCTCAGCCCAGGTGTTGGCGAAATATAGTCTCTAGAACAAATTAAATGTTTCATTACACTCGCTATAATACGGCGAAGCGTATAATGAGTTGGCGGAACCCATCTCAGCGTCATAGCGCCCGGGCTACATAGCTCTTTTCGAAGAATTGTCGCGGCGGTGGCGAGCCGTTCAACATCGTGTTCCATTTGACCGACCCAAAACTAAAAACTCCAGAGACGAACGCCTTACCAATCGACCAACTGGCCGGTTTCCAGTTTCTATAACATTCCATAAACAAACAATTAAAGTGTTAGTATAATTTTGTTGCCGTAGTAACAAAAAAATTAAAAAACGAAAATATAAAATGGTTTTGTAAAGCTATCAATAAAACCAAATACAGCAATACATTATGTCAGAGTTAGACGTATAGAGTCTTTGAGAACCTGTAACGTCTAATTGTAATGGCAGACGGCAAAATTAATGCTCCAGAAGTTCGCACGTGTTCATACGCAGATGGTGAGCGACAGTAAAATTCAGTGCACCACCGCAGAGTGTCTGGGTGATATGGTCTGCAATTAGCTGTCAATCCAGCATTTCTGATTTGTTCACGGATGAACATTTTCCGCCAAGGGTTATCACTTTGTACGGTATCCATATTCTGCCGTACAAATAAGATTAATTGATAACTTGCCACTTTAACTACCAACTTTTTAAAATTCGTTTTAGTGCAGGCTTGCAAAATCGAATAGGTTTAATTAAGACAAAAATAGAGGTCACCGACTTTTTTTTCTTAATTACATAAAGCGCTACATGCTGTATAACACTACAGCTGGAAAACAAAGCAATCCATTGACTATCATTCCCTCATTTCAAAGAATGGGTGTGCGAATGAATGGTAAGTTGAAAATCAAACAAGTGGTATCGGTATGTCATTGCAAGAATTGCCTTGTGACATGCTTGCTTACCGATGCCAAAATTACTACAGCATGTAATATACCCCAACTGTGCCATCGTCACATGCAGCATCCTTGTTTTCAGCTTCTTCTAATTCTTCAACATCTAAGCTTGCAGCTTGACACCCAAATTCCTCACAGTCTTCGCAAATCCCCGAAGATGCTAAGCAAATGAAACGGGCATTGGTCACAAAAAAGAAAATGAACTAACTACGTGGGAGCAAGAGACCGACACATGTTGATTGTCAAAAGTAGTATCATTCAAACAGTCAAACCGACTCTCTATTTCATGTTTTTCGTGGTCACTCATCATTCCATCTTAATCCACTTAAAAATGATTAGGTAAAATTATGCAATGCAAGAAGCGAAACTTACTCAGCAGCTTGCAAGAAGGGGAACGAAATATAGTTTGTAATTCTGTCTTCATTTCCTCATATTTTAAGACATGATGATAGCTGCATTTATCCACCATTTCCGGTAATCCTGAACATACGCTCATCTTCCGTAGTGATTCTGAATTAAAAACTGTGATTACCGTACTAATTCCCGGTAACTAAGAGAAATACATCATTTTTGAGTGAAATACTTTTTTACATGCGGTATCATGCTACAATAAGACATTTTCGAGGAAAAAATAAAAATTGGACATACGCCTAATCAAAAAAAAAAAAATTCAAAATTAATGTACAGTATTTTCAATGTAACAAATAACCGAAAAATAACATAATCATGCACTCACCAAGAACATGAAATAAAGAATCGGTTTGACTGTTCAAATTCTGATAAGTTTGCCGATCAAGGATCCAGCCAAATACCCGAATATTATCAATGGTAGCTGAAGAAGAAAAAGTGATTCTGCATAAAAATCAAGCACACACAACCTGATGAACCATCAAATATTCTTGGTGTTGCAAATAATGCTTTAAATATTGATATTTAAGCTTACTTATATTGTTAATTTGAAACATTTTGAACATGTTTTAAATGAATAAATTATAAAGGTAAACGATGCACTTATAACTTCAGTGCTTCGCAAGCAGTAATTCTAAGTAACATATCTAAACTCACTTCAGTTTAGGCAAAACATGATCAGTTTCACGAAGCTCAGCAACTAACGTTTGTCGATGTTCATAAAACAGAAACGTTTCTACAAAAATTAGATGTTTAACTTAAACCATTTTGTTGTCAACCGAAAAGAGCGTCTGCTACTGAAATGATACACTTGAGTACGATTCACTTCGCTGTCTCCTGGTCACAGCAATGTCGCAAATAAACTGCAATTACAATTAAGTTTTTTGGAAAACATTTATTTTGTGAAAAACGGTAAGAAATTTCATATTGAAGGGCGAAGGCATTTTCTGTACATGTACTACCACAACACCACCTAATTCCCCTATATATCTTTTTCTCTTTAATGCGAGTATTTCCTAGAAGGTTATAACAGCAACAGCCAGAGCATAAGATGCAAACGTTATTCATGCTCTTTCATAAACTCTTAAAAACGGTAAGAAATTTCATATTGAAGGGTGAAGGCATTTTCTGTACATGTACTACCACATCACCACCTAATTCCCCTTTATATCTTTTTCTCTTCAATGCGAGTATTTCCTAGAAGGTTATAACAGCAACAGCCAGAACATAAGATGCAAACGTTATTCATGCTCTTTCATAACCTCTTAAATTTGCTAAAGCGATTTTAATCAAATTTATTGCATTGTAATTTGTAACTTGTTTGCAGCAATGGACTTTGTTTCTTTTGCGAATTGTAGGAGCGTTAAAAGCATTTCATTTACAGTTCAATTTCAACAAATATTTTGTTGTTAACTTGAAGTGACGTACTCTACTTAACTAGTTGTCTTAAACATTCATTTCTTAGGCATACTTGAAGACAGTAACCTTTCAAACAATTTGATAGAGTTTGAATGGATTTTTTAAGGTCAGATATGTTAGAATGTTTCAGCTTAACTGGAAGTGGATATCGCTTTGCAGGAACGCTTCGTTTGGGGGCACTAAATCGTATGGATGGTTTTGGTAAATTACGACAGGGTAAAGCCATTAACTTAAGCCGTTAGCGTGAAGCAAAAGAAAGTATATCTTCTTTTCGAAAATGGAGGTCACATATTAAAACTCTAAAAAAGATGTTTGGTTAGTGGAAGCTGAAACTGCGGTAACACATTTAGTAATTATAAAATGGCTCTTTGAAAACCTTTAGTTTACCAAAAAAGACTAACAGACACCTGATTCCACATGAGTACAATACTAACAAACAATATCATTAGATAATGAGAAAAAAAAATAACATGCAGGCTACTTGTGGAAAACAATGATAAAGTATCATCATAACTTGTGCAACTGTGCAAAGGTTTTGGCAAAGAAACAAACTAAGTTCTTTGAAAACAAATGAACCAAACTCTTTACAAGCATAAATTAACTCAGTGTAAAATGTATAACGCAGTCTTAGTAGTTTGCTTTGCTACTTTTTTTCGTCTGAAAGAATGGAAAGCCCTAAGAAGCAGTAAAGTTAAACAAATATAATTACTTATATTTTTAGTAAATGAAATGATGAAAATGACTGCTACGCAAGGTTTCAAGCAATAAGCAATTTCAAAATGAGACACTACAATTTTTCGAGTTTTAGAAAACTTTTACGTACCGCAACAAATATCTGTGCACTATATTAAGATATACGCATAATAATAACAGATAAGTTGTACACAGTTATACTCATTGCCTATTGAGAAACAACCTACAAGTTATATGCTAATAAACCTTACGTTTCCTTATGGAGCATCATTTTTATGTGATCCCCTGCATCAGCATCACGCAAAAACAAAATGAAATCTGTCAAATTTTGTCTATGCTGTCGCTCATCTTCATTACTAGCCAAATCAGGTCGTTTTATGGAAAAAAATGATCTTTCGGGACTTTTTTTTACTTTCACAGCTTTCAAAGCAACCCGGAACTGCACAGTTCTTAGTACCCATCGATAGGCAATTACAAACAAAGTTTTACACCACTCTTACCAAGTGTTACTTTTACAATTACGTAGGTTATGTTACAGCAGACTATAATAAGCAAAATAAGCAAAAAAAAGCATTATCAATACCTAATAAGCTAGCAGCTTACGTCACTTCCTACAAAACTAAACTACTGCACCTACCTATTTAACTACACCTGCGCAAACCAATGCAACTTACACATTTTGGAAAGATTGCCTAAAGAGATAGCCTGCATGATGTAAAATGATTAAACAGAAGCTTCAAAACTTTACAAAACTTTAGGGATATTGGTAGGAGCAGTATCATTATTAGATCCAACAGCATTTAAATCATGAAAATCCTCCACAAATAAGCTCAAGCAATCAAGCCTGCATTTTTTCAGATAGGACATAATTTTTTCATTCCTAAAAAAGCTTATTATCCTTCGTAAAGGGACTATAGCTCGCTATTTACTGAGCAAGTAGTAACTGAACAAAACCCAAATTGAATTTCTGCTAATTTGACAAGCATGGTCGAATGGGTAGAAACGTAAGGCCGAATGGGTAAAGCCAAAAGGTTTAGTCAGCAGCGAAGAATTCATAGAAAATTCGCAGGCAGACAGGATCACTGGAAACTCCTACGCAGGGGAGGATTCCTCCAACCATGACGTAGTCATTGCAATGAAAAGTGCGCGGATTGTCCAATATTTACCGTCCGACGCTGGCCAGAGACTGGAGGAGAAATATGCACTACAATAACAATGCAAAGTTTTAAACTTTTTTAGCCTACATGATGTAAAATGAATGAAAAACATGTGCAGCTTAGTCTACTAAATTTTGCAATAAAAATGAACTGATATTGACACAACAATTACAAGCAATGCATTCGTCTCCGGAGCAGGAGGTCTGAGGTTTAAATCTTGAATCGATCACATCGGACACAATCTTGCCAACGGTTCACCTACACTATTTGCAGCTTGAATTGTTTTTTTTGCTTTGTTTTTTGCTTTGTTTTTTGCTTTGCAGCTTGAATTGTTTTTTGTTTTGCACTACAGCTTGAATTGTTTTTTCTGAGGTTGGACTCAAGGTTAACTAACAGAGTTGCTACCTGTCCCATACTATTTATTAAACGTAAAATGTCTACAGAAATTTTAAATACTCTTCACAGAATCAAACTGGTTTTTCTACCTTTCTTTTTTGTAGTTTCGAGCTGTACATCGACGATAGTAGGTATGCACAATATTGTCAACTTGTCAGGTGGGCAGGTGGCAGCTTGACTCTCACTGTCTCCTGGCAGCCTGGCCAATGCAACTTGGTGAATAAAATGTAATTATAATTACATTATACGTTAGTGGTTACACTTTAATTTTTTCTTTGTACTTTATAAATGCATATTGCATAGCTTTGTAGATCGTAGGAATACATTTAGTCCTTCAGATCAATCTAACTTCTAGGAGCATGGAACTCAAAACTGTAAATCTGAAGAGTGAAATGCCATGCTGTTCAGTAAGAAAAATACAGATTAGCCAACTTTAGACTTATCTAGCCTACTAGTAACTTTAAGAATTTGGGGTAACAAAGACTCAGTTGTTCTTGCAGTGGCATTTTTATCCTCTTGTCACTTATCAGACATTGTTGAACAAACTTAGTAAATCTAGACTTGCAACATCAGACATGATTTGAAGGCTACACTTTTGATTGCTTAAAGTACCTTACTTAGTACCTAGATAAAAATTGAAGTAGCAAAGTAGGCCTAGTGGTAATACTGCCCCCTGCCCAACTACAAAGTAGACTGCTTCGTACTGTGTAACTTACTGTAGCAAGGAGAAGTTGGCATATCTTATTACCTACAGTATACCTGCTATTAAACTATACAAATCAGCTACCTCAGTAATAACTTGCATTAAATTACACACCCCAACAGGCTTTTTTATTATAAATAATATCTATTTCTCACTGTTTTCAGGTTAATATCTACCTGTGTTGCAAATGCTAGCCTTAAGTAATGTGTTTACTTTGTCACTCCCAATCTCCAGAAGCATTTACACGATTATTCCTTCAGTTTCGTATGTGCTTTGTGACACGGAATGCGAAATTATCGAAGTTTATAAACAACGAAAACTTTTGCAAAAAAGAAAAAAAGGAGAAAGACCGATCACGTGATGTGACTGGAATGGTTGATAATATGCATTCTAACCTTACCCTGTTTGTGACGTAGTGTCGTTTCTGCATTTTTTAGTGCGGCAACACTTTCTGCCAGAATGACGCTTGTTATTCTGCCAGAATGACGGTGGTTATTATTTAACTTATCTGATAGACCATCCAGCATCCATGTACACAGAAAATAAGTATGGGCTTAATACACCTCCTTGTCTAACCCCATTAGAGACCGTAAATGCTTCAGACACATAATTTGCCCATCGTACTTTCATCGTTTGTGTTGAATACCAATGTTTAAGTAGACGAATGAAGCAGGTAGGTGTTCCTCTGCTCCTTAACTTTTCAAAAAGTAAAGAGTGATTTACTCTATCATATGCTTTAGAAGAATCAATAAACGCCAAATATACAGGTGATTTATGTACAACGTACGACGATACTGCTTGCTTTAACAAGAACACACACATATCAGTTCCACTCTTGCCTTTATACCCAAATTGATTATCATTAGTGTTCAAATATTTTTTGACATGTGACAATACATAACGTTCAAAACAATTTCGATATTACACTAGTAATTGCAATGGGACGATAGTTATTTAGACTTTGTACATCTCCATTGCTATATTTGAGTACTGGAATAATTATTGTTTCCACACATTTGCCTGGCATTATACCGTGATGCAAGCAAAGATTAACAAATACCGCCAGATAATGAAACAGACTTTGATCAGCAAAACATGCCGTAAGTGTTCTGCCATAATACCATCTGTACCAGCAGCTTTCTTTAACGGCAACTTGAAAGTTAGTTGTTTTAACATGCTTTTATCACATAAATAAGGTAATAGATTTTCAGAAGTACAACTGTAATTTGTTGATTCAGTATCAATCTTGCATATTTTACTATCATTGCTATAACTATTTAAAAGTTTTTCATAATGCTTTTTCCAAACAGATACAATGTTTTCATGTCCTTTTACTCCCTCTAATGACATAGGTAGAGGACTCTTAAAATTATTCTGCTTTGCTTTGTTCCAGAAAGATTTTCTTGAGCAATCTTTGTGCAGAGCCTCAGCCATTGCATCAGCTTTGTGTTGTTCAGACTTGCTATTACAATGCTTAAGTGCTTTTTTGAATGCTTTTTTTGAACTTTTCATCTTAAATGAAACAGTCATGTTAAACACACTGCAAAGATGTAGACCCCAAGTGTACGAAAGATACCGTAGTCTGGTATATACAATATATACCGGTACCCGTAGTAGAAGTCTAACCACTAATACCTAAAAGCTAACAGCTGATATTGACTTATCTCAAGTTAATCTTTTAATAGGACGCTTTGTTACCGAGTACGGTAACTACCGTAGATTTGCTGAACCAACTGGTGGGGTTCCTGTAACTTCTTTCATTCAATTAGGCCAACGCCACTAATAAGTGTTGTATCAGGCAAAGTCACTTTAACTAACGAAGGCTATAAGTTGAGCGGATCATTCGTTCCATTGTTGAGCCACAGAGAACTACATAAACCCAGAGAGAACACAAGGCTGTATTACGTCACGTCACGCATGAATGAAATGCGAAAATTCTTCCAGCTAAGCATCTAACTGCATAGAAAGTAAATGGAAGCAGACAAAATCTGGACCCCCAAAAAAATATGGGGGTGTAGGCGACAAACGAAGTGGAATTGGAGAAAGTTAGTGATGTCTGTGATATCAAGGAAAGCTTGTTTAGTGATATCAAGGAAAGCTTTGCAAAAACAAGATATCAAAGAAAGCTACATTCGAGGAAAGCTTGTTTCCTCGAATGTATTCCGATTTTCAGCTTAAAGACGCCTTCCTTTGGCCTCACGGTTTCTAGCCATTATTAGTCTATGTTAATACCCGTATCAGTTATTTATTGCAGACAATAAATTGATTGGAGGCATAAGTTGAAATATCGTTTGTGAGGTAGCTAATCACTGTTGTAGCCGCAGACTGAGCGGTTTTAGCCTATTTTGGATCTACATGGCCTATGAAGGAGGTGTGAGGTAGGAATGCTTTATGACTGTATGATGTGCTAAAACATGACAAATCACTGTTAAATTAATATTGTAGTCCCTATACAAGACAATGAAGATTTAGCGACAAGCTCGAGGTTTGCCTGGTGTGATCTTATAAACAACACAAATCTTAAACCATGCCAGCTTCCATCTGGGTACAAGTTGTGTTTAATAATTAAATGCCAAATTTGTGCTAATTCTTTGCTCTGATCTCTACTCTGATAATGGTCACACACCATGAGTGGTTTCCTCAAATCATCATTACGAATTAATTGAACAGATTCTGTTGTATCTAAGATTAATAGTTGGACTTGTACTAGTAAAGTAGATGACTTAGTAAAGTCACCAGCAAATGCGACCCAACGTAAATGGTAGCGGTTAACTATCACTTCAATACTAGTTAGCTTTTTAACTCATATGTGAGTAGTTAAAAAAAAACGTATTGGTTGTGATTTTGCTCTGCGTAAAGAAAAATGCCCTCAGAATTTATATACAGGGTGTCCATAAAGTCCTGCACACATTTAAAATTTTAATATCTTAAAAACTCCATATGGTAGAAACTTTAGATTTTCGACAGAGAATTATACCACCATAAAGTTTTTTTGTTATTTTTCACAGGTTATTTTATTGTTAAAGTGAGTACGAATAAGTCATTTTTAATAAAGTAGTAAGGAGTAAGTTTGCAACAAATTATGAAAAATGTTTACCATTCAACAAAAAGCACAATGTGTTCTTTGATACAATGAATTGAAATCACCAACTGGAGTACAACGTAAATTTAGAAATGAGTTTGGACAAGACCCTCCACACACTAACAGCATTAAGAGATGGTTTAAAAATTTTATGGAAACCGGCAGCATTTTGGATCGCAAACGATCAGGTAGGCCAAGCATTGATGAAGAGACTGTTGATGCTGTCCATGTAGCATTTCATCGCAGCCCAAGGAAATCAATTCGTGTTGCATCAAATGAACTTGCTATTCCTCGAAGCACAGTTCACAAAGTTTTACATAAACAACTTCGGCTCCATGCTTACAAGTTACAAATTGTTCAAGCTCTTAAGCCAGATGATCTCCCTCGCCGAGCAGCTTTCGCTGAAGAAGTTCTTCAGCGCATTGATGATGACAATGGCTACCTTAACAGTGTGTGTTTTTCCGACGAAGCAACTTTTCATGTATCCGGGAAAGTCAATAAGCATAACATTCGAATATGGGGTTCACAAAATCCTTGCGAGATTTTAGAAAGAGAAAGAGACAGTCCCAAAATCAATGTTTGGTGTGGTTTAATGCACAACCAGATTATTGGTCCGTTCATTTTTGCTGAATCCACCATTACAGCAAACATTTATCTGAATATGCTAAAACATTACGTTGTTCCTCAATTAGAAAAGTTCCAGCCGAGGGTTGTGTTTCAGCAAGACGGTGCCCCTCCACACTGGGGTTTGATAGTTCGTGTCTTTTTAAATGAAACTTTTCCAAACCGATGGATTGGAAGAAATGGCCCAACACCATGGCCGCCAAGATCTCCAGATATCACCCCTTTAGACTTTTTCTTGTGGGGTTATGTAAAAGACAGAGTTTACAGAACGCTAGTACGTGACGTCGAAACATTGCAGTCACGAATAATTGAGGTTCTCGCCACAGTAAACGAAGAAATGCTGGAGAACACTTGGCGCGAAATTGAGTATCGCCTTGACATATTGAGAGCAACAAATGGAGCACATGTTGAAGTCTATGAATAGCATGGAAAATTAAATTCTTGAAATATGGCTATTACTTAAACTGCTAGAAATTTTTATATGTAAAACTTTAATAAACAAACTTTACTTTGCAAAAAACTGTATGATTTTATCTGCTTTAGTTATTTAGCAATACAATTTTGAAAAGTGCTCAAGACTTTATGGACACCCTGTATATCTTGGTTAATTTACGTAGCCTACTGTATCTCTCTAGACAATCTTTCTTAAATGTGTATAAGTTGGATTGATATGGGCTGTTAGCTTATTACAGCATTAGGTTTGATATTGCTTTTTTTCTGTACTTCTATGAAACTATTTTATTTCTTACAGTGTTAGGTATTTTTTTGGTTTTTTTGCTATTTTATTTCTTACAGTGTTAGGTATATTTTTACATTTTTAACGTTTTTTTTTATCTTCACCTCAGAATTAGTAGAATTTTGCAATGAACACCTTTGTTTTTTGGTCCACACTCTTGAATTCGAAGTATCAAACTTTTTTAGCCCCACCCTCCCCCCCCCTACCCAGTTACGCTATCGTGGTGTCGGGCTTGGTTTCCAGTGTTCTGATGTGCCTGTGAATTTTTTCGAATTTTTGTCCACTGAATTTGCTCAAAGCCACCAAGCAGAGATAATCATGTCTTATCCAAGGACGCAACAACGTGACCAGGCTGTGGGCTGAACCCAAATGATACGAACAGAGTGGTCGTGAAAACGACGCCTTTCCCCTCTCGGCCACGCTGCCGACTAAACCATTCGGCCATGCATGTCAAATTAACAGAAATTCTCTTTGGTGCTTGTTCAGTTAGTATTTGTTCAGTAAATAGTGTATTATATATAGTCCCTTTACGAAGGATAATAAGCTTTGTAAGAAGATAGAAGAATTATGTCTTATCTGGAAAAGTGCAGGCTTGATTGCTTGAGCTTATTTGAGGAGGATTTTCATGATTTAAATGCTGTTGCATCTAACAATGATACTGCTCCTTCCGATATCCCTAATTTATTCCAAGTTGTTCCAAAACAATGCTGTCTTTCCTCAAAAGGTGTGGCGTTAGTGTCCAAATGGATTTTGATGTTTAAAAAGAAAAGAAAGGAAAACGAAGTTGTGAGTTTATTTGCGAAGCATTGCAAGGAAGCAAAACCCTTTTTTTTTGAGCGCGACACAGCTTGAAGCAGCGAAATTGCTGTTGTCAATTTTAGAAAACATAATTAAAAAAACAGAAAATGAAGACAATGCGGTAACGCTACCCATCTCCAAAAGCGATAATTACATTTTGCAGTATATTGGAGGATATTTGATTGCGAAAATTTGCAAAAAATTTCCAAACAGTTTTGAAAGTGCTTCTATGGGACTCTGCTCCCAACAATCCCCAGATCCTGATTCCTTGATTTTTTTGTTAAACAGGAGTCCTAACGCACTGCAAGTGCCTAGTGAGGAATTTTTGCAATTGCTGATTCATGTTTATTATATTTTTGGAAAAGAATGCACTAAAAGGTTAACCTCAGTTGATTTCAATCAAGTAATTGGATTTGCTTTAAATTCTAATCAAATTTTAAGATATATTGAAACTCTTGCTAATCAGTGTGACCTCTCATATTTTGACACGGAAGAAATTTTACAATACAGTATCATCTTGTTTGTGAAAGTACTCGCTCACAGTTTTTCTAAGAAAAGATTTGAGTCATTATTTAAGTTTTCAACCAAATATTCTGTCAATTTTTGTTCCACACTCTCAAAGTTGAAGGATTTTGACGCAAAATTTGTTGCTGGTTTTTGAGTTAATAATTTTGTTACTTTTATATTTTAACGTGTTATAATGTTGATTTTTATATTTTTTACTTTTTGATCTTTTATAAGGTATGCCGATACGATGAAATGTAACGCAATATCTGAAAATAGTGGTATCCAAACTACAGTGTGTAAGTAAAATGCTTATGCTTCTCCGAGGCCACATTATTGATATGAAATTTAAGCTACTTAACCGTAGTTGTTATTCTTTTTGAGTAAAATATTTCAACTTTATAAAATGTATGTACATGTAGAACTTTACTTAATTTTGTATCCAAGTACCGTTCGCGAAGCTATGCAACATCGATATTTTGCTGTAATAAACATATTGCACTACCGCCAAACTTTAGAATGTTTTTTATATATCTTGTTCGAGGCGTTCGCCAAAGAAGATCAGAAGTTTAGTCGAGAGTTTTAGTACTCCTGTACAGGTTTTAGCGGTATTGACAAAAGCGATTGCTTTCCAAAGTAACCACCCAAAGAGGTTTAACATAGTTTGTTTCGAATTCAAATTGCAATTGGTTTCGACTTCTTTCTTAGCAAATGTCGAATTTTTATGCGTTCTAACCGACTCGAAACCAGCACTGGTTTAAGTGTATCGCATGGCGTCGTCATAGAGTCTTACAACGGAAATATTCAGCGCAACGTGAACGAAAGCTATGCCAAACTCCCCACATCCCTCTCTTGGAGTAGATGTACTTAAGCATAACCAGTATTTCGTTATAAATGTTTATTTAACAAATCACAACCAAAGTTGGTGGAGCGGTTACGCGTACGTCTCCGTAGCGGTAGGTCTAACGTTCAAATCTCGGGCCAGTCAAATCGGACACAGGTTGCCAACGGTTTGCGACCGCTGCAACATTTCTTCAAAAGGAGCTTGTAGCCCGGGCGCAATGACACGGAAATGGGCCCCGTCAACTCGTTACACGCTTCAGCGTAATACAGCGAAGACAATGAAAGATTTGGTTTATGTTTATTTAATAAGAGTGAAAAAATGACAAATCCGAAGGAGAGTCCCACAACAGTTAAAAACTTCGAAAAAACGAAAAAAGCAAAAGAGGTAGCAAAACGCAATTTACCCGAGCTAAAGCAGCGCAAATTCTCGAAATTAAAATAAGTGAACGCTACTGTAATCTGTGAAAAAACGTGCTTCTGTAATCTGTGAAAAAATACTAGTAAAAATAAGAATAAAATGTAACGTTGTATTGCACTTAAACAGGCCAAACGACTGCATAATATCGAACAACCTGCAATATTGATTAAAAACACCGCGTAAAAAAGTTTTTTGACTTGTTTAGTGCAATTCTACGCTACAGTTTGTAATCGTATTTATTATCGTTTGTATCGTACACTTTCGGTATTTAATTTGGTCCATGAGTTTCCTGCTTTTCCATAACTTGTGTTGGCTCCTTTGATTTTCTTTATGACTTTACGTTGAGTAATACGCTGATAGCCATACGCGAAATCGCGCACATCAGGATTTCGACTGCGTCGACTCATTTGCCTCTGCAAAAACTTACATGCAGATTGGTTTAGTTATTGTCTCAAAGCATGTTAACAGTACACTTACGTAATCATTGAAGCCAATTTTAAGCTCAACGCCGGTTTCTACGGATTTGATTAGAGCCGGGGCGACGTTAACGCCGCTGCATGTCATCGGTTTCGTAGGTCCTAGAGTGCTTCTGCTATTATTCATCACCCTTAGTGCAATCTTCCATTAAAACGTACTACGTTTATAGTTTATTCAAGCGCATTAATCAGACCTACGTTAAGCAAAAAGCACCATTATTTACATTTTGTTGGTTAGTTCAAAGGAACTAACAAGCTTTGCCATACCACATTTCCAACAAATCCTTCCAAAACATCCTGAGTGAAACATCCCAAAGAAATGTAGTCGTACAACCCAAGGTCACAGCAAAGGTGTATTAAATTTTTGGTTGTGAAAATGATACCTTCAAAGGTAGGTTTTGGGAGGATTCGCTTCGTCTCACCAGCATGATTTTGTTCTACATCATTCTGCAAGCATAGTCAGCAAATAATGTGATGACCGAAATTATAAAAACCACGTCTTTTTGTTTGTTTCTGTTCAGTATCAGTTTGATCTAATAAGATTTATTTATTGAAATGAGAGCTATTCGAAAATTTTGTAATAATTTTCTTTTTTGCAATCTAATTTTCCATCCGCTTTTTTCACTTGCCAATGTTTCAAATAAATTTACCTTCCACTCGATCAGCGTTTTTAGGAACACGTTTTTCAGCCACATCAATCGGGGATCCTCTGGACTCCTCACAGGGAAAGTCGCATTGCAATTCACAATACCAAACCATCTGCAAAGTAATCTCACTTTAGGTGAAACCAACAAGTACAACGTCACCTGACTAGTTAACTGTGAGTAAAGCATGTATGCCACCACTGTTGTTAACTCCAGCAAAAAAACAACGAATAATGTATCAACTAAAAATCCGTCATTATATTGCACGATACCAGCTTCAGTTTCATTTCCATCAACAACATTATATCCGTACATCCTTACTCGCAAAAGAAACTCTCCAGTTCCTTTAGATTTTTCACAGCTTTGCAAGCATCTTCCCACTTTCCAGCTAAGAACATCCTTTGCTAAATTGACTTTCATCTAGAAAAAACCGCATACGAATGTGCTATAGCAAGTACTGTATTCAGACTACAGGGTAATTATTTTTAAAAATGTTTGACTGGCGTTCTTTTTAACACAATCATATTATTTCGATTTATTTCTCAAGATTTTATTTTTGGTTAGGGAAACCGCCATAAGGACTTATACAATCTCATTGTTTGACTTACTTGATTTAGTTTAGGCAAACCGCTATATGGATGATACTGCCCTTTTTATAGAATAAAAATTAATTAAAATTACTTTTGACATCGGATTGAGCTGCACATGAGCCAAAGTCAAGTTAGTTTTTCTCAACGCGGGCCGAGCTTGGTCTGCAGCATGTAAATCCTCAATGTCCGACCATAGAACGTCGCGATCATTCAGATGTAAGTACCTTGTGCCACCTGGTCTGGACGCATACATAGCGTTACGAATATTCTGAAATAATGATACAACACAAAATTTTTTATTTGCCGCCCTGCATGCCGGCGAGGTAGAAAACAATAAAAATATGACTTGTAAAACTGGATCTTGCAAAAAAGTAAAGCAAGTAAATCAATGTCCAACTTAGAAATGACACCTACCTTGAGAAGATGCGATGGATCTGAGCAAAGATAAATGTTGTGGTCACAAACGGGATTTGGAGCAACATAGGGTTTGTCCAATCTTTTGGCATCACATTTGGATACCAGTTTTAAAAACTGGCGATTCGTTGCTAACCCATCTGCGATCACTGCATAGATGTGCAAGTTCCTTGCTTCACAAGCTAAAACAAGCTTCCAAAATTTCATTGCCAAGACACCCGCTGGAGTTGTTGTAGTCGGATACCACGCAATGGGCATTGATATTTCATGAGCTACTGTTCTGACGTAAAAAACTGTAAGATAAAATATATACAAGTTAGTTAAAGTACGGTTGAATCTCACGTAAAGCGAAAATAATGCATTAATAGAAATAGCACTAAATAAAACATTACTCGATAAAGTTACCGTGAAGTATAGAATATAATTACATACTGCACTCTTACCAAGCACGTGTGTTGCAATTTCCCCAGAATTATCACCAGCATTTAAGTTTACCAGCCCAACTACTTTGCCATTATGAAAAACCAAATTTTCCCGAACTGAAATGCAAAGCTTTATCTGTTAAAACATGGTTGATGGACAATGGGAGTATTGCGTGTAGCATGCTATTACAGTGCTTCTACTTAACTGAATTTAATTAAGAACGGTATTTCAGAAGACTTGCTAGTAACAAGTACATGGTTTAAGTGCAGCAATCACAGTTCTGCACAGCAAAAGTAATTCAATTTTCCTTCATTCCCAATATGGAGACTCAGATCAAGATAGTTTAATTTTATGAAAAAGGCAAAGTCTGTTGGTTTGTGGAGTGATCAACTACTTTTCAATTATACACCTTAAAATCACTGCAAATTCTTGATGTGCATATAAACGGTCTGATGTGCATATAAACTGTTTGCCAAACAAGTAAAGAGAAGAGTGGAACCGCATTGATACAGAAATTGAAAGCAAAAAAAGCACTTTTTGATAGAACTAACTTTTCATCTCATCCAGAGTAAAGTAGCCAGCAACACTGCAATCACTTCCCGCAACAACTCGTTCAATCTCTTCCAAAGCCATCTGGCTCAGCCCAGGTGTTGGCGAAATATAGTCTCTAGAACAAATTAAATGTTTCATTACACTCGCTATAATACGGCGAAGCGTATAATGAGTTGGCGGAACCCATCTCAGCGTCATAGCGCCCGGGCTACATAGCTCTTTTCGAAGAATTGTCGCGGCGGTGGCGAGCCGTTCAACATCGTGTTCCATTTGACCGACCCAAAACTAAAAACTCCAGAGACGAACGCCTTACCAATCGACCAACTGGCCGGTTTCCAGTTTCTATAACATTCCATAAACAAACAATTAAAGTGTTAGTATAATTTTGTTGCCGTAGTAACAAAAAAATTAAAAAACGAAAATATAAAATGGTTTTGTAAAGCTATCAATAAAACCAAATACAGCAATACATTATGTCAGAGTTAGACGTATAGAGTCTTTGAGAACCTGTAACGTCTAATTGTAATGGCAGACGGCAAAATTAATGCTCCAGAAGTTCGCACGTGTTCATACGCAGATGGTGAGCGACAGTAAAATTCAGTGCACCACCGCAGAGTGTCTGGGTGATATGGTCTGCAATTAGCTGTCAATCCAGCATTTCTGATTTGTTCACGGATGAACATTTTCCGCCAAGGGTTATCACTTTGTACGGTATCCATATTCTGCCGTACAAATAAGATTAATTGATAACTTGCCACTTTAACTACCAACTTTTTAAAATTCGTTTTAGTGCAGGCTTGCAAAATCGAATAGGTTTAATTAAGACAAAAATAGAGGTCACCGACTTTTTTTTCTTAATTACATAAAGCGCTACATGCTGTATAACACTACAGCTGGAAAACAAAGCAATCCATTGACTATCATTCCCTCATTTCAAAGAATGGGTGTGCGAATGAATGGTAAGTTGAAAATCAAACAAGTGGTATCGGTATGTCATTGCAAGAATTGCCTTGTGACATGCTTGCTTACCGATGCCAAAATTACTACAGCATGTAATATACCCCAACTGTGCCATCGTCACATGCAGCATCCTTGTTTTCAGCTTCTTCTAATTCTTCAACATCTAAGCTTGCAGCTTGACACCCAAATTCCTCACAGTCTTCGCAAATCCCCGAAGATGCTAAGCAAATGAAACGGGCATTGGTCACAAAAAAGAAAATGAACTAACTACGTGGGAGCAAGAGACCGACACATGTTGATTGTCAAAAGTAGTATCATTCAAACAGTCAAACCGACTCTCTATTTCATGTTTTTCGTGGTCACTCATCATTCCATCTTAATCCACTTAAAAATGATTAGGTAAAATTATGCAATGCAAGAAGCGAAACTTACTCAGCAGCTTGCAAGAAGGGGAACGAAATATAGTTTGTAATTCTGTCTTCATTTCCTCATATTTTAAGACATGATGATAGCTGCATTTATCCACCATTTCCGGTAATCCTGAACATACGCTCATCTTCCGTAGTGATTCTGAATTAAAAACTGTGATTACCGTACTAATTCCCGGTAACTAAGAGAAATACATCATTTTTGAGTGAAATACTTTTTTACATGCGGTATCATGCTACAATAAGACATTTTCGAGGAAAAAATAAAAATTGGACATACGCCTAATCAAAAAAAAAAAAATTCAAAATTAATGTACAGTATTTTCAATGTAACAAATAACCGAAAAATAACATAATCATGCACTCACCAAGAACATGAAATAAAGAATCGGTTTGACTGTTCAAATTCTGATAAGTTTGCCGATCAAGGATCCAGCCAAATACCCGAATATTATCAATGGTAGCTGAAGAAGAAAAAGTGATTCTGCATAAAAATCAAGCACACACAACCTGATGAACCATCAAATATTCTTGGTGTTGCAAATAATGCTTTAAATATTGATATTTAAGCTTACTTATATTGTTAATTTGAAACATTTTGAACATGTTTTAAATGAATAAATTATAAAGGTAAACGATGCACTTATAACTTCAGTGCTTCGCAAGCAGTAATTCTAAGTAACATATCTAAACTCACTTCAGTTTAGGCAAAACATGATCAGTTTCACGAAGCTCAGCAACTAACGTTTGTCGATGTTCATAAAACAGAAACGTTTCTACAAAAATTAGATGTTTAACTTAAACCATTTTGTTGTCAACCGAAAAGAGCGTCTGCTACTGAAATGATACACTTGAGTACGATTCACTTCGCTGTCTCCTGGTCACAGCAATGTCGCAAATAAACTGCAATTACAATTAAGTTTTTTGGAAAACATTTATTTTGTGAAAAACGGTAAGAAATTTCATATTGAAGGGCGAAGGCATTTTCTGTACATGTACTACCACAACACCACCTAATTCCCCTATATATCTTTTTCTCTTTAATGCGAGTATTTCCTAGAAGGTTATAACAGCAACAGCCAGAGCATAAGATGCAAACGTTATTCATGCTCTTTCATAAACTCTTAAAAACGGTAAGAAATTTCATATTGAAGGGTGAAGGCATTTTCTGTACATGTACTACCACATCACCACCTAATTCCCCTTTATATCTTTTTCTCTTCAATGCGAGTATTTCCTAGAAGGTTATAACAGCAACAGCCAGAACATAAGATGCAAACGTTATTCATGCTCTTTCATAACCTCTTAAATTTGCTAAAGCGATTTTAATCAAATTTATTGCATTGTAATTTGTAACTTGTTTGCAGCAATGGACTTTGTTTCTTTTGCGAATTGTAGGAGCGTTAAAAGCATTTCATTTACAGTTCAATTTCAACAAATATTTTGTTGTTAACTTGAAGTGACGTACTCTACTTAACTAGTTGTCTTAAACATTCATTTCTTAGGCATACTTGAAGACAGTAACCTTTCAAACAATTTGATAGAGTTTGAATGGATTTTTTAAGGTCAGATATGTTAGAATGTTTCAGCTTAACTGGAAGTGGATATCGCTTTGCAGGAACGCTTCGTTTGGGGGCACTAAATCGTATGGATGGTTTTGGTAAATTACGACAGGGTAAAGCCATTAACTTAAGCCGTTAGCGTGAAGCAAAAGAAAGTATATCTTCTTTTCGAAAATGGAGGTCACATATTAAAACTCTAAAAAAGATGTTTGGTTAGTGGAAGCTGAAACTGCGGTAACACATTTAGTAATTATAAAATGGCTCTTTGAAAACCTTTAGTTTACCAAAAAAGACTAACAGACACCTGATTCCACATGAGTACAATACTAACAAACAATATCATTAGATAATGAGAAAAAAAAATAACATGCAGGCTACTTGTGGAAAACAATGATAAAGTATCATCATAACTTGTGCAACTGTGCAAAGGTTTTGGCAAAGAAACAAACTAAGTTCTTTGAAAACAAATGAACCAAACTCTTTACAAGCATAAATTAACTCAGTGTAAAATGTATAACGCAGTCTTAGTAGTTTGCTTTGCTACTTTTTTTCGTCTGAAAGAATGGAAAGCCCTAAGAAGCAGTAAAGTTAAACAAATATAATTACTTATATTTTTAGTAAATGAAATGATGAAAATGACTGCTACGCAAGGTTTCAAGCAATAAGCAATTTCAAAATGAGACACTACAATTTTTCGAGTTTTAGAAAACTTTTACGTACCGCAACAAATATCTGTGCACTATATTAAGATATACGCATAATAATAACAGATAAGTTGTACACAGTTATACTCATTGCCTATTGAGAAACAACCTACAAGTTATATGCTAATAAACCTTACGTTTCCTTATGGAGCATCATTTTTATGTGATCCCCTGCATCAGCATCACGCAAAAACAAAATGAAATCTGTCAAATTTTGTCTATGCTGTCGCTCATCTTCATTACTAGCCAAATCAGGTCGTTTTATGGAAAAAAATGATCTTTCGGGACTTTTTTTTACTTTCACAGCTTTCAAAGCAACCCGGAACTGCACAGTTCTTAGTACCCATCGATAGGCAATTACAAACAAAGTTTTACACCACTCTTACCAAGTGTTACTTTTACAATTACGTAGGTTATGTTACAGCAGACTATAATAAGCAAAATAAGCAAAAAAAAGCATTATCAATACCTAATAAGCTAGCAGCTTACGTCACTTCCTACAAAACTAAACTACTGCACCTACCTATTTAACTACACCTGCGCAAACCAATGCAACTTACACATTTTGGAAAGATTGCCTAAAGAGATAGCCTGCATGATGTAAAATGATTAAACAGAAGCTTCAAAACTTTACAAAACTTTAGGGATATTGGTAGGAGCAGTATCATTATTAGATCCAACAGCATTTAAATCATGAAAATCCTCCACAAATAAGCTCAAGCAATCAAGCCTGCATTTTTTCAGATAGGACATAATTTTTTCATTCCTAAAAAAGCTTATTATCCTTCGTAAAGGGACTATAGCTCGCTATTTACTGAGCAAGTAGTAACTGAACAAAACCCAAATTGAATTTCTGCTAATTTGACAAGCATGGTCGAATGGGTAGAAACGTAAGGCCGAATGGGTAAAGCCAAAAGGTTTAGTCAGCAGCGAAGAATTCATAGAAAATTCGCAGGCAGACAGGATCACTGGAAACTCCTACGCAGGGGAGGATTCCTCCAACCATGACGTAGTCATTGCAATGAAAAGTGCGCGGATTGTCCAATATTTACCGTCCGACGCTGGCCAGAGACTGGAGGAGAAATATGCACTACAATAACAATGCAAAGTTTTAAACTTTTTTAGCCTACATGATGTAAAATGAATGAAAAACATGTGCAGCTTAGTCTACTAAATTTTGCAATAAAAATGAACTGATATTGACACAACAATTACAAGCAATGCATTCGTCTCCGGAGCAGGAGGTCTGAGGTTTAAATCTTGAATCGATCACATCGGACACAATCTTGCCAACGGTTCACCTACACTATTTGCAGCTTGAATTGTTTTTTTTGCTTTGTTTTTTGCTTTGTTTTTTGCTTTGCAGCTTGAATTGTTTTTTGTTTTGCACTACAGCTTGAATTGTTTTTTCTGAGGTTGGACTCAAGGTTAACTAACAGAGTTGCTACCTGTCCCATACTATTTATTAAACGTAAAATGTCTACAGAAATTTTAAATACTCTTCACAGAATCAAACTGGTTTTTCTACCTTTCTTTTTTGTAGTTTCGAGCTGTACATCGACGATAGTAGGTATGCACAATATTGTCAACTTGTTCTGGCTGTTTAATCGTACATGGGCAGAGAAGGCTACATTGCCGACCTACCCATTAACACAGTTCAGAGCAAGACAACAAACCGTGCATCCTGAATGAGCAGAGCACGCTAACCCTGAATCTAATTAATATCTTTCAAATTTTGAAATTGGACAATTGACTCTGAACAATCACAATACGCAAATGTTACATTTGAAAATATAGCAACACTATCAACAACCATGTATAATTTCCCCTTATTTTGGACCAGTATCTTTGGTATATAGTTAAAGAAGTGAGCTGTATTATTTTACGTTTTTGCTATATATACAAGTATTAACATCTTGAAGTCTTTGATATTGTTCAAACTTAATGTTGAAAGATACCCTACCAACTTAGAAAAACTTTTTGTAGCGCGATAAACTGTACATATGTACCGGTATTTAAGCACGCAATAAACTAAGCATGCAACACACACAGAAACATACCAGCAGAGTGTGTCCAATATCATGAAGCGTTAGATGCTCATCTAACAAAACTTTTGAGTAGCATGTGCAATTGGTGCTTTCACAATGCAATGTCAGGGCATGGTTGTGTAGCATCCAACTCAAAGGACACTTTCAACATGATCGACTGCACAGTAATGCCTTCGAGATAATGCCTGAAATGCTTCATAAACCAACCAATCAGTGGTCGAGTGGATAGAGCGTCTGCTACTGAAGCGGTAGACTCGGGTTCGATTCCCGGTTGGGTCAAACCAAAGACTATAAAAATCGGTATTCACAGCTTTCCTGCTTGACGTTCAGCATTAAAAGGGACAATGTGAAGCCTCCGCCGGGTGTGGTAGACAGGTGGGCAGGGGGCAGCTTGACTCGAAGACCAAAAGGTCCCTTCGCTGTCTCCTGGCCAAGGCAACTTGGTGAATAACATGTAATTACAATTACAATATGCAACTAGTTATTTGTCAGCTTTAGCAGTGACGATGCAGCTCCAGTTCTCCATGTTACCTTCTAATTGGAGAAAAATTACTTTGTGGAAACAACAAAATCTACTTTGCATTATAAGCAGCAGCATTTTAAGACATAGTAACTTGTTCTAGGATATGACTGGGAGATATCAAATATATATATCCAAAGATTGCGCAGACACTTACACATGTCAGTTCCACATTACTTTGGCCAAAATACTATCAGTGTAGATTTGAAAAACCAGTAGTAATTATTCATGTTTGGAGTTCACTGCCCATTACAAATCAGTAAAACATGTCGTACTATATTTAGATTGTGAAAATGAATCTTCTATCTTGCACTATCAGACTGTAAGCAGCTTTATGAGCATAGCAACTTGTTCTAGGATATGACATGGAACGATATCCAAAAAAATTCACAGATACTTTCACATGTCAGTTCCATTTAAATTCTAAAACGAGGTAAAAAGTTAATAACACCAAATACAGATTTGGGAAAGCAGCTGAAATTATTCATTTTTGAGCAGCTGAAATTATTCATATTCATAGCCTATTAACACAGTTGTGGGTATCATAACAGGTATGCTAGTAGGCAACACAAATTTCAAAACTTTTAATACCTAACACTGTAAGAAATAAAATAGTTTCATAGAAGTACAGAAAAAAAGCATTATCAAACCTAATACTGTAATAAGCTAAGAGCCCATATCAATCCACCCATTACAGCCCAGAATTATTTTTTCGTAGAAAAATTCTAATTTTATAAACTGGATGTGCTGTAGCGAAGCAAAATAAGATTTTCAAATTTTTTTCAAAAATTTTTTTGTGTATTTATCAAAATTTTGCTGGCAACATTTGTTGCCACTGGGATTTAACGATATCAAAGCCTGAAAAAATATAACACACGAATAATTTTTTGAAGCAATTTATTACCATCACATGAAAACACAATGCTATGCTTTTCCGTAAATCTTAAGCTTTTATGATACATTTTGAAGCACTGGACATGCAATGGAGCATCGCACTTCTCACAATTAACTGGGGATCTTCCTCCACAAACACGACATCTGGAGTAGCGAGTTGGAAGAGGAACTGGCCAATGGTCTTTTCTGTCGAACCGGATAGCATTGGCAGTTGACTCGCTGTAGCTAGTTTTGGGGCCCGGTCTGCTTCTTGGAGTACCACATTGTTTCAGAGCTTGCTGGGCAACCTCTCGTCGAAAGTTAAGAAGAGAAATGGAAGATCCCTTGATGGATTTATACATTATCCAAGCGTTTACCACACAAGCGTCGATTGGACCATGAGAAAAATGGCCACCACCATTTCTTGCTTCTTATTCTTATTCTTATGCGATAGTTGGCCACAAATTGATCGAAAAGGTCTACCCCGCCCATATTGCGGTTGTACGTGTGTACCATTTCGGGCATGGTAACTTCTATTGTCTTCTTCTCTTGCCTTGACCATCTTGGTACCAACTTTGTTGATTCGGTGAGCGTGCAGTTGGAAGCAACGGAAACAACCAAATTGTCGCACCACCTTACCAGCATGTTTTTTCCATCCGATGCACAGGAGAAGGAACCTCTTTTTTTTTTCTCCAATTCCTTTTTTGATTGAAGAGGAGCTTTTTCGCAACGATCAGCCCGTATTGTTCCTGTTCCTCCAATCCCATCTGCTTTCAACCGATCCAGCAAGGAGAGGGATGTGAACCAATTATCAAAATATAATCTTGATCCCGCTGATACATCACAGTATTGTGCCAGGGTCAGAACAACGTTTCCTCCGAGACCATAGGACTCTTCTTCCAAATGAGTATCAGATCCGCAGTAGGGTTTAGCATGATTTACAGTAGATAGCCTGCCGGAAATGCTAACGAAAACAATTTGAACCCAAACCTGATAGGTTTTCCTCTAATGAACTGTTTAGTGCTGTGCTTACCATAATATTTGATCATTGACTCGTCAATGCTGATATTTGGTTGGGGAGGAAGTTGCTTGAAAGTTTCATTGACTGCTTTGAACAAAGGTCGCACTTTGTAGTACCGGTCGGAATTTACCTTGCTGTTGTCGGCCAAGTGCAAAAACTGCATAATTTCGTCAAACCTATTTCTTCTCATTGAAGCAGATACGAGATCATCATGGACATCTGGTTCAACTGACCAATAAAGCCGACGATAAGACACGGGGGTATAGCCGGAAAGAATAAGAATTCCTATAGAGGATACGACTTCCTCTATGGTAACAACGAAATCAATTTTTCCGCGTTGTTGAGCATAAATCATAGTTTGCTGTGTTATTTCATTCACCAAATTCTTTGAAAAAAAAGAAAAGAAAACATCCAATGGAGTGTCGATAGTTGCATTCAAACAACCCACGATGGACGGACCATAACCGCTTGCTGGCTCTGAAAGGTGTTCGGAAGGCAGAACTTTTTTACCCGAGTTTCTTGGCGCTCTCTTTTTCCTCTTTGCTGGCTGCTGCTGTGCTTCAGGTGCTGGAACAGTGCAGGCAAGACTAGGCGTTTCTGCCTCAGCATTCAAAATGCGAAGAGGTAAATGGATAAAGGTACCTGTTGCCTCATCATCAGACGTATCTGAATCTTCATCTGTAATCCCACCTTCATCCGGTGGCAACACGACGACTTCAATTTCGTCGTCTTCGAGTTGAGAATCATGCAACTGATTTTCCTCCAGCGCTGACAGAGCATCATTCAAAGTAAACCTACAACGAAAACAACATGTTGGTAATTCAGCTTTCATTTTGAGTAAAATGAACTACTTCTTAGGTTCGATTACCAAATAAAAGCAAAGAAAGGAAGCAAATATTTATATTCACAGTATTATAAGCCTATAAAACTTCAAAATTTCACTAGGCTTGCAAAAATAAAAAGGCAGAGAAAAGCTGCGTTTATCAGATCAGCGATATTTTCGCATTATTTTACTGTTTCTTGCTTATTTTATTTTGCCATTTATTGGCACGCGTTCCTGACAAAAACCACGCGATAATAAATTGTACAGAAGCAACAGAAAAGCACGAATCGCCGGTCTGATAAACGTAGCTTATCTTTTATTTATCAAATGCTAACCAAGCATCATATTTTTACGCTAGTTTAGAAGGGTAGTACAAAATAGACATAATGGGTATAGTACGGTAGGCATAGTATACTAATCTATTACCTAAGCCCACCATAGGAGGATTCTACTATGCCTGTTTAGTAATTTTCTTAATAGGCATAGTAGGCTACTCTTATGGTGGGGTTACGTAATAGATTAGTATACTGTGCCTATTTAGTACTACCTAGTTTAGAATGCGAATCGTGTATTGCGGGTCCGATAAACGCAGTCAATATCATCGTCAAAACTATCTTGTACAAAAAAGTGGTTGGATATTCCAGCAAGTCTTAAAAATTTATCAATAATCTTTCGCTACATGGGACCAGGCAAATGCACAAAAATGATATCATTAATACCCAGTGGCAACAAATGTTGCCACCGTAAAAAATCTACATAAATCTTCGCCATTACACAAAAAAAACTGCAAATTCACTCAAATGCCAATAAAAGAAGAATATAGGAATACAATAACTGCTATCTATTTCAATTTTTGTAAAACACATTAGCACAACTTACCTTGAAGTTTGAGCCATCCGAAAATTTTGCGTTTGGATCTCAAGAGTCTTTTTCTGTCGAAAATACTAACGACTGAATTTCAAATCAGCTAGCAGTAAACTGGCTTTCTGACAACAGAAACTGTCTGGCTTGAGATTTGTGACATAACAATTGAAAATAATTGGGTTAAGTAGATCGTTTCAGCAAATAAATAAAGGCGCATCCGTTGGCAACAATTGTTGCCACTGGGCTTTAATGGGTTAAAGAAAGATTGTCTAGAGAGATAGGCTACGTAAATTAACCATAGCACACCAGGCAAACCTCGAGCTTGTCGCTAAATCTTCATTGTCTTGTATAGGGACTACAATATTAATTTAACAGTGATTTGTCATGTTTTAGCACATCATACAGTCATAAAGCATTCCTACCTCACACCTCCTTCATAGGCCATGTAGATCCAAAATAGGCTAAAACCGCTCAGTCTGCGGCTACAACAGTGATTAGCTACCTCACAAACGATATTTCAACTTATGCCTCCAATCAATTTATTGTCTGCAATAAATAACTGATACGGGTATTAAAATAGACTAATAATGGCTAGAAACCGCAAAATTTTGCATTTTTGAGGCCAAAGGAAGGCGTCTTTAGGCTAAAAATCGGAATACATTCGAGGAAACAAGCTTTCCTTGATATCACAGACATCACTAACTTTCTCCAATTCCACTTCGTTTGTCGCCTACACCCCCATATTTTTTTGGGGGGGGGGCAATTTGCGTCGGTACCTGGTCCAGATTTTGTCTGCTTCCATTTACTTTCTATGCAGTCAGATGCCTAGCTGGAAGAATTTTCGCATTTCATCCATACGTGACGTGACGTAATACAGCCTTGTGTTCTCTCTGGGTTTATATAGTTCTCTGTGGTTAAGCGTTCATGTAAGAAAAATTTGTCCAAAATTTATCGCATCTCCTATCTTTTATAATGGAAAATGGCCGACAAGTGTTACAAAAAATTGAATTTCTCGAAACGTACTTAACCTTTTTTCAAAATTCAAATTGATTATAAAAGTTAACGATGTTTTTAATGGAATTATCAAAATTTCCAACGAAAAAAACTAAGTTTAACATAAATTTTTCGACTTTTAAAATGGCTAAAGACAAATTTTTGCAATATCCTATGTTTAGCACGCAAAAAATTTTGGAAATAATATAATACTCGCATAAACTAAAAAATGCTTGATGTTTTCTCAAAATTTAAACTCATTTCCAAAATTAACGAATTTTCTGTTAAAACATCCCAGCGTCATCGGAAATTTGAATAAATAAGCTTAAAATTTGAATAACGAAAACGGCAAAAATTATTATAACTCGGGACATTTTTTTCTCTTCTGCGTTCAACATGCCAATGAATGCAAAAAGCTTTAATGTAGCTTTTAAAAAGTTTATTTGCGTAGCTTGCCGGAAGATAACTTGAACAAACTCTTTTTAAAATTCCTTCCACCAGAGTCGCACACTCGATTTTACCATAGTCATGATTTTACCGATCAGAGGTTGCGTGGAAAGCGTCTGCTACTGAAATGGTTGACTCAGGTTAGACTTGCGGTCGGGTCAAACCAAAGATTAAACAGCTTTCCTGCTTGACCTTAAGTGCTACAAAAGGACAGCGTAAAGTCTCCAACGCAATTAAATTATGTAAAAACACCTTTGCGGGGCTGAGCACCACCTAACTGAATTACGGGTAGGTAAAGGGAGCCCCATTTGGCTAATTGGCCCAGTTGGTTTCTAACATCTCTGGCCTGGTTCCTGCTTTTTGGCTTTTATCATTCAAAAACTAATTTAACAGCAATGTTAACCATAATTAACCTGACAATCTGACTAATCCAATCCTTTTCTGCGATATAATTTTTTAATGCTTTAATCAGAG
Organism: Trididemnum nubilum; assembly: GCA_963965965.1. Classification (NCBI taxonomy): domain Eukaryota; kingdom Metazoa; phylum Chordata; class Ascidiacea; order Aplousobranchia; family Didemnidae; genus Trididemnum; species Trididemnum nubilum. The sequence continues at coordinate 24,001,615 of OZ014474.1, forward strand.
ATAAAGTAAACAAAATAAACTAAAAATGAGCCAACATAACTGTAAAAAAATTCTATTTGAATAAGGTATGAAAACTGATAGGTAGGCTAGTAATATTGCCAGAGTAGCAAAGCTGAGAGCTGAATTATTACATTAACATTTACACCGTATTCAACATTGGGAATAAAATAGACCTCAACGAAATTAAACAAGCTGGTAAAGCAATTGGATCAGAAATAGATGAAATCCGGGAAGCCCAAAAACAGATCAAAGCAAGTTCCAACTCAACAAAAATCCTAGTTGATCAAAGCCACTCTATGGCAAAGCCTGGCATTACTTCTAATAATAATCAGCAAATTGACATTGAAATAGGAAGATTAAGCCAACAAATTGAAGAACTCTACATTAAATTTAGACTAATTTCTGACATGATAACAAAATTTGAATTGGGGTTGGACAATTTAGAACAATATAGCAGAAGAAACTGCCTTATTCTGCATAGTATTAACATTCAAAACTTACCTTATTGTCATGACAACTATTCCAAGTTTCTTGAAGTATTCCTGTCTATTATAAATCAAAGACTGGGACTCCATTTGTTGAAAAATCTAATAGATATTGCTCATGCTTTGCCTAAAGCAAGAAACGGAAAAGTCCCGATCATAATCAAGTTTTTAAGGAGATCGGATAGAAACAGCGCTTTCCGAAAAAAGAAAATGCTTGCTGGATCTGGGTTAGCTTTAACCAAATCACTCACTAAAATGCGCCTAGCCTTGTTTACTGAAACACAAAGTTTTATTGGAAAAGATAAGGTCTGAACCTTCAATGGAACAATATATTGTGAAATTAATTCTAAAAGAGAAGCAATACACTTTCAACTGGATCTATACAGGTTAGTAGAAAGCCTTCCAGAACAATCTGATCCATCTGCAATATCAAAGCCACAAGACCAAGGTAACTCCCATTGCTGAATTGTTTACGTAATTTACACGCTATGTTAACAGTCGATAGCTTGGCTAATCTGGCATTCCTAAAACTAGCACACTACCACTGAAAATAGACTAACAATTACTGCAAAGTTACATCAAACCTTAGAATTTTGTGCATTGTTAATCTATTACAGGATTCTGTTTCATAATTATATAATACATGCTAACATTAAAATGTCCCTTATGCTTGAAATTTGTTTCTGATAACGAGGATGCTATATTTCGTAATATTGGTAATCACTGGATACATGCAAAATGTGACAATTAACTACAGCTGAATTTATAAATCTATGTAATGAAAGTGAGGAGACTGAATGGACTTACTCAAAATGTTTACTGAAAGCTTTGCCTTTTTACTGTTGCACTAGCAAAGTATTTGATTCTTTGTTCAGTAATAAAGATAAACTTCTGTCTAAAACCAAATTAGATTCCTCCAATCTTAATAAATTATTTTCAAATACTGATAGCGATAATAGGAAAACTGACTTGCACAACAGTCAGTTTGAAAACAATTTAACAGAAGAAAACCTTAATTTCATTGACCATAATTACATTACTTCAGAAAATACATCGCTCTTAGTGGAAGGCATGAACCGAAGATGTTCGTTAATCGTTATGCATTTAAACATCAGATCATTAGCTCTTAACTATGACAAACTAAAAATATTAGTAACTTCAATAAAAAATCAACCACATGTAATATCTTTAAATGAAACTTGGATTAAAGATGGTCAGCTAGGAGAATTCAATGCTTTCTTAGATTATGTTTTGGTGACAAATTGTAGAAGTAAATACCGCGGAGGAGGCGTGGCCTTTTACATCAAAAAAAATTTATCATTCACTATAAAAAATAGCTATTCTAAAATGATTGAAAAAATGTTTGAATCTTTGATCATTGATATTTCACTCAACAATGATAAACTTACAATTGGTGTAAAATATTGCACGCCTACATTGCAAAGTTTAATTTGCCTCAAAGAGATTCGAACCTTTGGAACCAGTTTATAGAAGATTGAACGTAATTTTTGTATGCAAATTGGATTTTCAGACTGCACTATATTAAGCGGCGAATTATCGCCCAAAGACTGACCTTAATTTCGTTTTACGTTTGATTGTACATTGCACATCCTTTTTGTAGCGTTTTTTGTTGTTCACGTAAAATCTAAAAATTAGTTAGCAGTTGGATCTTGTCAAGGTAACGTCATTAATTTTGTGTTTTAAAAATTGACAAGTTGAGTTGAGTTGTTGAATTGGAAATTGCGATATTGGAAATTCTCAAGGTACGTTTTCATTGCAATAACTTTAATATTATTTGTAACAATTCTATTCCTTTGTGGAAAGGTAAAACTTTAACTTGGTCTACTGCTTTCTTGCACTTTAGTTAAACTCGTGCTAGACTGTCATATTAATGATATTGATGTCAAGATATTAATTGTTAAACTATGTAAATTTCAATGCTTTCACTCGTTATGTTTTTACCTAATGTTTCAACGGCATTTGAATATCTGATTATTTCACGGTCTTAAATTTAAGCTTTGATATAAATTGTAAATTAAACCTCGAAAACCGCATTACGATACTGTCAGGCGTCAGCCGTCGTCCTCATCGTGTTATTGTATTCTCTTCCGTCACCGTTACAGTCGTTTGGGCGAAACAGTTTGGTACGTTAAGGATTGTAATTAGTAATGTTTAACTATGATTAATGTTTGGAAATGAATTGAATTAGATAAGAGTTAAATCATTATAATTCTTTGAGACGGTTTTCTCCAAAATATGTCGAGTTGGATGTTTTTTATTGTTTCTGTTATTAAGCCTTGCTAATTAATTATGTAATGTTTTTAATGAAGTTTGCCACTGCGCTAGTGTTCATTTTACCTTTTTAACAGAAACCGCTCGCTCGTTCGCTTGCTCTTTGAATATTTTACTTCTGCTGTGAATAAACATCAATCTGATCTACACGCTTGGTGGAGAATTGAGCAGGAGTCAAGAAGCTGAATTTGAGATTCGAGTTCCGAGCGCGTTTCTCTGTAGCCTATCACCTTTGTTGGACAGTTTTTATCCTGCTATGACAAAACCAACCAGATTCAAAGCTACTTCTGCTACAGTGCTGGATCATATGTGGACCAACATACTCAACAAAAAACTAGCGTCCGCTGTAATGGTAGACTGTGTGGCTGACCATTTATCCATTCTTCTTTGTGTACAATTACATAATCCTCCAACTCAAATCAAAAATCAAAGCAAACAACAACGAAATTACAGCAGTGAAAATTTGATAAAATTTATGGAAGCCTTGCAAAATGTCGACACTAGACCAATTTTGACATCGACTGATGTTAATCATGCTTACAGTAACTTTGAATGTAACTACAGCAAAATCTTTAACGATAACTTTCCTGTAATAAATTATTTGAAGTCAAAAAAATACAAAAATAAGAGTACTACTTGGTATGATTCTGAGCTACAAACCATCTACAAAACTAAGCAGCGAATGTATAAAAAATTTATGAAAAAACCTAATGAAAAAATAAAAGTAAATGCGCTCAAATAAGAAATTACTACGATAGACTTGTAAAAAACAAAAAGCAAGCATACATACAATCTAAACTTGTGGAAAACAAAAAGAACTTATAGAAAACATGGCAAATAATCAATCAGCTTTTAGGTAAATCAAAAGTCAAAACTAAGAATCAATGTTTCATTAACAATGAGTTGATATGTGATGATGCAGAAATTTCAAACCATTTTAACACCTATTTCTCAACAATAGCTGAAAATTTGGTCAAAAAAATTCCTTGGACCGCTGCTAAATTTGCTGACTTTTTACCTCAACCTACTTTAAACACAATATTCTTTAAACCCACTTCCGCTGAAGAAATTCAAAGTATAATTACTACCATGAAACCAAAATCAAGCTGTGGCATAGATGATATTCCATCCAAAGTAATAAAATTTACCCCCAATAACATTTTAACAGCTTTATCGCATATTTTTAACTTGTCGCTGTCTCAAGGAAAGTTTATCGAGCATTTTAAAACTGCTAAAATAATCCCAATTTATAAGAAAGGTGATTCTAAAAACATTACTAATTATCGGCCCATAAGCTTATTATCATGCTTTTCTAAACTCTTTGAAAAAATAGTGCAAGTTAGACTCACCAATTTTTTGGAAAAAAATGATTTCTTTCATAAATACCAGTTTGGCTTCAGGTAGCACTATTCTACTGAATTGGCTGCAACATACTTAGTTAATAAAATAACTGCTGCCATGGAATCTAATAAAGCAACTTTAGGAGTGTTCTTGGACTTGTCCAAAGCTTTCGACACTATTGATCATAGCATTTTACTTGCTAAACTCTATCATTGTGGAATTCGAGGTACTGCTCATAATTGGTTCTCCAGTTATTTATGCAATCGTAAACAAATCACTGAATATGGAGAAGCATTATCAAATTCTTCTGATATTAAATTTGGTGTTCCGCAAGGATCAATTTTGGGGCCTATTTTGTTTTTAATTTATGTGAATGACTTCAAAAACTGCCTTAAAAAAGCAGATGTTATTATGTATGCTGACGATACGAACATATTTCTGCATCACAAAAATATTAATGCATTATATGATGTAGCACAAAAAGAATTGGTTCTAGTAACAAATTGGCTATCTGCCAATAAATTAACACTAAACATAAATAAAACAAAATTCATAGTGTTCTCGTCAAACAAAAAGAAAGGGATTAAGACCGATAAATCCTTATATGTCAATGATATTCCTATCGCAAAAGTGCATGCAATTTCATTTTTAGGATTACTTATTGATGAAAATCTTTCATGGAAGCCACATATGCTAACACTATTAAATAAACTACGGTCTTCTTATGGAGTAATTTCTAAATTAAAATATTGCTTAAACGTTGAAAATCTTGTGCAAATTTACCATTCACTAATTGAAAGTTATCTTCGTTATGGAATCATTGTGTGGAATCATGGCAATATTACCATAGTAAAGAAAATGCAACTACTCTGCAATAAATTTATTTCATTCATAAATCACAAAACATCAAATCACTATAAATTTCTCACAATAAAAGAACTACAGATTTTGACAACGCGCATCTTTATGTTTAAATTGCACCACCGCAATTTGCCTGATATGTTCCTAGCTCTATTTCAACGTAATGAACAAGTGCACACATTCTCTACACGCAATAGTAAGTTTCTTTATTATCCCTTTTTTTCCAAAACTGTCCCCCAACAATCAATCATGTGTAGCGGAGTTAAAATATGGAATTCTATACCATTTACTGTAAGAAATATGCAGAGCCAAAGTGCTTTCAAAAACAATTTAAAACGTTATTTGAAAACTAGGTTCAACAGTGATTACCAATATTAACTGCTACATTACGAAATTAAGTATACTGTGTATCAATTCAACGATTTTAACCACAAAGAACAGTTTTATTGCTATTCTTGTGATACTAAATTAGTCTGTCTTGTAGCCTACAAGTCTTTCTCTGACAGAAAAAATCGTATTTTTTTTGGTGTTACTAAGCTTTTCATTTTTTAGAATTTTTTTTTTTTTTGATTTTGATTTTTATTTTTTTTGACTTTTTATTTTTACTTTCTTTTTTTTTGGTGTTTTGTATCCAGCTGTTAGACCAGTTGTCCTTGACGTCTATTTTTATGGCTGTATATAATTGTACATTTTGTACATAAGGACTGCTTGTTTTTTGCTAAAAGGTTTCATGGCCATACAGCAATGACGTAATTTATCTCATCAATAATGCTAATAATTTTGTATGTTTTAAGCCTTCGGGCTTTGCCATGTTTTCCTGACGATGTTCTGCTATACGCAATGTTGTCGTAGCGTATTTGTCTTGCATCTTCGAAAAATAAATTTGATTTGAATTTGATTTGATTTGAAAATTAGAGTTAATTTATTGCCACCGCAAGGACATTTCTTCGAAAGAGTTAAGTAAAAGAGTAAGGTAAACAGTAATACAAAAGTAAAGAACAAAGTTGCAGTATTGTTCCAATGGTAGGCCTAATTATAAAAAACACTCACAGTAAATCGTGCGAACTAAAAATAACGAACAAAATTCCAATGATTTGATTGTCTTTGTCTTCCACATACAATTCAAACAAATTTAAAGCTAACAAAAAACTTAGGAAGTAAACGCGAAAGCAAATAACACAAATTTTTAGCTCAACAATTATTTCATTGAAAATTTTATGGGTGCTGGACTAATTTTTTTAAGTGTAATTATTGTAAACAAACATAACAAAGAAATAAAAAATGCCAACCGAACAGTTATTTGGTCGAGCGGTAACGTGTTCATCTTTGGAGCGGGAGGTCTGAGGTTCAAATCTCGGGCAGGCTAAATCGGACACATTGCTGCCAACGGCTTGTCACTGCAGCAAAATTGTTTTCAAAGCTGTACTGCCAGGGCGCAATGACGCGGATATGGGCTCTGCGAACTTGTTACACGCTTCGGCGTAGCACAACGAATATGCATTTGGCGAAATACAACGAATATACATTTTTTTGGTGTGATTTGATTTTAAATAAAAATTCTAGTTCGGTGCTGAACAAGCAGGCGTGACTATCGGTAGTTTACTCCGAGGACAATTATCTAAGTTATCCAGGCTAACTGTGAGTTATTTAAGTTACCGTATCCAGGCTAACTGTGAATTAGCCTGGCTTGTTTGTATATTTTACTGCTTTTAGTCTAACTCAATGAATTTTCCTATTTTTCATAAAATTTTTAAAAGTTTACCGTCGCACTTAATATTGTGCTGGATCGGTACATCATTAGTATTAGGTTTATTATATTATTTAGCACCGCTTTACCAACGTTCAATACCAGTAGCCTCAGCTTACGACCCCTGAATTTACAGAACTCGATTATTACCCAATTTTTTTCCACTAAAAAAAGCAGTTTTTATCCAAATATAGTAAATAAGTAGGCTACGATTGTGATTAGTTATTACGTCCTCGATATAGCCTACTCTTCATCCTGTTATCGTTACCACCGAAAACTACATAATCTTTACTCCAAACATTATTTTATCGGTAGGTTTATTCATCGAAACTGACCGAGCTGGCCGAAACTGACCGAAACTGACCGAAACTGACCAAAACTGACCTGAAATGATTTGAAATAGAATAATATCTAAGTTGTAGTGCATGTTGCTAGTAATGAATAGTAATTTTTTAATCTTTAGTTGGAATTTTTTCCTTCAATTTTGCAAAAATTGGCCAGTTTCGATAAATAAACTTTTTGCGAGATTTATTGAAACTGGCCAAAACTGACTTAAACTGGCCAAAACTGACTTAAACTGGTCAAAACTGTCTCAAAACGCTTCAAACTCGTATGTTATTTATGTTTTGTTGTGTTTGCTAATTGTAAGTAATAACTTTTAAATCTTTAGTTTGAGTTTTTTCCGATTAATTCAACAACGGCAGGCCAGTTTCGATAAATAAACTTTTTGCGACATTTATCGAAACTGGCCAAAACTGACTCAAAATACTTCAAACTCGTATTTTATTTATGTTTTGTTGTGTTTGTTGATTGTAAGTAATGACTTTTCAATCTTTAGTTCGAGTTTTTTCCGATTAATTCAGCAAATGCAGGCCAGTTTCGATAAATAAACTTTTTTCGAGATGTATCGAAACTGGTCAAAACTGATTAAACGTGCATGTTTTTTGTTTTTTTTTTGTTGTGTTTGGTTATCACAAATAATAATTTAAAAACTTTAATTTACATTTTTTTGACTAATTTAGTAAAACCTAAAGTAGTTAAGGCAGTTTCGATAAAAAAAACTTTCGCGAGATTTATGAAAACTGACCCAAAATATTTTAAACGCGGATAATTTTTTATGTTTATTTTGTAATAATTAATTTTTCAAATTTGGAATGTATTTTTTTTATCAATGAGAATTATAAGCCAGTTACGATAAATAACCTTTTTGCAAGAATATATCAAATGGTTTAAAAGTGGCTTCAAACCACTTTGGAGTCAATATCACTGCAAAAGAGTGTCACATTAGGGCAAAAAACATACATTTTCCTTGTTGTGCATTTTTGTCAACAGGCCAATGAGAAGGTTATGCTCATTGCCCTCCTCCCTTTGGCTACCCTACTTATGACAAGTGTTCCGGACGCACCCTTTGGCTGTGTTTAAGTTCTTTAATTAAATGTTATTATTTCAATGCCTTACTGTGACGTAACAACTACACTTGACGCAGTATGTGGTTTAGCAATAGCCTGTATAAGCAGTTGAGGGGAGACTAGCGTCAAGTAGACCCAGGAACGAATAAGTTGTTCTTTGCTCGGAAATGCTTGAATAGGAAGACTCAAAAAGGCCCAATAATACTTGAACTGTTGCTGAACATCAGTCGAGGATAACTCTGTTGCTCAACCGTAGTGAAACAATAATTTGCGTACATCTTGGTGGATTTTCAAGTTTAGCCTATATGAGTGTGGTGACGACAATCATCGTGTTTGGATTATCAATAGCGAAAGGATTTCCTTATAAATTTTTGAGTCAATCTAGACTATCGTTGTAGAAGTTTAGTAGGTCTGCTGCTTCGACGCCAAAGACCCGGTCGAGAACTCAACATACGTTCGCCAGCATTTGCGACGGACCATAATTAGAAGAACAACTTAAAGCCCGAACTAAAAAGACTGCTCCGACTTCTGTCGTAGCCTAATTGTCAGCTTGAACTATTTTCCGCGACAGTAGGCTAACGTAACCAAGACGAATTTTTTCTTTTGAACAATTTTCAGACAGTTTAGGTTTAGTTTTGTTGCGAATTTAGTTTGTAAAAATTACACTGATTGTGTGCTAGGCCTACGTGCTAATTCCGGTATGCTAGGGAACTCAGAGGAAATAAGTGACGCCCGGACTCTTCGGTTTGAAAGGCGTGAGCTTCAAGCACGAATAGATTGTTTTGTTACCTCCGTTTTCTCGCCTGACAAGAGCGATAAAAATGAACCTTCTCAGTCAGCATACGACACTTTAAAAAGCAATTTAATCTCATTAGATAATAATGCTTCACACGTTTTGCAAGAAGGAGATGAGCTTAGGGATTTTGTGACAAATTGAAAAAGTTAGGTCAGTCACCTGATGATGCGTATCGTTGCTGGTGCGACAATACTGTCACCTCCCCACCTACTGCAACTCTCAATCGAGAAAAATCACATGACATCGAACCACACGACTCTGTAAGCATTGTAGGCTCAGGTTTCAGCCACACTAGCTTAACTCCGTCCCAATTGGCTCACAAACAAATTGATGTAGATCTCGAACGCCAAAGGCTTGAAGCAGAATTTGAAGCCCAGCAGGCTCAAGCACAAGCTCAAATGCAAGCACAACAGGCTCGAGCCGAGGCTCAGCTAAAACTAAAGCTTAGCTTAGCGGAAATACAAGCTAAGGAGAAACGTTTAGCTGTTTCTAATCCTGGCTCAGTTGTGAGTAGACGCTCATTGCCAGTAAAGGTACCAGGTCAAAATCTGTCAGTTCCTCGCCACCCACTAAGCCATACAGGAATTTTGCAGACACAAATAGGGTGAGCAAAAGAATGCGACATTCTCTCACTATTCAGACCGTCATATGCCTTCTTCCAATCATCAATTGACAAACACAAGTAGGGAAATTCTCACTACAGAACCACCACGCACAGTTATAGGTCACCCTGATACTAGCCATTGCCCACACCAACCCATCAAAGCTCTTACTCAACATGCACAGATTGCACACACATCGCACGCACAGAAAAACGTTTCTGATGCACATTGCAATGAAAATGCAGTGCGTCATACACCTCAAACACCACCTGGGGATCTTAGTCACAACGAGGCTTATGCTGAGCCGAACTCACTTTTAACAAATCACACACAACACTGCAGTTTGGCTCGTACACTGCCACTCAAAACACAGGAGCTTGCTGTGGATCACAATAACGTGTACCGTGAATCACAACCCGCACATGACTTTGCACTGCACTGCAGGGGAATTTACGCACAGAACAATCAGTCTGATGCAATTAAGAAGTCTGATGCACTCCATAATGATCGCCGGTATACACCTTCATCTAATAACATTCAGACACATTTCCAGGACAAAAACCCTCACGTCAGTCCTCAGGAGTACCAACTTTTGCTTGAAGAGGCTCGTGAAATCCGGTTTACCGGCAAAAAGTTGCCTTTCATTTTTTACTACAACCAAATCATTGAACTTTTGGATCGTTGCCCCGATCGAAATCGCAAGATGGACCTCTTGCGTGCCTCATGCCAAGAGGAGGCTCGAAAAGCTGTCGCAACCCTTGTACCCCCTGTACCGGGATGGGGTGTTGACAAGCAAATTCAGAGAGCATTGCAGGGGCTTCGACTGCGTTATGGTTGCAACAGCTTTCTGTCTGAACCGCCAGTAAAGCGAGTTTGCTCAGGTCCAAAATTTCACAGGATTGATCTTTCTGTGTTGGAAACCCTAATATCAGATCTGAACGATTGTGAATTGTATGTGAGAGCACATAAACAGATTGATTCACTAGACAGCTCTTTCATAATTGATATCGGTGAACGTCTTCCGAACTTCTTCAAAAATCGGTATGCCGACTATCTTCAAGATCGATACCACAGTTTGGACAAGCCTACATTTGACTCTTTCAAGTTCTTTTTGAATCGTGAGCTGGAACGAATCAACTCAACATTCGCTCAACTGTTCTTAGGGATAGCACAAGACCGTTCAGACAAGTCACATGCATTAGCTAAGCTCAGAGTGCATCAGGCAAGCCTTAATGTGAAAACAGAACCCAACAATTACAGACCATCACCAGTGACACAACGCTCACAGTCTCATACTCGACAACCCCCTGTGTGTTTTATTTGCTCTACCCCAGGTAAAACGAACCGACATTTGCTTTATGAATGCAACACATATAGGAACATGACATTGCAACAAGGCTATGATAATATCAAAACGGCAGGTCACTGCATTAATTGCTTGCAACAACATGACTTGAAAGATTGCATACACAATTGTAAATGCAGACACTGTGGCAAACACTACCAACACAAGCACACAACTTCTCTTCATGCTCTGTACACACCTGTGCTTCCCCCAGGAAATTTGGGTAGCCATGGGGCCGCTACATCTTTCCATCTTCCTGCCGGGAGACCTCGTGGGGCCGCCAGCTTTTCAAATCATTAACCTGAAAAGAGTCGAGGGGCTGCTAGTCCGCTTTCCTGGTGCAATCGGCCGATGCTCTGAGCCAAAATGATGCAAGGGATGTCCCAATCAAGAAGCAGGTACTAGGCTTACATACCAGAAAGGCGGGTGTACTTACGCGCATTTCGGCTATAAGGGTCATAAATCCTCAGACAGGAAATAGCTTGAATGTGTATGCTCAACATGACTCGGGCTCCGAAGTAACAACTGTGTCTGACTCACTTGTGAATGAACTTGGTTTGAAAAGTGAAGGAAGCTCTCGGATAATTCTGCACACAGTGACTGAAAGAAAAGAATCCGACTTTCACTATGTTTCCTTTAATGTAGAAGCTCTACACAATGGCGACCATTTTAACATTCAACAAGCTTGAGTTATGAATAATTGGTCTGATGACAGTTACACGTTACCACATGACTATGATCTTTCCGAGTATTCTCAGTTTGATAATGTAGAATTTGAGGTGTTACCAGATCGGAAGTGTGTCGATATACTTCTTGAGCTTGACAATTCTCATGTTATGACAGCCCTAAAAGAATGCACAGGACGCCATGGAGAACCCCATGCTATCAAAACTCCAATTGGGTGGGTGGCATCGGGAGGATCAGGCAAGACTTATTCTTATCATTCAATGCGAGTATCAGTCAACACGAACTGTGAATCGAACGAAGAGAAGATTCTTGAACTGCAGCAAGTAATTTGGGATATGACACTTGAAAATGACGAGACCCAGCTATCAAGAAGTGACCAAGAGGCTCAGCAAATTGTGGAAGGCTCCAACACTACGGTTGTAAATGGAAGATATCAAATGCCTGTCCCGTTTAAAGAGAACGTAAACGACTTGCCCTACAACTTTTCCTTGGCAGCAAAACGGTTATCTTTTCTTCGACGCCGAATGCTGCTCCAACCGGAGTATGGGTAAGTGTTGACCGAGGCTATAACTGAGCTCAGGCAAAACGAGTTCATAAACCTGCCGATAGAGAGTCCAGCAATCAAATAAACTATCTGCCATACTTTCTGACCACTCAATCCAAACCCAGAGTTGTTTATGATGGGTCTGCTACTTATAAAGGTCGCTCCATCAACAATTGCATTCACTCGGGACCAGACCTTCTCAATTCACTCGCAAATGTTTTGGCTAAGTTCAGAATGGGCCAATATGCTTTAATGGCAGATATAACAAAATGCTTTTTCCAGATATTACTCCCTCAACACCAACAGAATCTTTTCCGAATTATCTGATACAAAGATGACGACATAAGCAAAGGGGAATTACAGCCATATAGGTTTACGAGGCATGTTTGGGGAATCGTCAGCTCACCATACATAGCATGTGTACAATCCGCAAAACAGCTGAAGAGAACCCCACGAATGCGTCTTCTTATACCACTGACACGATACGAAATTGTATGTACATGGACGATTTGCTCTTCAGCACTGATACGCTGGATAAAGCCCGACTAGTGGCATCAGAATCTGTCAGACTGCTTGCCAGTAGAGGCTTCAAACTGGTTAAATGGACAGCCTGCCGAAAGGCTGTACCTGCCATTGCTGAAATGGAGGAGGCAGTTTTGGCACCCTCAATCAGGACCTTGGACTTAAAAACTGAGGAGCCACTTTCTGATCTCAAAGCGATGGGGTTCACATGGAATGCAGAAGAAGACACTCTGAAGGTTCACTTCTCTGCTTCCAAGCCTCAACCTTACACAAGACGTGGCTTGTTAAGTCAACTAGCCAGCAATTATGACCCTTTGGGTTATTGCGCTCCCTTATTTTTGAGAGGGCATCTCATCTTACAGCAGTTGGCTATAGAGGGAAAATTATGGGATGAACCAATTACACAAACTCATGTTAAAGCGTGGAATCGTTGGCAAACCACTCTAGAAGAGTGGAAAGATGGTATTTTGCGACCTCATCTTTTTCTGATGACGACGTTAACGCAGAATATGAACTTCATGCCTTTTCTGACGCTTCCAATGAAGCTTATGGATGTGTCGTTTACTTGCGGAAGCAAACACAAACTGAAGTCGGCATCTCGTTCGTGTTTGGGAAGAGCCGTGTCGTTTTAAAACACCAGCAGAGTTGACCAATCGCCAAAAAAGAATTGTTTGCTGCCGTCATATATGTAGACCTGATGTCTCAAGCTAAGAAAGCACTTCAACTGCCCCACTGCCAGAAGTTTTTCTGGTGCGATTCAAAAGTTGTGATGCAGTGGATCTCGAACCCAGATCTTCGCCTAGACAATTTACATCTCGACGAATTGATCGCATTCTAGTATATTCCCAATCAGAGGAATGGCACTTTTGCCCAACGTTACAAAACCCAGCTGACGTGGCTACATGCTCAATTGCCCGATCTGCTTCTGGTCGAATTCAGCTATGGTTGCATGGACCATCGTCTCTAAACGAGCCTGGCCAGTGCATTGCGATGCCTCATGTCGCTGTGCATCAGGTACACGTGTCTTCAGCCAGGTCAGTAAGGGGGACACTTTTGGATGTCATTAAAGCTGCACCCAGTTGGTACATATTCAAAAAGAGAACAGCTTATTTAATGGCTTTTACAAAATACGTCAAACAAAAGGCGGACAAACAGCCCATTCAAAAGCCACAATTGACGCAAATTGTTTGAGCACCGCCTTGCTTCAGTTGACTCAATATGTTCAAAACGAATGTTTTGGCAGTGTGTTTAAAAGCCTGTCAGAAAACTTTCCTGATTCTTTAGATAAAATTATCAAGCAGCTGACTTCTCAGCATGCTTTATCTGAAGCTGAACAAAAAAATCTCCCTGACTTGCGATCTTTGCGATGCCTCAGGCCATACGTTTCAGCCGACGGCATACTTCGCATTGAAGGAAGACTTGAAAAAGCTGCACTTCCCACTGACGAAAAATTTCCGATTGTTCTGCCATCTAGACATCCCTTTACTCGCTTACTTGTGCTTCATTGCCATAAAAGACGCGCTCATGGGGGCACCCAATACACGATGATGCTCACAAGACGACAGTATTGGATCATCAAAGGAATATCTGCCGTGAAGCACCACACGAGCAAATGCAATGCCTGCATCATCAACAGAGCACATCCCATACGGCAACTTATGGCAGATCTCCCAGCTTGCAGAATGGCTATCAACAAAAAGCCATTTGCACACACTGGTTGTGACTATTTTGGATCCATCTTTTACAAAGAAGCGAGAAGTGAAAGAAAAGCTTGGGGTCTACTTCTCACATGTCTAACTGTCCGGCCAATTCACGTAGAGATTGTGACGTCTCTGGACCTGAATAGCTTCATTTTGGCTTTCTCCCGCTTCATTGACCTCAGAGGCATAGTGTCAAGCCTGTACTCGGACAATGGGACAACCTTCAAAGCTGCAGCAAATGTGTTGCCAGAACTTCTGCATTCTTCCGGACTTCGGTCTTTTTCAGACATCAAGGTTTGACCTGGGAGTTCATACCTCCTTACAGTCCTTCCCAAGGCGGAGCCTGGGAATCACTCATTAAGGTGTTTAAATGAACGCTCACAAACACAGTTAACTTAATACATCGCAAACCCACACTTGTGGAGCTTCAGACGTACATTTCGAACGCTAAAAGTTTGGTAAACGATAGGCCTCTCACTGCACAAAGTGATGACCCACTTGACTACAATGCAATTTCACCGTCATCACTCTCACACCATCGCTTGATCCAGTCTTGCCGATTGGTCAAGTGCACGATAGGGATCACTTACGCCGTGACTACAGTTACAATTGCTCGCTGGCTCAACAGTTTTGGGAGCGTTGGGTTAAGTTCTATCTTCCACAGTTACAACGTCGTAAGAAGTGGTTCAAACTCACACCTAACCTTCGAGTCGGCCAGATGGTATTGGTTGGGGGACCCGAAGAAGTTAACAAACGAGGTAATTATCGCCTCGGACGTGTTGCTCGCTTACATCCGCAGTGGCGTAGAGGTAGAGCGATTGTACGCAGAGCTGTTATCACGGTTCCTGTTTTTGATGAGACAACCGGAAAGTACCAAGTTACTGAAATAGAGAGAGATCTTTCTAAGATTGCTCCTCTCGAATTTCGTGAATAATGTTTTGTGTTTATGTTTACATTTTTGCGTAAGTCACCACACTTGAATTGCTGATTTATGTTTGATTTTTGTTATGCTGTAAATAGTGCTCCTGCATTACTTGACACCGCTGTGCTTTTCACTCATACCCGCGCTCAAGCTGCGTCCTTTAGACTGTTGTGACATTATGAGCCGGAAGATACCCTCCTCCTCATAATGGGGGCCGCTTATGTTCTGGACGCACCCTTTGGCTGTGTTTAAGTTCTTTAATTAAATGTTATTATTTCAATGCCTTACTGTGACGTAACAACTACACTTGACGCAGTATGTGGTTTAGCAATAGCCTGTATAAGCAGTTGAGGGGAGACTAGCGTCAAGTAGACCCAGGAACGAATAAGTTGTTCTTTGCTCGGAAATGCTTGAATAGGAAGACTCAAAAAGGCCCAATAATACTTGAACTGTTGCTGAACATCAGTCGAGGATAACTCTGTTGTTCAAACGTAGTGAAACAACAATTTGCGTACATCTTGGTGGATTTTCAAGTTTAGCCCATATGAGTGTGGTGACGACAATCATCGTGTTTGGATTATCAATAGCGAAAGGATTTCCTTATAAATTTTCGAGTGAATCTAGACTATCGTTGTAGAAGTTTAGTAGGTCTGCTGCTTCGACGCTAAAGACCCGGTCGAGAACTCAACATACGTTCGCCAGCATTTGCGACGGACCAACAAGTTAATAAGATGTTTGTTTGTATCAATTTTTTAGGCAATAGATCACATGGCTTTGGCTTTAAAGCCCGAAAACCGCCCCAATTTGTGGTCGGAACCGATCTTCAGCGAAAACAACTGAAGTGGACTTCAAAAAATACTTCATATGGTTATAGACTTAAGATAGGTATCTTTTCATAAATCATCCCTACCAATTTACTTAATTTTGACTGTTATAAGATTTTTTTCTTCTGACTCAAAAACTTGCCTAAACTACTATTACTATGTTGTTAATTTGTTATGTTTGGGAGCATGGGCGTAGCAGTTCAAAATGATTTGGGGGGGCACCAAACTTTTGCCCGAAAAATGACTTGATGCATTGAATTAAAGTGATCTCCAAAAAAAAAAAACAGGTCTTCACTAATATTTTGACGGTTTTTCTGTCCAAATTAAGATCTCCAACAAAAAAAATTTTGCCCAAAAAATATGAAATTGCCGAAAATTTTGACGCAAAATTGCCCAAAACGTATGAAATCGCCCAAAATTTGACGCAAAATTGCCCAAAATTTTGACGCACGATCGACACTTTAAAACCAAGCGGAAGAGCCAGGGCCCCCCGGCCCCCCCCTCCTACGCCACTGTTTGGGAGTTTTAGTTTTTTTCGTTAATTGAACGAATGCAAGCCAGTTAATTTCGACAAATAAACCTTGATGCTTTGCTCATATAGTTGTTATATCAATAACGAGTATACAACCGATATTTTGATTTGCATATTAACATCGTTTTTGCATTGTTTTTTATATTATGTTATTTTATTTTTGCAGAAGTCGGATACATAAGCGCCAGCATCAACGATGCATCTGTTTGCAGCAGAATTAACGATCGACAAAAATTGTTGTGTCATACCGTTGTTGAGGCCAAAACAGCTATTTTTGCTTGGCATTGAGTTTTTAGTTTTGGTATCCAATTTCCAAAAAAGAAATGGAAAGTAAATGCAATTCATTGCATGTTTATAGGGGATCAAAATAATGTCAAAAAAAAAAGAACATTCCAGTGAAAAAACTTTTAAAGAAACTTTGAACAAATCATTTTTGAACTTTTTTATACCTTGTAAATAAAGTTTTGTTTATGTTTGCCGGTTTTTGCCTATCGTTACACAATACGCAACAAAAGCTGGAAAATGAAAATACATAACGAAGGAGCATAGAAATCGTGATCTGCCTTTTTACCTTTTGTCGTGTAAATATATTCATCTCTTGCACTTCTTTTTTGAGCAAAAGTCATTAACCCTAAAGAACCTCATCAGAGAACTCTCGTATTCCCGCCTCATGTCTCCGGCAAATAGTAACCTCAAAATGTGGTTTTACAGTCACGGTTGGCAAGAGTTTTTACTTTGTTGACTCAAGTTACATAACAGAGGTGGAGTCGAAGACCCAAAGTTTGAGGCCAAGGACTAAAAAAAAAGTCCAAAACCAAGGCCAAGGACCGACTTCTTGAGGACAGACCCTCTTGAGGCCAAGGACAGAAATGCTCGAGGTCAAGCACCAAGGACACAACGCGCATAGGCTTAGATCCAGGATTTTTGATTGGGGCGGGGGCAAACCACAAATCACTTGCAATGACGTCATCAGGAATTTTCAAAAGAGGAAGTTTTTGTGGGACAAAGATATTGTAGAACAGAAGATTTGAAGCTGTGGCCTGTTGACACTTAACCAAGATTTTGTTCAAGGGAGAGGACTAAAACTAATAGTTAAAAAGTGCAAACGTCTAACTTGCGAGTCATATTGAGTAAGCTAGTGTAACTTCACCTTATCACACACGGGTGTCTGGGGGCAGAGCCCCCAGCCGCTGAGTGATTTTTTTGTTATTTTTTGGAAAAAAATCGCATTTTGCACGTGTTCAGAGCCATTTGAAAGAATTAGATTTTTAACATTTGAAAGCAAATTGAAAAGACTAACTTATCCAATCCTCTTTTTATTTGCAATTTGTCCAAAACTCATTCAAAATCTTGAATTTTGGTGTTAAATTTTAATTGTAAGTGATGTGGCCCTTGTAGGGATAAGTAAAAAGCATTGCCTCTTACAATATTTTAGCCGTAAATCGCAGTGTAGCAGTCCCTGCTCCAACCAATGACATCGCGGAACGAAGCAACGGAATAGCAGCAACCAAGACGTAAAGCCAACAGAATAGCGTAGTAACTCAACAAACCATACAGTTCGTAGGATGCGCAGTCAAGCCGATTAACCGCAATCGGAGAGTCCTCTTTTTCACTCGCTACAATAAGCCCAATCCACTTGAAGACGTTCCTTAGAGATTTTTATTTTGTCGTAAAATTAACCAGTTATAAGAGTACATGTACGGTTAGGGGACCCAGGCCCCCTTAATTAAAATTCAATAATTTGTTCAATGAGCATTTTCCCTAGATAATTTTTTAAAAAAGTATTTTGTGCATAAAAACTGGCGAGGTGGAGGTGAATTGTTATTAAGAAATGGCACAATAAATGGTTACGTCTACCAACCATGTAATTCCCGGGGCCGGATATACATTGCGCGGTGCCCCTGGCACTTTGGGGATTATTGCAATATCTTCCTGCCAAACATAGATGAAGACCAAAAAAAGTCTTACCATCTAAACGCTGGGCCCCTGCTGGCACTGTGCCATATGGTAAATCTGGCCCTGGTCAGAGGCGAATCTAGTAAATTTTGGTGGGGGGGAGATGATGAAATTCATAAGCACAAATTGTGTATTTACTATAATGTAAAATTTCCCATGTATATGATTAATATTGCTGGTATTATTTTCTCCGGATTTCGAAGTGATCTAAAAAAAAAGAAAAGGTCTTCACAGTTCCACGAGCTGATTTTACCCGCAAATGGCTGATTGTTGTTTTTGCTCTAATCCAAACAAGTTTAATAATATTCTTATGCACGTTAGTTTAGGTTGGTAGGGGAGGAGTGCATCCCCCTCATCCCACCCTAAATCCGCTCCTGGACCTGGTTATTGCATTACGTTCATAAAAATGTAAAATGTGGGCCTGAGGTAGCAACTCTTAAGAAAAAAACGTTTAATGTCATCTGGGTTATAGCCTACATTTAAAATAGCTGGCAAACTTGAATTGAGGGGACCCGGGCCCTCTGGATTTTGCTGAACAACAGTAATTAACAATAAATGTTTTTGTTAATTATTGTTGTATACGTGTGTACTCTTGTACGCGAAGTTGCTAAAAAAACTGAAACTGAAGAAATAAGGCTTTTTGGTCCCATTATTTTCACTTGTGGCATTTTGATTGAGGGGAGGCCCAGACCCCTGGCTATGCGTAGGACAACGCGCAAGTGTTCTCCAAAAAATGTAATTGCGTAAGAAACAAAAAATTTTCCGCAAAATTTCAGACGTTGTCAAAAAAAGGTCTTCACAAAATTTCTGGCGTTCTTCAAGATGACGTAAAAAAAGTCATGACCATGGCCCATTTTTAACGATTCAAA
The DNA here is from genome assembly GCA_963965965.1 of Trididemnum nubilum. Classification (NCBI taxonomy): domain Eukaryota; kingdom Metazoa; phylum Chordata; class Ascidiacea; order Aplousobranchia; family Didemnidae; genus Trididemnum; species Trididemnum nubilum. The sequence goes on from OZ014474.1 coordinate 24,021,049, forward strand.
AAATAGTGCTGTCCTCGGCTGAGAACAGGGCATTTTCAAGAACTTGTAGGCTTCGAGGTAAGGGCTTGACCTTTCAGGCCAACGCTAGGGACTTCAAAATGTGTCCTCGAGGCCTAGGACTTCCTTAAGGACTCCACCGCACTTAAATGACGTCGATATGTAGTTCGAGTCGAGTATTTTGAACAAAAACGACTTGGGTCGATTCGCGACGAGTCATTTACAAACAGAAAAAATAAATAGTTGAAATAATAAAAAAAAGACTCATTGGAACGACCGACGATGGCGTAACGTGTTTTTATTTTCACATAGCCATTTTGCAAGAACCGAGAAAAAAATTCAGACTTTTGCCTGTAATCCATCAATAGTTTGGTCTACAGCTACACGAAATTTGGACTGCAATTTGAAATAAAATGTCTTTGTTTCCTTTTTCAAGGCAATAGGCCTAAATCAGTTTGGTTTAGGGCCCTGAAGCCCGCACCATGATTTCTGGTTTTTAATTGAAATCTTGAACAGACAATGAAAAGGTCCTTTGATGCAGTTCCAACCAAATTATTGATATCAATTTTTTCTAAACAAGTTTAAAAATGAATATTTTCACCGCAATAATTACAACTATCGAAAAATGGCTGGGACCAAAAAGACATGCCTAATCCCTTGTTACTACGTTAGAATAAGTAAGATTTTCAAGATTTGCGGCTTGTACAAAGCCACTTAGCAGTAGGGAGGACCAATTATGGATGAATGTCACCGATTTTCATAAGTCTTCCAAAAAGTTGCCAAACCACCCAACTAAGGCTCACGTGAAGTTTAAAGGCGGTGAATCATCCAGCCAATTCCAGTGGTTTACAATAGCTATAATTGAACTATAATTTTTGATATTTTTTGTTTTAATTTTGGGACTGCAGTTGCAAAGATATTCAACAAATACAAAAAGATGTTCCCCCCGAAAAAAGTTTTTGGAAACTCTGAGTTTTGTTCTTCCCGCCAAAACCACAGTAGGCCTAATGGTTTAGAGAACTGTGGTAGGCCTAATAGTTTAGAGATAGTTTATTTCTAAATAGTTTCGGCCTAACTATCTCTAAACTATTAGGCCTAATAGTTTAGAGATAGTTAGGCCTAATAGTTTAATAAGATTACAGTAGGCCTAATAGTTTAGAGAACTGTGGTTTTGGCGGTAAGATCAAAACTCAGAGTTTCCAAAAACTTTTTTCGGGGGGACATCTTTTTGTATTTGTTGAATATCTTTGCAAACGCAGCCCCAAAATCAAAACAAAAAATATCAAAAATTATAGTTCAATTTTAGCTCTTGTAAACTACTGGAATTGGCTGGATGATTCACCGCCTTTAAGAGTCACTGGATATCGTTTGATGTTTGTTTACGCCCAATTAAGGGGTTTTCGCGTACTCGCGAAAGGGTTTATCCCCTTTATGTTTTATCTCCTTATACATTGGTGGAAGTAGCATTCGGTGAGCATGTTTTCAGGGTGTGCGCGGACACTTTAGTTTAAGTAAACGGGTTATTTTCCCAAAAATTTTGCAAAAGAGTTGTTTTCTGTTCAAGCTAATTTCCGATACAAAATTTACTGACAATACACATATTTTACGCAGAAGTTACACCTACCGGCGATGTTAAAATACAAATGTAATCGCAAGATGTCGCCTAGCTTGTTATTAAAATTTAGAAGCGTTAAAACTAAATACTTAAATAAAGACCTAATAAAGTAACAAACACATCATTGAAATGACGCATATAGTTCACAGTTTGGGAAACATTCACCTTAAGAGTTGATACTTAATGATATGGTTTGGTACTTAATAGTAGGCTATGCTATCAGAGGTGGAGTCGAGGACACAAGGCTCGAGGCCAAAGCCAAGGCCAAGGACACAAAAAAATTTCGAGGCCAAGGCCAAGGACAGACCCTCTTGAGGCCAAGGACCAAAGACACAGGCGCAAGTATTCTCCAAAAAAAAAAGGTTTTTAAAAAAAATTTCAAGCAATCTCAAAAAAAAAGGTCTTCAAAAAATTTTTTCAGGCGAAAAAGTTCTTCAAAAAATTTTTTTTAGGCAATTTCCACTTGAGGAAAACAAAAAAAGGTCTAGGCAAATTTACTGTTAGGTTTCTGGCGCTTTCCAACAAAATTTCAACGGTTCAAAAAATAGTGCTGTTCTCGAGCCGAGGACAGGGCAATTTTCGAGGACTTAAGGCTTCGAGGCCAAGGCCAAGGACTTCAAAATCTGTCCTCGAGGCCAAGGACGTCCTCGAGGACTCCATCTCTGTATGATACTGCTTTTATGAAATGTAGCTTGCAAGATGAAATGGTATTTACCAGACAGCAAAAAATAAAAATCCAAGTTTGTAATAAGCCATGCGAGGCAATGAAGGCAACAAAAACGGTCACCTTAGGGATTCCACGACAATTAACCGGGCGCAATTGACCGCAAACATGTTAACCGGGTCCAACTGACCGTGACGAAAATTTACCTTAAACCAACTAACCCGAATCAAAATTGACCGGGAGGTAAATTAACCGTGCTAAATTGACCGTTTATTTAAATGAACAAAAAGACTTAAAAAACAACACATATAGCACTACATAATTAAGGGCACTAAAATTTACATTAACTGTTATTTGACAAATAAGGAATTTTATTGCACAAATTGTAGGTTGTGGGCGATGCCTCTGAGAAAATCTAATATGTCACGGTTGGCAAAATCTTCAACGATGGTTTTAAGTCGCGCATCCAGATCCTTATATTTTCTTTTTTTGGCAGGCGGCCCTTGGGCACAGAGTTCTTTAAATTGTATGCTACTTTCTTCAGTGATTTATTACATTTACCCCGCCAATTGCACAATAGAAACTGTTTATTTTGTTCAACTTGCAGTTTCTTGTAAAGCTGGCCTACTTCAGTTTCGGGTTGCTTTCAAATCGTCTGCGTTCACACAGCCGAAATGGATATTCATTCCTGTCAAATTGACCGAAATGAAAATTGCGGGAAATTCAATTTCATTGCGGTGCGCTCATGTAAACACTTCCATTGTTTGTAGGCTTAACCGATACGAGTTTTTTTGCTTGCGGGCAAAATGAAGTCTCATGTAAACGTGGCCAAGGCTACTTTTCCATGAGACCCGATGTGAAAATCAGACGACATGAAAATTCCAGTTAGAACCGATTTTTGCCTAGGTTTTCATTTCACCCCGAAAACAACGGGCTTATAAATACTGCGTTGCTATCTGTGATGTCATCATTTCGCTCAGATCACTGGCACCGAACAGAGATGAAAACTGTAGCATTGGTACCAGTACTGGTGGCTAATTTACTTGGATTTTATCAATTACAAATGCAGCTGCTTTTGCAATTGTTACTAAAACTGAAAAAACAAGAAGCAGAGATCATGGTCAACCTGCAAGAAATTTGTAATTTGAAGAAAAAAAGACGGCGATTAAAAAGGTAAGTAGTAGGCCTAACCATGCCAATAATGTACATATTTTTTTTGAGAGTGTGAGTGTTTTTTTTGAGTTTAGAATTTTAAGTTCAGAATTAAAATGTTAGTAGGCTATCTTAGATGCCACGAGGCATGTACTTGCTCTGTGCCACCATGGTGCCATTGGCCGAAAACCCGTACGGGGCTAAAATATAACTCTCAATCCCAGGCTCTGAAACCAAAAACGAGCAAAAAAGTAGTGACTGGTTTAGTTAAGTCAAGTTTTTTTCCAAACGCTCTATAAGGCATGTGCTGAAAGGACTGTACCTTGAAGCATGTTACAAAACACGGCATAAACTTGAGTCAAACATAAGCCTTCACATTAAGACAAAAAATTGAAAAAAAACACTCACACTCTCAAAAAAAATATGTACATTATAGGCATGGTTAGGCCTACTACTTACCTTTTTAACCGCCGTCTTTTTTTTTTAAATTGCAAATTTCTTGCAGGTTGACCATGATCTCTGCTTCTTGTTCTTGCAGTTTTAATAACAATTGCTAAAGCAGCTTCCATCTTTTCTCGCACCTCTTTTTTCTATGCGTTCTAATATCGTCGACATTGGTTGTTGTCATTTCAGTAAGGTCCTCTGATATATTATCATTAATCATCGCTAAGCGTTCAACTTCTAAAAAATATTAAAAGTTTTTCTTGGTATACAAATCTCAAGAACAGAAAAGAATACCGGTCTGCTTCAAAAAGCATGTTTGTTTTTTGCTTCATAACCTAGATTAGTTCTGCTGCTGCTTATTATAGGCCTATCTTTAAACCTTGCCATAGTCGAGAGTTAGGAGTTAATAGATGTGATACATTGTAAGAGTTATTGGTCAAATTTACCTTCGTTAACAAAATCATCAAATAGCCATGTTTAAGTGGAAGTTAACTTGCAGCAAAAAGAGCTAATCTAGTCTCTTCTTGCTGCAAGTTAACGTGGTTTTCATTGCCTGCATGTCACAGTAGGCTTATTACGTAGGAATGTCGGCAAGGCCTAAGCTGCCATTCCGCACATTCAGCAAGGTATAATGATTTTTTTGTTTAAAAAATTAATTTTGACTGATTGCATTGCATGAAAACAGATCATAGTATCAAACTGACATAAGTATTGCAGTGTAACGTTTGTGTCAAAAGGACGCGTCCCAATGCGGTCGACCGGCTCGTTTGAACAACCTATCGAGCTACTCTCCGGGTTGACTTATTAATCCATATGTCCAATTAATCTTTCACTTGTGGCTACGTTGGAGCTGACGCTACATCATCCCCTCCCTTTACGCTGGCGACGGCTCATTCACGTCTCCAACCAGGGCAAGGGAGAGCGTCCACCACTCCAACGTTCTGGCGTGCTCGCCATTGTAACGTTTGTGTCAAAAGGACGTGTCCCAATGCGGTCGACCGGCTCGGTTGAACAACCTATCGAGCTACTCTCCGGGTTGACTTATTAATCCATATGTCCAATTAATCTTTCACTTGTGGCTACGTCGGAGCTGACGCTACAGTAGAAAGCTTTGGCCGCGTAGTGTGTGGAAATTTGATAAAAAATCGTTTTGGATTTAAATTAGAGAAATTGTATCATCATCATTATTGTGCTCCAGGAGTGTGTATCCTATTCCTGAAGCCCAGTGATTTTCCCCGCACGCATCGGTCAGCCGGTTTTTGCAGCCTACTCGGTCATCTTTCACGATCTTGTGGATCCAACCTTTGCAAACCTGTGGCAATTATGTTTCATTGCAGCACTTCTTCTTTTTTTTCGGCCTTTTTTTTACCAATTTCTAAGTGTAGTGTCTTTATGGACCTCTTTCTTTATCTATTTTCTCGACATGCCCCAGCCATTGCAACCATTGTTCTCACAAAAATTCTTCAATATCTCCACACCCCAGGCGCGTAGCCAGGAATTAGCAGCGAGGGGGTGCTTTGGAGGCTGGAAACAACATCAAACGATCTTGACCCGGATTTTGATCGGTGTTTATATAATATTGAGACAGTTTTTGTGTCCAAATGTTGGTGAACTCCAGAAGAAAAATAAAAAGAAAAGGTCTTCACTGCAATTGAGACGATTTTTCTGTCCAAATTTACGTGATCTCCAGAAAAAAGTTTTTCAGCCAGGCTGAAACTCAGGTTTTCTGGTCAAAATCATTTCAGGTTCATGACCAATTCTCATCGCCAATACCATTTGGGGGAGTTTTTTTCGTTTTTTGTGCAAAACTGTGCTAAAACGGCCTCAAAAGTGCCAAAAACTGGGTATTTTGAATACTCCTCAGGCCGATGGGGGGCTATAGCCCGCCCCCCCCCTGGCTACGCTACTGCCACACCTGTTATCTCAGAAATATTCTTATTGTTTGTTTTATCGTTTAAAGCATTTCCGTATATCTTTCACAACATTCTCATTTCTGTAGTCATTGACTTTATTTCATCTTCTAATCTCAATCGGTTACATTTAATTCAATTTATTTTGTTCACTTGAATTCAATTTCCAAAAAGTTAATACCAATAAATAAAATCAGCTCCACAAGTTAGAACACTTCTCACATAGCTCTTAACCTTTTTTATCCAATTCCCCACTTTTTAGTTTGCCAGCTCTCCATTTCCCACCACCATAAGCGTAGCTTTTTGTGGGACTATGGTAGAATGGAAGATCAGAAGATGAGAGGGAAAACGTCTAAATTGGGAAATGTGTTGAGTAAACTAATGTAAGTTAAACGTATCACAGGCGGGGGTATGAAGGCAGAGCCCCTAGCCGCCGGAAGCTGTGGGCGATTTTTGGATAAAAGTAACTATTTTAATATCATTGAATCCCATTTCGTACATGTTTGGAGCCAATTGGAAAAACTGGATTTTTAACATTTGAAAGCCAATTGAAAAAAATGTAATTGTTTAATCCTCTTTTTACTTCCAATTTAAGTCCAAAACATGTTTAAAGTCTTGCACTTTGGTGTTAAATTTTGTAAGTGACTTGGCCCAGGTAGGGGAAAAGTAAGGTACATTCAGGCGCGTAGCCAGAAATTCGCAATGGGGGGCTATTTTGAAGGTCTGAGGGCGGAGCCTCCAGCCGCTGGAGGCTAATGGGGGTCTGAGGGCGAAGCCCCCAGCCACCGGAGGCACGGGAGTCAGCCCCCAACGCTCGAAAATTTTGCATTTTTTTGCAAAATCAACTTAATTTTAGGGCTATTGTAATAAAAGATAATGCTTTTAAAACGTGGCATAGAAATTGGCAGCATAACATGATTCAACTGGTTGCAATAATGGGTTATGTGGGAGGTGGCTAATGATAACGTTGTAGTTCTCTTATTTACATGCTGGTAAATCATAAAATCCTATTATTCAATAAAACTCACATGGAATAATCCATTTTGCCTATATTTTATAAATAAAAATAATTGGGGGGGGCTAATGGCAAAATATTTGAGAGAAGTGATCGGTAATTAACTAACACTGAATAGCCCCCCCCACTTATTCCTGAGTTTATAGCATATTTGTTGATAAAGTTTATGTTTGACGTTTTTGCACTAGCAATAAAATTTAATTGCTTATTTATGGGTATGTTTCAAAGTTTTCATTAATTTGTGACTTTAATTTTTGAAAAAGTAGCTCCCCCAAAATATATGTTAAAAAAAATCACTTTTTAGTCCATTCCAGCGCAAAAAAACAGTCTCAAAAGAGCTAAAAACGTGGTATTTTCCTTATTCTGCATTTTGGTTGACAGGCCAATACCCCCACCCAGCCCTCCCTCCTGGCTACGCTACTGGGTACATTGCCTCCAACAATATTTTTGCAGTAAATAACAATCTACTCGAAGATTTGTCTCAGAAATTTTTGCTTTGTCATGAAAATAAACCAGTTGTAAAAATACATGTGCGACTACAGGCCACATCGATTCAAATTCAATAATTTGTTCAAACAGCATTTCCCTTACCTAATTTATTTTTCAAAAGAATATTGTCGCGTAAAAACTGGAGAAGTGGGAGTTGTTATTGAAAAATGATAAAATAGATGGCTATGACTATACTGACCATGTTATTGCCCGTGCCGAATTTGCATTGCACAGGACCCCTGGCACTTTGGGGAATTTCGCAACACCTTCCTGCCAAATATAGGAGAAGACCAACTAAAGTTTTACCATCTGAACGCGGAGCCCCTGGGACTGTGCCACATGGTAAATCCGGCCCTGGTTATCGCATTACATTCATAAAAGGTTACATAGGGCCTGAGGTAGCAACTTTTAGGACAAAAACTCGAAATAGATTCCACGTTAAACATTTAATTATTGGTTGGCAAAATTGAGAGAGCCCCTGCCCCCTTGTTGTCAATATTATTGTCAATTAGGGTTGCACGCGAAAAAAAAGGAAGCCCCTTACCCTTTCTAGCTAAGCCTATGTCCACCACAGCATCGGTCTTTGAAAAATTATAAAACAGTGTTGTGATTTTTACACAAGCATGACTTACAATACCTCATATATTGGTTGTTTTTGTTATTGGGACTTTGCGTGAGCGCGTAGTTATCTTTGTTTTTGTTCGCGAATTTTGGCAGATGAGGAGTGATTTGCTCATACCTAGCAAATGGTAAAACCTAAAAAGTCGAAATTTGGACTCAGCATGGGAATTAATAAATGCGTTTTCTGTGCCAATTTCGGGGACCCTAGGTCACGTGATCGTGAATTGAGACACAAAACAACATAGAAAAATGCGATTTTGGTTTGAAAATTTATTAATTCGCCTATAACTCAAAAATCACTCGGCATGCAAAGCTGAAATTTGAACAAAATGTGGGTGATTATAAATGTCTTATGCAAATCGAGTTTCGAAGGCTCCCGGTCATGCGACCAAAATGCTACTGGCCAAAAATGGGCAGAAAGTGGACGATTTTGAACCGACATCTCTTGGTAAATATCGATTTTGATGAAAAATGATTTGTGGTTTTTGAGCACACTATCAACCGCCTTTCTTTTAGCTATTTATGTTCGTTTACCCCATCTTGAATACTATTTTTCTTTTTTTTTTTTCTTTCTCTTCTCCGGTTATCTACTTTAAACCGCAAAACGCACCGTATTCAAAGTTTGAGCGATTGAAGATATCAGGAAGGACTAGCGTGGGAATGAAATCGGGGGTGCCAGGTTGGGGGATCCTCCTCAATCGAGCCCTCCAAAATTTTGAACTTTTAAACTGTTGGAGCTAGATAGGTCAAAATTTCGGAATAGGTAGATGTTAAAAATAAACTAAACTTAACAAAAATTGGGGGTTCAACGATGGAGGAATTTTGCCCAAACAAACCCCCAAAATTCAAACTTTTGAATCTTCTAAGCTAGGCTCACGAACTTTTTAAGGTAGGTAATCAAAAAGCAAAGATAAAATTTGACGAAATTTACGGGTACTAAAATGGGGGTCCCTCTATGAGGCCGCCAAAATTGTAACTTTTTAACCACTCACGCAAGGCACATGAAATTTTCAGGGTAGGAAAATATGAAGAAAAATAACATTTGACAAGATTTGGGGGTACCAAAATTGAGGATTCCCCGGAAACAAAGCCGCCAAATTTTTGAATTTTTAAACCGTTGGAGCTAGATGGATCAAATTTTTGGAATGGGTAGATATTAAAAATAAACTAAACCTAACAAAAATTTGGGGTTCAAATTGGGGGATTTTCCTCAAACGAGGTCCTCCAAAATTCAAAATTTTTAACTTTTTAAGCTGGAAACGTGAAATTTTTAAGATAACTAAACATAAGTAAAGATAATATTTGACAATATTTGGGGGTACGAAAATGGGAAGTCCCACTCAAACGGGGCCACTAAAATTCAAACTTTTTAACCACTCACGCTAGATGCATGAAATTTTCAGAATAGGCAAGTACAAAGAAAAGATAAATTTTGACAAAATTCGGGGTACCAAAATGAAGAGTTTCTTCTCAAATAAGAACGCAAAAATTCAACTTTAACCGTTTACACTAGACTGATGAAATTTTCAGAATAGGTAAATATAAAGAAAATATAAAATTTGGAGGTACCACAATGAGGGGTCCTCCTCAGACGAGTACGCCAAAATTCAAACTTTTTAATTGCTTAAACTAGACACATCAAATTTTCAGGATAGGCAAATATTAAGGAAAGACAAAATTAATTTGAGGCATCAAAATCGGGGGTCCCTTATTTGGATCCTTCAAAATTCAAACTTTTCAACCATTCAAGCTAGACACATAAAACTTCCAGAATAAGCAAATATCAAAGAAAAGTTAAATCAGAACAGGTAAATAAAATATGACTCGGTGCCACAATTGGAGAGCTTTCCTCCAACAGGGCCTTCAAAAATTTTAACCTCTTAAGCTAGACAAATAAAAGTTTCAAGATAGGTAAAAAGTTAATATCAAAAAATATTGAGGATCTCATACTATGAGGGTTCTCTAACTATGTTGACACCGCCCCCATTGACTACAAAACCTAAACGAATTAAAACTATTGGATAGGTTAATATAAATCAAAGATAAATAACAAAATTTGGTGGGCCACATTTAGGAGACCATGCCCAATGAGCCCCTTGAAGATTTAAAATCTTAAATACAAAATACTTCAGCAAGACATATCCAATTTTAAGCGTACCAGTACGCTAATCTTAGAAAAAGATAAAACATGAGAAACTTGGTTATGCCATGTTGGACAATAATTTGCCCGAAAGATCGTGTTAAATAAAAAACGTATAGAAAACGGCGATGGGTTATCAAGTTATTCTCGTCGACCTGTGACAACTTATTAGTAAAGCATTAACTAGGAAAAATAAATTTTGATTTTCCTTCTTTAATTTGTAAATTATACAATTCGAGAATGAAGTCTATGAGGCAAAAACATAAACGATTTAGCAAAAGACTTAAATAAATGCCTGTTTTAAATTTGTATAATTTTTAGCACTTTTCTAGTTTATGCTGTTGAGGAGGGGGCTTCAATTTCCAAACAACCGATATAACTATAGTATATGTTGAATTGCGACGCAAAAGAGCGTTTTCAGAATCATACATGGTTGTAAGTTTTGTTGATCTAACGAAATTTGGTTGCGAGTCGCTGGAATTTCAAAAACCGCTCTATGTTGTTTCAAATGGTGTGAAAAACTGTTTAAGAACTCGTAAAAAGTGCTGAGATTTGACGTTGCATTGCAAACTGAGGTTTTTGAATGACGTTACTCGATTATTTTTGATAACTTCGAGAAATTCAAATTTTGAACTCGAATAACCACAAAGCACTTTAAGGTTGTGAGACAAAATTTGAAAGGGATGTATTTAAATTGTTGATCTGACTATCAACGACTACATTTTTTACAAATTCATTCAAAGCAATCGGATGATTTTGAAAAACTGGTTAGGGAAATATCTCTTGGTATTTGTTAATTATCTTTGCAACCGCAGTCGCAATATTTGAACAAAAAATATTTCGATTTTTGCCATTGTAAACTATCTGAATAATAGTGAATAGACTGGATGATTCATCCACCGTTAACCCGGTGCAGATTCCTCCAATCATGAAGTAGCTATCGCAGTGAAAAGTGTGCCGATCATTCAATAATTATCGTCTGATGCTGTCCGGTGACAGGAGGATAAATATGCGCTACAACACGACATCTTTGCAGCTGTTCCAAAATGAGCGTAATTTATTTCTAACATGCCAATGCAAACTCGCCCTGAGGAGTTCAAACTGAAAGTGAAAATGATTTTTCCTTGACCACTTTTTGTACTGCGTAGTGTTTATTTCAGTTTGTAAAGTCTGCAATAAATTCTCGATACAATGATTTTGTAGGCTGTCTGTATATTGTACTAGTTTGTGCATTCAAATAGGAAAAGTTTTGCAGTTATATTTATTTAGCTCCCATGCATGTTTAATCACGCTTACTAACTCTTTGGGATTTTGTTCGCTATGCTGAAGCATCACGACGGATGAACTGCAGCTAGGTCCTAATTGGAAGTTGATAAGCGCAAACGACTTTTATCCCAGAATACTGCGCGCATGATTATATTACTGTAGATGTCAAGTTAAGGTAGACTCAGGTTTGTTTCTGGCCAGGGCTTCGAAATGGAAAAAACTCGATCTCTTTGCCGAACTCGAAACAATAATTTTTCTGAACTTGAAATTGAATAAAATTGTTCGAATTTATTTAAAAGCAAATTTAAACATTAGAAATTTGTCGGAAATAAATATTTTTTAATGATCAAGCCGTGAAATTAAAAATGCGTTCATTTTTGTTTGTGTCGTGGCAACCAGTGGTGCCGATCTTTGTTGGGCATTGGGGGGGATAATTTGCAATTTTACCCCAATTTTGCCCGATTTTCAACATTGGGGGGGATGAACTTCAACCACGATCTTTTTCAGGTTAGAAAATTAAATGAAGACCAAAACAAAAGGTCTTCACCAAATATTGAAGAGTTTTTTCCCAAAATTTAAGTGAAGACCAAAAAAAGGTCTTCACCGAAACTTGAAGAGTTTTTCTCCAAAATCACGTGAAGACCACAAAAAAGGTCCTGGCATTATCCAGCGCTCAGATGCAGACCACAGTTAAACCAGAGCTGAGTACTTGCACCGCAAGCTTGCGGCGCAACTATTTTACTTGCGATAGCGCTTGCGCTGCAACTATTTTTGAACGGTTGCGTTGACGCTTGCGCCGCAAGTATTTTAGCAATTTTGAGCGCAATCGCACAAGCGCAATGTAATAAGCTTACGATTAAGAATAATTGTTTTCCAACAGCTGTGATTAAAGTTTAGAAAAAAGCATTGACGAGGGAGATTTATAAAAGCTTCGTCAAGGGAATTTGCATTTGTTTACTGCTTGCAAAACTTCGTTATACAGCACGATTCACAGTGAGGAGTTTTTTATTGAAACTTTTTCCATGAAACGTTTTGCCGATTTTTCAAAATTTTAAATTTTTCTATTGCGTATTTTAAAAAATGGTTGCAGAATCAAATTTTAAAGAGAAAAACTTATAATTGTCTTTCCGGAAATACGCTACTCGTTCCTGAAAGATCTTAAAATACTGCTTCGCGAAAGGATTTAACGCGTTACTTTTTTTCTGGTCTTCACCTATATTTGGTAAGAAGATTTTGCAAAAATCTCCAAAGTGCCAGCAGCCTCGCGCAATGTAAATCCAGCCCGGTCAATAACATGGTTAGTTAGCGTAACCATCTATTGTACCATTTTCAATAACAATTCACCTCCACCTTGCCAGCTTTTACGCGACAATATACTTTTGAAACATATTAGCTAGGGCAAATGTTCATTGAAAAAATAATGGAATTTGAATTGACGGGGTCTGGGTCTCCTGGCCGCACATACTCCTACAAGTGACAAAACAAAAATCTCTAAGAAATATCTTCGTGTGGATTCTTTTATTATTTACTGGTAAAATATTGCAGGAGGCAATGTACCTTACTTCCCCCAACCTGGGCCAAATCACGTACAAAATTTAACCCCTAAATGCAAGATTTTAAACGTGTTTTGGACTTAAATTGGAAGTAAAAGTAGGATTCAACAATTTAATTTTTTCAATTGGTTTTCATATGTTAAAAATGTAGTTCTTTCAATCAGCTCAGAACGCGTGCGAAGTGTATTCCAATGGCATTAAAATAGCTTGTTTTTTCAAAAAATTGCTCAGCTTCGGGGGGCGAAGCCCCCAGACCCCCGTCTGTGATACGTTTGAGTAACATTAATTTACTCAAAACGTCTCCCAAATTTAGACTTTTTCACTTTTAACTTTGGTAAACCAGACAACGGCTTCTGGTCTTTCGTTCTACAATATCTTTGTCCTACAAAAAGATCCTGTTTCAAAAATTTCTGATGACGTCATTACAAGTCACTTGTGGTTTTGCCCTCCTCAATCAAAAATCATGGCTACGCCTATGGTCTTACCGTAATTCAAAATCAAGAAACACCAAAAACTATTTATTGCAATTTTTGCTGTTAGTCTGGAAAATTTGAAAGAAATTGCTAACCAAAGTGACAGCATCGGTATAGCTCTTAATTAACATACTTAGATGATTCAATTTCTCTAAACAAAAACATGATAATTTTTGTAGCATGCTCCAGTCGTCAGAGAGTAATGCTAATTGCTCCAAAAGCATAAATGCACGAATGCCTCAGTAGCTTTTAAGAAAATAAAAGACGTAAGGTCACAATCTGGATCAGCCTCTGGTTGTCAGAAAAAATGACTACGGATAAGATTTGAACCCATGCCCGAAACAACCAGAGACATACACTGGTTTTGAATTCGCGGCAGTTCTTCAACGCAGGACAGGCGTTAGACCACTCTGCTATGTGTTAAAATGAGCATGTTAATATGGACTAGGTGCACTAAAATTTAAATGGTTACACTCAGATTCCGATGCTTGCGCTGTGCTGGTGACGAGTTCGTAAGATAGTTGATCAACATTCTACTCGTCGGTATAGCTCTTAGTTGATTTAATTCCTTTGTAATAACTATATGATGATTTTTTAGCGTGCTCCATTCGTCAGAGCAGAGTGACGCTAATTGCTCCAGGAGCACAAATAGCATCGAAGCTAGTAATCGATTTCCTTGACAAGCCATAAGAAAAAGACGGTAACTTCGAAGTCGTTCGCTTACCACCGCATGAAAACTTTATTGGTGAAAATTAAAACCCCCAATTCCTTTAAATGCGGTTGTTGAGCGTCTTTTTTCATTGTTTTTTGCCCAAAATGAGTGGAGTTAAGCGATGAGCATTTTCAAATGCTTATATTTTTTAAAGGAAATCAATAATATTCTATTTTTGTTCACTAATTGGAGTTGTGCATAATTTGTTTCGAATATTTGTTTCGTACCGTAATCTATATAGCAGTTTGAGTTGTGAGTCAATCAAATTTATGCTTTTTAAAACGTTACACTTGCGCTTGCGGTTGCGCTTGCAGCGCAATTATTTTTTGGGGATTGCGGAAACGCTTGCGCCGCAAGAATTTTAGAGTAGTTGAGCGTGCGCTGGCGGCACAGTTATTATGACTTGTGCTGCCTGCCTCTGAGTAAAACTTTTGGGGGGAATGCAAATGCAGACCATAGTCAATTTATTGGGGGATACAGTCAAATTATTGGGGGGATATATCCCCCCATACCCCCCCCCCCCCGGGTTTCGGCACCCCTGGTGGCAACCATAAGTGGAGTCCTCAAAGACACATTTTGAAGTCCTTGGCCTCAAAGGTCAAGTCCCAGGCCTTGGCCTCGAAGCCTCTGGTCCTCGGCACGAGGACAGCACTATTTTTTTTTAGGGAGAAGATTTACCGCATGTGTCCTTGGCCTTGGTCTCGAGCATTTCTGTCCGTGATCTGGAGAAGGTCTGTCCTCAGAAGGGCTGTCCTTGACCTCGGATTTTTTTTTGTGTCCTTGGCCTCGAGCCTTGTGTCCTCGACTCCACCTCTGGTGGCAACCAAAAAAAACAGCATGCATACAAAAACAAAGCAATTAAGTTAAAAAAATTATTTTTTTGTCTGCTTGAACTCGAAAAATTTGATGTTTTTGCGGAACTTGAACTCTAAAAAATTAAAGAATATAAATTTGAACTTGGACTTGAACTTAAGTTAAAATTGATCAAATTCGCAGCCCTACTTCTAGCTCGGTTTGGCCAAACGCTCAAAAATTGATATTTATTATTCCTTGCTATGACATTCAGCATTCAAGATGACAGTGTATTGCCTCCCCAGCAGGTGGAAGACGCTATAGACAGCTTAATTAAGTGCACCATGCATAGCAGCTTGACTCGAAAATCAGATTTTTTTCCATGTCTCCTTACCAAAGTGACTTGTCAAACTAAATGCGCACCTTTTAATCCTTTTTGCAAGGATTATTTGACTAACGCATTTTACACGGGGGTGGGTGGGGAGAGAGTGTAGCTCTCACAATATGAGAACGGTAGTTCTTCTTTTATGCTCAAGCTATCCAATCTGCCTCAACGCGTATTCCTTTATTCCAATATCACATTACATAAAGATTTAAGCTGAGTTCAATATTTCACACTGTTTCAATTTGCCAAACAGATTTTTGTTAATGATGAATTCTTAAATTGAAGATCTGCTACTACTTGCCAATCAGAACTGTTTTGTGTTTTCTGCACGGCAGCGATGCGTAGTTTTATAGCCGAATTCAATTGCGTGTAGGAGAGCTACGCCAAACTTTTCCAATCCCTCTCTCCTTGTACTCAAACAGATTTTTTAATAAAGTTTATTATTATAATAAATAAAGTAAAGTATAGAAAAACGAAGTAGTCTCAAATTCCATGTAAAGACTAACTCAGGGTCTTTCTTCCACCTAATAGGGCTTTTCCCTCACAGTTAATACTCAAATCCATAGGCAAGGAGGGGAATCGCAAAACGCAATTTACCCAAGTTAAGCAGCTTTAACACGTTTCACAAAAACTGACACTGTTCACCTGACTCGTTTCAGTTACTATTGAACTCCCAGGCTCCAAGCTTAATTCAAATAGTTCCAAGCAGTGATAGCACATGGTAGATCGCCTTTTTTATCATATCGTCACCCTAATAAAAAAAATGTCTAAGTCGTTTTTTTGAGTTTTGAGAAAAACGAAAAAAACTCTCTCATTTTTTAGTGAAAAAACGTATCGTTACCAAAATTTGACAAAAATACTTCAAAATGATTATATCAACGATGATCTGTGTGATTTTGCTTGAAAACATCCCACTCAATAGCAAAGTGACTTAGGAAAAAATAATACAAATTTTTCTGTAACTTAGGCATAAAAAATATTAATTTTATCTTGAATAGCATTGCTATTTTTCAGAGGGGAGTCCTCGACGACGTCCTCGAGAACACATCCTGAAGTCCTTGGCCTTGGCCTCGATAGTAAAGTCCTTGGCCTTGGCCTCCAGGCCTACAAGTCCTCGAAAATGCACTGTTTGCGGTCGAGGACAGCACTATTTTTTGATTTGTAAAAAATGGACCAAGGTCATGACCTTTTTTTTTCTTCATCTTCGAGAACGCACCAGAGACCTCACGGTAAGTTTAAGAATACTTTTTTTTTTAAAAACACTTGTGTTAAGACGTTGTGTTCTTGGTCCTTGGCCTCGAGCATTCCTGTCCTTGGCCTCGGGTTGTTTTGTGTCCTTGGCCTTGGCCTCGGCCTTGAGCCTTTTGTCTTGGACTCCACCTCTGCTATTATTTCTTTAACATTCACTTGAATGGTTAAAGATTAGGCCTAACTAGTGCAGAGAGAAGGAGGAACAGGAACAAATTTCACGTTTTTTTTGTTGTGTTTTCTTTTATACAGCAAAATCGTTTCAAGTATTTTTGAGTAGTAGACATCTTCTGAAGATAACTAAATTATAGAAATAAACTTAATCTGGAATTCCTTCTTATGAATGCCATGGAACTGCAGCAATTAATTTTCATCCGACTGTTGACCGTAGGCGTAGCCAGGATTTTAGATCGGAGGGGCCCAAACCACAAATCACATGCAATGACGTCATCAGAAATTTTCAAAAGAGAAAACTTTGGGGGAACAAAGATATCGTAAAACAAATATATCGCAGATCTTTTTGTGCAACAAAGAAGATGAGAAGCTGTGACCTGGTTTGCCAAAAGTTGAAAAGTTAAAATGTCTAAATTTGGAGACGTGTTGCGTTAACTACGATCGTTTCAAAAACGGGGGTCTGGGGGCCAAGCCCCCAGCTTCCGGAGGCTATGGAGGTCGGGGGGCGAAGCCCTCAGCCGCTGAGAAATTTTAGAAGAAGAAAGCTATTTTAATGCCATTGGATCACGATTCGCATGTGTTCAGAGTTATTTCAAAGAACTGTAGCCTCAGCTTCAAAGTAGCCACAAGTAAAAGTGAAACTGGATCTATGGATTAATAAGTCAACCCGGAGAGTAGCTCGATAGGTTGTGCAACCAAGCCGGTCGACCGCATTGGGACGCGTCCTTTTGACAAAAACGTTGCAGAACTAAATTATTAACATTTGAAAGCCAGTTGAAAAAATTAAATTGTTCAATCCTCCTTTTGCTCACAACTTAAGTGTAAGAGATTTGGCCCAAGTAGAAAAAAGTAAGGTTTATTGTCTCGTTTTATTTTTTTTAGTAGTAAATAACAATCCACTCGAAGAAATTCCTTAGAGATTTTTGTTTTGCCATGAAAATAACCAATTGCAGGAGCACAGTACGAACAGAGGCATAGGTGTAGCCAGGATTTTTGATTGGGGGGGGACCAAATTACAAGTAATGACGTTTTCAGAAATTTTTGAAAGAGGAACTTTTTGAGGGACAAAGATATTGCAGATGGGAAGATCAAAAGTTGTGGCCTGTGTGTTTGCACGTAACCAGGATTTTGCTTTAGGAATAGGACTTAAACCAAAAATCAAAAGTGTAAATTGGGAGATGTGCTGAATAAACTAGGGTTACTCAAGCCCATCACAGATGGGGGTCTGGGAGTGGTGTGAGGGCTAAGCTTCCAGCCGCTGTGCAATTTTTCGTAATTTTTTGTAAAAAAAAAAAAAAGGTATTTTAATGCCATTGGATCATAATTAGCATGTGTTTAGTGCCATTTGAAAGAACTAGATTTTTAACATTTGAAAGCCCATTGAAAAATTAAATTGTCAAAGCCTTTTTTTTTACTTCCAATTTAAGCCCAAAACACGTTTAAAATATTGCATTTTGGGGTTAAATTTTGTAAGTGATAGGGCCCAGGTACGGGAAATTAAGATACATTGCTTCTTGCAATATTTCAGCAGTAAATAATAATCCATTCGAAGAGTTTTCTTAGAGATTTTTTTTTTTATAAAAATAACCAGTTGTAGGAGTACATGTACGAGTAAATGTATTACTGAATTTTGGGGGCCCTCGCCCCCTCAATTCAAATTCAATAATTTGTTTAATGAGCATTTCCCCTAGCTAATTTTTTTTCAAAAGTATTTTGTCGCAGAAAAAAACTAACGAGATGGAAGTAGATAATATGGGTGAATATCAAAAACTGTCTCACCATTCTGCCTAATATGGGTGAATATCAAAAAATGTCTCACCATCTGAGCGCGGAGCTCCTGGCACTGTGCCACATTATGGTAAATCTAACCCTAGTTATTGCATTACGTCCATAAAAAAGTTAGATGAGGGCCTGAGATAACAAATTTTAGGACAAAAACTCTCACTTTCTCCCAAGTTATACATTTACATTGATTGGCAAAAATTGAATTGAGGGGAGCCCAGGGCCCCTGGTCGTCAATATTATTCACAAATGCTAAAAGAAAGCGTTGTACGCGAAAAAGGCTAAAAGAAACTGAAGAAACAATAGGCTTTTTTGCCACAGTTTTGTCATAGATAACATTTCAATGGAGGTGGGATCCCCAGGCCTCCTGGCTACGCCTACGGCCATGGGCCCCAGGCCACCTCATTCAAAATTCAATGACTTGTTTAATGAGTATTTCCCAAGCTTATTTTTTCAAAAGTGTTTTGTCGCGTAAAAACTGGCAAGGTGGAGGTGAATTGTTATTGAAAACTGGTACAATAGAATGATGGTTACCCTCACTAACCATGTTATTGCCTGGGCCGGATCTACACTGCGCGATCCCTTGGCAATTTGGAGATTTTTACGACATCTTCCTGCCTAATATAGGTAAAGGCCCAAAAAAGTCTTACCATCTGAGCGCGGAGCCCCTGGCACTCTGCCTTTTGGTAAATTCGGCCCTAGTTTTTGCATTAATTTATAAAAAGGTTAGACAAGGGCCTGGAGTAGCAACTTTTGGGACATAAACCCTTAACTTCACCCGGGTTGTACATTTAAATTGGTTGGTAAAAATTGAATTGAGAGAGCGTGGGCCCCCTGGTCGTCAATATTGTTGTTACTTACTGTTGCACGCGAAAAATGCTAAAAGAAAGTGAAGAAACAATAGGGTTTTTCGTCATATTTTCATCATTGGTGACATTTCAATTGGGGTGACCCGGGCCCCCTGGCCCCATTTTGGCTACGTTTATGCTGTCGACTTTCAGTATATAAAGTACAAAACTTTTACAAAGTAAAAGTAACTTAGTTACAGTTACTCGGGGAAAAAAGTAACTAAGTTACCGTGCAGCTACAGTTTTAAAAAACTAACTGGTTAGCGTTACAGTTGCGGCTTTAGTTACTTTGTTTAACAAAATTTTGATCCTAATAAAACAAGTACTTGCTGCTCAGAACGGTCATTTTTTTGTTTATCGATATTTGTGCATTGCAGTTTGCGGGTTTTGCAACGCTTAATTGAGCTGTGGTGGTGTTGTGGTAAAAGCGATGGTGTAGTGGTAAAAGTGTCCTCCTTGCAGTCGGTAGACCGGGGTTCATTTCCTTGTTGAGCCATAACAAAAAATTTAAAAAATTGGTATTCACCACTTTCCTGCTTGACGTTCAGCATTAAAGGGACCATGTGAGGATTTAGTATCGGTGTGGTTGACATAGGTGGCAGCGACTCGAAGACCGCATGGTCATTTCAATGTCTCCTAGCCAAGGCAACTTGGCGAATAAATCAGTGAAACTGATGTAATCGCGTGATGATGACCAGGTGTGTGTGTGTGCACCTAGCAATTGGCTTGCGCAGCACGTGCAGTTAATATAATTACCAAACGTAGTCTGGCATGCGTGTGCTGTCACTAAAAACAAGTAACTGTAACTAGTAACTTTTACAGGTCTAATTTTGTCACTAGGTACCAATTTCGTTAGTTTCAAAAAAGTAATTAAGTTACCGTTACAGCTACTCAAAAAGTAACTAGTTGCAGCAACTAGTTACAAGAGTAACTAGTTACTGCCCACCTCTGGTCGAGCAACTGTGCTGTTTTCAAAAAAATCTTTTCTGTTTTCAAAAAATTTGTTCTTTTTTCCAACAGCTAATGTGGTTTTTGGTAGAGTGGAGAGGAGTGACTAATTTTTCCGCTCCGGCTCAACTCCGATATTTCTTTAACTGACTCCGGCTCCAATCCGGCTCCGAAATTTTACGACAACACTCCGCTCCGAATTACTCCGAGACAAAAATACGCTTCGACGAAAAATTCAAAATTTCATATTGCTCAATAGCCTGAGTAAAACCTAGCCTCGCTACATACTCTGATATTCCATTTCCAGAATGCAAAAGTAGTTACTCATTTTACTACCAACTATCACTATAGCTTAAAAGACTACTTTAAAGTCAGACTCCGGCTTCAATCCGACTCCTAGTTTTTTTTAATTGTCAATCCGGCTCCGCTCCGGCATAAAAATGCAAAATCCGGCTACGAATCCGCTCCGATTCCAAGCTCCACTCCAGTTTTGGATGCCTAAGTCAGCATCGACTGACATAGGCTAATCATAAAATTGCCTAAGTCAATATCAAATGACATAGGCTAATCATGAAATTGCTCCAGTTCCTGTCTAGACTTAGACATTTTTATTATAACAGCATAAAACGCCCTCTCGGGCGATTTTTGAAATCTGAAAAGTTTACAAGGTGCGCCTTTCCACGCTGATCATTTGGTATGAATTTTGCCCAAAAATTGACTTAGACGTTTATTTTATTAGGCTGACGATATAAAAGCCAGAAATTAAAAAAACAAAGGTTGGCAGCTGGCAATCCAAAGTCGTCTCAAAAAACAAATAATGCAAAAGACCATGGGCGTAGAAGCTCAAAATGATTTGGGGAGACACCAAAGTTTTGCCCGAAAAATGACTTGAAAGTTACCTGACAAATCAATCGTTTTTTCTGTCCGAATTGAGGTGACCTCAAAAAAAAAGAAGAAGGTCTTCACTCAAATTGAGCCGGTTTTTCTGTTCAATTGGTGGTGATCTCCCAAAAAAAAGGTCTTCACTCACATTGAGACGATTTTTCTATCCAGTGCTGGGAATATTTTACCAGGCAATCTTGCCCAAACGACATGAAATTGCCCAAAATTTTGACGCAGTATTGCCCAAAAAATATGAAATCGCCCAAAACTTTGGCGCGAAATCGCCCAAAATATATGAAATTGCCCAAAATTTTGCCTGAAATTTGGACACCTTACACCAACCGGTGGGGGCTAGTGCCCCCCCCGGCCCCCCCACCTCCTACGCCTATGCAAAAGACCTTCTAACACAAGTAGCGATTCTTCAAAGAAGGCCTTAATAAATGCGCTAATTACCAGCTTATTTTGAACAAAGTGTAACGTGAATCGCTTTTTGCATTATTTGCTTAACATGTGACTGTCTACAGAGCGGCGTATCGCATGTTGCCCGCGATATACTGTCCAATGCGTCTGTTGTGACCAAATTTAACATTTTAGCCAGAAAGTATGG
Source organism: Trididemnum nubilum (assembly GCA_963965965.1). Classification (NCBI taxonomy): domain Eukaryota; kingdom Metazoa; phylum Chordata; class Ascidiacea; order Aplousobranchia; family Didemnidae; genus Trididemnum; species Trididemnum nubilum. Next base: position 24,042,766 of record OZ014474.1, read on the forward strand.
AAGTGCTCACGTGCGCTTACGCGCATGTGCGTATGCTTGACTTACTTTCCTGGCTTCTATATAAGCGGCGTTTTCCCTTCGCCGCTCTCTTTTATCGTGGGCTCGACCAGATAGTTAGATAGTTATCGAATTAGTTGTAGAGATTTATTTTTTTGGATACGAAGCCCGTTACCTGAATTGTCGGTGAGTTGCCTTTCATGTATTTTTGTATTATCCTTTACCAGTAATATCTAGAAATCAAGATATCAAACGTAATTGTTACTCCAATACCGTAACGAGGTACCGTAAACCTAGCTATTGGTATGAAGAAAGTGTATGTAAGTGATGCTGTAGATTGTGATACTGATTGTCGTGTATAACCAAGACCACCTGGACAGACAAGGCCGTTTCACCAAAGCCAGACAATCGTGTGACGTCACACACAGTAGTGCGAAGCGTTATGACGCGTTAATCCGATTGCGTTTTTCTTTCCATTTACGATACTCGTTTAGGCCAACAATAAAGGCACGGAATCGCTATTTTTTAAAATATAATGAAAAGAAACTAAATGTTTTCAAACTTGTAATGTCATACCTGATAGTCAGGATGTAAACAATAACATATGTTGCACCACTGCAAAAACCTATCTTAATTTGCAAAGAAATGACAAAGTTATACGCAAGGAAAATACTGCTCGCTAAGCTGTAGCCAGCTGCTTCTTTTCTCGAAGCATGTTTCTTGAATTGCGACTGGCTCTGGATGATGCTGCAGAGCTTGATAGGTAGAAAGGGCAGTTTGGCAGCAATGTAGGAACAGCACTCGGTACTAGTTGAGGAACTGTAAGATCATATGACAGTGTTTGTCCAGTTTTTTCATCATATGCTGTTGCTGTTTTGCGTATGTCTTCTGGCTTAAAATGTTGTTCACAAACCTGAAAAACTACATTCATGAAATTTGTCTTCCAAAAAATCATTAGTCACTTGACCAGTATATGAGTGAACCTGTAAATGTACCATTTTTGGGAGTGCATTTAAATAATGCTTACTCTTTGCAACACAGTTAGTTATATATCAGAAGTAAAAATATGACTGAAAATAATCCTGAGATGACTTCTTTTGATATTGGATCACGCAAAATATGAAGGTAAAATAACTAATCAACAGACTCACCAAAAATAATTGTAATTACATTTCATTCACCAAGCTTTGTAGGCCAGGAGACAGCAAAAGGACCTTTCGGTCTTCAAGTCAAGCTGCCACCTGCCCACCTGTCTACCACAGACGACAGAGGCTTCACACTCTCCCTTTAAATGCTGAACGTCAAGCAGGAAAGCTTTAAATACCAATTTTTGTAGTCTTTGGTTTGATCCAACCAGGAGTCAACCAGAGACTAATGCTTTGATAAACGAAATAAAATAATATTTCAATGATTAACAAAACTTATCAAAGCCAATCCTATCAATGTTGAGCACTGTAGAGATTTATGCAGTCTTTTACATCACGTCTTGCTTTGAAAAGTTATCATTACCAAATATGGTGGTGCGAAACTGCCAAAACACAATTTGATATTCTGGATAACAAGTTAGTATTGGTATATGCTTATAAAATTCAAAACGTGCATCATAACAATACAACAGTATAATATCCATACTTTGCTAATCTTGCTTGGAGTGAAATCTTGTCTTATAATTGCACGAAGCCACTTTTGCAGTAGTTCGTCATCCTTTGGAAATCCAAAGACTTGAACTTTAGGTCCAGTTTTATAATTGCCTTTGCAATTCGGCATGCAACACATGTAACGCATAATACTGATATCACAGATTGACACTTGATTGCATGAAATTCAATACAGCCAAATAATATAAGTATATATCACAGTATAGTACTAATATCAGATATGAAAATCTAGAAACATATTAAAGTCACATAAATTTATCACAGCACATCTAAAATCCAAGCAGGCTAATATACAACATTGCTGATTGTTAAAAAGAAAGACCTGAAAGGGCTTTTACAGTATTAACAGAAACAGACCTTATTTCAAGTTTTTTTTGTACCCTGAAGTTGCTTTCTAATCATATATACAAATTATTCAAATCAATGTTGCAGTAACGCAAAGCACTTATTGATTAAAATGCTGAATGGACAAGGTCAAGTAACCATTATGAAATAAACCACAAATTCAAATTTTTGTTGAGCAAAGTATGACACATGTTTTAATAGTAGACTACTGCTATGGTGTACATATTACTGGCTGTTATTTTCATTGTGCAACAAATATTTGATATCAACCATCAGAATTTGAGGGTAACAAGCTTAACATTTTATCAGTATGTGTCGTGAGTAGGCCTAATCCCTTACCCACAGGATCTGGGACAGCACTGAGTACCTACCTACCTGCCTGTAGACCAACTGGACATCTTCAAAGTTAACCTTGAAAATGTTTAATTAAACTATTTTTACAAGGTGCATTGACAGTTAATTACAGATTAACAACGGTATAAATCTTTGTAGATACCAGAAAGCTAATTACCAGCTGACTTCAACTGTAATCTGGTAGCCCTAAACAATACCCGAAACCAAATCGCTTAGCGTAGCCTAGCCTACCGGTAGCCGATATCACTAGCCAAGAGCAATCATAATTTTTTATAAGCATATAAACAAAAACAACACTGTCATTTAAATTCATGTAGCATAGACTGCCTCTCAGTTAAATATCGGTACCGGTACGTCTTTCACTCTTTTGCCTTCACACAAAGCGTACAACTGTTAACTGCCGAATGCACTACAGTGTACTCGCTTGAGTTGCTTCGCACTACTGTGCGTGACGTCACTAAAGCTTGAAACGGCCTTGTCTGTCTAGATGGTCTTGGTATAACCCCTTTGATGTAGTTCTGCTTACGTTTATCGTTATTTTACAGGATCAGATAGCAAATACCTTTTAGCGTTGCAAATTCTTGTACTGCACGTTGACCCTTGCAGGTGCAAGCTTTAGGGCAGGGTCTGTAAGGATTGGCATTTGTGTATTAAATTAATTTTGGTGAACTACATACTTTGTCCTAGTTTGGCAGTTTGGAATAGGCGTGCATAATTGGCAACACCCTCTCACAGCAGTCGCGTAGGACGTAGACGGCTGATGTGGGCTGGCGCAGGGCGCAACCCCCCCCATATATAAAAGGTGGAGCTTCATATAAAAGGTTTTGGCTTCGATTATATTAAAGTTAAGGTTTAAAGTACACGAATTTAAAGTACGGTTAGCGTTCGTCTGGGTAATTTTACACAGCGTGGTAATTTTACAATTTTACATTTTACACAGTGTCGGCAGCGTGGCCGAATAGGTAAAGGCGTCGTTTTTACGACGACCCTGATCGAATGATCTGGGTTCAACCCGCACCCTGGTCACGTTGTTGCGTCCTTGGATAAGACGCTTTACGATGATTATCTCTGCTTGGTGGCTTCGAACAAGCAGCAAATTCAGTGGACAAGAATTGGAAGAAATCCACAGGAACATTGGATCATCGAAAACTCCTAAGCAGGTGCGGATTCCTCCAATCACGAAGTAGTGCTGGTAATGAAAAGTGTGCGGATGTCCAATAAGTTAGCGTCTGACGCTGTCCGGTGACAGGAGGATAAATATGCGCTACAACAACAACAACAACAACAATGTTCACTCAAACAATGACAACCAGCATCGTGAGTACTGGTAACGATAGTGTAGCTTCAACGTCGCTTCGAACTTCCGAAGTGTCGGCCGATCTCAAACACGTATAGCAAGCAATTCTGGCGTGTCTATTGGAGACTGCACTAAATTAAACAACCCCATTCTCAATCCTTTTGTAACAATAAAGGCCATCTAATGTCCGCAAAGCAATGCCCTTAAAATGAAATAAAAAAATATTACTAATCGAATGCTGTAAACCAGGTTCAGATACACGTTCTCAGTTTCAAGAAAATCAATAGCCATTATTTACTCGGGATTACCTTTCGCGTTTTTAAAAAATGACATGACGTCATCAGACCCAGGAGCTTTATGCCTTTGGCTTGTTTACCATTGCAGAGGATAGGCGATTTAGCAAAGGCATGCAGTAGCAGCTTACTAGTCAAAAAGTGTTGCGCAAAAAAGGCGTGATTAGCTCAAAGTACTGTAGTTTCATTGCTAAGTTCAGAAGTGAATTACCCGTAGCAATCAGCTTTTATTACTGGTATTAAACCGCAGTTTTACTTCCTGTAATGACTCTATCACTCAAAAATTTCAATTGTACAAAAGTTTTGGTATTCTATCTGGCATATCTGTACCCAAAACCAGTAGGCTACCATAGTGTAAAAAAGATTTTAGACACAAGAAACCATGGAAAGCTTATACTGTAATTATGTAAAAATATTTTACCCTGCTAATACCAGTAGGCTACTGTAGTTTACTGCCTGCATAGGATTAGGAATATATCGGTACGCATATGTACAGTAGAAACGGTACCAGTACCAGATCAGCACTGGTTTGGTTTACGTTTCAGTAAATATTTTAGTCCTGGCAATATATTAGGCTGGACTAATCTGCTAGGGTACCATACTTTAGCGGTACCGGACTAGGCTACCGGTATCAGATAGACGTACTGGTATCTCAGATCTGCACAGCCAGGCAACTACCAGTTGAGTGTAGGTAACTTATTACAAGTACCAGTATTGTGAATATGAAATTGTAGTACAAAAATGCTGCCTGTAATGGTAACATTTTTACCCATAAGTGGGCACAAGTCCGTTAATCGTTAATCCGTTTATAACGAAGCTAACTTTTTCTTGAACTCGTTAATCCGTTAAAAAGTTTTTTCATGTTAACGGACTAAATTAACTTCCGTTAAGTTCTGTTAACGGACTAAACCTAACTTCCGTTAAGTTCTGTTAACTTCCGTTAAGGTTTTTATCTTTAATATCTTGCACCATTCATTCATCTTACCGGTACAAACCAGTTTGCACTGGTAGCACTTGTAGCGTATTAGCACGAGTTTTATAGAAGAAAGAGAAGGAAAGAGCTCTTTTTTGTGACAAATCATAAGCTGCAGTCTCAGAGGTCTATTAATTATCGCTGTTCGCAATTTCTAAACATTTTCCGATCGCAGCTTCGTTAGTGCATTTGAACTTATTTCTATCTTGAAATTAGATTAGACTTTAAAATGTTGGTAACTTCCAAAACACAAAAAGACCACCAGAGCAATAAATATTTCCTTACAATCTGCTCAACAGCGTCAATACGTCTTATAGAAACGAGTGAATAAAACGAAATATAAATAACACGCAAAATGTTAACGAATTAACGAACTTTATTAACTTCGGTTAATTAAAGCTGAAAATAACGGATTAACGTTAACGAAGGTGTGAAGTTTGTTAACGGATTAGTGGTTAACGAAGCTAACGTTTTGCATTAACTTGCCCACCTATGTTTTTACCGATCGTACCAATGTAACAAACCAATACAGGTGGTACTTACTTCCTTGCCTTTATTAGCCTATTGTACCAATACTCCCATCTACCAGTAATTTGTTCCCCAAGCATTCAGCAATCTCACTACGGCAGATCATTGTTTTTTCTGTTGTTCTACAAGATCAATCACTGAAACACAAATCAAAGAAGACCACTGATCTGATATTGGTACCTGCATCATTTGTATCGTACGGTACCGGTTTATTCCTAATCCTATGCAGGCAGTAAACCACAGTAGCCTACTGGTATTAGCAGGGTAAAATATTTTTACATAATTACAGTATAAGCTTTCCATAGTATCTTGTTGTGTCTAAAATCTTTTTTTACACTATGGTAGCCTACCGGTTTTGGGTACAGATATGCCAGATAGAATACCAAAACTTTTGTACTGTTGAAGTTTTTGAGTGATAGAGTCATAAAAGCTGATTGCTATGGGTAATAAAATAAAAGCTGATTGCTACGGGTAATTCACTTCTGAACTTAGCAATGAAACTACTTTGAGCTAATCACGCCTTTTTTGTGCAACACTTTTTGACTAGTAAGCTGCTACTGCATGCCTTTGCTAAATCGCCTATCCTCTGCAATGGTAAACAAGCCAAAGGCATAAAGCTCCTGGGTCTGATGACGTCATGTCATTTTTTAAAAACGCGAAAGGTAATCCCGAGTAAATAATGGCTATTGATTTTCTTGAAACTGAGAACGTGTATCTGAACCTGGTTTACAGCATTCGATTAGTAATATTTTTTTATTTCATTTTAAGGGCATTGCTTTGCGGACATTAGATGGCTTTTATTGTTACAAAAGGATTGAGAATGGGGTTGTTTAATTTAGTGCAGTCTCCAATAGACACGCCAGAATTGCTTGCTATACGTGTTTGAGATCGGCCGACACTTCGGAAGTTCGAAGCGACGTTGAAGCTACACTATCGGTACCAGTACTCACGATGCTGGTTGTCATTGTTTGAGTGAACAATGTGTAAAATTACCGAGACGAACGCTACAGTGACGTCTAATGTAATGTAAATGTAAACGTCTAATGTAAACCGATACCAGTACTCACGATGCTGGTTGTCATTGTTTGAGTGAACAATGTGTAAAATTACCGAGACGAACGCTACAGTGACGTCTAATGTAATGTAAATGTAAACGTCTAATGTAAACCGATATAGCTACGAGCTTATCCCTAGCTCTTCCACAAACAACGCTCCCTGCACTGAAATGCCTCCCCCGCCTGGGTTCCACGCATTCGGTGGAACTAGGGGTTTTGAATTGCACAGGGAAAACCATACTGCGATTAGTTATGACTTTCCTTCTTCCGGGTTTGGGGATCTGGGGCGGGAATACTTTTCTCTTCCCACCGGCCCACGTGATACCTTTGACATGCTTGATGTTCAACCGCGACCACTTCTTTTTGAAGGTAGGGACATGTATGATGGTCTTCGATACCATGGGGAGGTGGGAGGTAAGGGCGGTTCACTTGGTCACAGGGGTAACAGCAGTAGTGTAAACGAAGTGCAGGGCTTAATCGATGCCATGAGGACTATGACCACTCACATTAATCGCAGCCACGTGGCTCCTCTCCCTAAGGAGGAACGGTTCAGCGGAGACCCCTTAACTTATCGGCGTTTTGTTGAACATTTCGACAGTTACCTTACTAAGGGGTTAGTGGACATGGCTGAGAAATTGAACTTACTAATTTCGTCTTGTGCCGGGGAGGCCCTAGCTAATATTGCAGACTGCATCATGGCAAGTACGCCTAACTTAGGTTATTTTGAGGCGCGTAGGATTTTAGAAATACTCTATGGGCAGGATCACACTATTGTCAGCGCTTACATAAACAAAATTGTAAACGGTCCACCGATTAAAGCTAATGATTGTCAGGCTCTCGCTGCCCTGGGCCGCGACATGAGAAACTGTCTTATGGCGTGCAGCGGTCTAAAATCGGCTGGTTTGGACACCCAGCAAACTGTATCAAGCGTTTTCACTCTTCTGCCCCGACATTTACAAGACAAGTTTATGGCATCAGTTACTATACAGTTGGAAACAGGGCCTCCTATTACATTTGCCATGTTAGCTGACTTCGTAGAGCGTCGGTCGCTTGTGGAGGCTGGCTTCTTGGGACAAGTTGTCGAACAGAGAAGAGACAGGGGGCGTAACAAAGAGGCAAAATTCCAGCAGCCTTATTGTAAAGCGTCCATAAACACTGTGCAGGGAGAGGCTAGCAGGCGGTCCAATGGGGCCAGGAATACTCAGTGCGAGTTTTGCTCTTTAGGTCATGCTTTGTGGAAATGTCAGGATTTTGGCAAGGAGTCGGTTGCGAAGCGTCGGTCTTTTGCGAAGGAAGGACAAGCGCCTTTGCTTTAACTGCCTGGGACATTATTTCTCAAAGTCGTGTAAATCAAAGGTTAGGTGCAGTAACTGTAGGGCTAGTCATCACACGCTATTGCACCGGGCATTAGGGAGGCGGTCTCCCCATCAGATGGAGCTTCCAAGGAAGTTGGCAATGGGGCCGGCGAGGTAAGGCAGGTCATGTCAGTCTCTATAAAGCCATTAAAACCAAATGGGGAATCACACGGTTTGGGTAAGGAAGCTGGAGCCGCGAGAGAAAACTCGATCACTCAAACTCAGGCTTGTCAGGTGAGGTTACGAGTCGTTCCTGTCAGGGTGTGGGGTGATGGTAAGAGATTTGTGGATACGTATGCCTTTCTTGATGAAGGTTCGGACACGACGTTGTGCACTGATGGTCTTATTGACAAACTAAAGGTAAGAGGCGAACCTGTGCGCATTTCTCTGGCCACCGTAAATGGCACGGAAACTCAGGTTGCTCGTAGGGTTGGTCTTTCGGCTCAAGGGTTTGATGAGAACGCTGTAATTCACTTGCCTAATGTTATTTCTGTACCGTCTCTACCAGGGTTAAGATCGAGCATTCCTACCAGTAGAGATCTTGGCTTGTACCCAGAGATGTTGAAAGGGGTCATTTTTCCTGACCTGAAATTTGGCGTCGAGCTTCTCATTGGGGCGGATGTGCCAGGGGCGCATCGCTCCTTGGAGTACCGTATGAATCATTCGGGAGGTCCCAACGCGGTCAGGTGTGTTCTAGGTTGGGGTTTGGTGGGACCCACTGCTTTGCCTAGAGAATTTGTTGCTAATGAGGTGGGCCACGTTAATTTCGTACAATCTGAAAGAGTAGTCTTAAACGACCTTATGAAAAGAATGTATGAAACAGATTTTCTTAGTAAAGGCAAAGATATCGATTTGAGGCCTTCGGTAGAGGATAAGCGAGCTTTGCGAGCCATGGAAGAGTCTGTCACCAAGGTAAGTGGCCTCTACCAAATCGCCATGCCTTGAAGATCCGCAAGGGCCAAGCTCCCCAACAACAAGATAGTGGCGGAAAGACGTTTACAGTATTTGGGTAGGAGACTAGAAAAGGGCCCTGAGATGCACCAGAAAAATCGCGACAAAATGAAAGAGTATTCAGAGAACGAGGCAGCAGAGGTTGTTAGGGAACGGAAAGAAATGCTGGATGGTAGTGGTTTTCATCTCACCAAGTTTCTTAGCAATAACCAAGGAAGCTTATCTTCGGTTTCTAAGGAGGACTGTAGGGTAAGTCAAGGCAAAATGGATATCAATTCTCCCAGAACAAAGATGGCATTGGAAGTCACATGGACTCCTGGATTAGACGAATTCCACTTTCAAATACGCCCTACCGAGAAGGCCGCTACACGGAGAGGCACCTCGTTGACCCTAAGTCAGTGCTACGACTCAGTAGGAATGATCCAAGCAGCACTTTTACCAGCTCAGAAGCTCTTGCAAGAACTCTGGTTCAGTGGCTTAGAATGGGACGATCCTATTACTTCAGAGAATTCTAATTCTGATTTTATCATCTGTGATGCTGAATTGCTAAAATGCCACCAGGTTTTACCTGCCGTTTGCAAAACTACGTCGGAAGAGGCGGACCCGCTTGGCCCGCTGCTAAACTATTTTTCAACTTTCACTAAATTAAAAAGAGCCGTGGCTTGGTTTGCCAGACTTACAAAAATCATTAGGGGCAGATTTTCCAAAGCTCGTAAAAACTTAATGCTCGGGCCCGTGTTATTTGCTAGTAAACTTGCGTCTGCCGAACTTGACATAGTTTAACACGTTTAACTTTGCAGGTTTCCTGAGGAATTAGCCTCACTAAAAAATAAAACCACTTCCGCTAATAACGATCAGTCGCGATCTCGCTGCAATTTGAAAACTTCTCGCTTGCGTAAACTGTCGCCTGTTTTAGTTGGTGAGTCGTTTGTATCGGGAGTCGTTTGCAGAGATCCACTTTGCCCTCCGCTAGTAAACATCCTATTGTCTGCCTAGTGCTCACCACGTTACGTCGCTGATAGTCCTTCACGTGCATGCTGCGGAGGGTTATTCGGGCCCCCTCCATACTTTGGCTAAATTCGGGAAAAGTACTGGATCGTAAAAGGGCGTGCCACTGTTCGTAAGGCACTCAATACATGCACCATTTGTCGGATTAGGAGAGCCTCCCCAGGGCAACAGTTTATGGCCCCACTTTTTACTCCTAGAGTCACTCCAGGAAGGGCCCCTTTCGCTTCTTGTGGCGTAGATTACGCTGGGCCCCTTCTCACCAAGGTGGGAGGTAGCAATACTAAGCGTTATATTTGCTTGTTCACCTGCCTGGCGACTCGTGCAGTGCATCTGGAGATGGCTTGCACCCTGGACATCGATTCCTTTTTGGAGGCATTTACACACTTCAGCAACTGACGTGGGACTCCAGAAGAACTGTGGAGCGACAATGCGACAAACTTAGTCGAAGCAAACAAGGAACTGAGAGACTCAACTCGTGATTGGAATCAACTACGTAACCCCTATACGAGACGTGAGGAAGCTTCATCTTTTAGAAGCTTCCCTTTGAGCAGGACGTTTAGCATGTTTGATAATTACAGAATGTGTGTATAAATACCTTTTTTGTGTGTGCTTTGCTTCTATTTTTTTGTGTTTTGTGATAGGACCTATTTTACCTTTTATTGTCTGTACCACCATATACCCACTTGCTGCCCTTTTGGACACTTTGACTTGGCACCCTGACTTAGTTTGAAATTTGGTATTTAAAAAATGACACCTTTATTGATGCATTTTTGGGGCCGGTTATGTTGTGGCCAAATTTAACATTTTAGCCAGAAAGTATGGAAGTGCTCACGTGCGCTTACGCGCATGTGCGTCATGCTTGACTTACTTTCCTGGCTTCTATATAAGCGGCGTTTTTCCTTCGCCGCTCTCTTTTGTCGTGGGCTTGACCAGATACTTAGATAGTTATCGAATTAGTTGTAGAGATTTATTTTTTTGGATACGAAGCCCGTTACCTGAATTGTCGGTGAGTTGCCTTTCATGTATTTTTGTATTATCCTTCACCAGTAATATCTAGAAATCAAGATATCAAACGTAATTGTTACTCCAATACCGTATCGAGGTACCGTAAACCTAGCTATTGGTATGAAGAAAGTGTATGTAAGTGATGCTGTAGATTTGGTGCTGATTGTCGTGTATAAACCCTTTGATGTAGTTCGGCTTACGTTTATCATTATTTTACAGATCAGATAGCAAACACCTTTTGTCGTTGCAAATTCCTGCACTGCACGTTGACCCTTGCAGGTGCAAGCGTTGGGGCAGGGTCTGTAAGAATTGGCATTTGTGTATTAAATTAATTGTGGTGAACTACATACTTAGTCCTAGTTTGGCAGTTGGGAATAGGCGTGCATAATTGGCAACACCCTCTCGCAGTGGTCGAGTAGGACCAGATGTGTTGCCAGAAATTCGCAATGGGGGGCTGTTTTGGGGGTCTGGGGGCGAAGCCCCCAACGCTCAAAAATTTTGCATTTTTTTGCAAAAATAACTTCATTTTAGGGCTATTTTGATGAAAAAATAATGCTTTTAAAATGTGGCTTAGAAATTGGCAGTGCAAACATGATAAAAACTGGTAGCATAAATGGGCTATTTGGGAGGTGGCTAATGGTAAAAAGTTAATTATTCCCCTTGTTTAGATGCTGGTAAATTACAAAGTCGAATAGTTCAATGAAACTCACACGGAGTAATCTATTTTGTATACAGTTTATAGAGAAAAATAATATCACTGGCCAACAAAAAAATTTTTTTTGAATGGTGCCAATAATTTTTTGACTGATCTTGGCTAATTTGGGGTCGCTGATTTCAAAAATGCAGTTATTTTTTCTCCATTAGGTCTAGTTTTTTCGCTATGGTACACCAATTAATGAGCATTTCTGTACTAAAAGATGATCATTTGAATATCTGTAAAAGTTTTATTACTAAGCATAAGATAGTGTAACATCAAAAATATGTTGCAAAAACAAATTTCCTCAATAGCTGCAAAAACACTAAAACAACAGAATGGTGAAAAGTAGGCTGCCATATTTATGAATTGCCAACCATAAATTTGCGTTTTAATGATTTGTGGCTATGAGTGGCAACAGAGCCACGTTTGATAGACCAGCAGTAATTGACTAGTATGACGGAATCCCATCTCCCTTGATATCTCTCTTCCTTCTCCTTAACGTCTTGATGGAATCTTTCTTCTAGTTCGTCACTAAGTGCACCCAAATTTTCAGGAAAGCGATCAAGATGACTGTGCAAGAAATGAACCTTGATGCTCATTTTAGCACCGATATCTTCAAAAGAGCTCAGTAAGTTAGCTACGAGCTCTTTGTAGTTGGATGCTTTTTTGTTTCCAAAAAAGTTTTTAACTACTTTCACAAATGCATCCCAGGCATAAAATTCTTCTTTGCTCATGAATGAGGGAAACTCATGATCATTCATTAATTTTCTTATTTGGGGTCCGTTGAAATACCAACTTTTAATTTTTCTATTGTTAGACCTGGAAGTTTGCCGCAGATATATTTGAAACATGCACCTTCCTTGTTCAGTGCTTTGACGAATTGTTTCATTACTCCCAGCTTGATATGTAATGAAGGAAAAACTATTTTGGATCTTTCCACTAGCGGTTGAGCTTGTTTGTTCTTCTCAACTGGTACCATTTGGTCTCTCACTGGCCATTCTTTTTGTCTCCAATGCTGTTCTCTAGCTCGGCTATCCCACAAGCAAATAAAGCATGGAAACTTGGTATACCCTCCTTGTAATCCCAATAAAAATCCAACCATTTTCAGATCCACACATATGATCCAGTTGTGCTTGTAATAGCCAATTTTTTCTAAAACAAATTTATTATCGCTGTATTTTTCTTTGAGTGTTGTAGAATGTCTAAGGGTAATAGATCCAAAATCATTTCGATTGTGCAAGAGAACACATTTTTAACTTCGTTTGCAGCTATCAATAAAAAGTCGTCAATCATTGGGATCATATTGGGTGACACCAAGCTTCTTCAGAATGCCCTCAACATTATTGCAAAATACTATATCTTTTTTTGTGTAAAATAATGTAGAAATTCAGCGTGACGATTTCGGTAGTAAAATATAAATGTTTCTGGTTGTAAAAGATTCTTTTCTTTTAGTCTTGATGCCAACAGTTCAGAAGACTCTTTGGAAAAGTTCAGGTCACTTGCCAAATCATTTAGTTCATTTTGTGAAAATAGTTGTGGAGGTAACACAGAAAGTGGAAAGTCGTAGTCTGCAATAGTAGTTTCACTGTCAGTAGAGGAAAGATCATCTTCACTGGATAAAGCAGATTCAAGTTGAGGCAAACCTTCAAAAACAGGAATAGGAAGTTCTTCACTGTGTGGAACAGGCCTGATTGCCGAATCCAAATTTGGATATGTTAATGAGGTTCTATTCTTCCTATTGATGCCTTTGGTCTTTATTCCATAAAAGCAGCTGTCACTGTAATGATCTTTTGGCTCTCGCCACACCATCGGAATTGCAAACCTCCAACCTTTCCTTTGTTTCTTTGACCATTGCCGTAAATGCTCGATGCAGGTTTTGCAAACAATATGGGGAGCTCACGATTTGTCTTGATCACCAAGTTTCACTTTGAATTAAGCTAATTAAGCTTGTTTCACAAAATCGGTGATTAGCTTTTGGTTGTGCTCCAATGTGTATTCGCCACATATATATCAAAAAACATTAGGGTCATTTACACAACTTCTTCTAGATGAAGTAGCCATAACTTACTGCTTTAGATGTAATATATCTGCATAACAATGTAAACTAATATTAGCTTCGTATACCGGTAACGCTATGATATAGCAGTATACTACAGCCTAGTATAGCGTATCTAACTAATGAATATACAGTGGTACAATATCTAACTACATCTGTATATCTAACTTGACTATCTATATCTTCTCTTATAAACTGACATGGACTTCCATATCATTACAACTGATAATTACTGCTAGTGGATATTGCTTATTTAGTTATGCTTATTTTCCAACCTATGCACTAAGTAGTAAACGTGACTGTTTATCAGTGCTAAGCTCTTCAGCTGCATTAGTCTAGTGTGACAGAACGGCAGCTTTAAGACTAGTGATGAAAGACACAAAAGAGTAAAAAGGAGTGTGTAAACAATAGGTGTTTATATTTCCTGCCTGCTAAAGCGGCAATAAAAACACTTCTGAAACACAAATCAAGTAAATTGCAAGACAAAGACATGAAACAGCATCCTACTGAAGACACTGCTAAACAGCCTATCGCATAGAAACCAAAAATGTTGGATATCTCAAAAAATTGACCTGATAGAGCAAAAACAAGATCATTTTTGGAATTAGCACCCCCAAATTAGCCTAAAACCGTTCTTAACTTCTTGGCACCAAAAATTGTGTCGACCAATATAATTGACGGGGGGGGGGGCTAATTAAAAGAGATCTGAGAGGAATGATTGGTAATTAACTAATACTGAATAGCCCCCCCCCTATTTTTTAGTTTATAATATATTTGTTGAGAACACCTATGTTTAGCATTTTTGCACTTGCGATCAAATTTGATTGCTAATTTTTTTCCATTTTTCAAAGTTTTCATTTATTTGTTAGTTTTATTTTTGGCAAATTAGCCCCCCCTGAATATATGTTTCAAAAGCTGTTTTAAATCTCTAATTAGTCCACTCCAATGCATAAAACAGTCTCAAAAGTGCTAAAAACGTAGTGTTTTTCCCATTCTGCAGTTTGGTCGACATGCCAATGGGGGGGAAGGCTATAGCCCCCCCGCCCCCCCTGGCTACGCTACTGAGCACAAGTACCGTAATATGCTTGACATACAGTCTCACGATCTCACTTATGCCTGATGTCGCATTCGAAACCCAAGCTCGTCAGGCGACCTTCGTTACCGGTAAGTCGCTAGCCAATATTGCTGTTCACAGTTTGAAAGCTACACGAACTACTTTTTACAGCCGTTTTGCAGCAGTTCTCGCAACGGTATCAGCGAAATCTAAAACAGAAACTTTGACAATTCCAGCACTTTATAAACGGTAAGACTAGAAGTACATACACTGTTAATTTGTCTATATACTTTGATTTAAAATCAAAGAACGTACTTGTTCAACACCAACTAACTCGTAAAAATTGTAATAAAAATATGACGTTATGTCCGGCCACTTTAAAGGGCCGTTAGCGCAGAAGCTCGCTACTGATATCTGCTTGTTTGGTGCAATTTGTGTGCTGTGATGACGCCACGACGCTTTGTAGAGAGGTTCTTGCGACGCAGAGAAGCAAACGGCTAACACATAACAACAGACTATCCTTTTTACTCCCCGCTTCACGTTCACTGCACAAATGATTTGTCTAACCATACACTCTTTATTTAGTGCACTAGAAACAGACGCGCGGAAAAAGTAGAAGAGCATTGAAAAAAAGAGTTTGCTCTTGCGATTTTTTTTTTGCGGTCACGCGTATTTGACTGATTTCACGGGATATATTCTTAGCCCGAGCGAATCGAGAAGCAAAACGTCACGCTAAACTGATTGGACAAATCCGCATATTCTAGAAAAATAAACCGTGAAGAAAAAAAGACAAAACTGTCAGTTTCCAGTCTACAAATAAAGAGTCTGTGATCCGACTGAGTGAGAATAAAACCAGCTGGCGGCAAAAAAAACGCTCAAACGATCGACCGAATGGACGGCGCTTTCAATCTGTACCCTTATTGTC
Organism: Trididemnum nubilum; assembly: GCA_963965965.1. Taxonomy (NCBI): domain Eukaryota; kingdom Metazoa; phylum Chordata; class Ascidiacea; order Aplousobranchia; family Didemnidae; genus Trididemnum; species Trididemnum nubilum. The sequence goes on from OZ014474.1 coordinate 24,058,317, forward strand.
TGCGCTCTTCTGTCGTGTTTTCAGACCGAAATTGCAAAAATCGCATTTACAAATCAACAGAACAAAGTCTTGATCAATAAGAACAGCAAATACTGCAGCCATCCAACAAAAGTTTAGTGGAAGGAATAAACCAATGAAATGTCTTCATGTGATTGCTTCTGCCGTCGCAATAATAAAGAGTTCGAGAAGTTACAATACCTTTCATTAACATTCGACGCATAGGCGTAGCCAGAGGGGGGGTCCAGGGGCCCGCCCCCCCAATTGAAATGCTACCAACGATAAAAATGTCAGAAAAAAGACTACTGTTTCTTCAGTTTCAGTTTTTTTAGCATCTTCGCGTACAATAGTACACGCGTACAACAGTAATTAACAATAATATTGATCCAGGGGACCCGGGCCCCCTCAATTTAATTTTTTCCAACCAATTCAAATGGGCCCCCTACAATAATATTTACATGGCACTCAGTATAAATGGGCCTCCTACAATAATATTGATCCAGGGGGCCCGGGCCCCTTCAATTTAATTTTTGCTAACCAATTTAAATGGGCCCCCTACAATAATATTTAAATGGCACTCAATTGAAATGGGTCCCCAACAATAACATTGATCCAGGGAGAACGGGCCTCTTTAATTTAATGTTTTCCAACGAATTTAAATGGGCCCCTACAGTAATGTTTATATGGGCCCCCAGCAACAATATTGATCGAGGGGCCCCGGGCCCCTTCAATATAGTTTTTGCTAACCAATTTAAATGGGCCCCCAACAACATTTAAATGGTCCCCCATCGAAATGCCCTCTAACAATAATATTGATCCAGGGGGCCCGGTAACCCTCAATTTAATGTTTGCCAACCAATTTAAACGTATCACCCGAGAGAAATTAATGGTTTTTGTCCTAAAAGTTGCTAACTGAGGCCTTCATCTCACCTTTTTATGAACGTAATGCAATAATCAGGGGCGGATTTATCATATGCCAGAGTGCCAGGGGCTCCGCGTTCATATAAGACTTTTTTTGGTCTTCACCTTTATTTGGCAGGAAAATATAGCAAAAATCACAAAGTGCCAGTGGCCCTACACAATGTAAATCCGGCCTGGGCAATAACATGGTTGGTAAGCGTAACCATCTATTGTACATTTTTCAGTAACAATTTACCTCCATCTTGCCAGTTTTTATGCAACAAAGTACTTTTGAAAAAAATTAGCAACAGTAAAGGAATGCACATTGAACAAAATTTTGAATTGAGAGGACCTGGGCCCGTATGCAGAGATCTCACTAGTAGCACGATCTAGAAAGTCGTTCTACTTGCTAATAGTCGCTAATAGTCTACTTGCTAATAGAAGTAGCATGAACTCTAATCGTATTCAGAGTCGTATTCAGAGATTGTGCTAACATCTATATTAACTCTAGTGAGACTACCTAGTGCGATTTTTGAACTGTAGTAACCTTTGCATTGCTTTACGACCGAACCGCTGCTTTAAAGTGAAACTCAACAGGATTTTGCACGTAAAAACTCGTTAAGTTGCACTAGAAACCGCAAAAGAAAGGAGAAAGGCGTCAAAAAATGTTAACTTGACATGAGTTATAGTAAGACTGGGATCACACAATCAGGGCCCACATGACAGAATTTTCCTCGTTTGCTTTAATTAGCGAGTTTTTTTTAAGAGGAGCTACCGAACGAAATGCTCGCTAAACGTAAGAGATCATTTTTGCACGTGCATGTAAAGCCTTGCAAAATCCGTTTCGTCATTCTTTCTCGCTAACTTGCTTTGAGCGATTGCGGAAAGCAGTTCGAGTAAAAAAACGTCGCATTTTCCTCGCCAACTTAAAGAAGATCTTGAAGCACTTTTTAAGCGTGCGAGAAATCTTTTTCGGTTCAGAAATTTAATGGCGAAATGTTGAAAACTTTTTACCGAAGCGAATTTTTGCTGAAAATTAATTAAAATCGTCGACATGTTTGCTATTGCTAAAAAAAGCGAATTGCATTGAGAACCACTTGCTGTTTCGACTAATAAAGAAATATTGAGTAGTGCCAGTTGACAAAAATAGCAATACATTTTTTTTAAAGGAATGATTTTCTAAAACACGAGGCTCATTTTTGCTCAAAATTTAAGAACAAATTAAAAACAATGCCAGCCTCAGCAGCAAAATAAACCAAAACCAAACAAAAAAAAAATTCAAACTAACCAAAGAAATTAAATTTGTGCTGATTTAAAGCGATAAAATTTCAGTGATTTTCTTGTATTCGCAAGCAAAATTGCAACTATTCAAAATTATAAAGCTCTGTTGCTCTGCGCAAGCAATTGAGAATTTTTTTGGCAGTTGTTCATTTTTTTAGTTTGGAAAATTTTTTTGGCAGTTTTTTCGCTTTTGCAATTTTGCGATACGGCAAAAGCAAGAAAAAAGCCTTCACTTAAGCAGACAGAGCAACAGGAATTAAAAAGTGTTTCAAAAATGCCGCTAAAATTGACATCGATGCTGTCAAAAGTTTTACAAAATCAAGAACAAATGAGACTAAATATCGGCAAAAACTTAAAAACAGCCAGTCTCGACTCAAGATTTACCGGTTCTAAAAAGGAAGAGTGTACTTCGACTTGCTCACTTTTGAAAAATTTTGAAACCTAAAGACCTAGAGTTACTGTTAACATATGAGTTTACCCACCAACAACCTCAAGGGCGCTTTATGTCGTTTAAAAAAATTGTAGTATGGAAAAAGTTGTTCTTGTTTTACATTGATCCAAAAATATAATCAAATTCTGTCGTTCATTTACTAATTATCACCAGTTGAGGAATTTGCTTGCATAGAATATAACGCATAGGTTATGGTATCTTTTTCCGTCACAATGTAGTACATACAGTACGCTTGAACGCATTATTTTGAAGTAGAAATGCATCTGACGTCACAATGAGACAGTTATTGCGTACTAACACAAGTTACGAATATCTCGCAAAAAAATTCGAGCGAACTGCTTTAACGTGTGTTGGGCGAGATGGCTCAGAAATGGCAGTTTGTCTACGAAGGATTTTTGTTCGTTAGCGCTTTTTAGCGAGCGAGAATGGCCTTTACGAGCTCGATAGCACATTCTGTCATGTCCCCCCAGGTTTTTTGCACAATTTGTTTGCATAAAGAATTTTGGACCTATCACATCTAGACGCTATTTTCTTGAAAAACTTCTTGCCAGACGGAAGCATCTGTTTTTTTCCGCAAAAAAATTGTTGAAGGTGTCACATGTATTTTTTCGCTGTAAAAGCATTTACGCGGTTGTTAAGGAATTTCTTTGAAATTTGCCGCCGCGGCGGTTGTAGCATTATAGGCCTACGCTTTATTGTTATTTCTCGTTCGCCAAAAGCTACGAGGCAGGTTTACAAAGGCGAAAAGCTGCAGCTTTCAGTAAGAAATACAGGCGCGTCGATGGGCAATGCCCCCCCCCCCGATTTTCGTTTTTGACCCCCCGATTTTTTTCTTGCCCCCACCACGGAATTTTTTTGGGAGGAAGAAGTTGATGTTTTTCGGCGGAAAAAACGTTAAAATTTGTGATTTCGGCCAGAAAATGCCTTCGGATTTCGGCGAAGACCTCTTTTTTTCTTTTTTGGAGATCACCTGGTTTTGGGCGGAAATTTTGTGATTCTTTTTTTTTTTTTGGAGATCACCTGATTTTGGGCGGAAAATTTGTGATTTCGGCCAGAAAAAGCCTTCGGATTTCGGCAATAACCTTTGCCTCCCTGATTTAAATTTTCCCCCCTGATTTAAATTTTGCCCCCCGATCTCGCAAAGCTGGTGACGCCCCTGAAGAAATAGCTATATGAGTGAAATTTTTTTCGATCTGCAATGAAATGAAATAGAAAAATGGAAAATGTCAAAATAACTTTGCTTGTATAGCGTAGCTTTAGCGTATAGCGTAGCTTTTTTTTGTGCTATATCATCTATCACCAATAAAATTTGCATAATATTGCGTGATTGATCAAATAATATTAAACCAGGTATGATCTTTTCGGTACTTGCGGTTGCATAGGGCTCAATAATAGGATGTCAGGGCAAATTGAAAGTTTATTATTTTTAAATAAGAATAAGAGCGTTTTTTTTGGTTTGTTACAAAATCAGCGAGAAATAGCTGAAAACTCTCTACTGAAATTTATCGTAACTGCTGAAAAATGCAACAAGCTCTTTTGCCATTGGACACGTCAAATTTTAACTAAAAAAATATTAAAATCATCACAAACGTATCACTAATCGCATAAACTCGGCACTAGCGAATGCTGGGCCGGAAAATTTTTTGCGATCAGAAGGAAATTTTCAATATTTTGATTAAAACCACAAGCGCTGCCTTTCTTCAATATCGCTAATTAAAAATTCAATTTCATGAGTTGACCACGATGGCAAGTTAATTAACTATACTGCAGTTCTGGTGGATAACTTTTCAGAATGAATTTGGAAAAGGCCTAGCACAAGTTAGAAGTAGGAAAAATTGGGTAATCGATACGCGAAAGTAAACAAAACAGCGGGCACCACATTTACGTCTTTGAAGAAATATGAGAAAACAGCAAGCACGATGTTAAAATACGTCATTGTCGATTAAAACAAATGAGGTAAAATTATAGGTGGGCACAACTCCGTTAATCGTTAATCCGTTAATAACGAAGCTAACTTTTTCATTAACTCGTTAATCCGTAAAAAAGTTTTTTCATGTTAACGGACTAAATTAACTTCCGTTAAGTGCTGTTAACTGACTGAAGTACTTCCGTTAAGGTTTATATCGTTAATATCTTGCAGCTTCGTTGTGCATTTGAACTTGTTTTTATCTTGAAATTAGATTAGACTGTAAAATGTATCTTTCAAAACACAAAAAGACCACCAGAGAAATAAATATTTCCTTAAAATCAGTTCAACTGCGTCAATACGTGTTCTAGAAGCGAGTGAATAAAAAGAAATGTAAATTACATGCAAAATGTTAACGAATTAACGGACTTTATTAACTTCCGTTAATTAAAGCTGAAAATAACGGATTAACGTTAACGGAGGTGTGAAGTTTGTTAACGGACTAGTGGTTAATGAAGCTAACGTTTTGCATTAACTTGCCCACCTATGGGCAAAATTTCTTTTAGCATTTTCGCTAGATAATCTTGAAGCATTGTTTTTCTGCCCTGACATCGGTAGCATTTTTTTGTATTCTGCGGCTAAATATTTTCAAAGGCACGGCTATAAGCTCAGTTTTCTTCGTTGAGAACGGCGGCTCTTTGAAAATTTGCGGGGAAAATAGAGCTTGGTTCTATTTCTCCGCAAGAAGTCAGGAAGACTTTCTAGCGTCTGATTTTCCTTTTCACACGGCTATTCAATGTAATTGACGACAGGTGCCCGCAATAGTGAGTCATGGACTTGCACGACGTTTCATACGATTGATGCCAGAAAATTATGCAAAAAACCTGATCGTGTGATCCCGGCCTAAAAGTTAACAGGTAACTACAAAAAATCCCGAACATGTTTCGATATCATTTAGACCTTCCATGTGAAATTGACAAATATGAACTGGACATTTGCCATCCTCTACCTTCCTTCAAGAAAAAAAATCCAATCATCATTAAATTTGTCAGAAGATCCATTCGAAATCTGGTTTTTTATCATAAAAAAAACTTGAAATTTATTAAAGGTGCCAAATTGTCCAATACTGAATCCCTTACAAAAAGACGTCTTAAGCTGTTAGAGGAAGCCAGATCAGTATTCAAATTCAAGAATGTATGGACCACCAAAGGTAAGGTGTTTGTTAATTTCAAAGGAAAAAAGCACCACATCTTTGATTTTCCTTACATTGAAAAAATCAGATATCAGGTCCAGAGCTAACTCCATTTCAACCCTATGAAACAAATTAGTCGTGCTTTTGAATACAGCCTAACCCCACTAATAAACCAATTTTCTTGATCAACTGATTGCCATTATACTTGGCCAGAGTTGACGAACATTACTGCTTTTTTTTTTTTTTGCTAGTTATTTTGCATACTTTTTTTTTTAATTCACCATGTGCTGTACAGTACCTTGTTGCAAGCAAATTCTTTACTAGTTTGTTGATTTTAGGCCTATGCCTAACCATACTCCCAAAACCATATGCGAATTTTGTCGCCATACCATTAGATGTAATATTTCCCCTATTAAATGTTGTATCTGTAAATTAGCCTACCATAAAAAATGTGCCAAGCAAATAAGTAAATCAACTGTTTCATATTTTACAACCTGTGTAGGAGCAAATTCTAACCAATGGGTATGTCTTTCATGCAGTTCTACAATGTTCCCGTTTTCTAATTTAGACAATGATGCTTATCTACAAGAACAAAATTTTTCAAATAAAAATTGCAAATCTTTCATAAATACCTCCAAAACAAATTTTTGTGCTAATAAGCTAAACTCCATTTTTTCGCAACCAGATATGGCTGATGAATTTTTACTCATCCCTGATCAATATATTGACAGCACTGACATTTACAACGTCATAAATGATAAATCTGTTTCATTTCAATACCTATGTATCAATATTAGATCTTTAGTAAATAACACCAATTTTTCCAAACTAGAAGCTTTCTTGTTTTCTCTAAATTGCAGGCCAGATATAATTGCAGTCATTGAAACATGGATTCAGCTATCATCTATCGGGCCATTCAAAAATTTGAAAGGGTACAATTTTATCTCTAATAATAGGATAATGCACAAAGAAGGAGGCGTTGGAATATATGTTAAAGACAATGAATCATTTTCGGTTTGTGATGAGTTATCAATAATGGAAGAAAAGTTTTTTGAGTCAATCTTTATAAAGGCTATATTTGGTGGAAAATCGATTATCTGTGGAGCAATTTACAGAACCCCAAATCCAAAAACGAATGCTAATGATATTTTCCTTTTGAACCTCAATAATTGTTTGTCTAAAATTCCACCCAGTTGCAACTGTGTAATTGGAGGTGACTTTAACTATAATTTGCTTAATCATGAAGATAAGTTTGTGAATAGGTTTATAGATAGTATGTATGAAAATGCCTTTTGTTCCATGATCAATAAGCCCACCAGTATAACTGATACGACTGCCACGGTCCTTGATCAAATTTGGACTAATACTCAATTTATGGAAACCCATGCTTACATTTTAGTTGACTCAGTGTCTGACCATCTTCCTGTTTTACTTTGTACTAATTTTGCAAGCAAATCCACTAATCAAAAAAGTATGATCAAAAAAAGATCTTTCTCTGAAGCTAATCAGCTTTTGTTTCAAAATAGGTTAAGTGGGCTTGACATTTCTCTTCTTCTGCAGATTGAAGATGTTAATAAAGCCTTCACTATGTTAATGACCAAATTCACTAAAATTTTTAATGAATGTTTTCCTCTTTTGCCTGTTCAGATAAAAACCTTAAATAATCAATGGTATGATGATGAATTAAAGGAACTTCATAAAATAAAGAACCATTATTACGAAAAGTATATCGCAAGCAAAACATTAATTGCTAAAAGCAAGTACAATGAAATGAGAAACAAGTACTTTCATTTAATTGAGAAAAAGAATCAAAATTATTATACACAATTACTGAACAATCATAGATGCAATATTAAAGACACATGGAAAGTAATTAACAGCTTGATGGGTAAAACTAAGAAAAGTAACTGCAGTTATCTTTTGATCAATGACAAACATGTACATGACAAAGAAGAACTAGCTAATCACTTTAATGAACATTTTTCAACAATTGCTCAAAATTTACTAAAGAAATTACCTAACCCTACTTCTCATTACAGTGATCATTTAAGCAATGCCAATAGAGAATCTATTTATTTATATGCAACCTCACCCACTGAAATAAAAAATATAATAAGTGGTATGAAATCTAAATCGAGCAGTGGTATAGATGAAATACCTTCCAAACTTTCAAAAGGCCTTAATGAAAACGTTCTATTTGCTCTCTCTCATATATTTAATTTATCTTTCAAACCAGGGAAATTTATCGAATGCTTTAAAATTGCTAAAGTGATTTCGATTCATAAAAGTGGCACGAAAAATGACATTAACAATTACAGGCCTATTAGCCTGTTTTCATCTCTATCTAAAGTATTGGAGAAATTAGTTTACAACAGAGTATATGCTTTCTTTAGTAAACATAATATATTATTTGAAGCACAATTTGGATTTCGAAAAAATAGTTCCACAAGTCATGCTGCAACCATGTTGGTTGAAAAAATAACACAAGCATTTGAATGTAAGAAGAAGGCCTTGGGTGTTTTCCTTGACCTTTCCAAGGCTTTTGATACTATTGACCATGAAATACTCTTATCGAAACTATATCATTGTGGCATTAGAGATATAGCTCATGAATGGTTTAAAAGTTACTTGGTCGATCGTCTTCAATATGTTGAATGTGCAAAAACTTTCTCCTCAACATGTAGTTGGGTAAAACATAGAGTTCCACAGGGCTCCATTTTAGGTCCCTTGTTGTTCTTGGTATACGTCAATGACTTTAAAAGTTGTCTTAATAAATCTGACGCTATTATGTTTGCTGATGACACTACAATATTAGCAACTAACATAAGTCTTCCAGTACTTTTTGACATTGTTAACAAGGAATTGACCAATGTTGATAATTGGCTGACTGCCAATAAGTTATCATTAAATGTCACAAAAACTAACTATATTATTTTCCAAACATTGGGATCTAAACCATGCCCAAAAGATTTGTCCTTAAAACTAAGAAATCTTCCAATCCAAAAAAAGAGAAATGTAAAATGTTTAGGATTAAACATAAATGAAAATTTGTCATGGATGTAAGCGCCGTTCTTTGTTTTCATGCACCGTTAGTATAATTGCTGGCGACCCCTTGTGGTAGTTTTGACTGGGCTCCTCTTTGTTGCGCAATGTGCTTGATCACTTTGTATTTTGCGCAGGACAGAGAAGGTAAGTCTCCTAGTTTGCTGTTTATTCACTCGTGTTTTAGTAATCGATTAAAGAGTATGTAATCTATTCGTTGGTTTGTAGTAGATAATTTCTACTTGAACTTATTCCACATGTTTAGTATTTTTTTTGTTTACAGAGATCCTGAAGTATTTTTCTTTGAATCGCTTACACGATTGCACACACTTGTTTCCCGCATCTTGCTGTGCCCGCATTGTGCTCACGCTCTAGTCCCCCTACATAATTTTGGGTTTATTAGTAGATTTTTCGCACTTGTAGAATTATAGATTTATACTGTATTTATTTTGTTTGGGAACATCGCTCGGGCTAGGTTTTTTTTCTCCAAATTCTTTTTGGTTGCGTTTGGTTCTTTTGTCCCCCTCCTACTTGTTGGCCGTGAAAGTTTTATTGTTTGTTGTTCTTCTTCTTTCTTCATTGCCCGCTTTTCCGTGAGGGTTGCGGGGGCAGTAGCTCAAGATTGAGCCGCCACACCTCACGGTCTTCCATCACCTCCATCATTTCGCTTGGGCGAAGTCCCAAGCGATTCCATCCAAGATCCTCAATGTAATCGGTCCATCTAGTTCTAGGTCGTCCGACTGGTCTTCTCCCATTTGCTTTGGCATGTAAAGCTTGTTTGGGGAGTCTTTCCTGAGGCATTCTGCTTACATGGCCAAACCATCTAAGCTGAGATCTTTCAATTCGGAGAAGTAACGGCTCGATGTTAAGAGATTTTCGAATTTCAGAGCTACGCACCTTGTTAAACAGTGTAACTCCTTCGATTCTTCGTAAAAACCTCTTTTCGGACGCTTGCACTTGTTCCCAAGATTCATGACCATAAGTGAGAATGGGGACAAAAACTGCTTTGAAAATTGAGAGCTTTGTCTTTTTCGACAATTCTCGTTTCATGACAACCGAGTAATGCAAAGCCCGCATTACTGCACTAGCCTTGCCTATTCGGGTATCCAGTTCTTCGCCTTGCCTTCCGTCACTCGTAAATGCAACCCCAAGATACTTGAACTTCTCTACCTGCTTCAGTGTTGCTCCATTCACTTGTAATACGCACTGATGAGGGTTTCTTGAAAGATGAAGTACCTCAGTTTTGGCTGTGCTTATTTTCATTCCGGCGGTGTTGCATGCATCTGCAAAGCTATTTAATGCGCATTGGAGGCCAGATTCTGTGGAAGAAAGCAGAACCATATCATCAGCGAATAGCAGACGACTAATTTTGCAATTTCCAATCGTGGCACCCTCATCAGCTTGGCTGTATTTGTCGATCCAATTCATGTAAACAATGAAAAGGAGAGGTGACAAAACGCACCCTTGCCGGAGTCCAACGCCCACATGGAACGGCTTTGATTGCTTGCCATTTACCCGAACACAAACCTCCGGTCTGCAGTAGAATGACTTAATAGCGCGCAACAATTGACCATCAACGCCATACTCCTGCAAAACCTTCCAAAGTTTATCCCGAGGAACTCGGTCATATGCTTTTTCAAGATCGATTATTGTTTGTTTGTCTTGCAAATTTGTTTGCCCTTTTGAAAAGTGTTTTTTTCATTAAAGGTTACTTATGAGATTTGCATAGATGGGCAAGTTAATGCAAAATGTTAGCTTCGTTAACCACTAGTCCGTTAACAAACTTCACACCTCCGTTAACGTTAATCCGTTATTTTCAGCTTTAATTAACGGAAGTTAATAAAGTCCGTTAATTCGTTAACATTTTGCGTGTAATTTACATTTCTTTTTATTCACTCGCTTCTAGAACACGTATTGACGCAGTTGAGCTGATTGTAAGGAAATATCTACTGCTATGGTGGTCTTTTTGTGTTTTGGAAGTTACATTTTACAGTCTAATGTAATTTCAAGATAACAATAAGTTCAAATGCACTAATGAAGCTGCAATTGGAAAATCGTTGGAAATTGCGAACAGCGATAATTAATAGATCTCTGAGGCTGCAGACAAAAAAAGCTTCTTTTTTCGCTTTCTTCTATAAAACTCGTGCTTATACGCAACAAGTGCAACCAGTGCAAACTGGTTTGTACCGGTACGATGAATGAATGATGCGAGATATTAATGATAAATCCTTAACGGAAGTTAACAGAACTTAACGGAAGTTAGGTTTAGTCCGTTAACAGAACTTAACGGAAGTTAATTTAGTCCGTTAACATGAAAAAACTTTTAACGGATTAACGAGTTCAAGAAAAAGTTAGCTTCGTTATTAACAGATTAACGATTAACGGACTTGTGCCCACCTATGGAGATTTGTCATTGTCAGTTGTACAGTAAGCGCATTCTAGATACTAGGTCTTTTCTCTTTGCTTTACCGCTACAATGGAAACCCCATATGACTAACATATTGTGCAAAGTAAGAAGTGGATTATGCATTGCAAAAAAAATTAAGCCATACCTTAACAAAGAATCTCTTCTTACTCTGTACCATAGCTTAATTCTGAGTCACATTTTGTACTGCATTACTCTCTGGTATCATGGAAATAAATCAGTGGTAGGTCAACTACAAAGATCAGTCAACAATTATATAAGATTAATATTTAATTTGAACCCTAGAGATACTGTGGTCGAAATAATGAAATCCCAAAAATTGTTGTCCATAAACCAATTATTCGTTAAAGAAACGTCTAAATTAATGTTTCAGTTTTTCAATCATGGCCTTTAGTCTTGATTTAAGTGTCTTTTTAAGACCAAAAAATCAAATTATGTACGTACAAGACAGACCAGTGACTTATATCCATCATTTTGTAGACTATCAACCTCCCAGCAGTTGTTAAAAAACAAAGGACCTCTAGTATGGAATCAACTTCCACTAGAGCTACGAAACAGTTGCAAAACCAGTTAAATTATTCCTAAAGTGAAATAGGCAGAACTAATTTAATAGTTCACAGAGACATCACGTCTTACAATCCTACTTCATTTGACAACACCTTAATGCTGTCTCCGCGTCGAAATGGGTAATCATTTCAACCCCTAGTGACGCAGGTGAGGCGGAGCCCCCTAACGCGGGAGCATTCCCGTGTTTCGAAGTCAACTGACTTCATCATCAGTGTGAAGAGGAGTCGACACAATGCAAAGAATTTTGATCCCTGATTTAGGCTAACTCAACCGGTAAATTAGAATAACCAAGCTATCGGTATAAGCTAACGTCTTCATCTCGTAACTTCAGCAGCTAAAAAGGCAGACCCAATTTTTTTTCCCACGTACTGCTCTGGACTCGAGTTTCGCGTAATACCAACGCTCATCGGCAGAGCTGACGTTCAAACCGAAATTCAAAAACTAAACTAAGCTTGCCTGCAAACCGAAATTCAAAAACTAAAATTCAAAAACTAAATCTAAATCAAAAGTTGCAAAACCCTTAAATCTTTTGACCTTAAAATTCATCCCTACCTAACAACAGCTGCAAAATGGTTCTCATGATTTCTGTTTTGTACTAAGTTTAGTTTGTTATCGAAGTTGTGTTGTTCTTCGCTGTACCTAGCTGTTTTTTTTTTTGTTTTTTTCTTGTTCTAAACAGATTGCTTGTGTTTCCAATAATATGCATAGTTGTCAATTGGTATGGTGGCACAATAATATTGCTACTGATACTGGGCCAAAAAGTCAGTCAAAGTAATACCATTGTTTGCTTTTTTTTTTAATTTTGACTGGTCTTTGCTGTTTTTTTTTTTTCTTATTGCTTTAGTTTTTGATTTTTTTTTTTTAAACATTAAGCGAGATATGCATGTAAACTAAGATTATTCTTCTGCAAGCGTGTATCATTTTACTCCTTAATATATCATTAACATAACTATTTTCAGATGCGTCGCTGGTCTGTTGAAGTAGTTTACTCTGAATTGTACATAAACACCATTCTTTTTGACCCTGACGCGACGATGGCTCTCAGGTCACCACAGAGGGAGGTCTTTCTATGGCCCTGACGCGACGGTGGCTGTCAGGTCACCACAGAGGTTGCTCTACCAAGGACTCCTGCTTTGGCTCGACTCTGGAAAATGGCCCTGACGCGACTGCGGCTGTCAGGTCACCACGAAAGCGGTCGTTGCCTCTGGCGGGAATTCCGGGGTAGTGGGCGGCAACTGCTGTACAATAGCAGAAGCCAATCAGTATGGCTCTAAACAGGGGAAGTGGAGTTTGAAGCGACTTCTGCTCCTTGCTGCAGACTGTCTTTGTTTCTTACTTGTCTTTTATTAAAAGTCACACCAAACAAGCGAAAGCTGAGATGCTACCTCTCGCCCATGGATAACTGAGTAAAACCATACCAATAAAAGCCTGAGATTGCTCTCGGCTTGAACCAACTTCAGGTCTGAGCTCTGAATTTAGAATGAGCCAAAAGATCCCGACGGGAGTATATAAATAAATGGGTTATTCCATGGGTTAGAGGCGATTACACATCAAACATCAAAGAATTATTCGTCACACTAATTTGGGGGAGAAAACGTTCAGACAGTAAACATCAGTTGTGTTGGCGATTTCCTTACAGTCTTAAGCAGTGTGTTAGGTATCAACATGTTTCTGAGAGAATTTGCGACACATTAAACAAGTTTTGACATTTCAAAGGAAAATAGTTTGCTTTTAAGTACGTCCTTGGTTGACCCGGAGAAATTGCGACAAAATGCTAAAAGCTGGAAAAGTATAACACGGTGCTCACAAAATATAATAATTGGCAGTAAATTTATAAAGATATTAGTGGCGTTTGGACCACTTTTTTTCATTTTTTTTGCATCTGTTTTATGTGTTTTTCTGCTTTGCTTAAGGAGTATTCGAGTCTTAATCAATGTCTGATGTGTGTTTATATGGTGAAGCAGCAATGCAGACATCCTGCATGTCTTAACGTATATCGTTTTGCTGCTTTTTCCTTTTTCTTGACCCCTGTTTTTATATGTGATGTTTTCAATGCACCCGAGGTCATGAAATAAAACCACTGAACTGAAAAAAATTTATTGCGGTATTAGATGACTTGTATGAGGCGATACGGTCTAATGGTCGCATTCACAAGAACTTCTTTTTGATTGCGCTTGATGAGAGCAAATGTTGCAGGCATTTCCCGTAAAATCATAAATTCTGAAACTTTTTATTGTTTAAATTTACAATGCTAAATCAGTGGTTCAGACAAAAATATCCACTTTATTGTATTAAAATTGCAGTGAACGGGAAAATAAGAATAAAATTATAATGTTTTGGACAGAAAATAAGCGATGGTTGCGTTGTTTTTTGTTAGAAAATAGCAGCTAGTGAGACTTCTAGACTGATCTCGACCGCTCCAGCAAATTTGGCCTAATTTTCTAGTCTGACTAGTAGTCTCACTAGCTGTAGTGAGATTTGTGAATACGAACTCTTGCTAGCTAGTCTCACTAGTAGTGAGGCTTGTGGTACGACTTCTAAAGCGATCTCTGAATACGAAGTCGTTCTAGTAGTCAGACTAGTAGTCAGACTACTTCTAGATCGTGCTACTAGTGAGATCTCTGCATACGGGCCCTGAGCTCCATGGCCGTATATGTACTCCTATAACTAGTTGTTTTCATGACAAAACAAAAATATCTATGAAAAATCTTGGAGTGGATTGTTATTTCTGTTGAAATATTGCCGGAGGCAACGTACTTTACTTCCCCTGCTTGGTCCAAATTACTCACAAAATTTAACCCCAAAATGCAAGATTTTAAACGGGTTTTGGACTTAAATTGCAAGCAAAACAAGGACTGAACAAATCAACTTTTTCAATCTTGGTTTTCAAATGTTAAAAATCCGGTACTTTCAAATGGCTTTGAATACGTGCAAAATGTGATCCGATGGTGTTAAAACAGCTTTTTTTTCAAAAAATTACGAAAAATTGCCCAGCGGTTGGGGGCAAAGCCCCCATAGCCTCCGGCAGCTGGGAGCTCCGCCCCCAGACGCCCTTAATGATACGTTTGAATTACAATACACTTTTTTACTGAACACGTCTCCCAATTTAGACATTCCCACAATTTAACTATTGGTTTAAGCCTTCCCCTTTGAACGAGATGCTAGTTACATGCCAACACTAGGCCACGGTTTTTGATTTTCCATTCTACGATATCTTTATCCCCACAAAAAATTCCTCTTTCGAGGTTTCTGATGACGTCATTGCATGTGATTTCACTGATTTGTGGTTTGGGTCCCCCCCTCAATCAAAAATCCTGGCTACACCTATGATTCGACGAAGGTCTGTCTCATCACTTGATGTACAAAAAACATGCCGGGGGATTTAATAAGAAAAGCACGTTTGATTTTCACACATTGCGCTGTTTGCTGGTTACTTTCTTCACCTTTAGGATAATGGTTAAACACCAGCAGGACTTTTTTCCAGTGATCTTGATAAACTAATTAGCTGCTTTAAATTATTAGATAAGAGCTGTTACAATTTCTAATAACAAAGCCCGTATGGCAGTTAACAATTGCAGTTCAAATTCACTGGTAATGGTTAATTACTCAATGAGTAGAAAATAAGGAATTTAAGTCATTAAGTGTTTGTACTACATTTTGTTGATTGTTATTTTGCTCTACTTAAAGAGAGATGTTATCAGAATTTATATCTGACTCTCAATTTATATAAATTGCTTAAGCTCATTTAGATGCTACCAGTATTTCAAATTGCAGTCAAGTTCTATACTGCAGTTCAGAAAAAGTTGAATGCCGTTGCGAAATCCCCGGATATTGTTTGCGATGTCACATTTGATTCTAGTTAGTTGTTGATTAAGGCATATATCAGATATAGACCTAAATGAATTACGCATCTGCTATAATTATAATCTCGAGAAAACTACCAATGTGAATTTGCTGTAGGTGGTGAAGTTAAATTTGCGATATTAACTATTACTTAAAGATACAATAAGGTATTTTTACCTTTTTTCAAGTTTTTATTTCGCATTTCATTGTTTATGTTGTCTCCATCCACCCAGGTATGAAATTTGTTTGGCTGCTGATGTTCAAGGTACCAGTACATTAACAATATCTAAAGGATGCATCCAGCACTGAGATCTTATGCACTTTCTACTACGTCATGTAACTTGATAAATAGGAAGGCTTGCTCTTTGCCATTAAACAAATACGACGTGTACGCACATGGTGATAAAGCCACAACAACAGCAGAAGTGCACCTTTCACAACTAAAACTTAAACTTTTTTTTCGCTACTGTGAGGTAGCACTTCCTCACCTATATATATATACACAGTAAACAGTAAATCACAACTAAAAACAATCTGAAAAAGCTGAAACAACTTAAGATATATTTGAAAAACATGAAACTTTATTGGACTTACTGTTTAAGCCATGCAAACAATTTTGTTGTAGTGCCATATGCATTCACTTGTCACCAAACAGTGTTTGACGCTAACTATTGCACGATCTACACACTAGTGACTACCGATAATTCGTGCTTGGAGGAATTTGCACTTGCCTAGGAGTTTGTGCAAATATGTAATTAGTTATTATTGTTACAGTACAAATCAAATATACAAAATGTGTTGTGCTGTCATCAGGAATATAAACAAAAATAACAACAGGAGTGTTTGGGGGTTAAATTCAAATAATTATTTATGTTATATAAACAGTAAATAAATGAAACTTTATCGATACCATTCCCAATAAATCAAGATTCATTGAAATTTTCAACCAGTTGAAAATATGGGAGTAAGATCCATTCGAATTTAAAATCAAAAATGTTGAATGAAATGTCAATGAAAAAACATCCAGAATTACACAAATTAAAGCATTCATCAAGTAAATTTGAATATCAAAAAAAAATCAATAGTTAATATAAATTTGAAACACAAAAAAAATTATGTTACAATATGGTTGCTAAACAATAATCCAACTTAAGTTAACAGAGAAGCATAGAAGAAAGAAAATCAACTAGTGGTTAAAAAAGTAGGAGTATGAATTCCAGTATATACAGAATAAAATAAAGATATGAATTTCAGCATCATTAATATTGGGACAAACTGAGCATAGTGAAATGAGATGAGTGAACTGAAAGAAGTAATTTCAACTTGTGACAATAAGCATAGGCTACCAATTGGACTCAGTTATGGTAACACATTTTATATTAAGTGGTTAATAAGCAAATTTTGTACAAAACTCTATATTTAATAGGTGGTCAATGCTACTTATTAATATTATTGTTAATAATAATTTAGTTGCAATGTTTTGACGTTTGCTGGCAAGAGCTTTTAATGTTTAATCGTTTGCGTGCTACCTGGCTTAAAGGCTACCGGCGCGGAAGCCTAGGGAAGAATCACAAGAACGGCGACTACTTAAAAACAAGCAATGCTAAAAAGTTGTCTTCCGGCAGGAATCGAACCTGCAGCCTTTGGATTACCGGTCCACTGCTCTACCACTTGAGCTAGAGAAAATGCCTCCAGAGTTAGCTCTGGCCAGCAAACGTCAAAACATTACAGCTAAATTATTATTAACATCATAGAAACAAGCATTAAGTTGCTGGGTTTAGAGTTTCCAAAATTCCAATGTCCCGTGTATTTCTTAGATTTCTTGCCATTGAATTTGCTGCTTGTTCGAAGCCACCGAGCCGAGATAATTATCGTAAAGCGCTTTATCCAAAGACGCAACAACGTGACCAGAGTGTGGGTTGAACCCATTGAAGCCCCCCCACTTTTTTTCAGGAGGGGCCCTGGGGGGTCCTATTTAAGTGATTTTTTTCTAAAATAACACTGCTGAAAAATGTTTTTGAAACTTAATATCATAGATGTCGAAACCAGAAGGCGGAGAATGCAGACTCACACTTCCTAACCGGGTGGGAAGGCATTGAACTATATGCATTGACTTTTCAGACGATGACTCAAAATATTTTTTGTAGCGTAATTTCTTGAGCTTAACACGGGATCGATTCCATTCCCAATTGTGATGCTCGTGTTAAGAGTGCGATACCTTCGGTTTAGGTTTAATACCTGTGCGGCTGTTATTTTTGCAACTACATGATGTTTACGTAATTTTGAAAGTGATTTCAAATCTCTAAAAATAACCTCCCCTCTCCACGGTTATAGACCAGTTTAGTGATGACATCACAATGCCCATTGTCTGGTTCTTACTGCAGATCCTAGTAAAGTTCGCCCATTTAAATCAATGGTAAAATTATTACATACACGCAACTTCAAACAACCACTGTAGGTTAGTGGGTGGCGTTTTTTATTTGATTTTACTTTTATTTGAAGGGCCAAAGCTTCGTAATTCCATTTCAGGTTATTTCCGGGGTTAAAAGTCTTTATAAAGCGTATTAAACTCGTTTTAAAAAGGGCACTTTTGCACCGCAAAATAGCATTTTAACGCTTATTTAATGTCATGTGATAGTTCTGAGCAGGGTTGCGATAGGCATATAGGATAAAAGTGTAAAATTGTGTTGTGTTTTGCACCAGGATGCGATCGTACAAATGAAAAGAGTAGTTGCAAATTCTACCGATTTCCTAAGAATTGCAATTTGGCCTCAAAATGGGAATCACGCTGCAGGTAAGCTTGTTTTATAATCAAAACTAATCACTATATGAAGTCAAGTTTTTCGATAGAAGATTAGGGAAATTTCAAGCAATATTATTTATGTTCACTTTTTTTGTTCCTCTGCAGGAACAATGGTCTAAAGCACTGTGGCTAACTAACAGCCAGGTTCTTCGATGGAGGAGGAGTTGGGCACGTTGACTCTAACCCTGACGAAAAGAAAAACTGATAAGTTTTCTAATTTTATTTATTGGGCACACTTTTTGCAGGTTTTTCGACATGTCTCAATTTCTGCCAAAAGCCCTGCACAAAGGACGTGCATGGAGCGCCAGGAGTCCAGGTCCAAAGCTGGAGCGCCAGGAGTCTAGGTCCGAAACTGGAGCGCCTCGCTACCCCAGTAATGATCTTTTTTGCTTAAGTTTTAGTCCCTTTTTTGGCAAAGACACTTTTGCTTTAACAAGTGGTTTTTAAAAAACTTTAGATACTTCCTCAGTGATGACCTGTAACCATCATATCTGAAGTACGACCTAGGTATTTTACAGTAAAGGTAGATCCCTTCCGGTAATATTTTAAGGGCAACTAGGTTGGGTCGTTCTTGAAGATCCCGCTAAAACATCAATCCGGCCCAGTGGTGCACCCAAAATTTTCAAAGAGGGGAGGAGAAAATTTTTCAAAAAAGGAATACTTTCGCTACCGAATTTTTGGCCTTTTTTACTGAAAATAGGGGTTTCCACTCTATTGTCAGACAAAAATTAGCTCACTTCTTTCTCGTTTGCTAATATATTGTCAAATAAATCGATCTAATGGCTTTTTTGGCGTCGCATTCGCCCCGCTTTCAAAAATTTTGGATACGTTTGTTTAAAAAAGGTGACTTTAATTGACATCTTGGTCCAAAATTTCACGATATTTTTTTCGGTTTTACCTAGGCATCTTTTGGTTTTACTTTGGCGTTTTGGGCTGCCTCGTGGCGGAGTGTAATTTAAGGAAGAAATAATTATTATAATAGCAATTTTTTGTCTAAAAAGCCCTTTTCTCTACTAAATATCGTAAGTGACATTACTATGGGACTGGATGTAAGTGGATTTAGCTCTCCTAGACCTTACCGCTGCAGGCCCTGCCGCGCTTACCGTAAACGCCTGTATTCGCGACTTTAATTTTGTATTCACAAATAATCCAAAATCATTTACTTTGCTTTGACCTTTCTTCACTATGAGCTTTTAATTTAGAGCTGTAACCTTCATTCATTACTAAAATTGTTGTTGACCTTTTTTTGGTCGTAGATTGTTCTTGACTTCACATTTCGCTATGTTTGTGATTGTTTAGCAATTGATTTCCTGTACAGTATATCCTGTGAAGTTGTCTAAAAACGCTATTCTGTGTCATAATAGTACCCTTTTTAAAATGAGTTTAATACGCATTTATAAAGACTTTTAACCCCGGAAATAACCTGAAATGGAATTACGAAGCATTGGCCATCATTGATAACTACCAATTCAGAATCAAAGTGGTTGATTTGTTGAAAAGAAGAATCTTCTTTCCAGCATACTCAGCGTTTAAATTGTAGGGGGGACGCGGGGGGACGTCTACCCATCGAGAGTTAGCGTTCCCCCATCTAGATTTAGGCGGTTTTCTATTGAGATATGAGTGCTGGATAATCAGACGAAAAAGGGCCAGTCAGCACAAATAAATCCCGCAAATTCCGGCTGAATATGGTCCCAAAAGGCGGAGAAAACTTTCTTTTTGGCTTTTGTTCGATTTCGGGTAAAAATCCTTCGATTTTCCATGAAGACCTTTTTTTTTGGTCTTCACTTAATGTCGGGGACGGAGTAACAAAATTTCCACCAAACTATTTTTGCATACCGAATGAGTTTGGTCAAGGCTGAAAAAGCGTCCTCATACAAAATTTTACAATTTAAGTAGGCCTACTGAGCAT
The DNA here is from genome assembly GCA_963965965.1 of Trididemnum nubilum. Lineage (NCBI taxonomy): Eukaryota > Metazoa > Chordata > Ascidiacea > Aplousobranchia > Didemnidae > Trididemnum > Trididemnum nubilum. The sequence continues at coordinate 24,078,633 of OZ014474.1, forward strand.
ACTGCCGAATCGATTCTTGAAAAGGTTGGTTCAATTCCAATTACTGGTTGATTCAAAAATAGCCACGATTCCTATTGATAAACCTTTGCAGAGTGCTGTCTTCATTGGAACGACCGACGCTCGCGTCGCGTGTTCCTTTTGTTTTTACTCGGCCATTTTCCACCTAACGAGTGCGAAATTTCAGACTTTTGCTTATAACTCAAAAACGGTTTGGTTTAGGTTCATGAAATTTTGACAGCGGTTTGAGATTAATGAGTTAAATGTTTGTGCCAAAGTTTTAGGCAATAGGTCGCGTGACTTCGTTTTAGAACCCGAAAACCGCCCCAAAAGTTGGGCGTAAAAAGCGGTCTCTGTCAAAAACGGCTTAAGTACGGCAAAAAATATTTCACACGGTTGTATGTCTTAAGATACCCTTTCATTCCAACCAGCCCACTTTTGGCCGCTATTAGGTTCTTTTCTTTTTCTTTTCCTTTTTTTTCTTCCTAATTTTTGTACGCTTTTCTTCTCCTAAACCACAAAACATCGAAATTTAATTTTTGTGTAAAGTTGTTGAGCTGCAAACGCAATTTTTTCTCCCGAAATTTTTTTGGGTGACTCCTCCAAAAATCTTTTTTTTTAGAGCTCAAGCTAGGGTGTAATTTTTTTGATATCAGCAGATATTTAACAAATATTTTGACATAGTTTGGGGTTGCCACCCCTCCTCGGGGACCCCATCAAATGGACTCCCCAAAAATGAATTTTTTGAAGGGCTCAAGCTAGGGTGCCAGTGTTTTATGATATCAGCAGATATTTAATGGACAAATATTTTGACTATTTTGGGGGTACCTTCCCAAAAACTCCCCTCCCCAAAATTCAATTTTTCGAATGGCTAAAGCTGGAAAGCTGTTTTTAATATTATTAAGTATTAAACAAATATTTTGACATAGTTTAAGGGTACCACTCCCTCGGGAAACCGAAAATTGGACCACTCCTAAATCAATTTCTTTAAATCACTTGTTGGAGAGCTAATTGTTTTTAATATTAAGTTCCCAAAAAATAAATATTTGGCATGGTTAAGAGGTGTCACCCCTCTCCGGGAACCCCCAAATACATAGATTCCCCAAATCTTTGCTTTTCATTTAAGCTAAAACCGTTTTTTTTTTCTTTGTACATACTTGTAAGACAAAGAATTAAAAATACAAATAGTCGTCTGTTCGAGATAAAAGTTTAGAATGTTGTGATTAAGGCGAAAACGTAGATCAGGGTCCAATACAATGCAGAGTGTCCTATGTAAATAAATAATATGTACCAGACATTACACGATAGCTTTTTACGCATTTTGAATTTACGCTTGAGCTACGATATATGTATTAACAGTACTGATGGTGGAAGATTTAACAGAGAAATTGTTGATAATCGCTTAAGATGTTGGTTTAGCAGATAATTTGATATGATAGGATTTTCACTGCGCTATTGAGATTTTTCTATTTGTTCAACCTACAATATTGCTGGCAGAATTTGGACAGAAAAACAGTCTCAATTTCGGTGAAGACCTTTTTTTTCTGGAAATCACCTGATCTTGGGCTTAAAAACCGACTCAATATGAGTGAAGACCAATCAAAATCTGGGTCAAGATTGTTTGATGTTGTTTCCAGCCTCCAAAACAGCCCTCATCAATGCAAATTCCTGGCTACGCGACTGCAACAATTTTTTAAATCGTGACTCAACATCGCTCAACGCTGAAGGCATTGGATGCTCTTCACCCAGACTGTTTCTAATTCTATGTTTCTCTTTTATAAATGTCAGAGCAGAAAATCCCATCTCATGTAAATATGAACTTGGAAAAGAGGTAATAATTTTTAAGGCTGCTTCATAGAATATTGGATATTCGTTTGCTTAACTATGAATTAAAGATAATCAAAGTACTAAGGGCTCTACTTGCGTCAGCAACCCGTTTAAAAAGCTTTGGCAACCAACATTTGGGTCGCGACCAATGCTTTGAGAAAAGCTGGCTTAACCTGACGGGTTATTGTTTTTAGAATCAGAAACGATGACGTTGATATTTTTTGACATTGTTTAGGATTTCTTCTTTTCTGGCGGTTCCATAATCAGATATTTTTGAATAATTGCTGATTTTACGGTAAACGAAAAGTACTTTTGAGCGTCACAGCATTAGCTTCGCGTCGGTCGTTCACTAAGTTTGCTGGCAAACTCCCATCTATTTGACTTTTGTAGTTCTGGCTTTCCTATTCAGAAATCTGTTTTGGGATATTTCAACTCGGTAGTAATGGTGGCTTTCTTGGTTTCACCACCAACTAAATTTGAAAATAGTGCAAGTGGTATGTACTTTGATTGCAGATACCAAATATGCAAGTCGACTTTGCAATTGTAAGCTGAACATAGAGCTTTATCTTTCACCGACCACTCATTTACAACTTTCCAAAGCATTAGTGTCAAATAAGGAACATCTGCAGCAACCGGTAAGGCAAACCAATATCATGCATCAATCACCAAGGCACATACCACTTGCACTATATTCAAATTCAACCAGTGATGAAATGAAGAAAGCCATTGCTTTATTATCATATTAAAACAACAACAACAAAGCATACTTCAAGTTGTATAATAAACACGCAAAACTTTTGCTACATCCAAACAAACCTTTTCAAAAAATATCTGATTTTTTTGTTAATAAATTTAGAAATTTTTGAAATTCGCTGAGGTTTGGTAACTCTGTTGTGTTTTAATATGACAATCTGCAAATATTGGTTTGAATTGTATTTTTTTGTTAATCAAAGGAGTTTTTCAACTTTATTGAAATTGCTGGACGGCCATTGTAAGTTTAAGTCAAAATATTACAGTACTGTACTGTGTACAATCAGCAACGTACGCAGGATTTTGAAAAGGGGGGTAGGAACCTCAGAAAATTTGAAAAGAAAAAAGGTTGGAATGAACATTGTGTCACTTCAATTTAGTCCGATTTTTGGCCCAAAATTAGAAGAAGACCTCCCTCAAAAAAAAACTCACATTTACTCCATTTTTTTGGGTGCGGGCCAAAAGCATAGATCTTCGCCTACCATTTCTGTGCTCAAAGCTTTTGCCCAACTTACAAAGGGGGCATTTCGAAATTTTGCATACTAATTTATGCTAACTATACTATCCTGGCGACCAAAAATGGGGGGCCATGGCCCAATGCTCCCCCCTAAGTACGCCCCTTTGTACAGTAATACTGCAATTATACTTATGCTGCAAACAGTATGCGTTGTTGCTGCATTTTTGCATTAAATGTTAGCTTTTTTACATGATCTAGATCGATATCTAACCGATCAGTGGTCGAGTGGAAAAACCGATCAGTGGTCGAGTGGATAGAGCGTCTGCTACTGAAACGATAGACTTGGGTTTGATTCCCGGTCGGTTCAAACCACAGACTATAAAAATTGGTATTCATAGCTTCCCTGCTTGACGTTCAGCAATTAAAGGGACAGTATGAAGCCCCTGCCGAGTGTGGTAGACAGATGAGCAGGTGGCAGTTTGACTCGAAGACCGAAAGGTCCCTTCGCTGTCCCCTGGCCAAAGCAGCTTGGTGAAAAAAATGTAATTACAATTACGATATTTAGAAACAACCTATAAAAAATCACGCCGTGTCACGATTTATTCAAATTTTGCAGTGGTGTTAGCTTAAATGGTGTATATAATTGTAATCAATTTGCAATTTTGAAATAAATAGCAAATTACTCCCTCTAGTGGCACTGCAGCAAAATCTCAACTTCAAACTTGAAGTCTCTTTCACTAAATTGACACAAATTTTTGAAAAACTTATCAAAAAATAAAGAAATTACATTTTTGCCACTATAGGAGGGTTTCATGTGACGTCACACGCAAATTTTTGGCGCGAAAACTCAGCCAAATCTGAGTTGGCTGAATAAAATGCATTGGCTTAAATGGAGAAAAACCTCAAAAATCGGCTTTTCTCAGCCTTTAGGGCGTTTCACATGCTCGCTTGAAAATATGTTTTGAAGAAATAGCAGACAGGCTATATTTAACCAGAAATTCAAAGGAACAATGACTGTAAGAGGCGTTTGGGGCAAAAGTTTAAAAGTAGGCCTATGGCCTACTTCGGACCAAATTGAACTTTCCAGGGCTGTTTTTTAAAGTGCATGATTTAAATTAGCCAAAAAGTTATTTTATAGGAAAAAAATAGTTGCATTGCCGTTAGTATTTTGTTATTTTCAGTTATCTAGCTTGTTAGATTGTCTGTCAAATTCTCAAGATTAGATAAACCTACCGGTAATCAGAAGTGAAATTTGGTCAAAGCAACAAAAATCACCGATATGAAGCTTCTCAAAAGTCAAAACAAGGCAAGATTATTTTTATAAGCAGCGAATAAAATACTTTATCTGTTCAATTATATTGTAGAGCAATCAGTTGTGTGCAAACTAGCCTATACCGGTAGTACAATAAATAAAACCGGTACTGTATGATTATACCTGATATGATTGGATTTGAGTGCATGATATTTTTGCAGAAGCTTAACACCAAGCAGTCTAGCATCTTTTGAATGCAAAGCAAGTAATTGTATCAAGGAGAAATGTTATTTCTTTCAGTAGTCATTTAGGTAAATTGGTCAATTAATTAGGCCTTACTTTTACATTTGTGGTAATTGTGATATAGGTATGCAGGTACCAGTATCCTGTATTGTATACTATAGTTTAATTAGTTTTGTACTCTACGCATTAAGATAGATTGATACTGGTGTGCTATCAGTCTATCACTTATTGTGATCAAGATCAATAAAGCCTGAGCTAGAGGCTAAGGCTTAATTAAGCCCTGAACTGGAGGCTAGGCATAAATCCCTGACTGCCAAGCAATTTCGTTTAATTTTTAAGGGTTTTGTTTGCTTTTTTGTTTAGTCTACTTGGCAAATTCTATCATCTGATATTAGAGACAATCAGTGTTTGTGAAATTTGTAATTTTGTGCATAAAAACTTTGTTTATAGATTCAAAAATATCTTTTTTAGAATAAAGTCAAAGTTATTTTATTTGTCGCAATCATAATAATAAACGTAAGATATTAAATCGAGGGAAAAAATCAGTTTGCAATTGCTGTGACAGAGTGGCTGCGAAGGGACCTTAAGGTCTTCAAGTCAGCAGTCACCTTATAGTGCACAGGCTACTTAGCCCTATCTTTTAAAGAAGGGAACTGAAAAATAAATGTGCATATGTTTCAAAATTTGTCACAATATATTATGAAGGTTTCCAATGATTAGTAATTAAAGCAAACTAGCAAAGTAGCATGTTTATGAATCTTTGAAAATTGATTTCAGTAATGTGGCTCCGTTAGTAGGAATTACTAAGTGAAGAACAGTTTCGTTTGTTTGCGTAGTTAAATGTTGAAAATGCTAAAAGTTTGATTGAGTAATAGAGGAATTTTATTGAGGATGGCATTGGTGCATTAAATATTTTGATAATTTATGCATTACTTCAGTGATGGGTCATATAAATAAGTTTAATCTACCTTATTTGAGCAGCTATTTATTGATTTGATATGCAGCCAAATTTGGTTGGCCGGCAGTTACAAAAATTACTAACCAGCTCATGCTTCTCCCCTAATAACCCAAAACAGCATTTGCGAGGCCAGGCTCTGCTGGACAATAAAGATGTGTGGATGTAACAAAAAATAATTTTGTTAACGTATTATCGGAAAAGAGAAAAATGTTCAAAACTGTTAGTTCATAAATCTAAACCAATTAAGAAATTACAAAGTGATGCACTAGGTGATTACTAGTCTGCCATTGTGTACTGCATTTGTGCAGATTCAAAATAGAGCAACATGTTATGTTCTGGCAGCAGTTTTTGCTAGGGCAATTTTGCAAATTTCCAGTGCAATATCAATGTATCTTTTGCTATGACTTTTTGTAATGTGCAGGTATCTGAACTGAAGATTCAATTGAAGTAATGAATTGCTGTCTTTGCTGAGTCTGTTAACTCACCTTCGTTCCTCTCAATGAAGTGAATATGCTTGTGAAGTGAAAACAATGAACTACAGTCGTTTATCCGATCACATCATAGCCTAGTGGTTTATGCAGAATGCTGGAACTTCGAGTAGTTTGCTGTTTTGCTATTTAGTAGTGTGTGGCTTTGTGACAGTCATCAGTTCCGACGCGTTTCAAACAATTGAGTGCTGAAAAATACTTTTCTTTCATTATCAACATACTGGTACACAATCCAGATGCTGATATGCACAACTTGACTGAAACCATTGATGTTCCCGAAAGGCAAACAATGCTAAATCGCGCTTTTTTATATGCATTACTATATCTTCAATTCTTTTATCATTATGCTGAATGGTTGCTATATTGCCAAATCTTGTTTCAATCTCGCAACCAAGTGTCCAGTTCAAATTTAAGAACTGGTTTGAGCGAACAGGATAAATAGCATGTACTACTGCGTTTAAACGTATCACACTCCATCACATCCTAAAGTAGCACATCAAGTTTTTAAAGAGATACTGCTCGAAATTGGTTTTATTGAGCAAATAAGAACTAGAGGTAATAAAAGCTGCCCCAAACCTTTTTCAACAATTCCGTTATTTGCGAAACTACGATTTAACCGCAGAAATCTACATAAACCCAAAGCGAACACAAGACTCTGTTTTAAAAGATTTCCAAAACACTAAAATATTGGTGAACACTATATCGTTCTGTAAAGTACATCGTTCTGTGTACACAATTCTGTAAAGTATTTTTCACCTAACATGTGATACATTTAATTAAAATTTAACCAAGTCATGAAAAATTGTAGGTGCCTTGCCAAAACAAAAATATTGAATGATTTGACAGTACGCTTATTCAAATGCATCGAAAAGAGTATCGTTAAAACGTATCAGCAATACTGTATCCATATCCGTATCGAAATTGAGGAATATTAAAAGTATCGCGTATCGGTATTGAGTTTAGCAAAATTGAGAGTATCGTGTATCGGTATCGCTAAACTAAAATTTGGAAGATCGCGCCAATCTTTACAGATACCGAACCATACAATGGTAGTGCCATGCAATAGCACCTCTTTCTGTTGTAAATACCGTTTGATTTTTTTGTTTGTTTTTCTGCATTTCGTTTGTTTAGCGAAAGACGTTGCTTAGGCCTATATACTTCGGCCAAGATATCCTAAATTCAATCTTACGTCGGTGGAAGTAGACTCAAAGGTTATTTTGTTCATGTGCTTAATCCTTATTGACAGTAAATATTTATTGAAATTATTTTATGCGCAGATGGCAGTGCTGCCGTCGAGAGTAGACTCGGCGCGGTAGCGTAGCAGGGGGGGGGGGGCTATAGCCCTGCAGACCAAAATGCACAGTAAGGAAATTACCACGTTTAAAGCTCTTTGCGACTGTTTTTTGCACTGGAATAGAACATAGACTTAAAAAATGATTTGAAGCAATTTTTAAAACGTTTATTAAATGGGAGAGGGGCTAATTTGTCAAAAATAAAACTCTTAAACCAGAAAAAAAACTTTGAAAAATGGCCAAAAATTGCCTTTGAAAAATAGCCATTTGAAAAATGCTTAACATAAGTTACATCAAAAGATATATAAACTTAGTAACAAGGGGGGGGGGGGGCTATTCAGCATTAGTTAATACCAATCACTTCTCTCAAATTTCCTTCCATTAGCCGCCCTAATTATATCTTTTTCTACAAAATGTAGACAAAAAAGAACATTTCTTGAGAGTTTTATTGAACTACCTGTATAGGATTTTATGATTTATCAGCTTGTAAATACAAAGTGAACTGAAACTTCAGCAAATGCAACCTTCCGCATAGCCCATTTATGCAACTAGTATAATCATGTTTTTGCATTGCTAATTTCTATGCCACGTTTTAACAGCATTAATTTTTATCAAAATGGACCTAAAGTTGTTATTTTTGCCAAAAAAATTACCTAAAATTAAGTTCTTTTTTCGAAAAACGAAATCTGCTCCCAGACCCCCGACCTCCGGCAGCTGAAGGCTTCACCTCCAGACCCTCCAAACAGCCCCCCTCATTGCAAATTCCTGGCTACCATACCCGGCGCCACGGGGGGCAAACCGCGGCCGTGCCCCCCCAACTGACTGCTTGTGCCCCCCAAACAAAAATTGTGCCCCCCCAAGCGAGGACTGTGCCCCAAAGAAATTAACAGGCTCGTGGCTTCTGGAGCGCAAATTGAGGTCCAAATTAGTGTTTTTTGTGGACTGACACCAGATTTTGTGACGTTTTTGGGATGAAGACCTTTTTTTTTTATTTTGGAGAACAGCGCGTACGTGGTTTTGGCCAGAAAAACCGCTTGAAATTCTGATTTCGGCCGGAAAACCCTTTGCAATTTCAGTGAAGACCTTTTTTTTTCTTTTTGGAGATCACCTGATTTCGGCCAGAAAAACCGCTTGAATTTCCAATTTCGGCCGGAAAATCCCTTTGACGTTTTGCTCCTCACCTTGTTTATTTGATCCAGACTGGGATAAATTTCTCGTGCCCCCGTGCCCCTCTCGAATTCACTCAAAATAAACTTCTCGTGCCCATCCAAAATTTACTTCTACCCCCCCAGTCACGCTATCCTGGCGCCGGGCCTGCTGGCTACGCGCAAATTTTGAGTGGTTAGGCTCGAGTAGGATCCATTGAAAACCACGCGATTCTTCATATTCGATAGATTTGTGATGGTCAGGATGAAAATTTAGCTGAATTTACATCAATTCTCGATAAAAATCTTTTTTGGTTTTTTCGACTTTACTCAATTGAAGGACGAAAACCAGTTCAAATTTCATGAAAACCTTTCTTTGCTTTTGGTCTTTACTTATTTTGTGACGAAACACTGCTCAAATTTCCGCTCCGGAAAAGATTATTTTGTACGATTTTCACCTATTATTTGGCCAGAATTTGACCCAAATTCTACCACCTTTTTGTATGGGACAACAGCATTGCTTATGCCAGGGGTCGGTAACCAACGGCCTGCGGGCCGAATGCGACCCGCCAAGGCATTCTACCCGGCCCGCGACTTTTTATTGTCAATTGGCCGGCGACCTTTTTTCTTTTTTCAATGATAGATATGCAGCAATAAATCGCCGAAATGATTCTCATCTCCTGGCGAAAACCTTTTTTTGTAGTCTTTGCCACCGATTCGCCTTTTTCTTTTGGTCTCCCATCAATTCGGCCGAAAAAAGGCCTGAATGTCTAGGGAAGACCTTTCTCTTTTGGTCCGCTGGAATGGTGGCGGCCCGCTGGAACGTTGTTAGGACCAGCACTTAAATTGTAGGAAGACGCGTCCCCCCATCGAGAGTTAGGCATCTCCCCATCGAAATTTGAGCGTTGGATGATCAGACGAAAAAGAGCCAGCCAGCATGAATAAATCCTACCAATTTTGGCCGAAAATAGTACCAAATTGCGGTGAAGACCTTCTGATTTTGGGTCTTCATCTGATTTCGAGGAAAAAACACTTCGATTTTTGGCGAAGACCTTTTTTTTTTGGTCTTCACTCGAGTTAGGGGAAAGAAGTACAACTTGAATCATAATTTCCACTAAATTTCATGCGCATTCCGAATGCGTTTGGTCAAGGCTGCAAAAGCGTCTCCCCATGCAAAATTTTACAATTTAAGTACTGGTTAGGACTGAATGTGGCCCACTAGTTCAAAAAATTGCCGACCCCTGGCTTATACGGTACTATGCCTGTTTGCTTGAAAATTTATTTTATTCTTCGTTGGTACATTAATTTGTGACTTTAAAATGCTTTAACTTTGAAATAAACGCTACTATTACTACTACTGAAAAAAATTGTTTCTCAGCGGAATAGATAATTAACGAACTTCGGAATAAAGGCAAAGACCAAAAACGCCCCTCTCTTAGTTTGGGCGTGTTTTTCTTCTGAATTTGAAGGTCCTCACTCCTAACTGTTGTTGAGTTACGCCGGGTAGCGCTGTTCCGCAACATTAAACGGTAGTTGCGTTAAGATCCAACTTCAACGCATAAATAAGCTTGAGCCTTCCTAAAAATGCAGAACTTTGGTGTTCAATACCCCTTCTTTTCCCTTTAAGAGCTCTGCATACAACTACACCTTGGCACGAAATTGGTGTTTCGTTTTTGGTTTGCTGTAATTCACTTCCTGCTGACGAACTGCAATGATAGCATAATCAGATGGATCGAGCGCCCTCTTGCGTTCAGTTAAATCAGTACTTTCTTTTAAGAGGTCATTCTGTACAGTATACCTAGTACCGTACATTGAGTTAAATCAGAAATGCAAATTTGAGGAAAACTGGAATTGTTTGCTGAACTTGATTTTTTTTAATTCGTCAGTTAAAGCTTGGAAAAAACAACAAATTTGAAAATGTTTTTACCCCGTAAAACATAAAAGTCGTAATTTCGTGAAACAAAATATTATGGAAGAAAATGGAAATTGACAAAACACAAGTTTTCATTTTGGAAGCAAGTTTTGGTTAAACTTCTCATTGTGCTAGAATCGATCAAAATGACTTAATTAAACCTGAAAACGGACTCTAATTTGACGAAATCAGACCTCTCGCCTTCAAATTAAATAAACGTGTAATGTGGCTCAGGCTGCTTTTTTGATTGTGCTACTTTCAAGTTAGGTAACCTCCTGATAAGTGCAAGCTAAAAATATCGTAAAATGTTATCTTTCGCGTTTCACTTAATTTCTGCTTCAAATAAATTTTTTATTATACTCGCTGCTCCATGCCGAAGCGTGTAACGAGTTTGCGGGCCCATCTCTGCGTCATTGTACCGGCGCCGGCAACACAGCTCCATTTGAAGAAAAGCCGCAGCAGTGGCGAGCCGTGCGCAACACTGTGTCTGATTTGACTGGTCCAAAATTTGAACCTCATTTATTATCAGAAGTAGCTACCTAGCGGCTTGTTGACTTCTACAGATCTCACTGCGACTGACGAAAAACGATATTTAATGCAATCAGGGCCGTTTTAAGGCATCGGGGATCCCGGGTGCAAATGTTTTGAGAGGCACCCAAAACAATGTTGATAATGCAATAGCACGACAAATCTGGTATGAGTATTAGTAAACCTATAATGGATCCAGCCAAATATCGTGCATTTTATTATTGGCCCACTGACAAATTCTTGCACATCGCAGGCGCTTTAAAGCGCTTTGCTCCCAGTCTCAGATTTTTATTCTTTGTGCTGCTTCCAACGAGTCTGCACAGATTTATTTAGATGCATAGTTTTTGGTTTATTTTTGTTACAAGGCTATCTGAAATTGTTTGGAAATCGCTGAACCAATAATAAAAAAAATTCGAAAAAAACTGCAATATTAATTTGAACTGACGCTGCATTAAAAAATGAGAAAAAAATCTACCACTCTACTAACCATAGCTTTTCTAACGCTCTAAAACATAATAGTTAATTAGAAATATTTCCAATTCACTAAAAATGCGGGTAGGCCTGGCGCCAGGATAGCGTGACTGGGGGGGGCACCAAAACTTTATTTATTTGAATTCGAGAGCGTGGACTAAACGAAAAAAGTGTCCAACGCGAATATCCGCGCATTCTGAGGTGACGACCAAAAAAAACAAAGTCTTCATCTGAAAAAGGGCCCACATTTTCACAAATTCTGTTTTCCATCTCAAAAATCGTGCGAATTTCCACGAATTCTGAGGTGAAAAGCAAAAAATAAAATAAAGGTCTTCGTCCCAAAATATACGCGAAGTTTCATAATTTCTGGGGTGAGTCCACAAAAACAATCGGTGTTCATTGCAAAATCTACGAAAAAAACAGTTCTTGCTTACGAATTTTAGGGTGATAAGCAGTATTTTGGGAGTCTCAGGGCTCGATTTGCACTCCAGTAGCACCGAGCCTGTTAATTTCTTCGGGGCACAATCCTCGCTTGGGGGGCACAAGCAATGATTTGGGGGGCACGGCCACGGAATGCCCTTCGTGGCGCTGGGCCTGAATGCGAGGCAAAGTGCACGCGAAACATTAAAAGTGATTTTTATTAATTCTTGCTGTTTTCACATCAAGGACTCCTTTCGAAATGCGGCCCTGAATGCTGTCAATATAATAATTATAGACTTGGATACCGGTACGCTTTATTCTTGCGTATGTTCATCGTACTATATATCCTCCTTCTAATTTTCCGATCTTTAAAATTTTAAAAGATAGTAAAACGCCGATGCCATAGCCTCTTATTTGTAATAAAGTTAAAGTTACTTCAACCAGAACTTGAACGAAAGTCAACTGTTAATTATCCAAATACAATAGCACAAGCGTATTAAAATCACACCAAAACAAAAACAATTAAATCAAAAATGTATTTATCATACCGTAGCAAAGATCAAACCCTTAGATAACAGATGGTAAAAATCTACTAAGCAATAACAAAGCCATCAAGCGGGGCCCACGAGAGCATTGGTCTTCGATTGCACAAATACACGAACTTTTGTATAGCCTCCCTTTACGCCACTGGTAGACATTGGGTCACTCTTAGGCTGGTATCTCGTCCGCGGCCGTGCAAACAGGGGTCACCCTGGGTTGGTGGCGCCCAAGCGATTGCTCAATGCAACCAAGCCTCCACACGACAGTAGGGTGCTGACTCTAGCGGGGCTCGCTCACAAGATCGGCGCTAATTTCAATCGCAAATCTACTGTACTACTTTAATCTACTACGAACAAAATCGATTATTTTGTAAATACGCCAGGTCCAAGGCCCCGTAAAAATTCTAAAAATTTCTATGATTCAAGCTTGTAGTGCATTTTAATAGCGAGGCCCTCTGAATTGTATCTAATACTACCTCCCAACTGGAATCGTATCTAATGCTACCTCCTAAATGATTCAAAGGTCTAAGTAACGCTTAGCTGAACGAAATTAGGCCTACGAAAATAAAACTAGCGACATGGCCACAATAAAAAAGCAATAGCTACGCCTACGAAATAAATTACAAAGGCTGAACCAAACAGCGGAAACTTCCTTGAAACTAAAAAAAGTTCGTTAGCCTAACAAGACGAAATTTCCGACGGAAAATAAGGAGAGACAAATACACAAATTACACATGTATGCACGTATGCAAGATCTTCAGCAACGCCGTCGCGACATCATTACAGTACAAAGAGTTCTCAAAATTATGACGCCAGCCCAGGACTATTGGAGGCAGCTCGATCGGCTAAACGTTCATTTTCTTCCTATGAGAGCAAAAAGAAGTAGCGCAAATGTCCCATCAAAACGAAGTGATTCACCATTTTTGCAGCCAATTCAGCTTTCCAATAACTGCAAATAAAATATAAATGGTGACGTATTACTTATGGCGCAGCATAGTAATCAGAGGTGAAGTTGAGGACACAAGGCTCGAGGCCAAGGACACAAAAAAATTTCGAGGCCAAGGACAGACCCTCTCGAGGCCAAGGACCAAGGACACAGGCGCAAGTGTTCTCCAAAAAAAAAAGGTCTTCAAAATTTTTTTTCAGGCGATCTTCACTTGAGGAAAATAAAAAAAGATCTTCGCAAAGTTTTCGCGAAGTTTCTGGCGTTTTTCAACAAAATTTCAACGGTTCAACAAATAGTGCTGTCCTCGAGCCGAAGACAGCAATTTTTGAGGACTTGAGGCTTCGAGGCCACGGCCAAGGACTTCAAAATCTGTCCTCGAGGACTCCACCTCTGATAGTAATTCTAATACATTAAATCGTTTTTCTTAGGCTCAATAGCAGTAATTACACTTTTTTAAAAAACTGACAAGCCGTTAACCCAACGGTGCACAACATGCGGCCCTAGAATCATACGGTAATAGAAATCCAGGAATGGATATCGTCGTAATGGCAATACTGGAACTTCTTCCGCTATGCGAAGCTGTGCACAAAAGTAGAAATTAATACAATACAAAAAAAAATGAATTTTTAAGTCACTGAACGCATTATGTTTCATGGCTTAACGTGGCCTATTCCACAGTAAATCGCAAAACGGTTCACCGTAACAACTACAAGGCATAAAAATAACTGAAATAACTAGCAATGCAATCTCCCGTTAAATTAGGAGCTGTGCAATACAATCTTGGGAATGGATTTATTCGGCGTCTTGGAAAAGTGAAGTGACTTTCAGGTTGCTCAAATCGTGCAGGAAAATGCTTGAAATGCTTACCAGTTGAAACCGCTGAAGCTACACCATGCAGATAATTTTTGTTCACAGGCATGGGAGTTGGGAAGAATTTGACATGGAAAAGGAGGTATAGGAAGACAGAGAAATTCTTTACTCAGATTCGGAATCTTAAAACACATTAGTTTTTTCGGTTTACGTGCAACGCTCAAAGCTTAATAACAGGAACGTTTGAATATTTTCAATTTTGTATAACAAGCGAAAACTTTCGCAAAAAATATTTTACTGAACGTTTTAAGTCATTACTCGTCTTTTTATTTGCAGTTAGATAATGATCATTGACCAAGCCAATAACATACTTTTCACAAAAAAGCACAGAAAAAATGGCAAAGCGGCGGTGTAAAAATTGTGAGAAAAATTAACTAAAAAAATTAACTAAAAAAATTAACTGTGACGAACTTTTTAGTGCTTCCAAAAATCAATATATAAAATTATTACCATCTGAAAGCATTAAAGCTATACCAGGCAATTATGGTGGTTTGCAAGCATGGGAAGCCTAAGGAAGTATTGGCTCAGATGCAGAACCTAAATACATACATTTATTTCTTTTGTCCACCAAACGAAGTATTGCAACACTACAGTTTGACTTTCCATTTAAATCAATCCATGTTTTACGCATTTTTTAATTGAACAAATGCAATAGTGTAGATTCTTTTCAAAGCTTACCATACACAACTTCGTAAATTGATAAGAATCAGTCAATAAAGGTTAATACATTTGGGAATGCATTACTTTTCTGACTTCGTTTTGTGCTTTGCTCAAAACGATGAATCCCTGTTTCTACTGCCGACTGATCAAGCTTCACATGCCTCGATTCCAAGTGGGAGCCTAGTCGGGATCTCCGATATTTTCAAGAGGTGATGGATGGCCTAAAATTTAAAATTATTTATTAAATATTGGTAAACTGAGAGGGTTTTTTTGATTTACTCTTTCAATAAAGTAAGAAAAAGACGCTGGCATTAGTAGTTTGCAGTGAACAAGTCTGGATACCGAAATTAAGCAAAAAAAAAACACGGCTCAAACATTAGCTTAGTTAGAAAAACCTCAAGCAATTTAGAAGCATTGTATAGTAACATACTAAAAATAACGTGCTTGGAAAAAGGCTATAGCATACTTTAGCTATCAATGGTATGCAAAAACAATTTATACGAACTTTTCGTCAAATGCTCAAAATCATTATTGTTGAAAATTTTCAAAATTGAAAAAAAAAAAGACGCAACAGTGAACTATAGGTAACACTTAAAACTATACTTAATATTAAAAACCATTTAGACAGTTTCACCCATAACCAGGATCATACTCTTTTCGTTGTACCTTCATTATCAGTTATCTTCAAAAGAGGTCATTGTCAATGTAGCGAAAAAAAAGCGTAGGTAGAATATTAAAAATGATTCACCTGAAACAAAATGACGCAAAGAAACTCTAGTGTACTTTAATTTGTCGATCGTAAGATCAGCACTATAGTGTACTTTAAGTGTTACGTAAGATCAACTCTAGTGTACTTTAAGTGCCATTTCTAGGATATCGTATTGGGGTAGTTGGAAACCGAAGAATTTTTGCTGGGACCTAATTTTCCCATGACTGCATTGCAGACAATAACGGCATAAAGCCAGGCATAACGATGTCTAGATTCTTTTGTGTCCTCTACTTTACGTATCTCAAAATAAGTCAAGTTAATGTTATCACTAATAAGCAATATTAAAGAGTTTTGAATTTTTTTTCTTAAACAAACAGATATTTGCACACCTGTCTCTAAAAAATCAAACCATGAAACGATCAAAAAGTGTTATGGATACTTGGGTCCTTTGGTAAACTGTTCCCTAAGCTCTAAATAACAGCAATAATAACAATATATGCAAATTATATCCCCCTAGAGATAACATCAACAACTGTGTTTGCATTCGACTAAGAGGCCATAGTAACATTAAAAAAAAGCTTCACAGAAATGAACTCAGTAAACAACAGAGGTATTAAGTCTATGGTAATAAACCTGCAAAATACTAGCATAAACAGTGGTAACATCCTCAAAGGCTAAATTTAAATAATGTGCAACAATAGAAATATTATTCAAAAAAAAAGTTCCGTAGTATTTACTGGTAATCAATATGTGATTTCTCAGCATAAAAGAATCACTAGAACAAATGTAAGTAAATAACCAGAGGTGGAGTCTTCGAGGACGTCCTTGGCCTCGAGGACAGATTTTGAAGTCCTTGGCCTTGGCCTCGAGTCCTCGAAAATTGGCCTGTCCTCGGCTCGAGGACAGCACTATTTTTTGGAATGTTAAAATTTTGTGGAGCGCTTAAAAATTTTTTTGGAAAACGTTTTTTAGTGGAGATCGCTTAAAAAATTTTTGTGAAGACCTTTTTTTTTTTCTGGAGAGCACTTGCGCTTTGTGTCCTTGGTCCTTGGCCTTGAGCATTCCTGTCCTTGGCCTCGAGAGTGTCTGTCCTCGGAAAGGCTGTCCTTGGCCTTGGCCTCGAATTTTTTTGTGTCCTTGGCCTTGGCCTCGAGCCTTGTGTCCTCGACTCCACCTCTGTAAATAACACAAAAATAATCATATGTAAACAGATGAAAGGCAATGCGTATCTTCAACTATGATGTAACCAATTAGACAAGTCAACTTCAGCAAGTACTGTGCAAGACTCAATCAATAGCTTTACCAACTGATATTGCACAGTAGCTTCAGCAATAAAGAATTACGACAAACGCAATCAACTTTAATGCACCTCATCTTTAGGTAAATCCTCCCAACAGTATATTTGTAAAGTTAGCAAAGTTTTAGTGGCATTAAAATAGCTATTTTGTTCTGAAAACTTCAACATTGACCAGCATCTGAAAACTTTGCGTCTCAACAGACATTGCTTGTGCTCAGCATTTTTTTAGTATTGTTTCAGTTTTCAGTACTGGCATTTTCAGTACCAGCATTTTTAGTACCAGCATTTTCAGGACCGGCAATTTCTAGCACCGGCATTTTCTAGTAGCCTACCGGCAAATTCCAATATCGGTACTAGCATTTTCAGTACTGGCAGTTTCCAGTACTGGCATTTTGCAATGACCAGGCTTCACATCTAGGGCTAATTCATATTCACTAAAATGCTGTAGTTGAAATATTTACAGAATTTTAACCCCAGCAATAGCCCTTACTCCAATCATAAACTTAACCATAAGAAAGCAAACCAAAATCATAAATGTAGCCTACTGAAAATTAATTATTTCTCATCTCATTCATGAAAATAATGATTTTACAGCAAACTATTCACTTGGAAAATTAAGAAAACATTGATTTTGTGGGTACCAATTAGGCTGATTAATTACACACTTCTTTAAGCCATAAAAACCAGTAAGTTTTTCACTGAGGCCAGCTTTTAGGCTATTGTATTACCAGTAGGCCTATTAGGTTGTCTTTTTTGGTGATTATAACCTAATTGTCAAAAGTTTTTAATTAAACTGAAAATGGCAATTCAATAATCGCCAAGAATGCTCTGCAAATTACTTGCTACTCTAAGTAACACACATTTAACTGGCGTTTTTTGTTTCTTTTTAAGTCCACGCTGGCTATGTTTTAAATTGTTCTTAAATTTGGAGCAAAAATGAGCCTTGAGTTTTTATAGGAAAAAAAATACAGTAAACAAAAGCATCACCAAGCCTGCTACATGATCCCTTACCTTGCTTGCTCCTTTGCTTTAAAAATACGTTAATGCAAACCTGCATAATATTGTGAAAAATTTTGAAACATATCCCCATTCATTTTTCAGCTCTCTTCTTCAAAACATAAGATACGGTACAGCCGTATAGGCTATCATATCATGCTAGCTTGACTACAATCGATTACTAAACAATATCACTGAACAGATAAACTACAATATTTATTGTTTATGGAAAAAAGTCTTGCATTGTGATGACTTTTGAGTAGCTAGGCTGGCTATTTTGGTTGCTTTGACCAAATTTCACTTTAAATGTTGAATACACCAATCTTTTTTTTGAGAATTTGACTGACAATCTAGCATGCGAGATAACTCTAAGCAGCAAAATATTAACGGCAAATACAATTACTTTATACCTGCAAACAAACTTTTTGCCTGATGTAAACTATGCGCTTTGAAGAGCAACATCAAAAATTTTAATGTGATAGCAAATTGGCCATAGGCCTACTTTTAAACTTTTGCCTCAAATGCCTCTTACAGTCATTGTTCCTTCAAATTTCTGGTTAGATATAGCCCGTCTGCTATTTCTTCAAAACGTATTTTCAAACGAGCATGTGAAACGCCCTAAAGGCTGAGAAAAGCCGATTTTTGAGGTTTTTCTCCATTTAAGCCAATGCATTTTATTCAGCCAACTCAGATTTGGCGCGAAAAATTGACCTAAAAAGTCACGTGAATGCAATAAAATCACGTGAGTGAAACCCTCCTATAGGGAGTTTTTGCAAATAATATCACTTGAATGGAAATAACTACTGAACCACAAGTCCAATTCGCTTATTTTTTTTTTTTTTTAAGAAGTAAAATGCAGAGGGGCATTTAGTAGAATTACTGTTTTAAGTACATTTTAAAAACAGCGCTCTCTAGTGTAAAAAAAACTCATTTTTTGTCAAAAGTGGTGGTTGGAAATTATGGCATAACATGAAAACGGTTCAACTAAACGAATTTTTTTTTAGTTTTGGGAACAGTACAAAAATCTGCTTCACAAACACTGCGAAGCCATATCAAAATCAAAAAAAAAGTTAAAATATGAACAGGTCTACTGATTACTTTATTCTATCCTTGTACTCGGGATTAAACATGTTCCAAAAGCATAGCAATTCTTCGATTTCTCTAATTAAAAGTTCAATTTCATGAGTTGACCACGGCGTCATGTTGATAACAATACAGAAACCTATCGCTTCAGTTCACACCCGTTTAAGTTCGCATCCCTGTTAAGTTTGCACTAAGTTTCCGCAAATTTTAGATTCAAGTTTTTCAAAAATTTAATGCAAGCAATTTAATGTTCACTTTTTAAACATGTTATGAAGCGTTAGTTGCAGAGGTGGAGTCGAGGACACAAGGCTCGAGGCCAAGGCCAAGGCCAAGGACACAAAAAAAATCCGAGGCCAAGGCCAAGGCCAAGGACAGCCCTTCCGAGGACAGAACCTCTCGAGGCCAAGGACAGGAATGCTCGAGGCCAAGGCCAAGGACCAAGGACACAGGCGCAAGTGTTCTCCAAAAAAAAAGTCTTCAAAAATTTTTTTCAGGCGATCTCCAATTCGTTGGCGTACCCAGAATTTATTGGGATAAGCCTAAACCACAAATCGAATGAAATGACGTCATCAAAATTTTTCCAAAAAGGGAGTTTTTGTGGGATAAACTTATCGTAGGATGGAAGATCTGATATCGCTGCCCGTTAGCACGTAACCAGGATTTTGCAAAGGGATAAGGCTTAAGCTAATAGTTCAAAAACGCAAATATTTAACTTTGGAAACGTGTTGAGAAAGCTAGTGTAACTCAAAGGTATCACAAACGGGGGGTCTCCATTGGACGATTTTTTGTAATTTTTTGAAAAAAAAAGCTATTTTAATGCCATTGAATCACATTTCGCAAATGTTCAGAGCCATTTAAAAGCACTAGATTTTTGACATTTGAAAGCCAATTGAAAAAATCAAATTGTTTAATACTCCTTTTACTCGCAATTTAAGTTTAAAACATGTTTAACATCTTGTACTTTGGAGTTAAATTTAATTGTTAGTGATCTGGTCCAGCTAGGGTGCGTTGTCTTAATTATAATGTGCATTGTCTCTTGCAACATTTTAGCAGTAAATAATAATCCACTCGAGGATTTTCCTTAGAGATTTTTGTTTTGTCATGACAATAACCAGTTATAGGAGTATATGTTCGGCCAGAAGGCCCAGGCTCCCTCAATTGAAGTTCAATAATTCGTTCAATCAGCATTTTCCTTGGCTAATTTTTTTTAAAGTATTTTGTGCGTAAAAACCGGAGAGGTTGGAGGTGAATTACTGAATTGTTATTGAAAAATGGTAAAATAGATAGTTAACTTCAACTAGCCATGTTATTGTCGGGCTGGATTTACATCGCGCTAGGCCCCTGGCGCTTTGGAGATTTTCTTAACATCTTTCTGCCAAATATAGGTGAAGACCAAAAAAAGTCTTACGATTTTAGCTCGGGGCCACTAACTGATAGTCAGGCTCGTAGCCAGAAATTCGCACTGTGGGGGCGGTTTGGGGGTCTGGGGGCGGGGCCCCCAGTCACCAGAGGCCAATGGGGGTGAGGGGGCGAAGCCCCCAGCGCTCGAAAATTTTGCATTTTTTTGCAAAATGAACTTAATTTTAAAGCTATTTTAATAGAAAATAATGCTTTTAGAACGTGGCATAGAAATTGGCAACCCAACATGATTCAACTATAGTTGCATTAATGGGCTATATGGGAAGTGGCTGATGATAACATTGCAGTTCTCTTGTTTACCTGCTGGTAAATCAAAAAATCCTATTATTCAATAAAACTCACACGTAGTAATCTATTTCGCCTATATTTTATAAAAATAATTGGGGGAAGGGTTAATGGAAAGATATTTGAGAGAAGTGACTGGTAATTACCTAACACTGAATAGCCCCCCCTCCCCCATATTCCTGAGTTGATGATATATTTGTTGATAAAACCCATGTTTGGCGTTTTTAAATTAGCGATCAAATTTGATTGTTTATTTTCGGGCATTTTTTCAGAGTTTTCATTGATTTGTAACTTTAATTTTTGACAATTAGCCCCCGTTGAATACATGTTTCAAATGATGCATTAAATCACTTTTAGTCAATTCCAGCGCAAAAAACAGTCTCAAAAGAGCTAAAAACGTGGTATTTTCCTTATTCAGCATTTTGGTTGACAGGCCAATGGGGGGCTATAGTCCCCGCTTCCCCCATGGCAACGCTACTGCTGGTACTCCGTCATATTATGGTAAACCCAGCTCTGATTAATGCATTACGTTCACAAAAAGGCTAGATGCGGGCCTGAGATAGCAACTTTCAAGACAAAAACTCTCCGTTTTCTTCGGGTTATACGTTTAAACTGGCTGGGAAAAATTGAATTGAGGGGGACCCGGAGCTCCTGGTCTTCAATATTGTTGTTAGTTATACTGTTGTAAGCGAAAAATGCTAAAAAAAAACTGAAACTGAAAAAAAATTAGGCTTTTTTGTCACATTTTGTCATTGGTGAAATTTCAATTGGGAAGGGGGCGGACCCCCTGCCCCCCTCCCCTTGGCTACGCTTATGTTCCAAGTGAGGAAAACAAAAAAGGTGTTCGCAAAATTTCTGCGAGGTTTCTGGCGTTTTCCAACGAAATTTCAACTGTTCAAAAAATAGTGCTGTCCTCGAGCCGAGGACAGGCCAATTTTCGAGGACTTGAGGCTTCGAGGCCAAGGCCAAGGCCAAGGACTTGACCTTCGAGGCCAAGGCCAAGGCCAAGGACTTCAAAATGTGTCCTCGAGGACGTCCTCGAGGCCAAGGACGTCCTCGAGGACTCCACCTCTGGTTAGTTGATCCCTAATGGAACCTCTTAAGCGTTTTGCTTCCCCAATCACTTGTCGCAATTTTCACTGAAAGTGTTCAAAAGATTTTTTCAGCTCGCTATATTCATCTCTTACTAGAACTTGCACCTCTGGACTTATTAATGATCTTGTGCTTTAAGGACTTTCTCGTACTTGTTTTTAAACCCACAAGAAATTGACTTTGTCTTTGTTGGTTCCGAAAACGGTGTGCAAGCTGCGGCAATTGTATGATTAGTCTCATCTTCAGCGTTTTCTGGTGTTATTTGCATTGTTTCCGGTACCTTATTTACAATTTACATCATCCAAAATAACTTTACATTGTTTTCGTCAACAATGTGCATAAACTCTTCTATAGCGCATTTGTCTATTAAATGCTTTAAAGCTGTTGCGTTCTTGGATATGACACTTTACAATGATTATCTCTGCTTGGTGGCTTCGAACCAGCAGCAATATTAAGGAATGAATAAAAGGCGGAAAAGCAGGAAAAGGCGGTTAAGGCTAGGGCTAATTCTAACCTAACCCTAATCCTAACCCCAACCTTAACCTCCATATAGCGCGATTTCCGCCTTTTTTTGTAGGGGAAAAGTAGGAAATGGCAGAAATCGTGTTATAAGGCGAGATAAGATTAGGGTTAGGTTAGGATCAGCCCTAAGCCTAACCGCCTTTTTTCTACTTTTCTGCCTTTCTGTCCGCAAAATTACTTGGGAAGAAGTCAAACGTCAACCGGAAAGCTTGGAAAATGGTCAACTCCTAAGGGCCAGTCTACACTGTGCGTAAAATCGTCAGCTTACCAGCGTAACTTTAGTTTGTTTTAAAGGGAAATTCCGTAAGCCCAGGCGTACCACCTTACGGGCGTAGCACCTTACAAGAGGAAAATTGCCAGCGAAAAAAAATTTACTAAAAGAGCAAATTTTTTTCGCCGGTACTCTGGAAAGCTCGCAAGCTCACGATTTGCGTGAAATTTCAAAAACTGGTTTGCCAGGTCTCGAGGTAGGCTAAAATTAGGTTCATAAGTTTTGTTGAAAAAAAGTTGATTTTCAAAAGTCAAAGTATGCATGTTGGTTTGAAATAGCCTAATTTAACATGAAAATTGTCAATTTGCGGCTCTATGAGGAAAAACTTGCGAAAAAGAGACTTAGGTCAATAGGCCCAAAAGTAAATTATGATGATTTATGAATTGTTTGTTGTTATGTAACATTTGGTTTGCCTATTCTAAGTAAAGAAAGTTGAAAATTAAAACTGATATGTGCTGTAGCAATGCAGATCACAGTCCTGATCAGGGGGACTTGATTAGGCCAAAACCAGTAGGCCTACCAGTATGGTAAGGTAGGTCTACATCTTGGTGGTACTCGTACCTAGCGTGTATTATACCACATTGTGAAAGTAAACTGGTAATCCTAGCTTGATAGCTGCTGTAGGCTAGTTTACTTCAAAAGGTTTAACCTACTGGTGCACTTTGCAGATGCAGTGATGCTGCGTAAGCGATATTGGTAAGCAAGCAACTTAATAGCCTAGGCTACTGTCAGAAAATATGCAAAGTTAGAAAATTAGTCTGCCGATAAAATCTAGGTTCTGATTTTTCATATCCATAAAACTCAAAACTAAAGCTCGACCGATATGACTCGTTCGGGTCGATACCAATATCGATATTTTGGAAATTTTTGACCGATATCGATTACTGATATATTAACGTATGAAATATGAAATTTTGTCACTATTTTTGAATTAACTTGACACTAAAAGCTTCACTAATTCCTCTCCAAAGAAAGACTATTGCAAACACAAGTCACACTCCAGTATCAATGAAAAAGCAAGCCGAAAATACAACCATTTGCCAATCAATAGTCAAGAGCGGCCGTGCTTGCTCTCAAAAATGAACAGTTCAAGGTAATTGTGCTAAGCTGATATTTTATCGGTGGTAGAAAGCCGATACGATATATCGGCTTGACCCTGATATCAGTCGATATACAGGGTGTCCCAAAAAAAATGACACCATTTTAAAATTTAATAATTATGTCCATTCTTACTCAAACAGAGTCAAATTCTAGCTACATGCACGCAGATATTATGTGTTTTCATGTTTTGGTTTTCAGGTATTTCTATTTTAAGCCTAAAAATTTTAAGCCTAAAAATGCCATACAGTAGTGTTTTGAAATGGCCCCCGCGATCACCTGACTTGACCCCTTGCGATTTTTTTCTTTGGGGCTATGTGAAAGGTTTAGTTTACGTCCCTTCTCTGCCCACAAACGTAGTGGAATTGAAGCAGAGAATTTCTTCAGCGTTAGAGACTGTTACAGAAGACATGCTGCAGCGAGTTTGGGATGAACTCGGTTATCGCCTAGACGTTTGCCGTGTTGCAGGAGGAGCACACATTGAAAATCTGTGAATTTCTGAAAATCAATAAGCATGTGTGTTGTACTGCCGGCAACGCGTAAATGACAATATCTTTTAAAATAAATTATATCAACTTATATGCCTGTCAAGTTTCATTGATTTCGAGTTATAATTTTTAGAGATATTTGCATCTCAAATGGTGTCATTTTTTTTAGGACACCTTGTATATCGGCTGACCAATATATCGGTCGAGCTCTACTCAAAACTATTAGAGCCTACAGTATTAGTTAGCCTACAGTAATAAAAGCAGAATTAAAATGCAATAATCTAAGCATGCCCTGGTACTAGCCTACTGATATGATGGGCTGTGCAGTTGCAGCTATATAGGCATGTAAAATTATTCTACTTCAAAATGCACACACTTATTATTCAGCAACTATCTGGGTTTAGACTTTTACAAATAGTTGAGTTGAATTGCTGACACTGTCAAGCCAATAGGTTTGTTCTTCTGTCATGTCAATAAGATAGTGAAATCAAAATTTTTACATTCTGCAATTTCTTTTCAGAATTGTAAATTAAAACTCTATTTGCAGCTTTTTATTGTAAACAAAATATAGTAACTGTGAGTAGTTGAAATTTAACAAATTTATCAATGATATGGTACTTTTGGTCCAGACTCAAAGAGACTTATTGATGAAATTAAGAAGTTGTGTTGATCTTTAATGCTCAAAAATTTCAAGGATGATGACCAATCTAACACTGGCATTGTCAGGTTTCCAAGGTTAGTTAAGTGTATTTCTAGATTGACAATCTTTACCAGCTATTTGAGCTATTATTAAAAAAAAAACTTCAAGCGTTTTCACAATGAAAATAAAAAAACAGACTTGGAAGTTTTATCTAAATCATTTGCTTTTATTTGAAATAATCATTTAAAATTAGCAATAGGCCAAAGAAAATTTGTCACTTTTAAAGTTTTTTTTAATGTGATGGTGTGACCAGGTGGGTCGATTCCCGGGGGGTCCGGACCCCTCAAAGATATGCATTGGGGGGTCCAAAGAGTAAAGGACCCCCCGATAAAAATAAACATGTTTGGTATTTATCATGGATACTAACAAAATAAAATTTCTGTCTTGACTGATATTTCTTGCTCAAAATCATGAAAACTGTATATCACAACGCTAGACCTAGATTTTATAGCAATAATCACAATATGTGTATGTTTATCATCTTGCCAATATATTGCACAAGTTTTATTTGTGTACGTCACAAACTCATTATTGTGACTGTGTGTGTCTGTCAGTGAAGTCTAGATGAGGAAAAGTTCTCACTGTTACAGCAAGGCACTGAGGAGCGAGGGCATACTGATACTTGCAGCGTCAGAGCATATCAGCATAGTCACTCAATATTACAATGGTGCCATCCGGGGGGGACTTAATGGACGGTGCCATCACAGGCGAGCCAGGATTTTTGATTGAGAGGGCCCAAATCACATGCAATGACGTCTTCAAGCATTTTTGAAATGAGGCACTTTTCACGGGACAACGATATCGTAAAATGGAAGATCAGAAGCCGTGGCCTGGTTTGGCATGCAACTGGGATTTTGCTGAAAGGGGAGAGTTTGAAGTAAATGTTTAAAAATTAAAATGTGTGATTTGGGAGACATGGTGAGTAACCTAGTGTAACTCAAACGTATCACAGACGGGGGTGTGGGAGTGAAGCCCGTAACCGCTGGGCAACTTTTTGTAAATTTTTGAAAAAATTAGGTGTTTTAATGCCATTGGATCACATTTCGCACGTTTTTAGAGTAGTTCGAAAGAACCAAACCTTTAACATTTCAAAACAATAGTTGTAAGTCAAACCGGGCTTTTCGGGTCGGGTTCGGGCCTAAAGTTGACCAAAATTTTGGGCTTAATTCGGGTTTGAGACGTGCTTTTTGTGTTAGATGTACCAAAATAAAATCAAAATAACAAGATTGCTAAATTTTTCAGACCTAACTAAACTTTCGTTTTTTTTCGGGCACAATCTGTGCTTCAAATTAGTTTTCGGATGCGGGCTTATATTTTCGGGCTCGGGTCTAAACTAGTCGGCTCGTTTACAACCCTGCTTAGCAGAGGTGGAGTCCTCGAGGACACATTTTGAAGTCCTTGGCCTTAGCTTTGGCCTCGAGGCCTCAAGTTCTCGAAAATTGGCCAGTCGTCGGCTCGAGGACAGCACTATTTTTTGAATTGTTAAAATTTTGTGAAGCGCTTGAAAAATTTTTTGGAAAACGTTTTTTTGTGGAGATCGCTTGAAAAATTTTTGTGAAGACCTTTTTTTTTGGAGATCGCCTAAAAATTTTTTGTGAAGACCTTTTATTTTTATTTTTTTTGAAGAGCACTTGCGCTTGTGTCCTTGGTCCTTGGCCTTGGCCTCGAGTATTTCTGTCCTTGGCCTCGAGAGTGTCTGTCCTCGGAAAGGCTGTCCTTGGCCTTGGCCTCGGATTTTTTTTGTGTCCTTGGCCTTAGCCTTGGCCTCAAGCCTTGTGTCCTCGACTCCACCTCTGCTGCTTAGAAAGCCAATTGAAAAATTAAATTGTTCAATTCTCTTTTACCTACATTTCAAGTACAAAACACTTTTAAAATCTTGCAGTTTGGGGTTATATTTTGTATGTGATTTGGCCCAGGTAGGCGGAAGTAAGTTACATTGCCTTTTAAAATAATTAGCAGTAGATCATGAAAATAACCAATTGTAGGAGCACTTGTAATGACTTAGGGGCCCAGACCCCTTTAATTTAAATTTAATAATTTGTTCAATGCGCATTTTTGCTTGCTAATTTTTTTTTTTTCAAAAGCATTTTGTCGCTTAAAAACTGGCGAGTTGGAGGTGAATTGTTATTAAAAGTTTATTGGTACAAAAGATGGTTATTGGTAAGGTCTGTAACTAATCATGTTTTTGCCCAGGCTGGATTTACATTGCGCGGGGCCCCTTGCAGTTTGGGGATTTTCGCTGCAATTTCCAGTCAATACAGGTGAGACAAAAAAACTCTTAGGCCCACCATTTAAACGCGGGACCCTCTGGCACTGCACCATTTGGTAAATCCGCTCGTGTTTATTGTGTTACGTTCATAAAAAGGTTAGATAAATGCCTGAGGTTGCAGTTTTTAAGACAAAACTCTTCAATTCTCCCGGGCTATACGCTTAAATTGGTTGGCAAAATTTTGAGTTGGGGGGCTCGGGTTCCATGGTGATCCATATTAATATCATTGCTAATTACAGTTGAACGCGTGCACTTTTGTACGGAGAAATGCTAAAAGAAACTAAAGAAACTGTAGACTCTGTTTTAATATTTTTATCATTGAGGGCATTTTAATTTGAAGGGGGGCTGTTGTCCCCTTGGCCACGCCTATCCGTGTCATCCCTTAAAGTAGTATAGACAGGCTTGGTGGAACGATTTTCAAAGTTTTCAAAGTCGTAACATTGGAATTAACGCCCAAAAAACGCCCCAAAAGTTTGACGTGAAAGAGGTCGCATTTAAAAATACCGCAAAAATATATTTCACACGGTTATATATCTCAAGATACCCTTTCATCTCTACCAACCCACTTTTTCCTTTTTCTTCCAAAATACAATACGCTTGTTTCCTAAACGGCTCAACACCAAAAAAAAAAAACTGCATCAAATGTGCTATTGCGAAGTACGAACATTGCAAACAAAGTCTACGATGCACAAACAATGCAAACAAAATTCGCGAGATTTCGTCAAAAAAGTTCTGGTTATTAAGTTGGACCCCTCCAAAGATTTCGACAAATCGACGCGCCTGGGTGTGACAGTACAGTATTCACATCATTGCAACTTAACTACACAATTTCAAGTTTCTTGTAACATATGAGTAGCATTGCTTGTTTTTCTGAGGTACTACTAAGATTTTAAAGTGTCACATTTTTCAAACCATAAGGTGCACCAATGATACTTAAACTTTTTTAAGATATCCAACTTGTGCCTTATACTCTGATGCATTTAATCTATAGTTGTGGTTATGCTCTTACGGCCAGTTGATCAAGCGGTAATGCTTTTCAGTGATCAAGTGGTAATGCTTTTGGAGTTGTAATAAATTTAATGTAATGTAGTGCATCTTATAGTGTGGTGCACTTTGTGCCTAAAAACAAAAGCTATAGAAGCCATTTGGTGCGCTTTATGCTAGAAGATAATAATTATAGAAGCCATTTATCGATACCACGATGGTGCACCAATTAACAGTTATATCTTCTAGTTTGCTGCGCCTTATGGTCCAAAGAATGCTGTAGTGAAATCTTTGCTAGAATTGATTTTGATAAAATAAAGTATTCTTTGTTTAGTGCTAAAAAAGTTGTTGTTTTTTTTTGGTGTAATTTTGCTTACTCGATTTGATAGCTTTGTTCTGTAATGTAGTTTCGGTACTTTTATGGGATTTAATGTGACCAGTTTGACGCAGCAGCGATGTTGTTAGGGTTTTGCATCAAACATCTTTCGGGTCTGGTTTGGACTAAGATTAAAGTTGGCCAAGTTAATTGTCTTGTGCCAACAGGTTGCTACTAAAAATTTTGGACTCTTCTCTGAGTGCTAGCGTTTTATGCATAATTGGTACGCTTTTTGATATGTCTACTGCTAATGATGGTTTTGGACACTTTGCAGAATTTTAAACTTTTTTTGGTAGGAGTAATTATTATTTGTTTTACTGTAGATCCTTCAATGAGTAGAAGATAATTGGAAAATTGTTGAAACTGCATGATTGAAAACCAGAAGTAAAGCCATCAAGTTCCATTAATGTTTGTTGTGTATTTCTACAACATGCTTCATGGTCATCACACCCTACTTGAAATTGATCATGGTTTGGGTTACGTTCTGTTGACTAACAATATGACATTTTCTCCTTTAGTGATAAGAGTAAAAAGCAGAAGTAAAGCCACCAAATTTCAATAATGTTTGTTCTGTATTTCTTCAATATCCCTCATGGTCAACACACCGTAATGAAAATTGCTCATGGTTTGGGTTAAGTGCTGTTGGCTGAATTTGTGACATTTTCTTCTTTTCCCACCATGAAATCAATCAAGCCGTAGATGATTATTAATGCTTCATAGAGTTGCTGCTTGACTTTTCCAGGATCCAGGCATTACTCATTTCCAAGTTTTGTAATCGAAATGTTGATGATGTAGGCCTATAATAAAATATCTGCTTTCTGAGACTGATTGGACATTGACATCATTTTTAATCCTCTGGTTATTTTTTCCTACAAGTTTTGATTCAATCTATGAGACAGCTTTTGCTTTAAGCTAAACTCTTGAGATGAACTCTCCTACAAGTTTTGATTAAATCTTTGAGGTAGCTTTTGCTTTACACTTATTTATACATCAATAGTAATATGTACTTGTCCAATCTGCGCTAATATGTACATAAAGCGACAACCAGATGAAGGGTTCCTCACTCCCTCCGAAGCATTACAATCGTAAGAGATGCCCGATGTGTGACTTTCTGAAATATTAACTGCTTTGCGCTTAGAATTTTGTACTTTTGCTTGCAACAAATTTAGTTTATTGAGTTTTTGAAAATATTGATTACAGTTGTAACACAAAAGTTGCAATATCTGTCTTATTGAGAGAATACAAAAGTTCCTTCTCTGAGTACGGTAAACTTAGTGAAAGCTCTAGTCGTACAATCACTTTTCTTCGATTTCAGTGGCAATAATATTACTGCAGTATAGGGTAATTGAAATGTTTGAGCTATTATAGTTCACCGTATTTTCGTTTTATCTTTTGTTAAAGTGCAATTAGCTGGGCATATGTGAGATTTCTCTCAATCTTTGGCTAATGCTAGGTTAAGCATTTCTCCGAATAAGTTTAAGTTTAGCGGGTGAGGAATTGAATCCAAAACTTTTATTATCAAATTCTTGTGCGTTACTGTGATACAAAATTACCAGAGTGGTAGTAAAAAAAAGCGTTCAGTAGAAACGTTTGTGTGAAAAAGGAAAAGATGAATACTGCAACAAGCATGTCAACAAAAATTTTATGAAATTAGGAGTTATAATGCAATTGAATCTGATTGATTATGCAAGGAGTTAACGCAAACCACTTGGGGGGAGGAGTCAACACAATAATGATAAAATGCGTGTTGTTTTTACACAAGGGATTAAATGCGGAAAAGATTGTAGTTGAATGTGATATTGCATCACTTAATTACGCATTATTCGCGCAGTCAAACCGTTTGACAATTCGAGAGGATAACCTATACCTGCATGCTACTCATCATGCACCGTCTATTGTGTTTCCAGGGGGTAGACAGGATAAGGTTTATATAAAAGCTGATGTGGGAGAGAGTCGAAAGACGCTCAACATTTGGCTTAAACGGACATGGGACAGAGGTGGAGTTGAGGGCACGAGGCTCGAGGCCAAGGACACAAAAAAATATCCGAGGCCAAAGACAGCCCTTTCGAGGACAGACCATTTTTAGGGCAAGGACACAGGCGCAAGTGTTCTCCAAAAAAAGAAAGTAATAATACAGTCTTCAAAAAAATTTTTAAAAAAAGGTCTTCAAAAATTTTTTTCAGGTGATCTTAAAAAACGAAATCAAAAAATCTCCAAAAACACAAATTTTTCTACAAAAAACGATCTACAAAATTTTAAGGATTCCAAAAATACTGCAGTCCTCGAGCCGAGGATGGCAATTTTCGAGAACTATAAGCTTTGGGGCCAAAGACTTCAAAATGTGTCCTCGAGGACTCCACCTCTGTAAACGGAATGTAACAGTAGAACGGAAAAGCAGTTGAAAGCTGAAAACAAAAAGTACTCTGCAAAACATTGCGATCAGATCTTTCCAACGAGTCACCCTCCGCTAAGAGGAATTCAAAAGAGGAAGAATCAGACCTTTGAAACCAGTCTTTAGTGCCCATCAGTGCGGCCTGGCGCCACGGGGGGCACTGCTCCGAAATGCCACGGGGGGCATTTTGGGGCCGTAACCCCCAAGCGAGGAATGTGCTCGAAGAAATTAACACGCTCGGGGCTACGGGAGTGCAAATCGAGGCCTAAGACTCCCAAATTGGTGCTTATCGCCCTAGAATTCGCGAGCTAGAAATATTTTTTTAGTTTTTGTGGATTCACACCGGATTTCATAAAACCTTGGGGACGGAGATCTTTTTTTTTGGTCCTCACTTTGGAATTTGTGGAAAATCGCAAGATGACTACAAAAAGTTGTGGGCATTTTTGAACTGAAGACCTTTCTTTTTTTGGTCGTCACTTTAAGATTCGTGGAAAATCGCAAGAGTTTTGAGATGGAAACCAGAGTTTGTGGAAATTTTTGAACTGAAGGCGTTCTTTTTTTTTTGGTTTTCACCTTTATCGTTTAATCCACACTCTCAAATTCACTTTAATAAACTTCTCGTGCCCCCCAAAATTTATTTCTGCCCCCCCCCAGTCACGCTATCCTGGCGCCGGGCCGGCATCAGTGGCCTATAAGGTAATTTTTGTAATTTTGTTGTATTCGCCAAGTTGCTTTGGCCGGGAGACAGCAAAGGAACCTTTTGGTCTTCGAGTTAAGCTGCCACGTCTTGTTTACCACACACTGTGGAGTCTTCACGGTGTCTCGTTTTTTTGCTAAACGTTAAGCAAAGAATCGAACCCAGATCTAGCATATCAGTAACAGACGCTCGATCACTGATTGGTGCAAATTTTTTTTTTCTTCATCCAACAAAACCTTCGCTACCTAATAGACACCACAACACTCTTGATTGGCCATACGCTATGTTTTTTGAGAGGAAGGTTGAAAAAAATTCACTTTTAAATTATCAAACAGACAAGACTACTTCTCGTAATGCATAATCTGACCCAAAGTTAACTGAAACAACAAAGAATTGTAATAAATCTGTAATTTCCGTAATCCAATTCAGCGCAATATTATGGCCACCTACAGAATACGCTGTTAAGCCGTTACGCTCGTAAACGCCGTTTTGTATAGCGTAGACACCCTCGACGTACGAGCGTAAAAACTTTTGTAATTTTGTACGCACAGTGTAGACAGGCCCTAAGCGGCTGTGGATTCGTCCAAAGCAGAGCACACCGTCGTTTTCTCGTGCTACGAGGACAAAGTTACCCCTATCAATCAATGCTTTAAAGCTACGCAATAAATCAGCCACAATATCAAATTTCTCATCCACTCTTCCTCGCAACGTTACTAACTGAGACTTGTAGAGTTGAACGCATTCCTAATTGTTGCATCCGAAATGGAATCCCAGGCAAGCGTAATGTATTGAACTGCATCTAGCAAATGAATAGGGTTGCCGTAAGCGACACCAGCTGCACCCCGATGTAGCCTACTTGCTTGCTCTTTTTTGTGAGCCTTAAACTTGTTACCAAGTTCTTAAAAATTTAAAACATCATTAAGATATAAATATTTCTTCAGTGCTGCAATAAATTCCATATCACAAAGCTGTTTCCAGCTAGTAAAGCTTGGTAAGAGAACACCACTTTAATGTTACCTCTTTCAAAAGCGGGAAAATGGCCAGGAGCATTGTCCAACAGTAAAAGAACTGTAAACTGCACGTTCTGCTATGTTTTTTTACTTCAGGACAGAATTCATCATCAAACTATGAGGTAATTCACTGACACACAAGGTACTTACAAAACAATTCAATTAGCAACTCTCGATTTGAACATAAATCCTTAAATTCGCAAAAAAATTACAATTACAATTCGCAAAAGCTGCATAGATTCAAGTTGCGAACTTAAGTGGTAGGTTACTGTACTGCAGTTCTGGTTAATAACTTTTCAGAATAAACTTGGAAAGGCTAAACACAACTTTGAACAGGAAGAATTGGGTAATCGATTTGCGATCCTAAACGAAACAGCAGGAACGCATTTAAGTCTTTTAAGAAAAATGAGAAAAGGGCAGGCACAATGTTATAATACGTCATTGTCAATTAAATCAAAAGCTGTAAATTTTCTTGCAATATTTTTGCTTGATAATTCCGAAGCATTCGTTTTTTTGCGTTGACTTCGGCGGTATTTTTTTGTATTCTGCGGCTAAATATTTCCAAAAGCACGGCTAAAAGGTTAGTTTTTATCGTAGAGAACGGCGGCTTTTAAAAAACTTGCTGGCAAAATAGAGCTCAGTTCTATTTCCCCGCAAGAAACCAGCAAGATTTTCTGGACCCTGATTTTCCTTCTCACACGGCTGCCCAGAGCGCAATAAAATTGCCGACAAGTGTTCGCAATAGTGAAATGTAAACTTCCGCTACCTTTCACACGATTGATGAAAAAAAAATGTGCAAAAAATTGATCGTGTGATTCCGGCTTAAGCCTACTTATCTAAAGTTACCATACGTCCTTTTTTTAAAGGACATGTATTCCTTTTTAATGAAAAATAATTTATCCTCCGAGGACGTTAAAAAATGCACAAAATATCCTCCGTTCAGGGGTGCCAAAACAAAGGTGGATGGGGAATATATCCCCCCAATAATTTGACCGTATCCCCCCCAGTAGTTTGAGAATGGTCCACACCAGCACCCCCCAATAATTTGAATGGGTGTACATCTGAGCATAAATTTGGGGGGAAAATGTTCTATTCTTGGAAGACTTTTTTTGGCCTTCATCTGAATTTGTGGGAAAAAAGGGTTCTATTTTTGATAAAGATCTTTTTTTTTTGGTCTTCACCTGAATTTGGGAAAAAAAGTGTTCCATTTGCTTTTTTTTGGTCTTCACTAAATTTCCACACCTGAACAAAATCGTGGTCGAGGTTCATCCCTCCCACAATGTTGAAAATAGGGCAAATTGGGGTAAAATTGCAAATTATCCCCCCCAATGCTCAACAAAGATCGGGACTACTGCCTTCGTTTTGGCATTTTGAACAGATAAAACATGTCCACTCACGCAGCCTTTTAGTGTATAAATATATCATCAGTTAGATCATTAAAAGTAGGCCTTCAAATCACGCACGCGCTATAGCTTACGTCTTACCAGGTTACTCTATGACAGTCGGGGGTGTTTATAACGTTATAAATTTCTCATTGGATAATGAATTATGAGGCCATTGTTGCAGCCACTCTACTGTAAGTTAAGCTTTGTTAAGACATCCAGATCCAGTTTAAGTGCCAACCGGCCTATTTTAACACGTGCAGTAGGCCTACTATTGAATTGTTTAGCGAGCTGTTAAAAATCGCACAGTTTTACTTCAGCATTATACAGCTCATAACGCTAATGTTGAAGTATTTTTTCCTTGATGGTGCCACAATGGTCAAAAGAAAGAGAGCGATTTCTTTTTGATTCAGTTGCAAGCATCTTAAGAAAAAATTACCAACGAATACATAAGCATCACAGTGCATTAAACAAAATTAAACAACTCTAAAATCGTAATTTATGTGCAAATTTTGACAAGAACGAATGCATTGTTGAAAGTTCAGTATATGTTGGTCAGGTGTTTTGGCAGAACAATGTTCTCTGATGTTAATAACACATAGTTGTTTCTATTGTCTATAACACATAGTTGTTTCTATGTAAATAATGTTTATAGTTAAAGCTGTTTTCTGATAGCTTGTTTGGTCAGCGTGGTATTGAAATCTCTATCAAAATTGCTCTTGCTTAAGATGCTTTTTCATATCTTGAAAAACTTTGAAAAATAATGTATGAAACCACAAAAAATTTAATTTCAGCAATTTGCCAGAAGCGAAGTTGACAACAATGAGTTATGCTCTTAAATGCATCCACAGCAGAAAAGTTCAGCAAAATACTATTAAAAAAAATCCTGACATGTAGACATAGGTGTCGATTTTTTGTTGATTAAGCAAATTCC
This sequence comes from Trididemnum nubilum, assembly GCA_963965965.1. Lineage (NCBI taxonomy): Eukaryota > Metazoa > Chordata > Ascidiacea > Aplousobranchia > Didemnidae > Trididemnum > Trididemnum nubilum. The sequence continues at coordinate 24,113,392 of OZ014474.1, forward strand.
GAGGGGGAAAAATATTTTCGCGAAGTTTGCTTAAACTTAATAATTCTATTTTAGTCCGGACTTTGCCACCAAATTCAGGTGAAGACCCCCCAAAAAAAGGTCTTTGCCGCATTCTGGTTCTATTTCAGTCCGGAATTTAGAAATTACAGCTACAGTACTTCATGAACAAGCATTTGTATCTGTTATTCCCTTTAAAAGTCATTTCTTCCCTTTACCACTTTTCATGCTTTAAGCGTGTTCATTGTTCATTTCATCAATACCATTTTTTAAGTTCTCATGTAATATCTAAATGGTAACAGTTACCGTAAGTTAGTTATTAAAACTACCAGCATAACTGGGCAGCAAAAACTTTTTTTTTTGCAATTAGCTTTATTATTCATGCATTCACAATGATTTCTAGTTATTAATTTAAGGATTAGCTTTTCAAAGTTACTTACTATGGAATGCTTCCAAAAACTGGTCTTCAAAGAATTTACAATTTGCTGCTAGCAAACCAGAGTCAGGTGTCATTTAGAAGAAGCATATGGCCCGCTCACAAAAACTCTGCTGCTCTTTATCATTTCCTTAAAACAGTTTAAAAAACATAGGAAAATTAAGTCACCAGGAACAATGGTGCATGTTTCTTCTCAAAGAAATATATGTATTCAAGCAGCAGATGTTGTTTAGGTCTTGATCTCTTCTACTGTTTAATTTAATTACAAGTTAATATCGTCTTTATGGCGCTATATTCTGCTTCAATTAGGAATGATATTTCAAGCATAGCACTGAGCATTACAAGGCAAGCACCACTACTAAGCTAAAAATAGATAATAATGGAAAAGCCAATGTACATTAGCAAAGCAAAAATACTTTGTTCTATCAAAGAATCTAAAAAACGCAGGCATAAAAAATTATTGAAACTTCTTGCAACATAAAACTGAATCCAATTACTTGGTATAAATTGTATTTTCAGTGCCAAATATTTTTTTCAGGCGATCTCCAAAAATATGGTATTCAAAAAAGTTTTTGGTGGTGTTGGAGTTACGTAGCAGGTGCTTTTATTTTTAGGCCAATGCCGATGATCTAGCCGTGTTGGTCACTGGTGCTGATGTGCTTTGGATCAAAGATATGGCCCAAAAAGCCATAAATATTGCTGCAAACTGAGCTTCGGAACAAGAGCAACAGTTTAACAGCAAGAAAACCGAAATTGTACTGTTCACTCACAAACGGAATCCAGATTCGGGTTCCTTGTCAATGAATGGTTTAAAACTTGAACTTACCAAAGAAGCAAGGCTTTTAGGTTTTACTCTGGACAGCAAGCTTACTTGGAAACCACATATTACCCGAAATACCCGCAAAGTAACTACAGTGTCAATGCAATGTAGACAAATTGTAGGTAAAACGAGGGGGAATAAAACCATCTATGATGAAATGGATATACACAGCTATGATACGTCCAATCATGTCGTATGTATGTGTGTCCTGGGCAGGCGGTCTCAACAAAAAATGTCTAGTGAGGAAACTCACAAAGATGCGGAGACTTGCTTGCATGATGATTTCATCAGCTTTTCCTGGCACCCTACTGATGCTCTGGAAATTTTGTTATACAGTACATTACTCCCATCGACGAATTCTTATTGGCCGAGGCAGTGCGAGGGTCATACAGAATCACTGTTTGTGGGCTCTAGCATGTTAACCGAGTTGGTTCCTTTGGGAAAACGAAAAGCCATGTTGATGTTGCAATAAGGCAAGAAGATCCTTACCTCTGTTGCTAATGCCAGCTGACCGAATAAAAAAAACAAAGGTATTCGAAAGAAATATCGAATTATAGACAAAAAAAATGCTATCAAACCTGAAAGCGTTCTAAATCAGAACACTGTCTAGGTTTACTCCATAGGTGGGCAAGTTAATGGAAAACGTGAGCTTCGTTAACCACTAGTCCGTTAACAAACTTCACACCTCCGTTAACGTTAATCCGTTATTTTCAGCTTTAATTAACGGAAGTTAATAAAGTCCGTTAATTCGTCTACATTTTGCGTGTAGTTTACATTTCTTTTTATTCACTTGCTTCTGGAACACGTATTGACGCTGTTGAGCTAATTGTAAGGAAATATTTATTAGTATGGTGGTCTTTTTGTGTTTTGGAAGTTACATTTTACAGTCCAATCTAATTTCAAGATAAAAATAAGTTCAAATGCACTAACGAAGCTGCGATCGGAAAATTTTGGCAAAGTGTGAACAGCAACAATTAATAGATCTATGAGGCTGCAGCTTATTATTTGCCACAAAAAAGCGCAACTTTCTTCGCTTCTATAAAACTCGTGCAAATACGCAACAAGTGTTACCAGTGCAAACTGGTTTGTAGTTTCAGTGTATTTTCAGTCATTTCAGTGGTTTGTATTTTCGGTACGATGAATGAATGGTGCAAGATATTAAAGATAAAAACCTTAACGGAAGTTAACAGAGCTTAACGGAAGTTAATTTAGTCCGTTTACAGAACTTAACGGAAGTTAATTTAGGTCGTTAACATGAAAAAACTTTTTAACGGATTAACGAGTTAATGAAAAAGTTAGCTTCGTTATTAACGGATTAGCGATTAGCGGACTTGTGCCAACATATGGTTTACTCCGATGGCTCGAAACTAGATGGGAGAATAGGTGCAGGTTCTTATGAAGAATACCCAAACAACTCCCCAAAACAAGCAGTTTTTCACTTTGGAATTTACAGCACTGTGTGTCCAGGCAGAAGTCTTAGCTATTTCAGAAGTGGCGAAGAACCTGCTTTTAGAAAAAATGCTCAATCAAAGTATTGTTGAGCTGGTTGATAGTTAAGCAGCAATCAAAGCACTCATAAAGTGCACTGTAACATCAATTACAGTGTTCAACTGCATTAGAATCCTAAATCAGTAAGGTAAACAAAACCACGTCTGGATTCCTGGACATGCAGTGGTACATGGTAACGAAGTGGTAGACTATGAAGCCAAATTAGGATCTAAATCAAAAATACATGGTCCTGAACTTTTCATTACAGTCCCGTATGCCAGCGGTGTTAGCACGGTTAAAGGCTGGTTCACAGATTGATGGAAATCTATGTGGAATGAACGTAAGGACTGCTTGAGGATGAAAGAGTCTGTAGGTTGGACGTCTTCTCGACTAACTATACGTCTCCTTAACCTTAAGAGGCCTCAATTAAATAGAGTAGTGCAAGTTTTAACTGGGCACTGCAATCTACAGCGACACAAGCAAACTACAGGTCGTGCTGAGTCTTCTTGTATGTAGCCTAGAGGATGAAATGTAGCCTAGAGGATAAAACACCAAATCATCTTGTAGGCAATTGCAAGCTTTACCAAGATATTCCTGTTAAATATTTTGGAATCACCAAAACCACTGTTCACTATGTGGTAACGAAATGTAACATTATTAAACTGGCCACGTGCTTAAAAGAAGCTGGAAGGCTTTCTGAGTTAGATTAGTAACCAAACAAAACAACAATAACATAGCAGCTACAGTAGCAACGGGCCCAAGTGAGGCCTACGCAATGTGTAGGTGGACTTTACCTAACGGTAGCAGAATCGCTTGCACTGCTGCCCATTGATAATAATAATAATAAAATTTTTCAGGCGATCTCCAATTGCGGAAAAGCAAAAAAGGTCTTCGCAAATTTTTCGCAAGATTTTTGGCATTTTCCAACAAGATTTCAACGGTACAAAAAATAATGCTGTCCTCAAGCCGAGGTCAGGGCTATTTTCGAGGACTTGAGGCTTTGAGGCCAAGGCAAGGGCTTGACCTTCGAGGCTAAGACCAAGGACTTCAAAATGTGTCCTCGAATACGTCCTCGAGGCGAAGGACGTCCATGAGGACTCCACCTCTGGTTGATAATATGCATTCTAACCTTACCCGGCATGCTCCGACCTACCGCACTGACCTACGAAAGCAAGCTTCACAACCCACAATGCACTGCTTATTGCGCTCGTAGTGCAACACTCTGCATCTAATGCAGAAACGTTGCACTACATAGTGCTGTAGTGCTTGCAACAGCTGCATTAAGATGCGAAAAAATGGCTACACTACCACGCATATAAATCCGAGAAAAAAGTCGAATCGGGTGCAATTATCGATGTTCATAATTTCCAAAGATTTTCCGATCGCAGCTTTGTTAGTGTATTTGAAGCTATTTTTGTCTTGAAATTAATTCAGACAATAAAATGCAACTTTCAAAATACAAAAAGACCACAACATAGCAGTAAATTTTTCCTTACAATCAGCTCAACAGTGTCATTACGTGTTCTAGAAGTGAGTGAATAAAAAGAAATGCAAATTACACTTAAAATGTAAACGATTTAACGGACTTTATTAACATCCTTTAATAAAAGCTGAAAATAACGAATTAACGGAGGTATGAAGTTTGTTAACGGACTAGTCTGCTAGTGGTTAACGAAGCTAACGTTTTGCATTAACTTGTCCACTTATGATGGATTGGTCATTTATCTTCAAAGTTTGCATCACTTTAAATGGATGATTTTTATAAAATAAACCAATTTTCGAATGATGTAGAATTTTGATAACATCTGCATTTATTACCGTATGAATTCGCATCCAATTTTTTACTAAAAACTAGATTTTATTTATTGGTTTGGTAGGACGTTTAGGACGCGCGCCCTAAAAAAAGTATGGTAGGCTATTACCTGCAAAAAATTACAAAGTGATTTGGCGCACGTTCCGTGCGCCAAGGCCCAGTACCTCGCGCACGCAATGTGCGCAATAGTGATGGTCAAAGTCCATACATACGGAGTTATACGGACTTTGGTGATGGTAGCAGCGCAGCGTACGCGGTTAGGCTAACCGCGCCGCGCATTGTGATAAATTCCAGTAATTTTTGCAATGCAGTGCAGCTGCAGTGTGGAGGATGAAACCACTTTCTAGGATTAGGTTAGGAATCATCAGGCTTTTTAAAATTAGGTTAGGAATCTTTTTAGGATTTATCTCAGTTGTTAAATTCAGTCTCAATGTAGCCAGCCTAGGTCTGTTAGGCACCTTGGTTTACCGGTAGCCTAGGTTTATCCTTCAAATTGTACTAGGTCTACCGTGCTTATCTAAGGGTAGGCCTACCAGTAATGCAGTCTGTACGACAAAGCTGGGCTGGATGGGTACTGCCTGTACAGGTAGTCGTTAATTCTTTACCGCTACCAGTGGGTAGTATCTTAGGCTATTGCATACTGCGTAACACCAGACACTAACAGATAAGGTGATATTATTAATAGTCAAACTGCAGAGTTGGGCACCCGCTACTTGAAAAGTAGCGGCGCTGCCGCTGTTGGGCAAAAAAAGCAGCGGCGCTGCTGCTTACCGCTACTCAAATAAAAAAGTAGCGCCGCTGCCGCTACCTGCAAGCAAAACAGCGGTCGTTGCCGCTTGTCGCTGCCGCTACTTTAAAAAAATGAAAAGAATAAAAACGATGACATTCAAATTCGGTACCTAATGGTAAAATTTCAACTTTATTTACGAAAGTAAATTATTCAAGCTTTTAAAATACTGGTACAGGTTAAAATCGGCATTAACAGGCTTAAATGGTAGACAAGTAAGTAAAAGTTTGACGCAAAAGTGTTTACGAAGTCGAAGGAGATACTTAGTGTTAAGCAAATGATGTTAAGATGTTAAGCAAATGATGCTCAAAGCGATATATGTTACACTAAGTATTTTTTCTCTGAATATAACTCCATAATCAATTTGTCTTTGAAGTATATTTATTACCTGGTTCTACTTGTTTGTTTTATTCTTAGCGCACTATAAATTCAATTCTTAGTTTTATTGTTAACTGTTGTAGCAAAATTTATTTTACTACGCCCTGATGTAACTACTCAGGCCCAGCGCCACGGGACATAGGCGCAGCCAGAAGGGGGAGTATGGAGCCCGGGCCCCCTCCAATTGAAATGCGACCAATGATAAAAATGTGACAAAAAAGTCTATTGTTTCGTCAGGTTTAATATTTTTCAGCATTTTTTGCGTACAACAGTACACGCGTACAACGGTAATTAACAGTAATATTGACGTTCAGGGGGCAGGGCCCCCTCGATTTAATTTTTGCCAATCAATTAAGATGAATAGCCTGGCTGAAATTAATGGTTTTTATCTTAAAGTTGCTACTTTGGGCTCTCATCTAACCATTTTAAAAACGTAATGCAATAACCAGGGCGTGATTTACCATATGGCACAGTACCAAAGACCCTGCGCTCAGATGGTAAGACTTTATTTTTGGTCTACACTTATTCTGCGAAAATCTCCAACGTGCCAGAGGCCCCGCGCAATGTAAATCCGGCCCAGGCAATAACACAGCAAGTAGGCGTAACCGTTTATTCTACGGTTTTTAATAACAATTCACCTCCACCTCGCCAGTTTTTACGCGAAAAAATACTTAAAAAAAAAAGCTAGGAGAAACGCTCATTGAACAAATTATTGAGATTAAATGGAGGGGCCTGGGGCTTCTTGACCGTACATGTATTCTTACAACTGGTTATTATCACATCAAAACAAAAAACTCTAAGGAAAATCTTCGAGTGAATTATTATTTACTACTAAAATACTCACAAAATTTAACCCCAAATGCAAAATCATAAACGTATTTTTGACCAAATTATAAGTAAAAGGAGGATTGAAACAGTAAAACTTTTTTCAATTGGCTTTCAAATGTTAAAAATTTAGTTTTTTCAAACGATTCTGAACACATGCGAACTTTGATCCAATGGCATTAAAATAGCTTTTTTTCCAAAGAAATTGCCAAGCAACTGGGACTTCGGGCCCAAATCTCCATCTGTGATACGTTTGAGTAAACTAGTTTGCTTACTCACGTCTCCCAATTTATGTATTTTCATTTTTAATTTTTGGTTTAAGCGCTCTCCCTTTTGAAAACTCTTCATTAAGTGCCAAACCAGGCCACGGCTTCTGATCATACATTCTACGATATCTTTGTCCCACAAAAAGTTCCTCTTTCAAAAAATTCTGATGACGTCATTGCATGTCATTTTTAGTTTGGCCCTCCCCCCAATCAAAAATCCTGGCTACGCCTATGCACGGGGGGAGGCTTTTTGGGCCGTGCCCCCCCAAAACACTGCTTGTGCCTCCCAAGTGAGAGTAAACTTTTGTACTAGTACAAGAGGACCAGCAAACTTTTTTCCAAAAACAGGTCACCACAAACGCTTTTTTTTCTATGAAACAGCAAGACAGATCAAGTGAACGTGATCACGTAGCCTAAGATTTTGCGATGAAGATCTTTTTTTTATTTTTTTGGTCTTCACCTTCCAATTTGAGGGCAAAATCCATACCAAAGAAGGATAATGCAGGATTTGGAGCAAAGTATTCACCAGATTGCTGAGGCATTCCAAAGGCGTCTGGTCTCGGCTGCGTAAGCGTCCCCCCAAAAGTTTTTTTGCCTCCCCCCTCCCCGAAACCCACTATTCTGGCTCCGGGCGTGTTACTGTACTGTTCTACTTGCAGTGCACGAACTGTACTGTGGTCTGTGATCAGATAGCCAACAAGTCATCTTCGTTTGTTTTACTTGCGAATGATATGTGGGAAAACCTTGAAAGATAAAATGAACAATGAAAAGATTCGTGAAAGGACGGGTGTAGTGAGATTGGAAGAGTTTCTGAGAGAGAGTAGGTTGCGATAGTTGGGACATCTGGAGAGAATGGATGAGGAAAGGGATCCAGTAAAGGCACTACTCTTAGAAGTTGATGGGACAAAAAAAGGAAGACCGAAAAAGAGGTGGAAAGAAGTACTAGATTCTGACATGACTGCCAGAGGTTTGCAAAGGTTGGATGCTCTAAATCGCGAAAGATGGCGACTAGGTTGCAAAAACCAGCTGACCCCTGCATGCGGGGAACCTCTGCTGGGCTCCAGAAATAGGAAGCACATTCCTGGAGCAAAATGATGATGATGATGATAATTATCGCATTTTTGTTAAAGAGATGCTGCTCGAAATTGGCTTTATTGAAATCGGTTTTATCAGTTCAAATTGGCCCGCTACAAGCCACATTATTTGTTTAATTTTGATTCAGAAAAAATAGGAACACGTACGATAAAACTCGCCTACACATATGCAAGTTACGACAAAGGGTCACAAAGGTAACCTTGTATGTTCTACTAAACTAAAATAACGAGGTAACAACAGCAGAGTGAAAACAAAACGGAGAGTAACGACTTCAAGCGGTAACGTGTGAAAATCAAAAAAGTATTGGAAGGAGTTTATTAGGAGTTGCGGCAGAATATTTGCTTAAAAAACAGCACTGAAGCACTGCCGCTTTTTCGGTTAAAAAAACAGCGGCGCTGCCGCTTGTCGCTGGTGACGAAAAAAAGCAGTGTCGCTGCCGCTATCGCTACCGAAAAAGTAGCGGCGCTTGTAGCACCGCTGGTGAACAGCGCCGCTGTGCCCATCACTGTCAAGCTGTAAGCAGATGCTGGATAAGCCAAACAATAGGGTCTGATAGTGATAATGGTATCATATGTGATACCACCACCGTCATTCTGGCAGAATAAAAAGCATCATTTTAGCAGAAAGTGTTGCCAGACGAAAACAAACAAAAAACAAACAACGTCGTTGCGTTTAATCGGTGCTGCCCACAATTAAATCAAAAAACAAACATTAAAGTCACCTAAAAGAAACAAACATTTCCTCTGAAGCGCAAGCAACAAAATACTCACAGAGCTGGACAGCGCTGTTTCGAGCTTTTAGCTCTCATCGGCAGCCCTCAGCTTTTCTAATAAAGTTATTCCCCAGCTGTTGTGTTTTTTTATTACAAAATTACGACAAACAAACAAAACATGTCACAATTGTTTTCAATGTTAATCAATTTTAATCTTTTTATTCTTTAATTGAAGGTATGCAGACGCAGTGCAGTGCAGACGTATTTCTATTTCTCTCTAAATTGTGTCAACAGCTAATGCTAACATTAGAATGACAGGCAAGGTTAGGAAAAACCAAAACATGAAAGATGTTTCCAGCTCTAGTACTGGTTGCAAAGAGCAAAGCAACTTTACTGAAGCTGACCGACAAAAATTAAGCAAAATTTATCATACGGTTGAAAACCTGACGAGGCAAGTCTCAAATCTACAAAGAAGCCTGAAGAGAAGCAACAAGAAAATCAAAGAGCTTAAATTAGAAAATGAACAACTCAAGCAAGCCGTAAACATGAACATTCAAGAGATTGATAACTTAAAACAATACTCCAGAAGAGAGAATATAAGGATTCATGGTGTGCCTGGGCCTCAGGGGAAAAAAGATGATGGAGAAGAAGTGGTTGTTGAGCTGGCTGAAAAACTAGGTGTCAACATTGAAAGGTACGATATACAGAGGGCCCACCGTTTGGGCAGAAAACGATCACCATTGGCAAAACCTCGTCCAATAATTGCCAGGTTTGTCAAATACAAGCATCGAAACGACATTTTGTTTTCAAAATCAAAGCTGAAGAATTGCAATATTGGAAAATTTAATAATGCGTTCATTACAGAAGATTTGACCCCACTTCGCTCAAAACTTTTGAACTACGTTAAAAATGACTGCGATGGAAAATTCGTTCTCTGCCATACATATAACGGCAGAATACGAATGAAAAGGTCTGCTCGTGAGCAGGGTGTCTTGACTGATGGTGGTAAAGACGAGGGTACCGGCAACTGGATCGTGATTTCGTCCCCAGATGATCTATTTCGCCTGGATGTAGATGTGGATTTTGCTAAATTGAACTACAAACCACTGCTTATTAATAGGGATGACCACTGTGACAGTGTAAGTAGTGATTCTAGCAGCGAAAACGATGTTTAGTTTGTTAGCTGCTCGTAAAACTAGCTTTTGGTATGTACTATTGCACTAAAAACTCTGGAAAAATGGAGAACCAACCTATTTGTATTGTGTGTGCGAAATCATGCGTTACCGCAAAAGACTACACGACCTGCCCTAATTGTTCGCGTAGTTTGCACAAAACCTGTTCGACTTCTAAAATTCGAGATAATCCATTTGAAAACAAACACCCAGTCAGCAGTTGTTTGCTTTGCGATTCGCGAATAATTAATGCAAGCCATGATAAACATTTTGATTCAATGAGATCTGAAAACTTTACTTTAGGAATTTGTGATGATAACCCAAATTATTGTGATTTTTTTGACAATTGCGTGTATCATGATGTTAAGCCGTTAAATAATGTGGTAAATCTTAAAACAGATGAGCTATTTATCTTGCATTTTAATGTTCGTAGTCTGCAAAAGAATATTGACAACCTAATTACCCTTTTGGCTACTTTTTCTGAAACACCGGATATCATTGCAATATCAGAAACAAAACTTACACATGGTCAACCATTCGTAAACGTTGACATTACTGGATATGATTTCATCCATTGTGCTAGCATAACAAAAGCTGGTGGGGTCGGTTTTTACGTAAAACAAAACTTATCTTACAAAGAAAAATCTGACATTAATATTAATTTAAATTTTGTGGAAAATATGTGGATTGAAGTTGAAACTAACAACGGACCAATAGTGATAGGGGTAATTTATTGACATCCCACAACACTTGTGAATGACTATAAAAGCTTTTCAACAAATTTATGTGACCATTTTGCTGGTCTTCGTGATAGTAACACTGTCTTTTACGCTGTCGGTGACTATAACATTCACTTAATGCAAATTAATGGCAATCACAACTTTCGAAAATACGTGAACAATATCTTGAGCACTTCGACCAAGTGTGCCATTGATCTCCCGACCCGCATAACTGATCACTCGAAAACATTACTGGACCACATCCCTCAAGCTCCGTGCTTGCATGGATTTGATAGCCCGAGGCTTTCTCTACATGGTGCAATTCTAGCTTTGGGTGCCCTATCACCAGGGGTGCCAGCACAACGATTTTACCAAAAACATCAATTTTTGGCAAAAAACGATTTTTGCACCCCCGATTTCCAACTCTTCCGATTTAACGTTTCGACACCCCTCAAGCTCCGTGTTTGCATGGATTTGGTAGCCCGAGGCTTCCTCTACATGATGCAATTCTAACTTTGGGAAGAATGGTTTTACTAAAAATATCAATTTTTGCACTCGCGATTTCAAACTCTTCCGATTTAACTTTCGGACACCCCTCAAGCTCCGTGTTTGCATGGATTTGGTAGCCCGAGGCTTCCTCTACATGATGCAATTCTGACTTCGGGCGCCTCATCATTAAGGGTGCCAACACAACGATTTTACCAAAAACATCAATTTTTGGCAAATGAACGATTTTTGCACCCCCGATTTCCAACTCTTCCGATTTAACGTTTCGACACCCCTCAAGCTCCGTGTTTGCATGGATTTGGTAGCCCGAGGCTTCCTCTACATGATGCGAGCTTAGAAGAAAAATTAGACAAATACGATGACAACATTGCTGAGTTTAACGAAAGATTGGCTAAGCAAGACAATAAAATCAAAAATATCAGCAACGATCTTGAAGAGAAAGTTTTTTTGACTGATTGTCACGAACTCCGTGATCGAATAGCTAGGTTAGAGTTTGAAAGAAACGAAGCAAATAAATTGGAATTGCAACGAGAATCCTACTCCAAAAGGCTAAACTATCTCATTCATGGCTTAGAGGAGGTTGGTTCTTCTGCATGGGAAACTAAAACTCAAACTCTTGACATATTCAATAAGTTTATGACCGACGGACTTGGCTTTGACCCAAAGTCAATCTCGCTGGTAGATATACACCGTCTGCCTCAAAGACCTATTGTTAAACAGGGAAGTAACATTACAAGACCTATAGTAATCAAAATAGCAGCAGCAATTGATAAACACATCGTAATGAGCAACCTCAAAAACTTAAAAGCATATAATTTAAAAAAGCAAGTTGGTTTTGGTAACGAGCACTTTCGTGCCCATTCATCACATTGAAATAGCTCAGTATTCATCACTGATCACTTGCGGAAGGAATTTTATGAAAGAAAGAAGAAGTTTATGTCAGCCTTCAAATCTGCCTGCAAATTGGTAAAAAACAAGACGGGCAATTCACAAAGGAGAATACTGTTTGTTTATGGACGATAAACTAGTCACTATGTAATGATATTATTCGTTTAAACCTTTGTTTGGCAAAACGTGACAGGTTTGTTTTCTGTATATACTATGACAATTCGAATTTAATTTGAACCTTTTTTTTTGTATGTATGGCATGGACTCGACAACATAATGTTTGCCCTGGAAAGGTGCGCCAGTGAGATAATTCGATACGGCTCTAATACAATCATGCAGCAGTGCTATAATAGTCATGTTTTGACCATAACTCTGCTACTGTGTTAATATTATATTTTATAATTAGCTAATTATATAATCTGATTAAAAAAAAAAAGTAGTAACATTATCATTCTAGTTTGGGATAGAACTAGTTGGCGCATTTTATTCCAGCACTATATTACTGTTATTTAAATATTGCATTGCGCACTTGCCTCTTACTTCGGCAGCTGTTAATTACAATCCACCTGAACTAGTCAACTGCTCTCAAATGGAGCGGCTGAATTTGAACGAAGGGGAGCAACTTGTTAACCTCCTTGGCCCGGGTCCCGCAGCCACACAAGATGCCAACAATTTTTCTGATACTGAGAATTTGTGTGACAAATTTTATAAATCTCTTAATCAAAACATAAGTAATTGTGAATACTTGAAGTAAGTGAATACTTCTCAAATTGTAAATGGTTGCTATGATGACGCTTTGATACTAATGCATGTCAACATTCGATCTCTTCACATGAATTTTGATCTTCTCTATGAATTTATCCAATCTCTTCAATTTATCCCTCAAATCATCTGCATTACAGAAACACGCATCAAATTCCAACCACAAATTAATGTCTCAATCCCAAACTACGGCTTTGCGCATGTAAACTCAAATTCCAATGCTGGTAGTGTTGCTATGTATATTCATAAAAACATTACCTATCATGTAATTGAAAACCCAATTCAAATGTGTGATTCTGAATGCTTATGGATCAAAATTAAGAATTTTGACGCCAAATTTACATTAGGCGTAGTTTATAGACATCCTCGTGCGCAAACTGCCGATCAATTTTTAGAGGACTTATCTAAATGCCTCGATTCTCTGAACAAAGATTCTGAATACTATTATATTTTGGGTGACTTCACTATCACTTTGGAAATCGAAAAAATATTCCTCTTTCAATGCGCTATTTAAATATGTTGATTAGTTACGGTGCGTTCCCTTTAATCACTAAACAAACCAGAGAAACCGAAAATTCCTCATCCATTATAAATCATATCATTTCCAATGATATTAAACATCCTATTTTGCCTGGAATTTTTGAAACATGTAATGTCTGTGATCATTACCCAATCTTTTGCAAAATAGGCACTCTCAAGACAAAAAATAATAATGTTAAGACTGGATCTGGTTTTTACCGCAACAAATCCAAATTTGATACAGAACTCTTTGGTCACGATTTACACTTTTCCCGGCAAAGATTTTTTCTCGAACTCCCACCATTAACGGATGAAAACTTTAATAGTATTTTTAGCGATTTCGATAAAATTGTGTCGCAAACAATTGATAAACATGCTCCACTGAAATTGTGTTTGCGTCGACAGCATAGACTACTTAAAAAGCCTTGGATCACGAAGGGAATTTTGATTTCCGACCGCAAAAAGAATTCCATGCTTAAATCTCATTTTATTAATGGCAACGAAACCCAAAAATTTATTTTCGGGCAATATTCTAACAAGCTAACCAAAATTAAGACTGCATCTAAAAGAAATTATTTCAAACTTGAAGTTGAAAAAAACAAGAATGATCCGTGAAAAATTTGAAATATTATTCGATTATTACTCCCCTCTAAGTCTAAACAATCATTAAATACTCAGAGTAATGATTTAGAAACTGATAGTAATAACTTCGTTGAATTAGCTGAAAACTTCGATAAGTTTTTTTGCTCAATTGGAGAAAACTTAGCAAAAGATATACCATGCCAAGATAACAGAAAATTTATGAGTTACTTAAAAAATCGAAATTCATCTAGTATGTTTTTAAAAGCACCTAACCTCTATGAAATCATTGATTCTCTAAAATCCTGAAGCGTGAACAAAGCCGTAGGGCAGGATAATATTCCAGCTTTCTTTATTAAAACAGCCAACTTGGTAATCGCTCCTTATCTTCTTATACTTTATGATCATGCTTTTTCAAGAGGGATTTTTCCAGATATTTTAAAGATCGCCAAAGTTTTCCCGGTTCATAAAAATGGTAACAAGAATGATCCAAACAACTACCGTCCCATTTCTATTCTTTCCACTTTTTCTAAAATTCTTGAAAAACTGATATATCAAAGATTAACTAAATTCTTGGGCAAATATAATAGTTTAATCTCCTCGCAATATGGTTTTCAATGTAACTTTTCCACTATCCATGCTATAACTGACATTGTAACTTTAACACATGATAACATCAACATTAAGCACTATACGGCTTTATTTTTTTTAGATTTAAAAAAATCCTTTGACTCTGTTTGCTATTCGACTCTTCTAGCCAAACTGGATCATTACGGCATACGTGACCAGACCCTTAAATTAATAAAATCTTTTCTACTTAGGAAGCAATTTGTCTCCATAAACAAAATACAATCTTTACTAATGACAAATCCTTTCGGTGTCCCTTAGGGATCAACATTAGGTCCATTATTATTTTTATTATACGTTAATGATTTACTTAATTCAACTAAAACTATTTCCAGATTATTTGCGGACGACACCTGTTAACTGTTCATCATTCAAATTTAAGCAATTTCCAAACTGAGCTAAATTTGGAACCGATAAGGCTTTCAGAATGGTGCAAATCTAATAAGTTAACAATTAATCCCTCAAAAAGCCAACTCCTCGTTATATCCACAAGAATGAATGAGTTAGTGACGGATTTTGATGAACTCCTGAACGATACTACTGTCCCCCTTTCTAACTCTGTCAAATATTTGGGGGTAACACTTGACTCCAAGTTAACTTTCGAGAGTCACATTAAAATCTTAGAAACCAACTTGTCCAAAGCTGTTGGTATTATTTGTAAACTAAAATTCGTTCTTCCTAAAGATGCATTAATAAAACTTTATCATGCACTTTCCACCCACATTTGTTATATGGTCTAGTTATTTGGGGATCAACGTATCCGACCTACTGTATTTGATGAAAATAAGCACTCTTCAAAATAAAGTAGTAAAACTGGTAGGGGGTGGTGCCTTTTAAGACAGAGCTACGTCATTTTACTACAAACTTAACATTCCAAAATTGACCGATTTGTACAAAATTGAAATATCAAAACTAATGTACAATATTGTACACAAGCCTCGACATCTTCTGAATAACTTTTCCAAATATTTTGAAAAGGCATGCAAAATTTCACACAGATCAACGAGATTTACTACTCAAGAAAATGATCTTTTATACATTCCACGATTTTGATCTAACAGATTGCAAAATAGCATTAGATACTAGGGCGTCAAAATTTGGAATTCCATTCTTCATTCAATACGTTTGCTATCTCCAATTTCTTTTAAGGTAAAATTGAAAAACTTTTTTGTGGAATCATACGAGTCTTAGAATTTAGGATTTCAACCTAACTTGTTGAATTATTTCAATAATATAACTCACACTTTTTCTCATGTATTTTTTATTACCTCTAACTATTATCAAAAATTATAATATGTTGGCATCTGGGTGGCTGCTTGACTCGATGACCCATAAGGTCTTTTCGCAGCTTCCTTGTCGTGAAAACTGATTTTTAAGAGGTGCATGAGCCTTGATTGTTAATATCGTATATTGTAGAGTTTGTGATTTCTGTTTCTGTAATATTTTAGTTACAGACAAAAACAGAAATGACTTGACTTGATGCAATTCTAACTTCGGGCGCTCTATCCCCAGGGGTGCTAGCAAAACAATTTTACCAAATAACAATTTTACCAAAAAAACCTTAACAATTTGATGCTAGTCTAGATGGATTGGAACGACTCTGTAACAGTGAATTACTACTTGTATGCGAGTGGATGACTTCAAATCGTTTGGCTCTTAATCCTTGCAAAGCTCAAGCTTTGCTAATTTCCCACCGTAAAATTAATTCTAAGACTTTCAGCTTGGCTATAAACAATATCCCGATTGATATCACCCCAACAGCCAAGTATTTGGGCATAGAAATCGATTCAAGTTTGTCATTTACAAATCAAATTAACAAAATTGAGGCCAAAACATCAACAGCATTGGGTATTCTGTTTCGGCTTCAACATTTTGCCCCTAAACAAATATTGATCTCGGTTTACTACTCTTTAGTCTACCCTCATTTATGCTATGGAATAATTGTTTGGGGTTCTACATCTAACTATCTTCTAAACAGACTTCAAGTACTGCAAAACAAATGTCTTCGAGTTATTGAAGGTTGGCAATTCAAACAAAAAATTAAACCATTGTATGAAAAGTATGATTTTCTCAATATTAACCAAATTCATTTCTTCGAAGTAGCTAAATTTATGTATTACAGTGTGCATCGCCTACAGCCTGCGATATTTGATGATTACTTCAAATTTGTGAGTAGTGTTAGTAGACATCGCTTGAGAAGCGTGAATGACGACAAACTCTATCTACCCTTTTTCAAAAACAAATCTGGTCAAAATTCAATAATATTTAAAGGGGTTAAAATCTGGAATTCTCTACCAAAAAACATTAGAACTCTTCCCTTAGTTAAATTCAAAAAGAGCTGCCATCAATACGCGAAAAACTACATCGAACAAGTAATGCTTGCAAAACTTTGCATAACTTGTAATCTAATCGGGTGTAAAACAGTGACTTCGCAAACCACAACTCTTAATTTAGCCAATTGCATATGCCAACAGGAGTTTGTTGAACCGAAGACTGAAAAGTCCCTTCCAGACTCCTGGTCGCTAAGTGTTTATTTTATTTTCATTTGTTGATTATGTAAATTTATTATTTGGAGTTGCACTTTTATGGCAAAATAAATATCTCTGTCTCTGTCTGTCTTACCAAAAAGATCAATTTTTGGCAAAAAAACGGATTTTGCACCCCCAGTTTCCAACTCTTGCGATTCAACCTTCCGACACCCCTCAAGCTCCGTGTTTGCATGGATTTGATAGCCCGAGGCTTCCTCTACATGATGCATTTCTTATATGGGGCGCCCCATTACCAAGAGTGCCAGCTGAACGGTTTCACCAAAAACATATATTTTTGGCAAAAAAAAAACGAGTTTTGCACCCCCGATTTCAAACTTTTCCGATTTAACGTTCCGACACCCCTCAAGCTCCGTGTTTGCATGGATTTGGTAGCCCGAGGCTTCCTCTACATGATACAATTTTAACTTTGGACGCTCCATGATCAGGGGTGCCAATACAACGGTTTTACCAAAAACATCAATTTTTGGCAAAAATTCCATTTTTGCACTTGCAATTTCAAACTCTTCCGATTTAACTTTCCGACACCCCTCAAACTCCGGGTTTGCATAGATTTGGTAGCCTGAGGCTTTCTCTACATGATGCAATTCGAACTTCGGGCGCCCCATTACCAGGAGTGCCAGCTGAACGGTTTTACCAAAAACATCATTTTTTGGCAAAAATCCAATTTTTGCACCCCCGATTTCAAACTCTTCCGATTTAACGTTCCGACACCCCTCAAGCTCCGTGTTTGCATTTTTTTGGTAGCCCGAGGCTTCCTCTACATGATGCAATTCTAACTTCGGGCGCCCCATGACCAGGGGTGCCAGCAGAACGGTAGTATTTTGATTGAGTTGTTTTCGGTCAATTTAATTTTGCGGTCTCTACGCTTCTAAAGATGGCAGTCCAGGCGGTCTTTTAGGGAAGTGTACTTCTATAGTAACAATCTATTGGATTTTTTTCTTTAACTCGAGGTAAATACGACACTTTGACAATTCGACAGCGTCCCCTCTGTGTTGTAGTGGTTAGGGCGAGCGTTTGGTGAGTCTCGCGGTCGAGTTCGTCTTGGGCTCTGTTTTTTCCCTTTTTTGTCAGAAGTTTGCAATCGAGTTAGGGTTCGGGCAGCGATGTTAGATCGAAGTGCAAAAAAAGGTTACACTTTTTACTTATGCCACCGGGCGAATTAAATATCTGTTTTGAGAAAGGATGGGCTCACACTTTTACCTAACGTATTAACCAGCAGATCTCACTGCACATCACGCTGGTTTATGAATTGTGAAGATGCTGCAATGTACAGTAGTTTGTGGGAGGTGCTGCTATCACTAACTAGTATGCTGCTGCACTGCACTAAATAGTAGGCCACGTTCTCAAACTTCAAATTAATAGCGGCCCAGCGTGCCCGCCTTAAATTACAAAGTTTGTAAAAATATATCAGTACAAGGAATACGCTTGTGAAATAAACAAAGAAACGTCAACACAAGTTCAGACCGGGTCTGAACGGAATTGTTAGAACCTAAAACCCAGTTAAGGAAATATAGATATTGGCCAGATGAGTGGAGTTTGAATTAAACATTTACAATATTGGCCAGAGATGGATTTTGGAATATTTGGAGGTGGAAAAAGACTGCCAGACTTTTGCAAGTTACACAAAGCAAAGATTAAACAATTGAGCACTCAGTCCGTGGACGAAGCTGTAACGTACGCCACAAAGAGCTGTTCGCCGATAGAGTCCCTAAAAATGGAAGACCGAAGCACGGGTCTCTTTTGATTCCGATTGGATCCCCTGCTGCCCAAAGCATTTACCAAGTTGCCTTGACTAGAAGACAGCGAAGGAACATTTCGGTTTTTGAGTCAAGCTGCTGGAGGTGGAGTCGAGGACACAACTTTCGAGGCCAAGGCCGAGGACTCTAAAAAAAATCCGCAGCCAAGGCCAAGAACCGACTTTTCGAGAACGGACCCTCTCCAGGCCAAGGACAGGAATGGTCGAGGCCAAGGACCGTGGACACAATTTTTTTAACTTATAGTTGATAAATTTTCCATAATTTTTAAACGCGAAAGTGCTCAAGATATTGCATTTTGTTAAGTTTTTGATGATAATTCGAAAATAATAGTTTTTTAAAATAATAATAAATGTCATTTTAATTTTTTACACTTTAGCAGCTGATGTTGATTACGTGCCGTAGCGGTATTGTGATAAAGAAACAAGGACATAGCCCGTGAATAAAATATAACTAAATTATAAAGGTAGAAATAGTTAATTTCAAGGCCTTAGTTTTATCAGTTAGGGCCCTGATGCAAACGTCCACTACTTGTGTCCTCGACTCCACCTCTGCAATGAAGTTGTGTTTCACATATTCCTGAAAGAGGGCCAATTGTAGTGTCGAAAACGTTCGCTTAATAATTTTTTTAATTGTGAATAATGTAAATACAAGAAACAGGCCTAAAAATGCACGAAGCCTTCCGGTTGCTGAATATTGCCACTGTTTGGTACAATTCAAAATTGTTTGTGTTTGGAACCCCAAATTTCTTATTATGATTTTGGACGGTTTGGTGCTTTGCACTTTGTATCCCATGCACAGGAAGTGTTAGCAGATATAACAAAAACAATTTTCTACAATGCTTTTTGCCACCTTGTTCTCCGATTAGGGCAATTTCATTTACCATTCAAAATAGGTTTTATTATGACTTGGTTTAGTTGGCAATCATATGGTATTATTTTTCAAATAAGGAAAGGAAACAACGAATTGGCAGACTGTCAGTTACGTGGTTCTTTGTTTGGGAATTATCTTTTTTTTTAAATAATGCTGTCCTCGATCCGAAGACAGCTCATTTTCGAGGACTTGTAGGCTTTGAGGCCAAGACCAAGGACTAGAGCTTCGAAGCCAAGCCTTCAAAATGTGTCCTGTAGGTCAAGGACATTCTCGAGGACTCCACCTCTGCAAGCTGTCACCTGCCCACCTGTCTACCATACACGGTGGAAGCTTCAGACTATCCCTTTAATCGCTAAACGTCACGCGAAGATCGAAGTTGTGAATACCAAGTTTTATGTTCTTTGGTTTGACCTGACCGGAAATCGAATCCAAGTATACCATTTCAGTAGCAGACGCTCTATCCACTCGACTGCTAATTGGTTATTTCAACAAGCGATGAAGACCAAAACAAAACGGTTTTCTGCTGAAAAATAACGCTACAGTAAGTTTCCGGCGATTTTAGACATATTGAAAAAAAGAACTACTGCGAAAATACCTCTTCTGTGGGTCAAAGTAAAAATCAATGTAAAAACAGTTCGTTCGTCTGGTCGTTTGAGCTTCTCGTCAAATGTCCGCGCATAGGCGTAGCCAGGATTTTTGATTAGGAGGGGCCCAAACTACAAATCGCCTGAAATGACGTCATCAGAAGCTTCAAAAAAGGAATTTTTGTGGGGGCAAAGATATCGTAGAATGGAAGATCAGAAGCCGCGTCCTGGAGTGGGCACGTAACTAGGAACTTGTTCAAAGAGAGGGCTTAACCCAAAAGTTAAAATGTGAAAATGTCTGAATGGGGAGACGTGTTGAGTGAAGAAGTGTAATTCAAACGTATCACAGACAGGACAGCCGTCTTGCGATTTTTCGTAATTTTTTGGAAAAAATAAGCTACAGTATTTAATATCATTGGATCACATTTTGCTCGTATTCAGAGCCATTTGAAAGTACGAGATTTTTAACATTTGAAAAGCAATTGAAAAAATTAAGTTGTTCAGTCCTTCTTTGCTTGCAATTTAAATTCAAAGCACGTTTAAAACCTTGAATTTTGGGGTTAAATTTTGTGAGTGATTTGGCCCAGGTAGGGGGAAGTAAAGTACATTGCCTTCTGCAATATTTTAGCGGTAAATAACAATCCACTCGAAAATTTTCCTTCGAGATCATTGGTTTTCCATGAAAACAACCAGTTATAGGAGTACATATACAGCCAGGAGTCTCAGGCCCTCTCAATTCAAAAATTTGTTCAATGAGCATTCCCCTTACTGTAGCTAATTTTTTATCAAAAGAATCTTGTCGCATAAAAACTGGCAAGGTGGAGGCGAATTGTTATTGAAAAATGTACAATAGATGGTTACGCCTACAAACCATGT
This sequence comes from Trididemnum nubilum, assembly GCA_963965965.1. Lineage (NCBI taxonomy): Eukaryota > Metazoa > Chordata > Ascidiacea > Aplousobranchia > Didemnidae > Trididemnum > Trididemnum nubilum. The sequence continues at coordinate 24,134,418 of OZ014474.1, forward strand.
TACTGCCCTGGCCGGATTTACGTTGAGTCGGGCCACTGGCGCTTTGGGATTTTTGTAATATCTTCCTGCCAAATACAGGTGAAGACCAAAAAAAGCTTCACGATGTGAGATCGGGGCCTCTGGCACTGTGCCATATGTTAAATTCGCTCCTGGTTATTGCATTACGTTCATAAAAAGGTTAGATGAGGGCCATAGTTAGTATTTTAGGATAACAACCCTTAATTTCACTCGGGTTATGCGTTTAAAATGGTTGGCAAAAATTAAATTGAGGGACCCGGGTCCTCTGGATCAGTATTATTGTTGGGGGCCCATTTAAATTGGAGGCCATTTAAATGTTGTTGTAGGGGGCCCATTTGAATTGGTTGGCAAAAATTAAATTGAGGGGCCCGGGCCCCCTGGAGCAGCATTATTGTTGATTACTCTAGTACGCGTGTACTGTTGCACGCAAAGATGCTAAAAGAAACTGAAACTAAAGAAACAATAGTATTTTTTGTGACATTTTTATCATAGGTAGCATGTTGATTGGGGGGGGGCCGGGCCCCCTGGGCCCGCCCCTTGGCTACGCCTATGTGTCCTGGCAGATTTCTTGCAGCCAGCTAGTTGTATCTTCATCCAGTCGGATCAGTTCATTTCTACCGTGGGATGGAGAGTAATTAGCTGCCTGTTTTGTGGTCTGCCGTTTGGTTTTCTGCACCGCATTTACATGCTGCAGTTGTTACCATATTCTATACCCGACTTGTGTGGGAAAAACAAAAATATCCAACCCCAGTTTGGTAACGGTTCAACTGGACCTAAAAATGTTTTGATACTTGAGCGATGCATTGTTGACGACAGAGCATCAATGTTGGGATGAATTGATGGAGTCTGGAGTTACGGTTACTTCATTTATAAAATCTGCTCTCATTAGCCCATGTAAAAAAACTCTTGTACAGAAAAGCTCCACTTTTTTTGGTTAATTTTAGGCATAGACCAAAAAGGTCATTGCTATGGGCTGGACCAAATTTTGCTCAACTTTCGTGTAAATGTGTGTCTTGGTTGGTCACTGGGTAAGGATTTGTTTTTCCAGGTTTGTGCTGTGATTTTGGCAAAAAAGAAGTGTTTTTAAAAGTAAAATTAGACTTATTGGTTTGAACATAGACTCTTTATTTAGTAGACTGTAGAAGCAGACGCGCAAAGAAAAAGAGAAGAGCATTGGAGAAAAAAAGTTTGCTCATATTGCAAAGATTTTTGGCGGTCACGCTTATTCGACTGATTTGATTGGACATATTCATAGAACTAGTCAACCGTGAGAAAAAAACATGCTGATCGGAAGAAACGGCATATTTTAGAACCAATTACCCGCGAAGAAAAAAAACAAAAAACTGGTGGTTTCCACAGCAAAATGACGGGATTGGCAAATAATTCTCAGTAAACAAAATTTTGGCTCTGAGCTCTTTACTGAGATTTTTTGTCAGTTTCCAATCTAAGAGTCTATGGCTTAAATTTTCTTCTTTTAGCACAAAGATATTTGACCTGGTGCACTTTAAACTGCAATAATAAGCCTACTGTCGCAGTCCCTGCTCCAGCCAATTACGTCGTAGAAGCAAGCAGCGAAATACCCACAAGCATGAAATAATTGGAACCGATAGCTTTTTAACCCTACACACCATCCATCTCGTGAAGCTGCGCAGTCGAGCCGGTTAAATTCAACTGGAGTGCTAGTTTTGAATCACTGCACTAGGCTGATCAAATAACTTTGGTAATTTTGATATTTGTCTTATAGGCTTCCTGTGTTTTGTGATAACTAGAGGAAATTGAGTTCGGGAAAAAACGCAGTAAACTGCAGAAGTGGAGCCGTGGACCCAACGGTCGAGGCCAAGGACGAAATTTTCGAGAAGAGACCCTCTCGAGGCCAAGGACAGGAAAGGTTGAGGGCATGACCAAGGTCACAATTTTGCTAGTGGTCTCCTAAAAAAAAGTCATCGCACAACAACTGAACATTTTTTGTAAAATTTCAGGATCTTTGAAAAAAAGGCACTCGAGCTGGAAACCGAAGTTAAGGTTCCGTTTTTTTTGGTTATTTTCCTTTTTGACAAATCAAAAAATAGCGCTGTCCTCGAACCGAGGTCAGGGCATTTTCGAGGATTGTAGGCTTCGAGGCCAAGGCCGAGGACTTGAGCTTCAAGGCCAAATATTACAAAATTTGTGCTCGTAGACTCCACCTCTAGTAAGCTAGATTAAACTTTGCAGCTTTTAAAAGTCTACAAGTAGGCTACTTAACTGGTAGGGTAGCAGCTAAGCCTAGTGATAGATCTATTGCAGATTGGTCGTAATCAAACAATCTATTCCATCAAAAATTTGAAAGTTAAAAAGAATAAAACAAAAATAAAGAATATTCATTCGCACATTTTTAATTATTTACTTTTACGAGAAGCTAGTCATTCAAAACTCACGCAGGCAGCCGCAATGAAGCATAATGGTACGTCGCTTTCGTAAGCGAAAAAGCTGCTGCTACGTAATTGCTATCCCTCAGGCTGGCATTGCTGCCCCAACCCTAACTGTAATGCAAGGTTTTCAAGCAAAAAAAAAGATTGAACCCTGCATTTTCTTTCCCGCTCCTGCATACTGCTTCTATTCTTCGTTTACTTCCATTCCACACTTTTGTAACTCAAGCGCGAATCGAACCCAGGTGCGATGGTTGGATGACAAACGCATAAACCACTAGACTACGCAGGTCGCAGCAATGCAGCAGCAAAATGTCGTATTTAAACCAAATGTATGAGAAAAAGGCAATAGAGGGTTACGCTTAAATGCGGCTGCCTACGTGACTTTTGCATGACCAGCTCCTACTTTTACTTTTTAAGGGTTTGGATTAGACTTGGTTAGGCTATTGTGCGTTCCTAGCATTATCCCAGCGTCCACACAAGCGAGTACACCACCTAATGGTTGATTTAAAAGTATATTTAAAAGCTGACATGATTGCAACAAATTGCGGATAAAAGAAATGCAAATACCTTTTAATGTACGAGTCAAAAAATTTTGAAATACCCTCAAAAACTAAAAAAAAAACAACAATTTTGTTTGGCAAAAAATTAGTTCTCAATGCCTTTTTAACTAAAGGTATAGGCTAGTGTTGGTCTTGGAAAGGGCTGCCCAAACTGTGGCCCGCGGGCCACATTTGACTCGCGAAGCTGTTTTGTGTGGCCCGGAAGGTCTTTATGCAAGGTTGATTTCCTCATGGAAAAACTTACCATTTTGTGGCAAACAAAAAGACGGTCTAAACCAAAATCTTCTCCTGTCTGGTTTTCCCAAAATCAGTTCGGATTTGCGGCGAAGACTTTTTTTTGGTCTTCACCTACTTTTTGGGACAGATTCCCGTACTACTGGTCGAAGTGAGCACTGATTTTGTACAACAAACCTGCAAACGATTAAAATTATTAGGAGTTTAATCTTGGTAAAAATGCATGTGGCCTGAAGCAACTTTTCTCCTGTATGTAGCCCGTACCAATAAAAAGGTCAGGTAGCCCTGGTTTAGGAGCTATAGACTTAGTGGCTGGCTTTTAAGACATTTTGGATTTCTTGTACAAGACAAGTAATAATACTTGTCGCAACAATGCTACCGCGTACCTCTGGTGCTACAAAGATTTTTTAAAGTTTCAACAGCCTAAAAGCCTCAATGGCAAATTAGTTTGTCAAACTTTCAAAGTAATGTGCTGAGAAGACAATGTCGAACGAGTGTTTTTTATGAGGCGCCAAATGTAAATTGCCTGCACGCACACCGAGTCACAACTAAATGAGTGCTGAAGCAACTACTTGAGAATGCATGAACACATAGGTTGTCCCGGATTCGATTTACTCTCTGAACCTCCCTCTCGCAGGCCCTTAGTAAAAGAGAAGGGCCAGAGGAGGTTGTCTGGGCAATTTTTTTAGCCCAAATATTTCATAGGCTTAGCAGAGGTGGAGTCGAGGACACAAGGCTTGAGGCCAAGGCGAAGGACACAAAAAAGCCGACACCAAGGACTAAAGACACAGGCGCAAGTGTTCTCCAAAAAAAAAATGGTCTTCAAAAATTTAAGAGATCTCCAAAAGAGAGAAACAAAAAAGGTCTTTGCAAATTTTCCGCGAGGAAGCTTTTTCCTACATAATTTGAAAAATGAACAATTCCCTACTATTGTAGGAACATAGGCGTAGCCAGGATTTTTGATTGGGGGGCTCAAACCACAAATCACATGCAATGACGTTATCAGAAACTTCAAACGAGAAATTTTTTGTGGGGGCAAAGATATCGTAGAATGGAAGATCAGAAGCCGTGGCCTGGTCTTGGCACATAACTACGCACTCGTTCAAGGGGGAGGGCCTAAACCAGTATTTAAAATAATAAAATGTTTAACTTGGGAGACGTGTGTTGAGTAAAGAAGTGTAATTCAAACGTATTGTTGACGGGGGTCTGGGGGCTTCGCTACCAGCCGCTGTGCGATTTTTGGTAATTTTTTGAAAAAATAAGCTACAGTATTTAATATCATTGGATCACATTTTGCTCGTATTCAGAGCCATTTGAAAGTACGAGATTTTTAACATTTGAAAAGCAATTGAAAAAATTAAGTTGTTCAGTCCTTCTTTGCTTGCAATTTAAATTCAAAGCACGTTTAAAACTTTGAATTTTAGGGTTAAATTTTGTGAGTGATTTGGCCCAGGTAGGGGGAAGTAAAGTACATTGCCTTCTGCAATATTTTAGCGGTAAATAACAATCCACTCGAAAATTTTCCTTCGAGATCATTGGTTTTCTATGAAAACAACCAGTTATAGGAGTACATATACAGCCAGGAGTCTCAGGCCCTCTCAATTCAAAAATTTGTTCAATGAGCATTCCCCTTACTGTAGCTAATTTTTTATCAAAAGAATCTTGTCGCATAAAAACTGGCAAGGTGGAGGCGAATTGTTATTGAAAAATGTACAATAGATGGTTACGCCTACAAACCATGTTACTGCCCTGGCCGGATTTACGTTAAGTCGGGCCACTGGCGCTTTGGGATTTTTGTAATATCTTCCTGCCAAATACAGGTGAAGACCAAAAAAAGCTTCACGATGTGAGATCGGGGCCTCTGGCACTGTGCCATATGTTAAATTCGCTCCTGGTTATTGCATTACGTTCATAAAAAGGTTAGATGAGGGCCATAGTTAGCATTTTAGGATAACAACCCTTAATTTCACTCGGGTTATGCGTTTAAAATGGTTGGCAAAAATTAAATTGAGGGGCCCGGGCCCCCTGGAGTAATATTATTGTTGGGGGCCCATTTAAATTGGAGGCCATTTAAATGTTATTGCAGGGGCCCATTTGAATTGGTTGGCAAAAATTAAATTGAGGGGCCTGGGTCCCCTGGATGAATATTATTCTTGGGGGCCCATTTAAATGGGGGCCATTTAAGTATTGTTGTTGGGAGCCAATTTAAATTGGTTGGCAAAAATTAAATTGAGGGAGCCCAGGTTCGCTGGATCGATATTATTGTTGGGGCCCTATTTAAATTGGGGGAATTTTAATATTGTTGTAGGGTCCATTAAAATTAGTTGGCAAGAATTAAATTGAGGGAGCCCGGCACCCCTGGATCAATACTATTGTTGGGGGCCCATTTGAAATTGGGGCCATTTAAAAATTGTTGTAGGGGGCCATTTAAATTGGTTGGCAAAAATTATATCTAAGGGCTCCGGGCCACGTGGATCAATATTATTGTTGGGGCCCCATTTAAATTCGTTCGCAAAAATTAAATTGAGGGGCCCGGGCCCCATGGATCAATACCATTGTTGGGGGCCCATTTAAATTGGGGCCATTTAAATATCATTGTAGGGGGCCCATTTAAATTTGTTGAAAAAAATTATATTGAGAGGCCCGGGCACCATGGATTGATATTATTGTTGGGGCCCATTTAAATTGGTTGCCATTCAAATATTATTGTAGGGGGTCCATTTAAATTGCTGGTCAAAAATTAAATTGAAGGGGCCTAGGCCCCCTGTATCAGTATTATTATTGGGACCCATTGAAATATTATTGTAGGGGGCCCATTTAAATTGGTTGGCCAAAATTAAATTTAGGGCCCCGGGCCCCCTGGATTAATATTATTGTTAATTACTGTTGTACACGAAGATGTTAAAAGAAACTGAAGAAACAGTAGTCTTTTTTGTGACATTTTTATCATTGGTAGCATTTCAATTGGGGGGGGGGGCGGGCCCCCCCTGGCTACGCCTATGTGCAGGAACCGATGCAAATGCACATCGCTCTATATGGGGATTCTCCGATATAAACCCTCGAGGAGATGATCTGCTACCGTACTGCGTTAGTGCAGACCTGAGTTTCTGTAATGTAGGTAATAAACCAACATTCAGAATTAAAACGCGTGAAGAGGTTTTTGACTTAATCTTAGTAAACCGGTGTGCGTGGGACCGAATAATTGGCTGGCATGTTAGTGTAACGTACGTGTCAAAATGACGCGTCCCAATGCGGTCTTCCGGCACGGTTGAACAACCTATCGAGCTACTCTATGAATTAATAAGTCAACCCGGAGAGTAGCTCGATGGGTTGTTCAACCGAGCCGGTCGGCCGGCATGGGGATGCGTCCTTTTGACACGTACGTTACATTAGCAACGTGTTCTCATTCTCAAATCATATGTACACCATATTATTATATTAGGATTACATGTATAATACGCTCCAGGTTAAAAGCAGAATCCAAAACTAGGCTAAAATGCTTCGAAATGCTCGTCGCACGTGCTGCAACAAGTACGTAGACGAACTCGAACGAAAATTAAATGAACGAATTTTACCACCAGTACCTTCCCTAAAAGAAGACATTGATATGCTGGCAAACAAGGTTCATTCAGTAGGCTAATACCTAAATCAACTAAATCATATGAAGCTGCTTGCCTATGCGAAAGTTGCTTCGTTAGAAAGATAACATTTGGTGGAAGTCTGAGATAGCAAGCCTTCGAAAAGAGGCTCGCCGTGCTCGGAGAAAAACCATTAAAACAAAACAAGAAGATTGGGAGGCTCAAAAGCTCGACCTAGCCTATTCCAAATAAGCTGTCAGAAGAGAAAAGCGCGATTCATGGTATCGCTTTGTAGAGAGCGTGAATAGTCAAACACCAACGGCTCGTCTGGTTATATTATTCGACGGAATGAAACAATGCATGCTAGCAACGTAATTAAACGCAACGGAAAATTTACGAAGTCTCCACTAGAAACTTAAAACTACCAGTGGTGTAAAGTAACGAAATACTTTTACTTGAGTAGATTACTTAAGTAGTTTTTTTCGGTAACGAGTACTTTTTTGAGTAGTTTTTTTTTAACTACTTTTACTTAAGTACTTTTAGTCTGAAGTAACGCTACTTAAGTACTTATTATTTGATAAAAGTACATAGTAGTTTTAAAATTTGAGCCGCAGTGTTGACTGCACTTTGACTGAGACATTTGCAGGCAATCATTCGTAAACGCGTAGTCAGGCTATTCTCCCTTGGTCCTTTCTTTCTTGAAGTTCCACGATTGTCTGCGCTCATGTGCTTTTGAAAATGATTGCATTTTTTCTAATCTAGTACCTGTAAGCTGTTGGAAATGACACAAGCGATAAAACAGTAGGATAAGATTTGTGTTTGCTTACATCGACTTCTTAATCAGGACTAGGAACCAAAGCTCTACCGAATAGTTAGCCTGCAACACCATAAGTTAACCTAACCATTTTAACACCAATAAAATGCAAACGAATTGACAGTTTTCCTGAAGTCATGAGTAGAGTTGGTAGGTTTGGGTGCATTTACAATCCAGCGGTTCGTAATTAGGGTGAAAGATCCACTCGCGTTTTGCTGTTGTGTAGGACTGGAGGATTAGGCAATTGCAGAAATTTATTGATAAGTGAAGATATGAGATCCTGGCAGGCGCATAGCCAGGAATTTACAATGGGGGGCTAATTCAGAGGCTGGAAAAAACATCCAACGATTTTATCCCAGATTTTGATCGGTTTTCACGCAGATTGAGTTGGTTTTGCAGTCCAAATTTAGGCGATCTCCAGAAAAAAAGGTCTTCAAAATTTTTTTCTGGCGAACTACAAAATTTTAACAATTCAAAAAATATTGTTATCCTCGAGCCGAGGACAGGGCATTTTTCGAGGACTTGAGACTTCTAGGCCAAGGGCTTAACCTTCAGAGGCCAAGGACTTTAAAATATGTCCTCGAGACCAGTGGCGGATTTAGGGGGGGATGCATCCCCCCCACCAGCCTAAAAGTTACGATTTTGGCCAAAAAATCAGCCTCTATTTCGAAAAATTAGGCTCCATTTCGGGATGCATCCCCCTCCACCAGCCTAAACCTAACGATTTTGGCCGAAAAATTACTCTCAATTCCGGTGAAAACCTTTTTTTTTTTTTTTTTTTTGGAGGCCACCTGTTTTTGGGTGGAAAACACGTTTGAATTTCCGATTTCGGCCGAAAAATCACTATCAATTTCGGTGAAGACATCCAAATTTTTGAGGGTTTGTACTTAAAATCCCCCCCCACCAAAATTTTCTAGATCCGCCACTGCTCGAGACCAAGGACGTCCTCGAGGACTCCACCTCAGCTGAGTAGCACTGTAGCAGTAAAACTTCATCATTGAGTAATAAACTGATGAAATGTTTAGTTTCTCTGTTCTTGAGAACAGTGTCTTGCAGTTTGAGAGCCTGGGGTTGAACTGATAAATATGCTGCTAAGATGGTATAGCCTAGTGGTTAGAGCATCTGTATATCAAGCTGAAAATTTGGGTTCAAATCTGGTCCAGTCAAGCCAAAGACTCAAAAATAGGTAGCCTACTGCAAACTGTATTTACATCTTCCTGCTTCACATTCTGCATTGAAGGTGATAATGTGCTGCTCAGTGCTTACATCTTTGTATGGTAGAGAGTGCTTACTCAGTGCTTACCCTAATATCACTTTGCGGTTTTTCTGGTCAAGGCAACACGGTGAATAAATCAGTAAAACTGGAAACAAACATGGTGGAATTCAGGAATTGCATGATAAACTTCGTCTAGGCAGGTTTTCTAAAGTGCAGCAAGTAAATTGAATTGGAATTAAATTAAGCTGTAGTCTAACCTACTAATGTGGCGACAGGACACTGGTATCACTCAATGTGTGACTGTGCTTCACTCGCAGTTTCAGTCATGTTTCTACCGGTTTCTATCTGCCTTCACATGTCGTGAAATAAAATCAATTAAAAAAAATTCACGATAATTTTTCTTCTTTAATCCAAAAAAAGTTTATCGCAGCTACTGAATTGGCTTTGGTGCGTGACTTTTGGCGCACTTTGTCGATATAGTAGGCTGTTTTCTAATAAGGCACTTCCACGGTGTTTTTACTTTTTAGCATATAAATTTAACAATGGCAGTGAATGAGTATTTGAGCAAATATTTTATGAATTGATTCCTTGAATATAGTAACAAAAAACCTGCACAATCTATATTTCATGACTTCGTAAGATAGTCAGGGGTTAGAAAATCAAGCGCTTGTGGCAGTGATGTGAAGGTAGTCGACCAGTTGTCATATATGTCAATTGAATAGTTTGTTTATTTTGCCTGAATACTGAATAAATTGAGTAGCGCAATAAATCATCTTATGCTATGTTAACAATCTGGAGAGCAACTACTGCTTTTGATAAACAAAAACATTTAAGAAACAAAGAAAATCGACATTAATTGGGGGTGCAACTCTCTAAAAAAAATTCTTAAATCAACTTTCCAAACTCGATTGGTTTAGCAGCGTAAAACAAAAACGAGATAAACTTTTTTTTTAATTTAATAGCATAAGTAAAAAAAAAAAAAGAATGGACTGGTTTTTCAAAATAACATGCTGTTACAAATAAAAAGCACTCGAAAACGCCAAAATGCATTTTTACAAAAATACTTTGACACCAATCCATGACATCACCAAGCGACGAGTTGTCAAACCAAAAACAAACACACGCTGCAACTAAAAAACATCAAAAGTATAAAAAACCTTCAATAATCAAAAATAGAGTTCGCAAAATTTTCCTGCTGTCACCCCTGATCATGGGGCGCCCGAAGTTAGAATTGCATCATGTAGAGGAAGCCTCGGGCTACCAAATCCATGCAAACACGGAGCTTGAGGGGTGTCGGAACGTTAAATCGGAAGAGTTGGAAATCGGGGGTGCAAAAATCGTTTTTTTTGTCAAAAATTGATGCTGATGGTAAAACCGTTAAGCTGGCACTCCTGGTCATTGGGCGCCCGAAGTTAGAATTGCATCATGCAGAGGAAGTTTTGAACATTATAATGCTGGGTTGTTTTTTCTTTTAGGTAATGATACTGATGTTTTTTTTTTCATTCAACAAGTTCATGGCTTTTTTTTATTTTTATTTTGAACATGAACTTTTGGGGTTATCTTTTTGGTTTATTTTTGGCAACACTATTTTGTTGAGTGCGCTTCAGAGGAAATGTTTGTTTCTTTTAAGTGACGTTAATGTTTGTTTTTCGATTTAATCGTTGGCATCACCAATAAACGCAACAATGTTTTTTGTTTGTTTTTGTCTGGCAACACTTTCTGCTGGAATGACGCTTTTTATTCCGCCAAAATGACGGTGGTGTGACACCAGTAGGCCTAATGAATTACCGGTAACCTACTGCTGACTCAGGGACAGTGTTTCCTCTAAGTTTTCACTTCCTGCGAAAATGCCGGAAATAGTGCAAACGTTCTAAACTCAATGCGAAAATGCCGAAAATTTTCTCATCTTTTTTTGTCCGGTTTGAATGTGATCTCCCCCCCCCCAAAAAAAAAAGGTCATCGCGCTGACGAAGGCATCTTTTCTCCGATTTTATGTTGATCTTCCCCCCCCCAAAAAAAGAAAAGGTCCTTCGTCTGAGTTCTGCAAGTTTTCTCTGCGATTTGTGCGACATACCAGAGCGTGGCACCGTGAACCGCAGCTGTCTACAGTTTTTGGCGGGAAACAAAAACGCCGGTTTTTAGCGAGAGAAAAACGCCGGAATTCGCAAAATTTCAGTGTGAAAATGCCGGAAAAAATTTCGCACTTTTTTGCGCTTATAGGGAACACTGCTCAGGGACAAGTAGTCTGGTACGGTAGGCCTATTTCAGACTTCAGCTTTTTGACGTGTAGTTAAGTCGAGGCTTTGGTTGAGTTCAGAGTTAGTTGCATATTCATATCCCCTCTATCCACTCGACCACAGATTAGTTGCATATCCCCTCTATCCACTCGACCACAGATCCTAACCGATCAGTGGTCGAGTGGATAGAGCGTCTGCAATTGAAGCGGTAGACTCGGATTCGATTCCGGTCGGGTCAAAGCAAAGATTATAAAAATTGGTTTTCACAGCTTTCCTGCTTGACGTTCAGCATTAAAAGGTACAGTGTGAAGCCTCCGCCATGTGTGGTAGACAGGTGGCCCAGTGGGCAGGTGGCAGCTTGACTCGAAAACCGAAAGGTCCCTTCGCTGTCTTCTGGCCAAGGCAACTTGGTGAATAAAATGTAATTACAATTACAATTAGGCTAGTGGCTATTTCTACAAACTGAAGGATCTATTACAATGAAAATTGAAGTTTATCATTGAAGTATTACTGGTACTGAGAACATGACAAAATTTTATTGACTGTTTGAGTCTGCAGTAGCCTATCAGAGTACTGTAGTCTAAGCAGTGAGTTAGGAATTTCAGATTCATAGTTTGAAAATCCTCTTATGTGATTGCAGATTGTAGTTAGTACCGGCACACTACAGTCAACCCTCGATTTAACGGACCTCGATTTAACGGACTTCGGATTTAACGGACTTCGGATTTTACCGTTCCGTAAGCATAGACTGCTGTACATGTAATTGTTACAAGCGAAAATCAATAGCCGACGAAACGAGAAATCGTGCTACGTTGTCGCAGAGACATAATGATTCCCCGTTTACTTGCATTGTGACATCACAAGACGTATCAGTCAGCTTGTTCAGCTTGTTTTGCTCATTGAGTTTGAGGTGCACACAATTGTAACAGAGTGAGGAACACTGCGTTTTCGTTTAACGGACTTTTTCCAACAACGGACTGTCGTTGGTCCGCATTTGTCCGTTAAACCGAGGTTTGACTGTATAGAGAACATACAGTAGTTTCACTCAGTGCTCGCGACCTAGTTTCAGGCGTGACGCGCTCTAGATTTGCAACTTTTTTTCTTCGTGACCTGCTCCAGATTCTTTTAAATCTCATTAAATCGACAAATCATTCCAGCAGTACAACAAATTACTAATTTAACAAAAGTTTGGCAGTTTATTTGTGGCAATTCCCGCAATTCTACTTAGGCCTATTGTAGGTAGTTTGGTAAATTGAAAGTGTGCTACTGAGCAAAAACCGCAAGATTTAAGAAGATTTGTCAGCAACAAACTTGATAAAGAAGCTGTGAAGTAAGTTTACCTTCTTTTTCTGCTTTGGGGCACACGAAATTTGCCGTTTTTAGCTAAAATTGTTGAATTGGAATTATCAAAATTTAGCAGTCGCAATCCAAGTTTTTGAAAGTGTGAAGCCGCCATTCTGCTTATTACGTCACAATCTTCTTCAAGATGGAAAAAAAACTACGGATGCTGCAATTAGCTTTGGTAATATCAAACAGGTAGGTCAAGATTTCGTAAAAAAAATGGTTGCGGAATCCATGAATGCTTGGGAATTAAGGCACCAAGAAGAATTGAATGCTTTAAAGCTGGAGTTGCGAGAAGTTAAGACTAGCCAAGAGTTTATCTGCACTAAGTACAAAGACCTTAAAATTAATTACGAAAAATTGCAAAAAATTAACAAAAAACAAGCAGAAGACATCATAAAGCTTCAAACGCAATCAACTAATCTGGAAATTCGAGAAGCAAAAGGAGAAGGAAAGATTGATGAGAACGAACAATACGATAGAAGACAAAATCTAGAGATAGCTGGAATACCCTCGAAAACTGGTGAAAATACAAATAAAATTGTGCAAGAAGTGGCTAAATTAATGAATATTAATCTATCCGAAGATCAAATTTCTACGTCCCACCGTCTTCCTGTTTCTCAACGACCTAACAGAGATAATAATGAAAGTAAAAAACGACAAATAGCATCTTCGCCGCCAATTATCGTACGATTTCTGAGCCGCGACGTCCGCAATAGTTTGTATTTTAATCGGAAACTTCTCCGCGAAGCCAATTTGAAAAAATTTTTTGTAGAAGGAACAACTGAAATTTATGTAAACGAAAACCTCACTCGCACTCGAAAAAACTTGCTTTGGAAAGCGAAACAAAAAGCCAAAGCCAATGGCTTCAAATATGTCTGGACCCACAACGGTAGGATTAACGTGAGACTTTCCGAAGATAATGAAGCCATTTTAATCAGCAATGAGAAGGACTTAGACTTGATTAAAAGCAACTAATGCTTCCAAAGTTTGTCGCTATTGCTCCTACGTATAGGTAATTAGTAAATTGTTGGAATAAATACATTCCTTAATCTTCTCGTGCTCAACTTTTTTTCCTTTTCAAGATATCAATGATGACGATTTCATTAGGTTGTTTAATTGCTCTAAAAGGTCTCAAATTAGCTCTAAATGGTTAAATGCATTTTATGGTAATGTAAGTAATGTTCATTTGAGTGATGTGGATAACTGCTTGGCTAGTAATTCTTTGTGTCACTACATTGACAGTGATTTTGTTCACAAATTCTGTTTTCAAAATAATCAAAGTGATTCCACGAACTTTACAAGTGTCTGTTTAAACGTTCGCTCTATTGTTAACAAAGAACATTACAACTTATTTGAATCGTGGATACAATCTTTAAAATTTTTGCCTGATATAATAGCAATCAATGAAACATGGGAAAAAAAATCTAGTTTAGGACAATTTAGAAATTTGCAGCATTATGACTATATCTCCAATTTTCGCCTAAACCTCACTGGTGGAGGAGTGGCATTATACATCAAAAAAACGATAAACTATACCTTAAGAAATGACTTGACTCAAATGAATGAAGGGATTTTCGAATCCCTTTTCATTGATATCCAGCTTGGTAATGATAAAATCACATGTGGCCCAATATACCGCGCACCTAAACAAGACAGATTCTCGAACAATCAATTCAAAACTCAATTAAAAAATGCATTAAGTACTCTAAATGTATCCAAAAACAAAGCGTATATCATGGGAGATCTAAATTACGATTTATTGCAAGATTCTCATACCTTCACGGATGACTTTGTAGATATTATGTATGACCATTCTTTTTATCCTATCATAAATAAACCAACAAGAATTACTCAAAGTTCAAGTACATGCATTGATCATATTTGGACTAATATTCACGATAAAAGTATAAGTAGTGCTATTATCACTCATAAGATCGCTGACCATTTACCAGTTATTCAAAGCACTAAAATTACTAATATCAAAACAGCTTTGCCTTACACACGCAATTTTTCATAGAACATTTTATTGCAATGGCACTGTCAACATTTAATCAATCATGCAGAGGCACCATCTCTATCTCTGCCACATGAATGATAATTCCTCTGCATGGATTAATCAAATTCTGCATGGATTAATTAAATCCACATGACTGGTGAAATTGGCCAGTCGTTCTCAGTTCTTTCCTTAGTCATTAGACTTATAAGTGCCAACTAAAAATTTTTTGTACCGTTTTTTATAGGCATACCAACTTAAGTTTTTGTCAATGTCGTTAATTTCTTCCCATAATTTTGATCCTCTATAAATCAGCAAGTTTTTGGCTATTGATTTTTTGACTTGCGGCTTGAAGTATACTTGTTTACGCAGTTGTCTTGTATTATGAGTATGAATCGTATCTAATTTAACTAGAGAGTCGTACAGAGTCTTTGGCAATTTGTTATGATGAAGCTGATGCATAAATTTGCCTAATTCAAGTTTGTAAACATCGGAGAGTTTAAGAAAATTTAGTTTTTTATATAGAACAGTAATTGAACAATATTTTCTGGAATAGGTTATGGTACGAATAACATCATTTAACCGAATTGTCAATTCATGAAGTTGCATTTTGGCAGCAGTACCCCATATGAGTATACCATACTGTATTCTGGAGTATATCAGGCTATTATACAACATTCAGAGAGTTTTCTGGGGAACAAAATCTCTAATCTTGTAAAGTATACCAGCTTACCGAGCTAATTGGAGAGACAAGTGACTTATCTGAGGACAAAGCAACGCAACGCCGACGATGGCGCGAATGAGCCAATGGCCTTCGATACTGTACTGCAGCTTTGAAGCTTTTTTTGCGCAGAGCAGCCTTGTCAGGAGCATCTAGACTAGAAAACCTACGGGTTCATCGGTGCTTCCTGGCCTGATTGTGTTTTTGAATCTGTGCCCATTTGTGTGTCTTGCTTAAGCTTTTCAACTTTCAGGCAAATAAACTTATGTTATGTTATGTTAGTGCTTGGAATCTTTTTAACAAGGTTTTCTGCTACAGTCGAAAAATAGTTATTGAAGTGATTGGCAATTTCAACTGGTTCAGTCAAATCTTTTCCTTCAGCTGAGATAATTTTGCAGCCTGACTGTTTTTGCTCTTTGCCAAGCAGCAAGTTTATGCTATGCCATGTTTTTTTGATGTCGTTTTTATGTTTTGTAAATAAATTTTTGAAGTAATTTTGTTTCTCAATTGCTACTTTACGAAAATACGTATTACGTGCAACGCTATATTTTTTATGGTTAGCTGGCAATTTATTTTTAATGTATTTTTTATACATTCTGTCTTTTTTCTTGAGCAATTTGTTTAGTTCATTGGTGAACCAGCTATTAGAAAAATTTTTGTTTAGCTTTTTTTTAGTGGGAAATGTGAATTGAACAAAGTAGAATATTGTTGCATAAAGGAATTCATTGCATTATCAGCACTTGTATGATGTAGTATATCGGATGGGTCAATATCACTTAGAGCTTCATTAAATAGGGTACAATTTTGTTTAGAAAAATTGCGTGTGTAAGGCAAAGCTGTTTTGATATTAGTAATTTTAGTGCTTTGAATAACTGGTAAATGGTCAGCGATCTTATGAGTAATAATAGCACTACTTATACTTTTATCGTGAATATTAGTCCAAATATGATCAATGCATGTACTTGAACTTTGAGTAATTCTTGTTGGTTTATTTATGATAGGATAAAAAGAATAGTCATACATAATATCCACAAAGTCATCCGTGAAGGTATGAGAATCTTGCAAAAAATCGTAATTTAGATCTCCCATGATATACGCTTTCTTCCACGATACATTTAGAGTACTTAATGCATCAATTCAAGAAATTCAACATGGAATCGACTTCTGAAATGTTTCTGCAAAGTTTAAGAGTGGTTATATGTTATCCAAGAAAACAGTATTTTATCAACAGTTTACAATTTCTATTTATCATAGCCTACAATTTCCATTCATAATCAAGACATTCCAACTTTGATCCAATTTGTTTCCGTATGTTAAAAAATAGTGGTATGCAAGTGTTTTAGCCGGATCGTATACACCTCCCCGAAAAACACCTTCCAGAAATTACATTTCCCCGAAAAACACTAGGCCGAAACTACACCATCCCGAATATACATTTTCCTGAAAGTGCATTTTCCAGAAATTACATTTCCCCGAACATACACTTGCCAGAAATTACATTTTCCTGAACGTGCACTTTCCAGAAATTACACTTTCCTGAACATGCAATTGCCAGAAATTACATTAGCCCGAATGCTCATTTGGCAGAATGTACATTTGGCCGAAACTACATTTTCCCAAAAACTTATTTTCCAGAATTTACACTTGCCAGAATGTACATTTGGCCGAAACTTCGTTTCCCCGAAAGCTTATTTTCCAGAATTTACACTTGCCAGAATGTACATTTGGCCGAAATTACGTTTCCCCGAAAGCTTATTTTCCAGAATGTACATTTGGCCGAAATTACATCTCCCCGAAAACTTGTTTTCCAGAATTTACACTAAACAAAATTTACGTTTGGTCAAAAACACATTTCCCCGACAACTTATTTTTCAGAAATTTTATTTCCTCAAAAATTCATTTTGTAGAAACTATTTTTCATTCGAAAAATTATACTGTGTTTAGGTGGTTTATTTCTAATAACCAGAGCAAACTTTTAGTTGATATTAAGAAACGTTGCGATAACAGTTAGCTTACTTAATGAGAAATATAATCTAGCTTATTAGTCAATTTGCTATCATAAGTTGTGCTTCAAGGGTAACGAAAGTTAGCAATTAAAAATCGATGCAAGCATGTTCACAGAGGCAAAGCAAGCTTTAACTTTAACCCAGGTCACACTTTTTTTAGAAGAGCCAATAAACTTTAAGTTGAGGCTGGCTTCTCTTAGTTTTTTGCCAATTTGCTGCTTCATTTGTTCTTAACATTATTCCTTGAATTCTGAGAACGTTCATGTCAATTTAAACAACCATGTTTTTAAAGTTATTTTGGAGTCCAATTCCGAATGCTCTGTCAGCTTGAGCAAAGACTTTTATGCTTTTTTGCAGCACGGTAAAACTGCAAAAGCGAAAAAGTACGGAGTTTTTTTTGACTTGAGAACATTAAAATGTTTATGAGTTGCTTGCGCAGTTTGAAGCAGCACTCTGTAATTTTAGAATCGTTGCAATATTTTGCTTGTAAATTCTGGAAAATTACTAAAATTTCATAGGTTTGAATTAGCACAGAATTTAGTTGCTTTCAAGATTTGAAATTTATTCTTTTTTGTTTCCAATTTTTTTGTTACTGATGGAGGCTGGCATTTTTCTAGATTCTGAGCAACAATGAACCTCGGGTTTTTATGAAATATTATTGTTATAAAAGAAAATAGTGTAATTCGTCTTGCGTTCGCGACAAAATTAAATCTGCAGCTGTAGTACGAAGCAGCCAAAATCTACATCAAATGCAAGCCAGCAAAAAAAAAACACTTGTTGCATTCCTCGGCAAAAGATTTCGCGCTTTAGCTTACAAACATTCAAAAAGCAGCAATGGCGTATATTCCCGCAACCAGCTTCAAAGTCAGTTGACTTCGAAACACGGGAATGATGAAGAATGCTGTCTCCGCGTCGAAATGGGTAATCATTTCAACCCCTAGTGACGCAGGTGAGGCGGAGCTGCCTATCTCGGGAGCATTCCCGTGTTTCGAAGTCAACTGACTTCATCATATGATGAGTTAATATTTGTTTGCAACCAGGCTCCAGTCAATCTTTCGAATTGAACAATTTCACCAATTTACACATGATGAAGTCAGTTGACTTCGAAACACGGGAATGCTCCCGAGATAGGGAGCTCCGCCTCACCTGTGTCACTAGGGGTTGAAATGATTACCCATTTCGACGCGGAGACAGCATTAAGGTGTTGTCAAATGAAGTAGAATTGTAAGACGTGATGTCTCTGTGAACTATTAAATTAGTTCTGCCTATTTCACTTCAGGAATAATTTAACTTGTTAAATTATCGTTGTTTGTGGTTGAGAGATTGTCCACTGCAGAAACAGCACGGGTGCAATATCATTTAGGATATGTGACGCGATGTCTTGTGAACTATTGAATTAGTTCTGCCTATAAAAAATATTGTATTCGCACTGGGTGAATTGTTGATCTTTGTCCTTTAACTCTCCCCCCTCCCCCCCTTATCCACTTGGTCCCCTCGCCCATTTTATGTACTTAATTTTTCATCTCTGTCTGTTAGCCTACTTGGTCCCCTGTCCAGAGTTGTTTTTTTTCCGGGTTACCTTGGTCACAATTGCGATTATGTTTCACAATCCTATTTTGATTTTAACTTTATGGGCTAGTTTACTTAGATTTTGAATTTCGGTTTGCAGGCAAGCTTAGTTTAGTTTTTGAATTTCGGTTTACAGACAAGCTTAGTTTAGTTTTTGAATTTCGGTTTGAACGTCAGCTCTGCCGATGAGCGTTGGTATTACGCGAAACTCGAGTCCAGAGCAGTACGTGGTGAAAAAAAAAGATTGGGTCTGCCTTTTTAGCTGCTGAAGTTACGAGATGAAGACGTTAGCCTATATCGATAGCTTGGTTATTCAAGTTTACCGGTTGAGTTAGCCTAATTCAGGGATCAAAATTCTTTGCATTGTGTCGACTCCTCTTCACACAGATGATGAAGTCAGTTGATTTCGAAACACGGGAATGCTCCCGAGATAGGGAGCTCCACCTCACCTGCGTCACTAGGGGTTAAAATGATTACCCATTTCGACGCGGAGACAGCATTAAGGTGTTGTCAAATGAAGTAGAATTGTAAGACGTGATGTCTCTGTGAACTATCAAATTAGTTCTGCCTATTTCACTTCAGGAATAATTCAGCTTCAAAGTGTTTTTTGCTGAAATCTACCGAGAAAGCTACTCCTACGGAAAGCTCATTATGATGTCAAATCCCGCCATTCACATTTCATTTAATTTAGAACATTTCATTCGCAGTTCATGCAAAGGTAGCAAGAAGATAAGTGACTCCTTCAGGTGACGTCACAATTAAAATCAACGAGTCTTGCTGTAGCAAAAACTGACCGCACAATGCAATGTAATGAACAACGTGGAATGAATGATCTTGTCGAGATTGTTGTTGGGTAGGTAGCTGAGCTGCAACTGCGTAGGATGAAAATTCGAATTTCCTGCTGTTAAGAAATCTCTGCTGTGTACTTTTAACCAGAGAATTTTGAGTTAATATTTGTTTGCAACCAAGCTCCTGTCAATCTTTCGAATTGAACAATTTCACCAATTTACACATTGGTGTCTGTGATACATTAATTTTTGCTTTAAATAAATATTCCCTCAAGGCGCGTTATGTAGCTCAAATCAAAATGACAGTTCCGGACGGTGTTTTTTTTTAAATTTTTCAAATTTATTGATACAAATAGCCCTATTTCATTATTTAATGTATAATTATTGCGAGAAAACGCTCACCTAACGAGATCCATTAAAGCAAGACTGTAGGCCAGTGCTTCCCAATCTTTTCATCACCGTGACCTATTTTCAATTCGAAAATTTTCCATGGCCCACATCAAAATCGCTAGTTAAATCGCAATTTATCAATTTTCAGGTGATCTCCACCAAAAAAACAAGGGTATTCACGCCAAAAAACGCAAATTTTGTGCTAGCTCGCTCTCTAACAAGCCCCACAGCGCCAATGATTAAGATAGTTTTTCAACCAAATTTGCAATTACCCAAATAGCTCTGTAGCCCACCACAAAATGCTCCTATGGCCCACAGGTTGAAAACCACTGCTGTAGGCCATACGTAATCGTAATGATCGTGAAATTTTAGTTTCGTCTTTTCATGTAAGTCTGCGCTAAGGTCAGTAGCGTAGGCGGGGAAGTGATGCAGTGCCGTCGCTACTGCGGGGCCGTGTCCCCCAATTACAGTTTATAGTAGAGCAGCTAAGACCGCGATTTCGGCCAAATCGTTCGCATCGTGAATAAAGTGTCAAACTTGCATAAAATGATGTTCCTGGTGTACTAATCGATATCCGAACCGGTGCCAAAAAATCGGAGTGGGGGAAAGTCTTCAAAATCCTCCCCAAAGTTTGCATTTAGCGTCATCTAGCGGAAAAATATTAAAATCGATCTTTAACCAATTTCAAAGAAGTTTAGAATTTTTGTTTGACTCGCTACGGCACTACAAAGGTTATTGTAGATAATCAGTAATTCTGTTTATTATTAATGACGTCACAATGTTGTATAAGTGACGTCATGAGAGCTCAAATCCGTGAATTTGATTTTAATTTTGTGTGATTTTATTCAGAGTATTATACAGGAGCAACCCTAAACGTTGAAATGAAAACTACAAAAAACATTGCAAAATATTTTTATTTTTACCCACATGACGTCATAGTGACGTCGTAATAGCCTGCAGTGGAATATTAAATTCCTTGTCACATCCTATGTATCTATAGTACTATTTGCTGCTCAAGTTAAAAAGTTTAGCTTGGAAGTAGGTTACTGTTACTGGATGATTTTTCTGATGACGTCAATATGACGTCATCATAAGTAATCAATAAATCTATTTTAATTTTATTTAACATTTAGAATATTATTCACGGAACAAGCACAAAAGTTTGATTGAAAATTTGGTTACATCACCAATTATTTTTCCTGAGCCCCATGATGTCATGATAACGTCATTATGCACAAAATGTGAACTTAAAGCGGATTGGCTTGTCTAAACTTAAAGCGGATTAGCTTGCCTCTCAAAAACTGTTTGAAATCGTGGCACCCATAATATTTGCACATAGATGCGTCGAAGCTGTAATATAATAATCTGTTTTATTTCAGACAACTACGGTCCATAAGTTTAAAAAAACAAAATAAGCAAAAACAAGGACAAGAGGCACATATGTACAAGCGACACGCTTATTTACAGATTACACCAGAAGAGTACGATTGTAGTACTCGTAATACTTGGACAATATTCGTAATTTGGCGCATGTTGTCAAGTTTTTTGATTTAAATGTTCAATGAGAGATCTGATTTTTGCAAATTTATTGGTTTTATCCAAGCATGTGTTGTCGGCTAGGCTATATGAAAGTCTCAAATTTGTCTCTACTCATAGCATTTGCAACAAGATCATGATGATAATATACACTCGTTTACAGTAGTTAATTTAATAGCATTGTACTGCGACTACGAGTTGTATAAATTTACAGTCCCTGCTTAGAAAGAATTTGAAACTTTCTTAGATGCTCAAATCTCGCTTTGCAATAATATTGATAAGATTTTGACCATTGCAAAGATGCAGCTAAAATTCTTGAGTTCCCAAGTTTTACCACTTAAAATTTTCGCTGAAAATATAAATAATTCGAAGTAATTAGGTTTATCGAAAAACGACATAATTGTATTTGTTTTAAATATTACCTTTTGATCTATAATTTCAAACAACGTGGGTATCGCAATTGTATACCAGAACTAGCAAAATAAACAACAGCGCGTTAATTTCCAACACGCGCTTTGCTATCACGTGTGCCGAGCGTCCTATATGTAGGACGGCAAAACTGAAACCAAAATTACTCTTCGCCCAATTGTTTTTTTATGTAAATAAAGATGCACAAGATTTTTTAATGTTTTTTACTCCAAACACACTTATTTTTTTTAAAATGTCCGTTTGGGTTAAGTTCTGACATTGTTTCAAAAATTGCTAATATTGCTACAGCCAAAATATTAGGAGTAAGTATGAAAATCGTTCAATAAATACTTATTTGCGTAAAAGCTTCAAGATAACTTTTCAAATTTATTGAATTATAAGATATTAGCCTATGTTATGACAAAAGTTTTGTTTTTGTCGGATGTAATATTTCGGAGAAAATTTTATTTGCGTTTTGCCGTCCTACATATAGGACGCTCGGCACATGTGATAGCAAAGCGCGTGTTGGAAATTAACGCGCTGTTGTTTATTTTGCTAGTTCTGGTATACAATTGTGATACCCACGTTGTTTGAAATTATAGATCAAAAGGTAATATTTAAAACAAATACGATTATGTCGTTTTTCGATAAACCTAATTACTTCGAATTATTTATATTTTCAGCGAAAATTTTAAGTGGTAAAACTTGGGAACTCAAGAATTTTAGCTGCATCTTTGCAATGGTCAAAATTTTATTAATATTATTGCAAAGCGAGATTTGAGCATCTAAGAAAGTTTCAAATTCTTTCTAAGCAGGGACTGTAAATTTATACAACTCGTAGTCGCAGTACAATGCTATTAAATTAACTACTGTAAACGAGTGTATATTATCATCATGATCTTGTTGCAAATGCTATGAGTAGAGACAAATTTGAGACTTTCATATAGCCTAGCCGACAACACATGCTTGGATAAAACCAATAAATTTGCAAAAATCAGATCTCTCATTGAACATTTAAATCAAAAAACTTGACAACGTGCGCCAAATTACGAATATTACAGCTTCGACGCATCTATGTGCAAATATTATGGGTGCCACGATTTCAAACAGTTTTTGAGAGGCAAGCTAATCCGCTTTAAGTTTAGACAAGCCAATCCGCTTTAAGTTCACGTTTTGTGCATAATGACGTCATCATGACATCATGGAGCTCAGGAAAAATAATTGGTGATGTAACCAAATTTTCAATCAAACTTTTGTGCTTGTTCCGTGAATAATATTCTAAATGTTAAATAAAATTAAAATAGATTTATTGATTACTTATGATGACGTCATATTGATGTCATCAGAAAAATCATCCAGTAACAGTAACCTACTTCCAAGCTAAACTTTTTAACTTGAGCAGCAAATAGTACTATAGATACATAGGATGTGACAAGGAATTTAATATTCCACTGCAGGCTATTACGACGTCACTATGACGTCATGTGGGTAAAAATAAAAATATTTTGCAATGTTTTTTGTAGTTTTCATTTCAACGTTTAGGGTTGCTCCTGTATAATACTCTGAATAAAATCACACAAAATTAAAATCAAATTCACGGATTTGAGCTCTCATGACGTCACTTATACAACATTGTGACGTCATTAATAATAAACAGAATTACTGATTATCTACAATAACCTTTGTAGTGCCGTAGCGAGTCAAACAAAAATTCTAAACTTCTTTGAAATTGGTTAAAGATCGATTTTAATATTTTTCCGCTAGATGACGCTAAATGCAAACTTTGGGGAGGATTTTGAAGACTTTCCCCCACTCCGATTTTTTGGCACCGGTTCGTATATTGATTAGTACATCAAGATTATCGTTTTATAAAAGTATGACACTTTATTCACGATGTGAACGATTTTCGGCTTAGCTGCTCTACTATTACTCAAAATGCTGTTTTCGCAACATCACGTAAAGATAAGACAATAGTCAATGATGGAAATACAGCAATAATAACTTTCAAACATAATTTTCCTTTGACGTTTTAAGAGCTTTTGCCAAATTGCTGGCAATCAACTGGTATACATAAATGTGACGGAATAACCCGTTTTTTTACTGTAACACAGTCTTATATTCTATTAGAATTCTACAGTCTTATATCTCTCTTCCGCGACACAACCTTTACAAATGTGTCGCGGAAGAGAGATATAAGACTGTAGAATCGTTACCGATACTTTGTTAGTGATTATACGATAAACAATAGGTGAAAACATTTTTTTTAAAAGCTGCTGTTTTTGATCTTTGGAGCACACTCAACATTTTTAGGTCGCAGTCAGTGGAGCACCATTGTAAAGGGACTTAGGCCCTCTTAGCCAAGTCACTTAGAAAATTTAACTTCAAAATACAAGCGTTTAAAAGTATTTAGACTTGACCTGAAGTAAGGGGGGGAGGGCTAAAGGGGTTAAGCAATTTAGGTCTTTGAAATGACTGCTGAATTTTATCAATTTAGTCATTGATGCGGCTTCAAAAAGTGATTAAAATGCCGTTAAAATCGTTATTTTTGTGCTGTAAAATCACAAACATTGCCCAGTGGTTGGGGGCTCCGCCCCCAGGCCCCGGTCTGTGACACGCTCGAGTTTTATCCGTTTGTTTAGCACAAGGCCTAAATTAGACAATTTTTGAGCAAAAATTACTTTTGTTTTACCCCTCTTTTGCAAAATCCTGTTTGCGCGTTTGGCCGCATTCACTGCTGCAGATAGAGTTTTCAAGCGATTACGGCAGGGCCGCAACTCAAGGGGGCCAGGAAGGTGGCGCCCCCCAAACAAAAATATCGCTTGCCCAAACCCCAAAGCCACAATAGGAGAAAATATTGGTAGACTTAAGTAGCCTATTGTAAGGCTGTGGATTAATGATTTGACCTGATGCGAAATATTGCGTTTCGCAAAACTTTTATAATCGGTACATTGATTGTGGTAGCACTGGCACCCGGTATGCATAAGCCTAATGCATAATCGCAATCCTTGCTTGATTTAGCAGACAAGCTACAAATTGTTTAGTAAGTAAAATTTTTGAAGAATATTGCAATATTTTATAGTGACGCAATAGCAACTATTTTACAATAAAAAAATTGACGTTCGGTGCGGTTGCGGTACCACCAGGGTAGCACGCTAGCATTAGCAATGAGTGCACGTGGTCACTTTGACCTTGGCCAAAAAGTTGTTTAGTAACTGTTGTGCACTGCGTTTTGTCTTGTTTGGCAGTAATGGATAGGTTTGTTATGAGAAGTATTAGAGACCTTCACCCCGGTCCGAGTAATGCTTCTTTTGAAGCTACCGATACTCCTTCCACTTAATCATCTGCTCATATTTTCGTAATGTAAATTCTAGCAATAACGAAATTTCGGTTTAATGTGCATAATATTTGGAAAATAAGTGTTCGGGGAAACGTAATTTCCGCCAAATGTACATTCTGGCAAGTGTAAATTCTGGAAAATAAGTTTTTGAGGAAACGTAGTTTCGGCCAACTGTACATTCTGGCAAGTGTAAATTCTGGAAAACAAGTTTTCAGGAAAACGTAATTTCGGCCAAATGTACATTCTGGCAAGTGTAAATTCTGGAAAATAAGCTTTCGGGGAAACGTAATTTCGGTTAACTGTACATTCTGGCAAGTGTAAAGTCTGGAAAATAAGTTTTCAGGGAAATGTAATTTCGGACAGATGTTCATTCTGGCAAATGTACATTCAGGCAAGTGTTCATCCTGGCAGATGTAATTTCAGGCAAGTGTTCATTCTGGCAAGTGTGATTTCCGACAAATGTTAATTCTGGAAAAAGAACGTTCAGGGAAATGTTTTTCTGGCAAATGATTTTCGGGGAAACGTTTTTCTGCAAGGTGTAAGGATACCGTTTTAGCCACGACTTGATAGGTGTTAGATCTGAAGTCAAAATAAATAAAAGCTTTGTATTGTGAATTTTGTCATGTTTTTTACTATCACCATGAGTAGGCCCGGTGGCTTTTATCCAAAATGTGAATATGCAGTACTTGCAGGGCCTCAGAGAAAAATTTTTCCAGGGGGTACGAAGGTCGATGCCGGGCCCCCAAATCTCTTCGGGCACCAAAGTTGCGCAAAATTTTTCTTCTGATTTTCTGCCGAAAATTGGGTGAAGACCAAAAAAAAAATAGGATCTTCACTGAAAATTAGTCCGATTTTTTGCCCAAAATTAAATGAAGACCAAAAAATAAATAAATAAAAGGTTTTTACTGAAATTTAGTCCGATTGTTTCCCCAAAATTAGGTGAAGACCAGACCGAAAAAACTTAAAGCGGGAACCTAAACTCTTCTGGGCCCCCTCAATCCAGGCCCCCCTAGGCCCGGGTACGACGTACCCTCTGAACCCTCCTCTCGTAGGCCCTGAGTACTTGGTTGTAATTTTCAATTGCTTAAGTTTAAAAATTAAACTGCTTGCAACATTTATTATTACTTGTCGATATGCTGAATT
The DNA here is from genome assembly GCA_963965965.1 of Trididemnum nubilum. Lineage (NCBI taxonomy): Eukaryota > Metazoa > Chordata > Ascidiacea > Aplousobranchia > Didemnidae > Trididemnum > Trididemnum nubilum. Next base: position 24,160,718 of record OZ014474.1, read on the forward strand.
AATTAGTGCTGTTCTGAGATAATGTTGTTCGATTATATCGCATTCATTTACAAACAGAATTCTTTTAAGATTTTGTTCGGTTACGTATCGGTATTCATTTGTAAACGAAACGTTCTGAGATTACTCGGTTAGGTAGCCTATTTATTCGTTAACAAAACGCTCTGAGATTTCCTTCGGTTTTTACCGTATTTGCTTGTAGAGTACTTAACGATAGTTTAGCTGCTTGGCGCTAGATTGAATGTTACTCAAAAACATTTTGTAAGCTTTTAACTGTCTTTCTGTACCAGTAGCTACGTATTTCTGCGTTTATTCTGGATCCATTCGCATTAGCCTTGCAGCTCGTTCCTATCTGTGAAAGGCTAGTTGAAATTTTTTTCCGAGAAATTCTAGTCTTGCACATTGATGCATCAGCATTTATTCGATTTTCATTTCTTATTTCATCACTAATTAATTCAGCATAACGACAAGTAATAATTAATGTTGCAAGCAGTTTAATTTTTAAACTTAAGCAATTGAAAATTACAACCAAGTACTCAGGGCCTACGATTACAACCACGTCATAGACTGACTACCAATAAAATTACAACCAAGTCATAGGCTAACTTTCTAATAGGGTTTGTCATCTCTTGCTAAATTCTATCTTGACTTTCGATGAATGAGCTAAAATCATGCAAAAATTGCTTTATTTTTTGCTGAAGCATAACACATGTAATAAAACATATTTCAGCTATCAACGCAGCAATCCATTGCACAATTAGCAAAAATTCTTCAGTATAATTGACAGTGTTGGGACTATTGCCACTTTCACGAGTCCGAGTCCAAGTGCGAGTCCTTAAGCTACGAGTCCGAATCCGAGTCCACCAAAACTCAAGATCACGAGTCCGAGAGCGAGTCCGAGTCCGAATGCCACGAGTCCGAGTCCACCAAAGCTAAAGATCACGAGTCCGAGTTCGAAAAGTTCGGAAATTTGACCGGAAAGTGAAATTTAAAATTTGGCCAAAGTTATTTCAGTATGGACAAACGCTTTCAGAAATTTCGCAAGAAGACGTTTGTGCAACGTTTCTGCAAGCGTTGCACAGTTTTCTAACTTGACCCTTTACATACAGAAAAAAGTTGCATAAACGCTTTTGCAAGAGCTCTTGCAAATAAAATTTAGTCGTCTACTTCGGCCTTAATTTACACCCAAGTTTGCAAAACTCCTTATGGCTGAGGAAGGCGAAATTCAAGATTTTCCTTCTTTTATACCTGTATATTTTATTCAGCCAGTTCAGTTTTGACAAAGTTTTTTCAGTAAAAAAATGTGAGTGACGTCACATGAAACCCTCTTATATTGTAGTTTGAATTTGCAAAGAATTTTGGAAGTTATTGGAATGACCGACGCTCGCGTTGAGTATTTTCTTGTTTTTACTCGGCAATTTTCAAACTAATGAGTGCGAAATTTCAGACTTTAAACGATTTGGTCTAGCTACATGAAATTTTGACATCAGTTTGAGACTATTGATTTGCATGTTCGTATCAAATTTGGAGGCAATTAGTTACGTGAGTTTGGTTTTAGGACCCAAAAAACGCCCCGCAAGTTTGGCGTAAAAAGCGGTCTCATTCAAAAACGGCTTAAGTTCGACAAAAAATATTTCACACAGTTATATGTCTTAAGCTACCTTTTCATCCCAACTAACTCACTTTTGGTCGCGATGAGGTTTTTTTCTTTTCTTTTCTTTGTTTTTCTTTTTTTCCTTCCTAAATCTTGTACGCTCTTCTTCTCCTAAACCACAAAACATCGAAATCTAATTTTTTTGCAAAGTTGTTGAGTTGCAAACGCAATTTTGTCTCCCGAAATATTTTGGGGCCACTCCCTTGTGAACCCTCCCAAAATTGGACCAAAAACTGAATTTTTTGAAAATAAACAAAATGAAAACCTCTCAAACTAGAGCGCTAGTTTTTTTGATATTAGCAGATACTTAACAGACAAATATTTTGACATACTTTGGGGGGTGTCATCCCTGCGGGTACTTCCCCAAAATGGACCCCCAAAAATCAATTTTTTGAACAGCTTAACTTAGGGTGACAGTGTTTTTTAACATCAGTAGATATTTAACACACAAATATTTTGACATGGTTTGGGGGTACTTATCTCCCAGGCGACTCCCCCAAAATGGACCCTCCAAAAAGGAATTTTTTGAACAGCTTAAGCTAGGGAGCTAGTTTTTTATGATAGCAGTAGCTACTTAACAGACAAATATTTTGACATAATTTGGGAGTGCCACCTCTGGGAACCCCCTAAAATCAATTTTTTGAATGGCTTAGGTATGAGCTAGGGCGCTTGTTTTTTTGAAATCTGTAGATTTTTGTGTCGGTCGCAGAGGTGGAGTCGAGAACACAAGGCTCGAGGCCAAGGCCAAGGACACAAAAAAAATCCGAGGTCAAGGCCAAGGACAGCCTTTCCGAGGACAGACCCTCTCGAGGCCAAGGACAGAAATGCTCGAGGCCAAGGCCAAGGACCAAGGACACGGCCGCAAGTGTTCTCCAAACAAAAAAAAGGTCACCAAAAAAGTTTTTCAGGTAATCTCCAATTTATAGGCGTAGCCAGAATTTTTGATTGGGGAGACCTAATCCACAAATCACATGAAATGACGTCATCAAAAATTTGCCTGTTGGCACTTAACCAGGATTTTGCAAAGGGAGAGGGCTTAAACTAATATAGTTGAAAAGTACAAACACGTAACTTTAGAGACGTTTTGAGAAAGCCAGTGTAACTCAAACGTATCACTAACGGGGAGTCTGGGGGCGGAGCCCCCAGCGGCCGGAGGCTTTGGGGGTCTGGGGGCGAAGCCCCCAGCTGTTGGGCGATTTTTTGGAAAAAAAGCTATTTTAATGCCATTGAATCACATTTCGCACATGTTTAGAGCCATTTGAAAGCACTCGATTTTTGGCATTTAAAATCCAATTAAAAAAATTAAATTGTTTAATCCTCCTTCTAGTTGCAATTTAAGTCCAAAACACGTTTAACATCTTGCATTTTGATGTTAAAGTTTAATTGAACGTGATTTGGTCCAGGTAAGGGGAAATAAAATGCATTGTTTCGTGCAACATTTTAGCAGTAAATGAAAACCCACTTGAAGATTTTTTGAAGAGATTTTTGTTTTTTCATGAAAATAACCAATTATAGCAGTGCATGTTAGGCCAGGGGCCCCAGACCCTCTCAACTGAAGTTCAACGATTTGTTCAAGCAGTATTTTCCATGGCTAATTTTAAAAAAATATTTTGTGCGTAAAAACCGGCGAGGTGGAGGTGAATTAACGAATTGTTATTGAAAAATAGTACAATAGATGGTTACGCTTACTAACCATGTTATTGCCGGGCCGGATTTACATCGCGCTGGGCCCCTAGCACTTTGGAGATTTTTGCAACATCTTTCTGCCAAATGTAGGTGAAGACCATAAAAAATCTTAAGATTTTAGCGCAGGGCCCTTAGCTGGTAGGGCCTACTGCGTCATATTGTGATAAATCCGGCTCTGGTTAATGCATTACGTTCATAAAAAGGCTAGATGTGATCCTGAGATAGCTACTTTTAGGACGAAAACTATCTATTTCTTCCAGGTTTACGTTTAAATTGACGGGCAAAAATTGATTTAAAGGGGTCCCGGGGCCCCTGGTCTTCAATATTGTTGTTTGCTACTGGAGTAAACGAAAAATGCTAAAAAGAAACTGAAACTGAAAAAACAATAGGCTTTTTTATCACATTTTTGTCATTGGTGAAATTTTAATTGGGGGGGAGGCCCGCTTGGCTAAGCCTATGCTCTCATTGCGGAAAACAAAAAAGGTATTTGCAAATTTTCCGCGAGGTTTCTGGCGTTTCCAACAAAATTTCAACGTTTCAAAAAATAGTGCTGTCCTCGAGCCGAGGACAGGGCAATTTTCGAGGACCTAAGGCTTCGAGGCCAAGGCCAAGGACTTGAGACTTCGAGGCCAAGGAATTCAAAGTGTGTCCTCAAGGACGTCCTCGAGGCCAAGGACGTCCTCGAGGACTCCACCTCTGGTCGGTCGTTCAAAGGGGTTGCTACTCAGAAAGCTTCCATCTTGTTTTTTACTGCAGTTAATTATTTCTCGGGATATCAGACTAAGAAAATAATTTTAAACAAACCAAATCTTTCATTATACTCGCTCCCTTTTCAATTTTTGTTTTATACTCGTTGTAATACGCCGAAGTGTGCAAAGAGCTGGCACGGCCCATCTCCACGTCATTGCGGCCTGGGCAACACAGCTCCTTTCGAAAAAATGTTGTAACGGCGGCGAGCCTTTGGCAACATTGTGTCCAATTTCACTGGCCCAAGTTTTAAACTTCGGACCTCCCGCTCCAGAGACGAACGCGTTACAGCTCAACCAGCAAAAGAGCTTATTTCAGTAGATTTGTCACAGCGTCCAATAAAAAATAGAGCTTTAATAAAACTTTTAAGTAGCGTATTAATCAGTTAATCGACGAAAACGTGCAAAAAAAAGTATGATCTTTTCGGAAACTGGGCAGACTGATGGTGTAGTATTGCATTCGATTAAAACTGAAGAAACCAAATTTATGTAGCCTACGTTTTTTTCAGTAGTTTGACTACTTTTGGAAGTAACCTAAAGCCAAAAGTCGACCAGCTGAAGCTAAAAAATAAAAGGACCTTCAGAATTTTCATCAGTTTAGGGACAAGGGTTGAGGATCATTAAGTTCGCGTTCAAGCGCGCAACCAGATTTTGTTGGGGGGGGTCTTTGAATTTGTTGGGTTATATAAACCCTTAAATTTTAGGGTTATATTTCAAGTGATTTTGCGAAGGGGGGCTGAAGGTCCTTTAGCCCCTCCTGATTGCGCCACTTGTCGCCATCGTTTGGTATCTTTTGTCGTTTTATTAGGCTAGAACTGTTATTTTTATTTCAGAAGAAAAACCTCGGTTTTAAATACATTTGTCATAATTTGTACATAATTTAGTGCATTCATTATGCAATTTTTGTTTTAATGGTTCATAAATAATTTGAAAAATGAAAGAATAGGTTTTTGCTGAATTGGCTGTATACACCTGTTCATGTTTTAACCAATTAACTCACCAACAGAAAGAATTTTTTTTGCAAAAACCTTAGAAAATTCAGGCCTAACCCAAGCCCATACTCAGAAAAAGTTAAACAGCACTGCACTGCTGAGTAATAAAAAAAACACTTCATGCTTCATCATCTTGATACGGTAATTTTTGTCAGTCACATCAGCAATTTTTTGGATGCAAGCTGATTCTTTTTAGCTTTTCATTTCCCATTGTAACATTAAGGAATCAGGTGTAAAATTTAACATAACTTAACACAAACAAAAGTTATTATCTCCTTTCAATACCTGCGAATACTTGAATAGTGGATACCTTCCAAGAATTTTTCAGCCATGCGATATCTTGAGCACATTTTACTTACTGGCATCATCGAAGAAAACGTGATCAAACCATTGACATCAAAACGCTAAAAAAATGCAGTTGCCAAACTATAAAACCCAATTTAATTATTTTCATTTGTATTTAGGTAAGAAATCTCTCCCTGCCAAAGACGATGCATTGCTTGTCACATTTATATTTTGTTGATATATACTGTTGTAGCTCTGTAATAAGACATTCAACAAAAATCACGAGTCCGAGTCTGAGCGCTCTCTCAAATTCCACGAGTCTGAGTCTCAAGGGCACGAGTCCGAATACGAGTCCGAGTCCTTAAAAAATGGCCTCGAGTCTGACTCGAGTCCGGACTCGAACTCGAGTCTTCCCAACACTAATAATTGATGGTGAATCCAGCTTGAATTAGAATTGATTTTACAACTAGTGGTATCATAAGATGACAGTACACTGCTAACATCTGCAAAAGGCTATACCTTACAACGACGATACTGACATAACTGCTTTTCCTGAAAAAGAAAAATCACAATGAAAAACAATTATGGTGGCCTGTGCTATGCATACCAGTAGCCTAAGTCAACAACATAGGTCTAATATCAGATATGATGGGTGATGGATGTTGTGAGAGCGTTTCAGAACTCCTGTTAAACTAGTAAACACCTTGAGCAAGAAAGATTTTGATAATTGCTTCTCACTTTTTACATCTTCGCAATGAAACACCGACTGCAGAAATAGATTAGTGCAAATTTTAGGTAAAAGGCCACAACAAAGCTTTAGTAGGCTAATATCGCAATACTTTTTTTTAAATAACCAGTTTCCTAAATCACTGGCTTTATCAACTTTTTCAAATTCTACTTGATTTATCGCCTACACATCCATAATTTTTTTATATTTAACTTTATTTCGATGTCTAGCCTAGACTCCGTCTGCTTCCGTTTACTTTCCATGCAGTCAGATGCTTAGCTGGAAGAATTCGCGTATATCATTCATGCGTGACGTGACGTAATACAGCCTTGTGTTCTCTCTGGGTTTATATAGTTCTCTGTGATCAATATATTGTGCTCATTATGTTTACATTCTGTCGTTACGTAAGTTCAAGTTGTGCGTGAGGTAATTTGTTTGTGTTTTAGTGTGGCTATTTTATACTTTATTCATGTTAAAATGCAGCTATTTTACCTAAAGTTACAGTTGTGCATGCAGTAACTAACTTTTTATTTCGGCCATATGCCAATTTCGTACTTTATGCAATTTGTAAACGCATTTATCTTTCCCATAGTTTCGGAAATTGCCACAAATAAACTGCCAAACTTTTGTTGAATAAGTAATTTGTCGTACTGGTGGAATGTTTTGTCGATTTAATGAGATTTAAAAGAATCTGGAGCAGGTCACGAAGAAAAAAAGTGCAAATCTAGAGCGCGTCACGCCTGAAACTAAGTCGCGAGCACGCGCACACACACGCGTCGCAGAGTTTCCCCAGAAAAAGCGGACGGCTTATTCTGGACGACATCCACTCCATTGTCCACGATTTTTAATCGGTGGCCGCCACCCAATGTAAAGTGAACATGTAACCTTTTCAACACTAAAGACGCCAAAGGATTTTTGATTGTTACATTTTGATTTTCGGTAGGTTATCTTCAACGCTAGCTTTCGCTTCGTCAGTTTTGAGTAAAATAACTACAAACCTGAAAGTGGTATGTTGGCGCGAAGCATGCTCGACGTAGTCAGGATTCCTATATGACGTTATAACAACCTGACAAACTTGCTACTTTCAAGCGATTTCAGTGCCATTATCGAACGTAGACTGATGCAAGTCATTTTGTTGTACCTGAAAGTTTTACATCGAGTCGGAGTGATCGAGACGTTATTGTGACGTCACATATCATTGGGAATTTCTTTATTTTATAACAATGCTTGCTTTTAAACAGCTTTTTAGTGCTCGTATTGAATAGAAAAAACATCAAACCTGAAAATGATGGATGAGTTTGAAGTAGCAGTGGCGACAGCACTATGACGTCATAATGAAATGACGAATACGTTTATTTCAATCGATTCTAATGCGATTTTCTATTATACTTTCCATCAATGTCTTTGTTACGACTTCAAGTTTTTAAGTCTAGTCGCCGTTGCCGCTCCCACTCGAGATGCTTTTTTTGACGTCATAGACATTTATACTGTTGTAGTTTCCTTAAATGTAGATTAATTCATGCACAGCTGAACGTTTCTATAGTATTGATTATAAAAACTTAAAAGTAGTAAATCAGCTCGAAATAGTCATGACTCCATTTTGACGTCGCAATATTTTTAACAAATTTGCTATTTTCAAGCAATTTTGGAGCAATTAAAAATCATACATCATAGTTCAAGTTCAAGTTCAAGTTTATTTACACCCTGTGACAAAAGTTTAAGACCACTTAAAAAACTAGCAATATTAGCATTCTAAAACTCATTAGCCACGTAACAGTGTATTCTGTGAGGTCGTATTGGTTAAGGGCTTTTCTCAGATTCCCGCACCTCTACTGCAATGCATTCCATTTGCTAATTTGCTTACAACTATGCTGTAATTTCAAGGAATTGATCAACAGAGTACGAAAGTATTAGGAGCAAAAATATGGGTAAAAAAGCATCTCTCAGTGTAGCGCAAAGAGCTCAGATCGCTGCATTCAGCAAAATGAAGTTGTCTGAGCGTCAAATTGGTAACAAGTTAAAAGTAAGCAAGACCGCTATCCATAACGCCATCCAAAAATTCAAAAATGAAGGAACTTTTGCAGATAAGAAAAGAACAGGACGTCCCAAGATTTTTAGCCCCCGAGATAAGCGCTTGATGAGGAAAATAGTAACACGCTCACCTATGACTTCTGGAGAAAAAATTCGGTCTCAGCTACAGGAAAGAGGATGTAAAGTGAGTACAAGGACTGTCCAGCGTCGGCTGTTTACTGAATTCGGACTGAAATCGCACAAACCGGCTCGAAAACCACGTCTGACTGAAGGCATGAAGAAGAAACGCCTAATTTTCGCCAAAGCACATGCCCCACTGGACTGTTGATATGTGGAAGAAAGTGCTCTTCTCAGATGAATCTTCGATGAAACAGTTTTGTGTGCGGAAGTACAGAGTGTGGAGACCTGTAGGAAAGAGATACGAAGAAAAGTACACCACCCCAACTGTCAAACATCCCCCGAGCTTAATGGTGTGGGGTGCTATGTCAGCTATGGGAACAGCCAGTTTGAGCTTTCTTCCTCCCAAAACAACGATGAATACTGCAACATCTTTGGCACCAAATATGTAGCATTTGCTTAGAAGCAAGCTGCAACTTCACATGTCTATGCATAATTGTTCAATATTTATGCATGATGGTGCTCCATGTCATCGGAGCAAGGCTGTGAAGGAGTTCCTGGAGCAAGAAAATCTGCAAGTGCTGGATTGGCCGGGCAACAGCCCGGATCTCAACCCAATCGAAAATCTGTGGAAATTGATGAAGGCCAAAGTTGCTGAAAAGTATCCTTCCAACCTTAATGAACTTTAGCAAGTCATCAAAGAAGTTTGGGTACAAGAATTGTCTTCGGAATACTGCTACAAACTCATTAGCAGTATGCCAGGCCGAATGCAAGCACTGATAGTAAACAAGGGTGGTCACACTAAGTACTAAAAACGTAATTTATTTTGGCTTCATATTTGAAATTTGTGTTCAATTTAAACATGTAATGAATAACGTTGATCATAAAAGGAGAGATGTGCAACTTCTTATGAGTAAAAGTAACATTAGGTCACTAATCCGACAAAATCTGTGAAAATTAGATAGTGGTCTTAAACTTTTGTCACAGGGTGTAAAATAATGAGATAGTGAGATGTTAATAGAGAGATGTTAATTGCCGGTATGTATTAAGTCGACGTGATCGAGACCCTGTTGTGACATCACAAAATAATCACAGTTTTTCTTTATTTTGTATTAATGCTTGCCCCTTAACAGCTTTTTAATGCTCGTATTGAATAAATAAAACAACAAACTTGAATATGGTAAATTGGTTTGAAGTACTCGTGACTGTATTATGACATCATAATGAAGTGATAAAAAATGCTTATTTTGACAAACTAACAAAGTTATCGTATTGTAAATTTCATCAACGTTTTTGTTCCGATTGTAAGTTTCTTGTGTCAAGTTGAAGTGGCGTCCACCCCCCGGAAACGTTTTTGTGACGTCATAATGCATTTACGGTTTAAGTAAATTCTAAGTAATTGAATCACTGTTGATTGATTTTCTAGTGCTAACATTGATGATATTAACTAACAAAACTGAAAGTGCAAAATTGACTGGAAGTAGTCGTGACGCTATTGTGATGTCATAATGCTGTTTAACAAACTTCTGGTTTCAAGGGATATTAGAACAATTATTCATCATAAATCATGTCAAGGTATTCGATCGTTGCATGTCAAAGTTTTGCACCAACCAAAGTGGTCGGGATGCTGTTGTGATGTCATACCGAATTAGCATTTTTCCAAAATTTATGTTATTGCTTGCTGTGGAACAGCAGTTCAGAGCTTGGATTGAAGAAATGAAGTGACAAACCTTAAGGTGCTAAATCGGTTCGAAAAAGTCGGGAGAGTACTATGACGTCATAATGACGTTAACGACATTGCTTATTCCAAGTGTTACTTATATCAGTTATGGATATTTAACTATACCTCTATCTAAGGATTCATTGCAGTTGAAGGTTTTATATACATTCGAAAGAGGTCGAGATGCTGTTGTGACGTTCTAATGCATTTACAGTTTACATAAATTTATATTAATTGTTTCTCTGTTGATAAACAGCTATTTTAATAACGAAATTGGACATGGAAAAATCGCTCGAAGTACTCGCGATTCTATTATGTCGTCATAATGCCGTTGAACAAAGTTGATAATTTCGAGCAATTTCAGAGAGCAAGTTATGAATCATAAATGATATCAAGTAGCTTTTGCTTGCTTGCTTAAAAATTTCACGTCAGTTGAAGTGATCGAGTCGTATATGAGAATGTACTGTACTATCACGTTATAATGACGTTAAAAAAATGCTAATTCCACGAATGCTATTAGCTATTTAATGTAAACAAATTAGTATAAAGTGAAATTAATATAAATAAATTAATATAAATTAATTAATAAAAATAATGTAAATTAATTAATATAAACAAGCATTAATATAAACATTAGCTAGCGTAATACACTCTCGTATACGCTTTGAATCAATTTATGGTAGCACTTCTAGGTTTGTTCAAACCAATGACATAAAACAATTCAAACTCAAACATCAAACAAAAATGCCGAAAACATAACAAGCTTATTCATTATGACATCACAGCAGCAACTTGATCACTTTAACTGACGTGAAATTTTTAAGCAAGCAAAAGCTACTCGATATCATTTATGATCCATAACTTGCTCTCTAAAATTGCTTAAAATTATCAAATTCGTTCAACGACATTATGACGACATAATAGAGTGGTAAAGCTATAGGTGGCGCTCTACCTAGTAACCGCCATATTGGTGCTAAACTATTGCGGCTGTACCGTAGTTACGAAGTGGTAAGAGTGTTTTGATGGTCAAATTAAACTAACTGGCATGTGTTCAATTGCGTCGCTGCTGTCCTATTTCGCTAATGAGCCGAAATCGGTTGATAAAGGGAAAAATCATTTCCGGTCACGTCATGTGGATGCATTTCAATACTCTGAGGGGTCCTGGACCGGAAAAGTGAATGCAAGTATGAAAGACAAATCATGCAAAGTAACGGTAAGTCAGCATGTTAATGACTCAGAAGTTGGTATTTTTACGAGGATTCAATTGCCAATAGTAGTTGCCCATAACCGGCCTTTGATTCATATTGCTATTATGGAAAATCAAATTTATTTGGATGTACGTTCTGAGATCGGGTTTATTTGTCTTGGGTCTGATTGGCTGTAGCTATGGTTTTAGAGTAGCAGCCCGGTTGTAGCTTTATTTGCTGCTGTAAAGGCTATGGCGGCAGCCGGTTAAGGTCGGGATGAATGAATTTGATTTTGGAGCATGTACTAGCAACCAAGCATTGTTATAAAACTTAACGTTTCAACTTTGTATCTTCTGTGTGCTTCCCTTTGCCTAACTGAGGTGGTTGTTGTAAATGTAAAGTGTCTTTTCCAAGAACTAGGTTTAGCACTGGGTGTGCAATGTGCGGGTTGTTCTACCGCAAACTTTTCTATTGTTTTAGACTACCGGTAGTACAACTATCTGTCAGTGCTTGTTGACACAACCCATGCATCCCATGCTCCCAACAACTAAAAATTGATTTAACAGTTAAAAATCTGAAGCTGGTGATAGTGTTACCTAATAAAAAACTTTCTCTCATTGGTAGCAATTGGTGTTGAGAGCCGAATCGAGTCCTCAACGCCAAGGACCAGTAAAAAAATGTAACTGAAGAGGCGACCTCGCGTTCGTCAAATCGAATAAGATTGAGTGGTAGATGATGCGTAGTCGGCCGAAGGTGGGGGCCGGTTTTTTGTGGGATTAATTTATTTATGGTGGTTTTGGTTTCGGGGCGTCGTCGGCTATCGTGTCTTATTCAAGTAGACTATCATATCTATTTGAGTGAGATATGATGGATGGCGATGGTTTGGGGTCGGTTTTGTCGTGGGTGGGTTGATTTTGCAGAGGGTTGGCTTTTGTTTTGTTTTGGCTGGCTGAGCGTTATTTGCCATTCGATCTTATTCTCTCATTGGTGTAACAAAAAATTTGCAGTTTTATTGTTATTAGTACTAACATTTTTCTATCTATGTATATTTCCTTTTTTTACAACTTTTCTCCTTAAATTGCTTGTAGTTTTAAAGTGTATCTTTCATAATAATCGGTAGATTATAATTTTTTTTTTTTTTTTTTGCATACCACTGAGCACTACACACATTCCTGAAACAAAATTTTGGCGTCTAAGATTTTTTTTTAAAAAAGTACTGTACCCCAAACAAGTCTTATTAATTTTGAATTTACAACTTCAAGTCGGCAGCACTGTCTAGTGTTTTTTTTTTTTTCCTTTATGTGTTATGTTATTTATTTTTATTTTTTCAAATTAAGTTTACCGCCATAAGCGTAGAAGTATTGCCATAAAGGTGCAGTTGACCTAGATGACCTGGTGGCCCTTTCGCTGTGTCCTTCCTGCGTATTTTTGCGTATGGTTAAATAAACTTGAAACTTGAAGCTTATGATGCCATTATTAATCTTTTGGACATTACAAAAATAATTAAAAGAAAAATGTCTTGTACGTTAAGAATTGCAGCAATTTTGAGGGGCTTAGGCCAGTAGTTACCAGTACTGGTAACTTACCAACTTTTACTATAGGGCTTTTGGGCTATATTTTTACTAGTTGTCACATTTCAAGTTATGGTAGATTCAAGGTTGTACGGCCACGCAACTGCTCCGGGCATGCCATAGGCTAACTGATTTTAGTGCCAGTAGGCCTAGTCTACCAGTAACCTGTTTTTACAAAATTTGCAATCATAGCTGCATCTTGATTTTGGCAGACTGGTAGCCTACCTCTACGGTAGCGTCATACTTGGACACTGCCCTGTGGTAAAAGGTAACAGCTGCAAAATTGAAATTGAGAGCAATTGCTAATGAGAGCAAAATTGCAATTGAGAGCGCTTTCACAATTACCAGAACCGGTACATAACAATCACTATGAACACAGATCCAAATCGGTACCAGTACTATTGTCAGTGATGCAGTTAACTGGTTGAGTTCTATCTACCACTCCCTTAGTTTTTGGGACATAAGATAAATTTCGATAATATTACATTCAAAGCATTGTGGTAGCTACAGTATCGAAACTCATGTCTGTTATTTCAGATACACCTCAATGAAGATATGGTCATTCAGTCTACAAAGTGTGAATGTCCTAGAGGAGATCATAAATGTAGCCATGCTGCTGCTTTATACATTTATGGAATTCATAATCTGAGTAGAACTGATGTGGAATGTCAATGGAAAAGAAAGAAGTCTGATTTGCCGACAACATCAGCTGCAGCAGAAATGTTTCCTAATATACCATACTGCCCACTTTCCAGGCTGCCTAATGAAGAAGATCGGTCATTTTTGTATAAAGAATTAAGTGTTATTGGCAAGTTTACTGGGCTCTTCTGGATTATGAGCCCAGAAGTGCCTCAACAGACACCAAGGACCAGTGCCCCATTAATAGGTAATGTGATTAAAGTCGTTTTAGAAGCTAAAAAAGATGAACGACCATTTTTGTTTAAAAAATTAATGGCTGTGGATAAACTTAAAATCGCAGCCGTTAATCAGGAAACTATTGGGCAACGAGACAATGAACTTTGGCACAGCGTAAAAAAAGGTCGTCTGACAGCAAGTAATTTTGGTGCAGTTATTAATGCAAAAAAGTTTACTCCCTCTTTGAAAAAACAAATATTCGGAGAATATGACTTACAAGGTGTGAAAGCTGTTTCATAGGGCATTTCCCATGAGGATGATGCAATAAAGCAATTTTGCAATGAAACAGAAAAAAGTTTTGAAAAATGTGGTGTATGGCTTGATGAAACAGGTTTGCTTGGAGCATCACCAGATGGTATAGTAAATGATGAAAATGCAATACTTGAAATCAAATGCCCTTTTTCAATTCGTGATGAATTTGTGCTCAGCGGTGTGAGCAAATCTTCATTTTGTTTAATGTTAGAAGGTAAAAATTTTGTTTAAAAAAAAACAACAAATATTGGCATCAGGTTCAAGGACAATTACACTTAACTGGGATGGACTTGTGTTATTTTCTTGTGTGGACAAAAAAAAGGATAAGGAGTTTTTATATGAAGTATATATATCCAGAGTGGTGTCCTGATGAAACTTCTCAAACTACAACTGTGACAATTTTGGTAGATTAAGTTTGGTAAATTGATACCGGTATTGTTTTTGTTTTGTTTCTGTGGTTTATTAATACTTAGTTGCAGAAGCCCCAAAGAAAGTGAATCATTTGCAGGGCCTCAGAGAGAAATTTTTCCAGGGGGAACGAAGGTCGATGCCGGGCCCCCAAATCTCTTTCAAAATGACCAAAAAAAAGGTCTTCACTAAAATTTAGTCCTATTTTTTGCCCAAAATTAGGTGAAGACCAAAAAAAGAAGAAAAAAGGTCTCCACTGAAAGTTAGTCCCAAAATTAGATGAAGACCAAAAAAAGAACACCAAAAACACTTAACGCGGGAACCTGAACTCTTCCGGGCCCCCCTAGCCCCAGGCCCAGGTACGTTGTACCCCCTGAACCCCCCTCTCGTAGGCCCGGATCATTTGTATCAGGGGTCTTGTAAAGATACATTGTTTGTTATATTACAATGATAAAGAGGTTCTTTTTTTGCTACTGCTGCATTTTTGTAATGCTAATTTAATGATATTCGTGGTCATTTGAAGCATGTTGATCTATAGCATGTGTATTTACTGTAGAGTAAACAAGTGGCATGAAAATTTTTAACTTTTGCAATACTATACAATGACAGTTTTTTAACTTGTTGCTCTGATTCGCACTGCAATAATATTAATAGTAGAATATGAGGCTATGCAACCACTAAAGGAGTGCAGCTGGATATTGCTGTGAGTTTACGTGCTCGCAATATCTTGTTTTTTAAATTTGACTTTCTACATTGTCAGAATCTTCTTATACACTGTCTTCTCAATTTCCAGAGTGCTCAATGGGCATGGGCAAGAGCCACTTAATTTAATAAATTTTAATGATTTTTATCGGAACTTCTTTAATAAATTTTAATGATTTTTAACTGAAATTCTTGCACCGTTGTCAAAATCTTCTGTAGTGTAGAAACTTAGAACAGTGTTTGCAGCGAGAACTAGTTACATAAAGGTTAATTCAAAATAGGCACCATCAAGCTATAAAAAATGTATGCTAGGCTTTTTACTTACATGTAGTGGTGAAGAGTGCCAACCAGTTGTCACAGGCTTGAAACTATTAATGCACATGATGTGTCATGGTAAGAGGCTGCGTATTGTAGCAGTATGGCAATGGTTTGAGTTCTATTTCCATTTCAATATGCTACACAGATGTCGTTGTTGTGCCTTTGAAAAGGACACTTAACACAAGTTTTGCACGATTCTTGTACATTATCACTAAATAAAGCTTATACATCACATACAATCTAAGCACAGAATTTAAATGATTAAGAATTATATTAGTTTTCAAAGTTTCAGTGTCATTGAAAACGAACGTTTATACATCACGGCATAATTTTGCAATACTCTTTTGTGCATGCATCAAACTAACATCAGTACAGGCAAGTGAGCAGAAACAAAATACTGTACAATCAGGCAAATAAAAAAAATTGAAGTAATATTTAACAATACAATGATTACACTCCCGGACGATTTTGCACTCAAAGAACAACAGCTTATTTACCATATAACACTTGACTGAAATATTATGAGCTCATTCCCTGATCCTCAACACTGCTGAAATATTTTTAACCAAATGTTAGCAATTATTTGCACAATTTGAAATGCATCTCTTGAAGAACCAGGCCTATCTTGTAAAGTTCTTATAACTGCAAACAAAATACTGAATGGAAATTAAATTAAAATTAAACCTGCACTTCAAGCATGCAATATAACACTGATATGAGGTAAAATTACCCAATGTTATTCGTATGCACAGCAATCCAAATTCAGAGGTTCAGTTGCAGTGAAACATAAAACCATTAAAAACAGTAACATTTAAAACAGCAGTGGCAATATTCAAAACAAATTCAGTCCAATAAAACATTCAAAATTGCTACTGGTACAAAAAGATTCTAAGATGGGGTAGTTTCAACATGTATAAACTACAGCCAGGTAAAATAATTACAAGTATCATTCAAATGCGTTGTCATCCCATGCCTCTTTGATTAAAGGAAATTGCAAGTTAACTAAAGCAGCCACTACCTGAAAAATTGTATCTGCATTACTCCTCAACCACGATGGAATTAAGTTTAAAATTTTGAAACATTTAAGCCGTGCATTGGCCTGTTCCACATAGATTCGACATGCAGCAATGTGTTTTGTTTTAATAATTTCGGGTTTGGTAAGCTTACCATGTCCAAGAAATGGAGGAATATTGACAGTTACCCCTGTAGGAACTATGGTTTGAATCAAAAATCCTTTGCCTGCAAGTATAAGATCACCTGCAACAAAATGACTTAAAATTCCACACTTTTGAACAATTCCTTTGTCAGATGTGGACCCTGCATACAGCTTGCTAACATAAGCAATCACACCATTAAGGGCTACACCAACAAGGGCCTTGAATGAGTTCATAGATCTATAACTGGAATAATTAAGTTAATCGTTGTAAATCTATTCTTTTTGGCGTAACAACTTCTATATCAGTACAATCAATTACAATTCGGCAATTTGAAAAATGAACAAATGCTTCGGGAGCTGAGATCTTGTTCTTAAATCGTGACGGAATATGTGACATAACATCTTCAAATAACAGTTTATCCAAAACATGAATAAAAGTCAATATTATGTTGGCAATAGTTGTTTTACTACGAGAAAACAACCTTGCAAGATGCAAATTAGGATAGTTTTGCTTTAGTTTCATCAATGTGATAAGAATCTGGTCTTCGAAGTTAATGCTTTTTACTTTCCAACCATAAAAATAGGTAATATTCTCTTTAAATCTTGTTACGTATGCAACAATTAGTAAAAAAAGTTTTTTGTAGGTATACCTGTTTCCATCCTTAGAACTTCTTCATTTAAATTTCCTGCTGAATAAAATCAGTTTTGACCTTTTTTAAGCTCATTGACTTTTTCTGTGTAAATGTCTGTCCTATTAGCACTAGAACTAACATCATTAACATTTGGTGTACTAATCGATGCAGTATCATCGGAATCAATATTTGGTGCAGTTTCATCAACACCACTGGACCCAAAAACTATTGAAGTAATGGTTCCTTCTGCTACTGCAACAGACCTAGATTTCCTTTTCTTAACTGGCAAATTATCATTGGGAAATATTCTGTCTATATTCCACGTAAATATGGTAGGGTTGTTTTCTTTTTTCCCCTCTACAAAATGATTCTCTGTCAGCTCTTCTGAAAAAAAAATGCTAGTAATAATAAGTACCTTTAATGAATGAATATTGAAACCAAATAGTCAGTTTAGAGATAGTTCAATCAACTGTATGCAGTATGGTATTCTGACACAAAAAGTTTACCAATTTAGTCTTACACTTATTCAAAGTACCGGTATAAATAGTGCACAGCGTAACTGTGTAGTAAGTTGAGTGAGCTCAATAACTCTTAGCGGTAATAAGGTATTAAAACAGCATCAAAATGGCTTGTTACTGTAGCTGTCCAGTGATGTTTGTGCCTAGAGGCTGAGCCATTGGGCCAGATACAACTCATCTCTGATGTACCGATAAACCAAACACCATAGTTTAATTCGAAGTTTACTGCAATTTATAAAGTGTATGACACAGCATTGCAAATCCAACTCAATGGACCTCCGAACAGTGAGCAACTTCATTTACCAGAATTTAAAAGAGAGTATGGATTGTGCAGTGATCAGATTTACCGACTACCATCAGTAGTAACCTAGGCCTATCTGCCTATACCAGTATGTCAAAATATGCACAAACATGTTCATTAATCGTTGTATCTTATGACACCAGTCACATGCATACATTGTGATAAGATCTAGACCTTGTTTTACCAACAATATCAATAAGCGACAGCCATGCCAAAAACTGCCATAGACTACCGGTACTTATCGTATCAGTGTTGTCCACTTTGAAAGCTTTCGCTGGTCTTTAGGAAATCTATAAAACCTACAGTCTTCACTTTCAGAATGATGATTACATTCCGGAACAAAACACTGGACCATGAAGATCACTACTTGCTGATAAAAACCGCTAAAAATAGTGAAATACTGTAGAATTTACAAAAACGCCTGTAAACAAACACGTTGCTACCGAGCAAGACTGATAGTTTAGAACCAGCAAAAGCGGTTGCTATGCGGAGCGCCACCTAGAGCTTTACCACTCTATAGAGTCACGAGTACTTCGAGCAATTTTTCCATGTCCAATTTTGTTATTAAAATAGCTGTTTATCAACAGAGAATCAATTAGTATAAATTTATGTAAACTGTAAGTGCATTAGGACGTCACAACAGCATCTCGACCTCTTTCGAATGTATATAAAACCTTCAACTGCAATGAATCCTTAGATAGAGGTATAGCTAAATACAGTGACGTGCGGTGAGGCTTCTGGTTGGTGAGACACAATTGTTTTTCACACACATGTCAAAGCCGCAACTAGAACGTAGTTTTAAGGGGGGCAAAATTTGTTTTTGGAGGGGCCAAAATTTTTGAGTTGGTCTAGTTTTCACCAAGTTCTCTGTTGATATCAAAAAAAAAAAGGTCATCGCGCCAATATGGTCTACTTTTCTCCGAGGTCTGGGTTGGTTTCCAAAAAAAAAAAGCCACCATCTTGAAACTGTTGCAAGGGTAACAAAAGTTTGGGTGGGTATGCTTGGCAGTTTGGGGGGAGTTTTCTTTAGGGGGACACCGCCCCCTTTTGCCTCCCCCCCCTAGTAGCGGCCCTGACACATGTTTGCAAAAAAATTATTTAAGACAATGAATGACAAGCAAATAACTGTTTTCATCAGGGTGTCGAACCGTTTCAAATAACGGTTCGGATTCAGGTTTAGCTCCTGCTCAAAATATTTTAGCGGTTCAGGTTTGGTTCAGGTTCACTTGAGCACCATTTTCGAGGTTCAGGTTTGGTTCAGGTTCACTCAAATAAAATATTACTGGTTCAGAGTCGGTTTGGGTTTATTGACTTAAAAATTAACTGTCGTTACTCGTTTTGTTCAGAAAAAAAAGGAGAAATTGCTGATCCTGTTGATGATCACCACTGCTCTTATTGTGCGTGTACCAGCGCCAGCGGCATCCGGATATGGAAAAATATATTCTTACTTTTGTTAGGGGTTCAGGTTTGGTTTGGGTTCACTGAAGTAAAATTTTGCTGGTTCAGGTTCGGTTCGGGTTCACCAAAATGAAACGGTTCATTCGGGTTTACGGTTTGGGTTCAGGTTTGGTTCGACACCCTGGTTTTCATAGCCATTAAACGAAGATCAAATTTTTCAATAATTAATTACTCGTTTAATCTCTGCTGTTCACTTAAAGCCAAATTAATTCTTTAAGTTTCGAAAATCTATAAAGGTGGCCAATTATTTGACTTTGAAGGTGGATATGATTGAAGCTTTGGTTCTTTCTAAGTCACAAAAACCAGGTTTCAGTCCCAACATTATTATTTGCTAAAAATATGAAAGCAGAAATGACGATTTTTATTGCGCAACCACTCTTTTCTTGAGTACGGTAGTACTCTTTCTGAAATGAGGGATTCTTTCGTATTGATGTCTCGAGCAAATCTTTTAAACCGGTTTTGTTCGAGCTAAAACTTCAAGTTTAGGTATGGAAAAATCTCTAAGACTAAATTTTTTTCCATTTTAGTTCATATCCTCGTAAAGAATTGTTTTTATTTTGCTCGAAAAGTAACTCGTTCAATTTCGCAAAGAACGAAAGACTACAAAAAAACTGCGTTGACTTTTTCTTATTCTATGACGTCATAGGTGAGGCGCGCCTCAAAATCAGATTTTAAAGCATTGTGCGTGGTCCGCGATTTATCTGAGAGAAAAAGGCATACTTTTAGTTCGTTTATTAAAATTTGCTTACCTGAAGTGAGGCACAATCGAAAATGCCTCACTTCGGATATTTCAAGCGATGCTCGCAGGCGAGCATAGAGAGATAACAATTAATCGAATAGTTTCGGCGTTTAATGCGAAGAGCATAACATAAAAGCAGTGAATACACAAAAAACTAAGTGTGATAAAAATTAGTAAAGTTTTTTTTTTGATTTGCATGAAAATATTTTATTTCAATTATATACTTTTATTTTTGTTTTTCTTTGTACAATTCTTCAGGTGAGGCACGGCCTCACCTGCCTCTCCTGCACGTCCCTGGTTAAATATCCATAACTGATGTAAGCATAGGTGGGCAAGTTAATGCAAAACGTTAGCTTCGTTAACCATTAGTCCGTTAACAAACTTCACACCTCCGTTAACGTTAATCCGTTGTTTTCAGCCTTAATTAACGGAAGTTAATAAAGTCCGTTAATTCGTCAACATTTAGCATGTAATTCACATTTCTATTTATTCACTCGCCTCTGGAACACGTATTGACGCTATTGAGCAGATTGTAAGGAAATATCTATTGCTATGGTTATCTTTATATGTTTTGGAAGTTACATTTTGAAGTCTAATCTAATTTCAAGGTAGAAATAAGTTCAAATGCACTAACAAAGCTGCGATCGGAAAATTTTTGGAAATTGCGAACAGCAATGATTAATAGACGCCTGAGGCTGCAGCTCATTATTTGTCACAAAAAAGTGTTCCGTTCTTCGCTTTCTTCTATAAAACTCGTGCTAATAGGCAACAAGTGCTACCAGTGCAAACTGGTTTGTACCGGTACGATGAAGGAATGGTACAAGATCTTAACAATAAAAACCTTAACGGAAGTTAACAGAACTTAACGGAAGTTACTTTAGTCCGTTGACAGAACTTAACGGAAGTTAATTTGGTCCGTTAACATGAAAAAACTTTTTAACGGATTAACGAATTCAAGAAAAAGTTAGCTTCGTTATTAACGGATTAACGATTAACGGACTTGTGCCCACCTATGGATATAAGTAACACTTGGAATAAGCAATGTCGTTACTTAGATGGAGGAATGCCGAGATTAAAGGGAGGGTGCAGCTTAGCCAAGTATGACATCAAAATATCGCATTTAATTTTCTAATCACAATGCAAAAAAAAATTTTTTCCAAGACTGTCTAGTTTTTGAAAAAATCAAAAAATCCGTTTCAACTCCTAACATTAGGATTGGATTGGCTAACAATTTGATGACGTACTGGTTGGTTAGCGAAAAAACCGCGAAAGCTTGTTCACAATGGTAAACAATAAGGATAAGCGAGGTAGGAGTAAGAAATCATACAAAATTACCTAAGAGAGATAGCTTTAAAAGCGGCCATTGTTTTAAAACAATTGCTTAATATATTTTTTAGCTTATATGCGTCCAGTATACCAGGTGTCGGTATATCAATGTACAACTACGGTCTAACTACAGTATAGAAGAAACAGTGGACACACCTATACGCTAAAAAATGTATTAAGCAATTGTTTTAAAACAATGGCCGCTTTTAAAGCTATCTCTCTTAGGTAATTTTGCATGACTTCTTACTCCTACCTCGCTTATCTTTATTGTTTACCATTGTGAACAAGCTTTCGTGGTTTTTTCACTAACCAACCAGTACGTCATCAAATTGTTAGCCAATCCAATCCTAATATTAGGAGTTGAAACGGATTTTTTGATTTTTTCAAAAACTAGACAGTCTTGGAAAAATTTTTTTTTGCATTGTGATCAGAAAATTAAATGTGATATTTTGATGTCATACTTGGCTAGGCTGCACCCTCCCTTTAAAGAACAAGGCAGCGAATTGCGACCTTAACGGTGAAAGGGAGGCGCGTGTTTCAGTGATTATACCTGTGGCGGCTAACGAGAAGTTGCAAGTTCGAATCTTTAAGACAATGGGAGAATGGCTCGCGCATAGGTTGTAGCTCACAGACGCAAACACGATCCAGTTAAAGGGGAAATCACGCTTGATATTGCCAATGGAACGCACAACAGCTCCGAACAGCAAAGACATAAAGCGCACGAACCAAAAAACATATGTAAAACTACATTTCCATAAACCCGAAGGTCGAACCCACAAGTCCCAAACACACACAAAGCAAGCTACCAGATTATGCAAAACAATGCTGAGCAATGCAGGGCAGAGCAGAGCACGTTAGAGCAGAACAAAGTAGAACAAGCAAGGTAAAGCAATTATTGAAAATATTTTGTCCTCCCTTAAACAACTAAATCTCAACTAACTTGTTTGTTTCCAAGATTTGGTAAAAATACAAAACATGAGAAAAAGGATTTTGACTGAGACAATCACATAATTCTAAGAAAATATCATGGACCCCAAAGTTAAAAAATTTCTCATTGATGGCTAATTTACACGTATCCGGCGAAGTTGAAAGACATATGAATCACGACCTACAATAACACGAGGTTTCTACTTGTTTATGCCGCGTTTCCGTCAGTATAGTTAAATACATAGATGGGCAAGTTAATGCAAAACGTTAGCTTCGTTAACCACTAATCCGTTAACAAACTTCACACCTTCGTTAACGTTAATCCGTTATTTTCAGCTTTAATTAACCGAAGTTAATAAAGTCCGTTAATCGATTAATATTTTGCGTGTAATTTACATTTCTTTTTATTCACTCGCTTCTAGAACACGTATTGATGCTGTTGAGCTGATTTTAAGGAAATATTTATTAGTATGGTGGTCTTTTTGTGTTTTGAAAGTTACATTTTACAGTTTAATCTAATTTCAACATATAAACAAGTTCAAATACACAACAAAGCTGCAAGATATTAACGATAAAAACCTTAACGGAAGTTAACAGAACTTAACTGAAGTTACTTTAGTCCGTTAACAGCACTTAACGGAAGTTAATTTAGTCCGTTAACATGAAAAAACTTTTTAACGGATTAACGAGTTACTGAAAAAGTTAGCTTCGTTAATAACGGATTAACGGTTAACGGACTTGTGCCCATCTATGGTTAAATATCCATAACTGATATAAGTAACACTTGGAATAAGCAATGTCGTTAACGTCATTATGACGTCATAGTACTCTCCCAACTTTTTCGAACCGATTTAGCACCTTAAGGTTTGTCACTTCATTTCTTCAATGCAAGCTCTGAACTGCTGTTCAACAGCAAGCAATAACATAAATTTTGGAAAAATGCTAATTCAGTATGACATCACAACAGCATCCCGACCACTTTGGTTGGTGCAAAACTTTGACATGCAATGATCGAATACCTTGACATGATTTATGATGAATAATTGTTCTAATATCCCTTGAAACCAGAAGTTTGTTAAACAGCGTTATGACATCACAATAGCGTCACGACTACTTCCAGTCAATTTTGCACTTTCAGTTTTGTTAGTTAACATCAGAGGTGGAGTCGAGGACACAAGGCTCGAGGCCAAGGCCAAGGCCAAGGCCACAAAAAAAATCCGAGGCCAAGGCCAAGGACAGCCTTTTCGAGGACAGACACTCTCGAGGCCAAGGACAGGAATGCTCGAGACCAAGGCCAAGGACCGAGGACACAAGCACAAGTGTTCTCCAAAAAAAAAAAAAAAAAAGGTTTTCACAAAAATTTTTTTGGCGATCTCAAAAAAAAAAAATAAATAAAAAAAGGTCTTCACAAGAATTTTTCCAGCGATCTTCACAAAAAAACGTTTTCCAAAAAATTTTTCAAGCGCTTCACAAAATTTTAACTATTCAAAAAATAGTGCTGTCCTTGAGCCGAGGACAGGCCAATTTTCGAAGACTTGAAGCCTCGAGGCCAAGGCCAAGGACTTGACCTTCGAGGCCAAGGCCAAGGACTCCAAAATGTGTCCTCAAGGACTGCACCTCTGGTTAATATCATCAATGTCAGCACTAGAAAATCAATCAACAGTGATTCAATTACTTAGAATTTACTTAAACCGTAAATGCATTATGACGTCACAAAAACGTTTCCGGGGGGTGGACGCCACTTCAATTTGACACAAGAAACTTACAATCGGAACAAAAACATTGACGAAATTTACGATTGATAACTTTGTTAGTTCGCCAAAATAAGCATTTTTTGTCACTTCAAAATGATGTCATAATACAGTCACGAGTACTTCAAATCAATTTACCATATTCAAGTTTGTTGTTTTATTTATTCAATACGAGCATTAAAAAGCTGTTAAAGGGCAAGCATCAATACAAAAAAAAAACTGTGATTACATTGTGAGTGATGTCACAACAGGGTCTCGATCACGTCGAATTGGTGTAAAACAGTCAGCCAGCCACTTCGGAAAGACCTTGCATCAATCTGCTATTGGTAATTCCGTAGAAATTGCTTGGAATCAGCGCATTTGCCACGTGATTATGACATCATAATGGTATTGCGACAAGTTCAAGCGTGCCTTGACCTGATACACTACTTTCACGTGTGTAATTTATTTCATTTTATAGTTTATACCAACAAAGCGAAAACCAACGATAAAGATAACCTAACGAAAACCAAAATATAACATTCGAAAATATTTTAGCTTCTCTAGTGTTGAAAAGTTTGCATGTTCACTTTGCAATTTGCATTGGTGGCCAGGAACGTGGTAGCCAGTAGTAGCCACGGATTGAAAGTCATAGACGCAAAACTGAGAAAGAAGAAAGAACTGGCAGAGTGAAACTACTGAATGTTCTCTATACTGTGGCGTAAGTGACAAGTTCTGTTTCATGTGCGCTAGCAGACTAGTACAGGGTGGGCCAAAAAAATGTTACCACTTTTTATAGGCTATTCTAACCACTTTTTATATTCTAACCATTTTCAAAATTACTAAGACTTTTGTTTCATATTCCTGCTCTTAGGAGAAAGCAGGGAGTCAATATGAATAACGTCATTTACCAGCAAGATGGTGCTCCTCCACATTGCTCAAATGTCTCACTGGATTTCCTCAACGAGTATCGTACTTTCCTGGAGATAGACTCATCTCACGGCGTGTGAACAACCCATGGCCTGCCTACCGGTACTCTCCTGATCTTTCTCCCGCAGACTACTTCCTATGGGGGTACCTGAAGGAGAGGGTGTACTACAACAACCCACAGACCATTGAAGCCCTGAAGACCAACATCTGTCAGGAAATTCGAAGAATCCCTCGTGAGATGTGCGGCAATGTCATCACAAACTTCAATGTGCGTGTTGCAGCTGTACTCCACAGAAGAGGAGCTTGGATTGAACATGTTATCCATTATTGAACTGTGTAAGAAACAAGAGACAAAGTGAAAAGACTTTGTTATCAAATTTTAATTAGATATTTTTGTTAAACATCTGTGAAAAAAATTTGAATAAATGTTCATTTTTAAATTTGTGTAGGCTATGGATTAAAAGTGGTAACATTTTTTTGGCCCACCCTGTATATAAAGACAATGCTATTATCAGAGGTGGAGTCGAGGACACAAGGTTCGAGGCCAAGGCCAAGGACACAAAAAAAATCCGAGGCCAAGGACAGCCTTTCCGAGGACAGACACTCTCGAGGCCAAGGACCAAGGACACAAGCGCAAGTGCTCTCCAAAAAAAAAAAAAAAAAAGTCTTCACAAAAATTTTTCAAGCGATCTTCAAAAAAAAAAAAGTCTTCACAAGAATTTTTCCAGCGATCTCCACAAAAAAACGTTTCCCAAAAAAATTTTCAAGCGCTTCACAAAATTTTAACAATTCAAAAAATAGTGCTGTCCTCGAGCCGAGGACAGGCCAATTTTTGAGGACTTGAGGCCTCGAGGCCAAGGACTTGACCTTCGAGGCCAAGGACTTCAAAATGTGTCCTCGAGGCCAAGGACGTCCTTGAGGACTCCACCTCTGGCTATTATGACGTCAAAAAAAAAAACAAAAATCCAGCTCTGCTTTTACCTCTCAAGAAATGCGGACGTAGGTCACAATTGACTGTGATATTATTGCATGATATTTATACTGAGGTAAAAACAAAGGAACACGCGACGCGAGCGTCGGTCGTTCCAATAATATGACAGACAATACTCTTTTTGGCACAAACACCACTCCTAATTCAGGCTGAAAACTTTTTTTTGGTCTTCACGTAATTTCAGACACAAAAATTGCTCCATTTTGAGATGTAGACCTTTTTTTTTGGTTTTTGGCCTTCACCTAATTTTGGACTCATAAACTGCTTTAATTCTGGGTGAATCCCACAGCCCAGCAAAAGTGCACACTCGCCAATATTTCTGCGCACAGAAACCACAAAAAAGTAGATGAAACATTATCGGTACTTCTACATTTCTGATTTTTTTTGGTGTTGTTAAGTCTGAAGTTTGAATCGTCGCTTTTTTGTGCGGGAGCTCTGCGACTCCTGTATGAGCAGTTGAGCACGCATGCACTCTCTCCTTCCCTCTGATCTAAGCTATTTCCCAAATCTAGCCCTAACCATCTGCCCTCAGAAGTGCACGCACGAGAGGAGTGAGAGCGTGCTCACGGCTCATACTCAAGTCGCAGAGATTCCGAAAAAAAATGGACCGCTGATACTTAACCTCGACTATTTTTTCAGGTAATACTCAGTCCTTTGGCTTTAATAAACACAGCGTCAGAACATTGAATGCAATTTTTCTAATTTTCACTTTAAATATCACAGATCACATCTCAGCAATTAAGCTAGTGCTGAAAAGAACTGGTCCACATCAGATGTACCGTATATTCGATTACATTGTACAGTTTAGTTGATTGCTTTTCTGGTATGTTATTTTTTGACAAAATTGATGGAATTTTTTCTCCCGCAGTAAAATGGGGACTTGGAATAGCTTTGACAATTGGTAAGTCGACATATACCGGTAGGATTGCATGTAGCTACTGTTAAGGAAGTTAGATTTGGTATCGGTAATCAATTTGAGTAAGGTTGTGTCTGGATGAATTGAGATCAATTAAGTTGCATGATTTATTGTATTGTTTTAATATATCAGCAAGAGAAACATGCAATTCAGAATTACCAAACTGTTTGTTAAAACCAGTACTTAAATTGTAGGGGGGATGCGGGGGGATTCCATCGAGAGTTAGCATTCCCCCATTGAGATTTTGTGTCCCCCCATCATGATTTAGGCGTCCTCCTACCGAGAGTTGAGCGCTGGAAGACCAGAGGAAAAATATCCAGCCAGGACTAAAAGATCCTACAAATTTCCTGCCAAAAATGGTCGCAAATTGTGGCAAAGACCTTTTTTTTTGGACTTCAACTGATTTCGGGGTAAAATGACTTCAATTTCTGGCGAAGACCTTTTTCTTGTTTTTGGTGTTCATTCAATTTTGGCGATGAAAATACATCATTTCCACTAACTGACTAAACTTTTTGTAAAGTTGGTCAATGCTGCAAAAGCGTCCCCCCATGCAAAATTTTACAATTTAAATACTGGTGCTAGTTAAAACTATTTTATCTATTTTCAGAAAATAATTGATGATACCTGTGTCTTGTAGTCTTAAACCGTTGCCAATTGTATGGTTTGACAAACATCGCTTGGTTGAACAAAAATCCTCTGCTTTTTCAGTCATGACAGATGACTGTGGGTTGAGTGTTGGCTGATTTTGGTTGGAAGATTCACCACACATCAGTTCCTTGATGGTTAGGGTTACAACCCACTGATATGTTGCAAAATCTTCCTTGTGATTGTTTTGGCAATGGTCTTAAACAACATAAAAACGTGAAATTGTCTGATTCAAATTATTGCTATTAACAAAATTTAGCTTAAGTACAAAATCTCCCCTGTAACTCTGAACTTTCTAACCTCATTTAACAGTTTAACAGCAAGTTTTATTTGAAAACTGCTTTTGCTGTCATGCATGTCCCTTTGTTTTTTTTTCCATTTTGGGTGTTTGGTTTACTCAAACAACATAATGGTAATAAAGAAATTTCCTCATCCTACTTTATGTTAACAGAATGTAGCTAAACTACAGAATTTCTGCCTTGGCAGCTTTTTTGTTTGTTTTATTTAATCTTAGCACAGCTGGTGATCACAGAGTTTCAAGTTTCATTCCTTTGATAGCATTTAGCATTAATTTTTTTAGTATTACAGATGTCATACTCTGTACTGATTGAATAACACATAGAGTAGGCAACTGTAATGTAAATTAAAACAACTTGATATTTTTACCATGTTTAATTCAAACATCCATAGGGCTCTCTTTAACTTGAAATGAGCTTATAATGATTTCGAACATCAATCAGACAATTAAGTATCAAAGGAATATCAGTAATCTTCAAACTATGAACTGATAAATGGGAAAATGTGGTTGCGAGAAGAACAGGGGTGGAAGTCCCATTTTATTTTCTTCAGAAAATATATATCTCGTTTTTTCTTTTTTGCCTTTTTTTATTTTCCTAAATCTTGTGTGCTCTTCCACTAAACAGGAGAACACCATCACTCTAATTTTGTGTTTAAATTTGTTGAGTTTCAAATCTAGTTTGGTCTCCTGGAAGTTTTTGCTGCTCTTTCCCAAATTGGACAGTTGGACCTCCGATTTTTTTTTGGATGGTTTAAGCTAATTAGCTAATTGGTTTAGATATCTGTAGGTATTTAAGAAACAATTATAGGAATATTTTGACATAGTTGAGAGCTGTCACTTTTACCTCTAGGAAACCCCCCAAAGTTGATTTTTTTTTTTAATGGTTTAAGCTTCAGAACTACAATGGAAACCTAGTAATATGACCATCATCCAGACTATAAAAACAGGTCGCCTAACGAAGTTGGTCACAAGACCGGGATGAAACTTTTTTGCATCACAATCAGAGCTGCAAACTCAAAAAACTCATTCCGATTTGCTTTGGCAAACTCAAACTCAAAAGACTAATTTTTCTGAATTCAAACTGGAACTTGATAAAAATTAGGGATGTGTCGATTAATTGGCATCCACCGGCAGCCAGGGGGGGATTAGGGGGACCAGTTCCCTCCCTTTTGAAAGTGCACAATTTTACAAAAAAATATTTAAAAAAGATAAAATGTCAAAAAAGCTAATTTAAAAATGCTCAGCTCGAGTATAATTCTACCCTGAGTAGCAAATACGCAACGTCAAAACTTTCGCATTTTTTGAAAAAATTTTTCAAGGTCATTAGCTTTTGTATCTTGAAAAAGTTCTTAAAAAAAACGTCTGGCTTGTGTTGTTTCCGAGATATTCGGGCTGAAAAAAAGTTTGCAGCCAAAAGGCAAAGTGAATCATTGTTTACGCAACAGTGGAAATGAGTTACAATCAAAAAATCAATTTTGGTAGATATGATTGAAAAAGTTATCTATTATGTCACATAAATATAACAATCGCGCATACAAACTTGATTTTATTGAAACAAGAATTTTGCCTCGTTGTTTTTTGGTAGAAAGGGTAGAAACAAAACCCGAAGAGTCGGAATGCTTGTATAGTCAGGGTTGATATTTAATGAAAATATTTGATCATTATGTAGCCCGTATCGTGCTGTCTTGAAATGATGATGTCTCGTCAGCATACCGCATTGCTTTTGCGGGAGAACGCAAACGAGGCAGAAAGCAGCGTGCGATTTTGCACCAAAAAACGCAATCCATTTTGTTTCAAAACTCATCATTTTCCAAAAAGTAGAATCTCATACCAGTGAGAATTTTGGGCGGCTGAGATCTGATGTGTATCAGTCCATGAATTAAATGTCACTATAATGAAATCGTATTTCGACCCCAATAAATTTCGAGGATATTTTAATTGAAAAGATTCGGAAAAAAAACACTTAATCCTGAAGGAAAGCAAATCTCTTCTAAGTGTATGACTCTCGATATGTCTTTAACGTCTTAATTGACTTTTTACTATACTCTATAGGGTCCGTTATACAGATCACGCGTATTTATGCATATAAATATATGCATGCGACTTCATTCCATGCATTTTGCCCGTTTTTCATTTTTTCACGTTTACACTGAAAAGGATATCAGACGTGATTGGACTAAACCGCTTTTGTAGGTCTACATTTAGACCAAAGCTTAGAGAACCCGTTTGCCTGATAAACGGCAGAATCAATATACTGCTCAAAAAGTTTTTGTAGTTTACTAAAAGCGTAGCAACGATGTCAGTTTTGCTCTTTTATTTTATTTTCAACTGGAGTTGGGGAACGACTGGTTTGAATTAATGTTACAACTTCAAACTGCACAATGTCAATTGTTTATTACAGTAAATAGTACGTCAATTATTTTTAGGAGATCTTTTTCGATCAATTTCTATGTCCGCATATTACACCATATAGTGTTGATTTGTAACAGTGTTCTCGTGGTCTATCAGAGCAGCGAGTCTGATGACGTTCAAATTGTGTTGAAGTCTAAGTGAATATGCTGGTTGCGAGCAAAGTCGCGCAGACGCTGTCCACTTATTTTCGATCTACACTGTGCTTGAAATCGCGAGCGCAAAAGTTCATCTTTAGTTTACTTCAAACCAAAATTTGGTACGCCCAGCGTATCGCCTTATCGCATACAAGCAGTTAGTTGTTTTAAACAAACTAACGACACACCCGTACATTCGCGATTTTACACACAGTTTAGGCCGGGCCTAAAAATTTTCTTTGGAAGCATTGTACGCAGTTTTCGGCACAAACCAAATTTCATTTGCGGGCGTGCTGTATACAAATAAACCCATTGTATTTCGTTTTGACCATTTTTTCGCGAATGCCTCGTTTAGATTAGCATTATTTGATTCAGACAATTCACCGCATGTAACGAATGGTTGATCACTATCGCATTATCCTTGCTTAATGCTTAGATCTCTTTTTCCTACCTACGATAATAGTAACAGCACAGTAATCAATCAACAAAACTTTGCATAATTTGTTACAATATATTCTATTTGAAAGTTGAAATATTATTATGCCAGCTTGCCTGAATAATAACGGCATCTGCGACTTTCTCGTATGGCCTACGTTAAGAAAACGCGTTTTTTTGCGTGCACTGTTGCATCATCAAATAAAATAAAATTGTACAATCAGGTGAAACCACTTTTATTCTCTTTCATTTATTTATTTTTTTTATTCGTCTGTTGCATGAACGATGGCAGGACTTCTGTCTGTTATCGCCAAACCTTTGTAATTTGTTACAATTTGCCTGAATGAAAAGTTTCCGATTTGCATGTGCTTTAAGCATAGCAAAAAAAAAATTTAGTCCCCCCTTTTTTTATTTCTGACTGCGGCGGTGTCGGCATCGGCAAGTATTGGCAATTTTTTTGGAATCCGCTTTGGTAAAATATGGCTTATACTTGCCGATTCTTTGAACATAACAATATTGCTAATTTTTTCTGATCAAATTGTTCTACATTTGTATTTTTTACCAGACAAAAACAATTTTTTACAAAATTGTTTACATGCATTATGAAAGGAAAAACTACAAATTGTAAAAGGAAATATGAAACAAAAGTTCGCATTGCATTTTGTTTTGCTTAGTTGCATATTGTGCAACCTGATAGTGATAAAAGTTTTACACAAGCAATGCAAAAAAGTTGTCTTCCTGCAGGAATCGAACCTGCAGCCTTTGGATTATCGGTTCACTTTAGGTTACTGCCCACTAACGTCAAAAACATCACAATTGACTTACTAAAATCATAGAACAAGCAAGTTGCTGAATTTTGGCAGCCAAAATTAATCTAACTTTATGGCTAATCGACGAGTGCCCAAATTTTGTTTAAACAATTGTGCCCAAAGCTTTTAAAAGACGTTTATATGCCCTAAATTTTATACCAATCCAGTATTAAAGTATACCAAATGTCATATTTCTACAAATTTGTTGAATTTTCTAAAGCTATGTTTACTAAATCGCCAAAAATTATTTGCTCTTGCTCCAACAAATCGCTGATTCGCTGAAAAAAAATCAGCTTAGTGGGAACACTGGTACAGTGTACCGAAGACTGCAGGTCTGATTCCTGCAGGAAGACAACTTTTTTGCCTTGCTTGTCTTTGGTTAGTTGACGTTCTGGTGACTCTTCCGTAGGCTTCCTTGCTTGTAGCCTTTAGACCAGATGGCATGAAAGTAATTAAACAAGAAAAAAGTTTATTGCATCACCTGATTCTTTGAACAAAGCTAATGATTGCAAAACAATTGCTGTGGTTTTGAATGCAGCGAACAAAATCAAATCTTTCATTATACTCGCTGAATTATGTTGGAGCTTGTAACGAGTTTGTGGGGGTCCCATTCGGCATCCTTGCACTTAAGCAACTCAGCTTCTTTCAAAGAAATGTCACAGCGGTGGCGAGCCGTTGGCAGCACTGTGTTTGATATGACCGACCCAAGATTTGAACCTCATATCTCCCACTCCTGAGACGAACCCATTACCACTCGAGCAACTGGTCAGTATGCTGCAAACGGTAAGCTTGAAAATGAAACACATGTAGGCTGTGTTCCCTCTAACTTTATGGCTAATCGGCAAGTGCCCAAATTTTGTTTAAACAATTGTGCCCAAAGCTCTAAAAAGACGTGTATGTGCCCTAAATTTCACACCAATCCTGTAATTAAGTATACTAAATGTCATATTTCCACAAATTAGTCAAATTTTCTAAAGCTATGTTTACTAAATTGCCAAAAATTGTTTGCCTTTACTCTAACAAATCGCCAATTTGCTGAAAAAAATCGGCTTAGTGGGAACACTGCGTGTAGGTCTGAAGCTGCAAGAAGTGGGCAAAGCGCAATTAGAAGTGCAAAGTGCAAGTTGTGCAGTCTCCACAATTGCAAAAGTTGCATTGCGCTTAAATTTTTTATTTTGAAACATTGTGGAAGTTGTGTTGTTGACTAAAGTCTTTAATTGCACTGCATTTTCAAAGTTTTTTTCGGTTGATAGCGCAATTCTATAGATTGAACTTAATTTTGTTCAGCTTTGATCATAGTGTTGATCATAAATATTGGCCTTCTTTAACAAATTGTTTACTCTTTTTTTGTCTAATATCGCAAAAAATGTGGTATTTGCATTCTGTTGTGAAATTTCAATTGCAGAAGTTAGGATGTGCTTTAACTTGGTATGAAAATCCCATTCCACAATTGTGGAATTGCATTGCGCTTCAACTGAATCAAAAAGTTCATTGCAGAAGTTGCTCTGTGATTCAGAAATAAAAAAAATTGCGCAGTTTACGCTATGCTTTTACTGTTTGAAAATATCGTTGTGCTTTGCTTTTGGTGTAATGTTTTTTGTGCCCACCTCTGGAAGCTGCTGTAAAACAGTTACCAGTACATAAGTAAAGCTGCTGCCACACACAAGTGCTGTGACTGGTGTGACACTAAGCTACCAAATGCCATGAAAGGATATTATCGCATCAGTCAAATGATGTCAACGACATACAGTTAGTTATTTTTAATGGTGTAGCCAATAGTTTTTCACTTGATTTTGCTTTCAGTTTTAGCACCTGCTTGTTTGCAAAGTGCTGCTTTAATGTAAACACACTCCACTTAATATAACCTTTTCCAGCTTATATATAAAAGTTATATAGC
Source organism: Trididemnum nubilum (assembly GCA_963965965.1). Taxonomy (NCBI): domain Eukaryota; kingdom Metazoa; phylum Chordata; class Ascidiacea; order Aplousobranchia; family Didemnidae; genus Trididemnum; species Trididemnum nubilum. The sequence continues at coordinate 24,194,280 of OZ014474.1, forward strand.
AATCAAAGAATCAGAATTGGCATTTTAACAAGAATCGGCATTCGCAAAAATTTTGGTATCGGTACCGGTACATCCCTAATAAAATTGTTCGAGTTCATTGAAATGAAATTTAAAGGTTAATAAATTATCAGAAACAAATATTTTTTGTTGATCATGTATTCATTGTATTTCACTTACATATGTCGTGGTGATCTAGATAAACATCACGTCTTGTTGTCTACTAAAATAGAGCGATTAAGTTGAAAAGTAGACTTGGTTTGTCAGCCTAAACTCAAACTCAAAAAACTTGATAATTTTGTCAAACTTAAACTCGAAAAAATTAAATTAAAGAATTCAAACTTGAACTCAGACTAGCTAAAATTGGCTGAACTCAAATAAAAAGTGATTGAGTTTGCAGCCCTGGTCATAATTTAAATTTTAATTGCTACCATATTTAAGGGGTGAAGCATCCAGCCAATTCTGGTAGTTTACAATAGCTAAAATCAAATTATAATTTTTAAAATGCTTTGTTTTCATTTTGGGGTTGCAGTTGCAAAGATATTTAGCAAACATGAAGAGATATCCTCGTGAAACTTTTTTGAAAACCTGAATCTGTTTTCTCAGTCTAAACTTCGAAGGAAAAAGAGAGACTAAATAGTATTTTTCCTTCCAGTAGCATCCATGGCTGCCACTTATCATAAAATTATAAAATTTCATAAAAAAGTTTAAAAATCTCAAAAAATCATAATAAGTTGAAAAAATGCAATGCTGTGATAAAAAATTATTACTGGTAGTTTAAGTTGCAACATGCGTTTATTCACAATGAGCTAAATTTATTTTTGTTTGCTATGTGTTGTATTGTTTGGACTACAGTTTGATAATATAACTTTGTTATCCCATACTCTCCAGTATCTACACTCTCCACTACCATGGTAGCTTACGGTACTCAATGTGGTAGTAGGAAAAATAGGTTGAACTCAACTGTTGTATAAAAGATATGATTTCTTGTTTGCTGAAAAGGTTATGGTAGCTTTTTCGAGTTTGGTGAAAAAGACAAGAGTTCTGCGCGTTTGCGAAAGTGGCCACTGACACAAGTGATTGAAAGGACTTGAGTTTTTTGGTTCAAACCACTGTCATCACGCAATCCAACTTTATATGGAGTTATGCATTGTTATTTAGGAACGGGATTAAGAGGCTTGGATTTAATTTGGACGAATTTTTCCATGGTGTTCATTTTTTCTTTAAACATTCCAATGCTCGCAGAGAAAACTATGCTTCCGTAGAAAAAGTTATGGAAGTGGCTGCGTGATATGCTATGCAACATACTCAGGCTCGATGGCTGTCTATGAAAAATGTTGCTGTAAGAATTCTGCAACAATAAAAAAATTTGACGTAATATTTCTTGAAGTTTTTACCCAAGGAAAGTAATTTCAAATCTACAGTGGCAAATACAGATCGTTATAAGAGGATATGTGCAGCATTGCTGGTTGCTTTTACTGAAGCATATATCAGCTTTTGTGCTTACTCTACTACTAAGTTTGAAGATTTTCTTCTTCAGTTTCAGTCAGATGAACCAAGAATACACTTGCTTTATTCTTCCATGGGCAAACTTATTTCAAATTTGCAACAAAATTTTATTTGTAAAATGTTGCTCTCTGGTATGAATTCCGAAAATCTTTTTGTTGATATTTAAGAAAAACAGGAAAGCTTTGCAATTTGTTGACATTGGAACAAAAGCAAAGAGCATACTTCATAAACATACACACCAGCTCAAAATTGCTCAAGACAAGCTGGACAAATTTTAAAAAGATTGCTTGAATTTTTATATGTCCCCACTGACTCATCTTCTGGATCGCTTAACCTTTTTACGTACCAGTCATAAAGCATGCTCAATATCTTCAACCTTGAAAAAGAAATGATTCTGATGCCACAAATGCAATTAGTAATTTGTCTCTGTGCATGATGTCTGTGTTAACCTACGAACTCAGTGAAGTCTTTCATATCTAGTCACCCATCATTTCTGAAGATATGTGCGATAAAATCTGAACCCAGTGGATGAGGCTCCAAATGGAACCATTACAAGATGAATGGTTCAAAAACCCCTTGAAGCAGATAGATAGTGGCACATCAGATTGCAATGTGCAATGCAGCAAAGCTACTGGCTGCTAGTTCTCAATGATTGTGGATTACAACCTACATGCAAGCATTCCACATTGTACAAGCAGATTGACAATTTCTGGTCCAAAATTGGATCTTTGACAGATGAGCATGGCAACCTTAAATATCCACAGTTGTGTGCACTAACTAGTTCAGGCGATTTTGTCCCTTAGCCATGGAAATGCTATCTTGAAGGAGGATGTTAGATCATTAAGCAGCTTTTGCAAAGCAATGGGTATGTAATGAAAAAAAATCCATTGTTTTGCTTCGACTTCTTAAAGATGAGTTAATTAGAGCTAGCAAAGTTCTAAAATTTCCATACACAGTCAAACTAATCGATTTCGTCAAAAATGCACTAGTCAAATATTTTGCAGATATGGAGCTGCAGAAGTTGACTGTGGAGAAAGAGAAACAGCAAAAAATGCTTAGAGTTGAGTCACAAGAAGTCGATGAAAGCAAAAAAAAAGCTTGCAAAAGTTGAATCAAAGAGTGAAAGATTTCGAAGTAATCTGCAGATACTAGATGCCTTGCTATATGAAGAGATTGAGCAGTTGCAAAAACTTCCATGTTCAACCAGTAAAAATATTGAAAGAAAAAGATCCAATCTGCGCAATTGATGATTAATATTGGACTTGAAAGAAAAGAAAATGTGATGATGATGTGGCGAGGTGTTGGGAAAAAAAGAAAAAATGTAAAAAAAAGTCCTCCACCCATATCCCATGTCGTTCACTGACCCCACTCACCTACTTGAAGTTAGTGTGCTTATATTTCGTGTTTATCAGAATATGAGCTCATACTAAGTGCCAGTTTTGAGCAGTGCGTATGTTACAGCCTGCTGTAGATACTTCTCTAAACTTTTTTAGTTGCTTTTGTTTAGAACAGACAATAATAGCAACGTCTGAAGTTTAGTGAAAATTTAATTCCAAGCAAAGCTAGTCATTTGCAATTCTGAAAGGTAATGGACTTGTGAAAAGGATGTATTTTCTTGATTTCAAAAATGTACAGGGTTTATACGGTCAGGGAAAATCAGGGGAAAACATATCTTTTTCGAGTTGGTCAGGGAAAGTCAGGGAGAGTCAGGGAAAGTCAGGGAATTCAACGAAAAAGTCAGGAAAAAGTTGGAAAAAGTCAGGGAGATTTTTTTGGAAAGTTCTTATCTCCTATGAATCAAGATCCATTGTTTATTTTAGCAATTGTGTGTCAAACAAGCTTTTGCTGGTTGATATGATACTGTTCGTTTATATTCTAAAAGTCAGGGAAAAAGTATGTTTTGCAGGATTGGGTCATGGAAAAACATAGGGATTTTTAAACGAAAGTCAGGGAAAACAGGTGCGATTTTGACGAAAGTCAGGGGAATATGTCAGAAAAATTCTGTATAAACCTTGATGTAGCCTATCGATTAACAGTGTATATCCCATTATGCAAAGTCATTGTGTTTTTATTTTGTGTTTCTCAGAATATGAGTTCATACTAAGTGCTAGTTTTGAACAGCATGTATGCTACTGCCTATTGTAGATACTTTTTTAAACTTTTTTAGTTTCTGTTGTTTAGAACAATATTGTTTTAAACAACAGTTACTGTAGACTTGAACTTGTCATAGTTGTAACAGTGATCTAATAAGCTAACAAGGTCTGTGTAAAGTTTACTGCAAATATGACCGAAATGTTCTGCAAAGTTTATTCGAATCGCCGTGATGCTAATAAGCAATGCATTTGTTATTTACTTTTCTTACTACCTCTACAGAGCCTGAAAATTTTATTTGACATCAAAAGTAGGCCTGGATGTTTTTGTGGTTGTTTTGTTGCAATCAGGCTACCCTATTAACCTTGTGATTTGGTTTTAACTATCTATGTTTGGTTTAGAGAAATGCACATTGCTCAAGGTAATGAGGAGTTTTCATGATTTTCAGGAAGTGATGAAAGTAGTTGGATTATTAATATTCAGTTACATAAAGAATTAGTATACTTTAACAACTGTTGACTACTAATATCTTTGGAGAAATTGGAATCACTGTAATATTGGTGGTGGTGGGCTACCCAAACCCGTCTGGAGGATGGGGGCATGGAGAAACTCCATGGAGACCCAGCATATGGGCAATGCCCCATTGCCCCACGGTCGTGACCAGAGGTCAAAAAGAGATAGAAAAGAGCAGAAAATGTCTCTTTGGATAGAGTTATTAACTGGACAGAATATCAGGGTGTGCTGAAGATCCTGTGTGTGGTGTCCACAGGCTGTTCTAGCTAGGTAAGACAATAATAAAGTAGAGGCTGTGCCCATTGCAGCGAAGGTGAGAGAGGGCACAACATACATTATGAGAGAGTACCAGTTCCTCAGCAGAGACATTAGGAACTTATAAGAGAAGGAGGTCTTTGTCTAGCTTGACAGAGCACCTCCTTGAGGAGTAGAGAGTTACGAATATATGCTGACAAACCCAGGGGCAGGGTGGAGGAGGGGATGTTGTCGCTGGTCTTGGCTAGCAGGTCTGTAATCTCATTTGGACATATATTGCAGTGGCCAGGGATCCAATGGAAGGACAGTTGGGCCAAATCAGATAGGCAGCAGTAGAGGACCAGATTGTCCACACAGCATTCAAGGTAAGGAGGTTTGAGGCAGACTTCAGGAGGGAGAGGGAGGTCTGGGGGTTTGTAAAGACAGCCAGGGACATGAATGGGCAAGTGGAGTGATGTTGGAGGCACCATCCAAGGGCATGGTGGAGGGCTGTGATCTCTGCGGTGAAGCTGGATGAAATTGAACTGTTGGGGAAGGAAAGTGATGTTGAGTCCTTGCAGATGTTGCATAAAATAAGACTCCTGTGCCACCGGGTCCAAAATTTGTCTGGACGGAATCGTCAGTCCAGACACAGAGATCGGTAGGAGTAGATCAGCAAGGTAGTCCTCCGCTGCAGCCTTTCTGTCTGTGTGGGTCGTGTCTGGAGCAATCACTATAATCTCAATGTAAGTCTAATATCCAACAAAATAATAAACAATAAACATTGATTTATTGTTTTGTAGTTATATAGTTGTCAATTTTGCACATTTCTGTATTTAGCTTTTGACTGACATTAAGTGTAATAAAATTTTGTAAAAAATGTCATAAAATTTCATAAAAAAAACAGTGTATATTTTCATGAAAAATCATAATTTTTTTTTGCCGTTTTTGTCATGAAATCATAAACAAAATGGGTATTTTTTGAGTGGTGCCCTGAGCATCGCATGATCTGTCCAATTTTGGTAAAACTCTATTTTTTTGGAAATTCAGGCTGGGAAAATAAACTTAGAGTTTCCAAAAAGTTTTAGGGGGATATCTTTTTTGCGTTTGTTAAATATCTTTGTAACTGCAGCACCAAAATGAGAACAAAATATTTCAAAATTTTATATCAATTATAACTTTTGCAAGCCTTCACTATCAACTGAATGCTTCACTCCTTTAGTTACTAATTAGGCATGAAGAATGAAGATACAGATGAGTTAAAGCTTATTTCGGTTGTTTATTTTGTAGTAAATGGCAAAGTCAATAAAATCAAGGGTAGTTGCTTGTTTTGCAAGAAAATCAAGAATGGATGATTGGTTGTTTTTGTCATTTGGTTGATATTTTACATAGTCTGTTTTAAACTTCATGCAAGGTGTTGATTAAATGCCCAGCGTTTTTTTTAAAATAGAAACAATCACAAATCTATGATAGCTTTCAATGTAGCATCGACATTAGTAAATGCTGGTTGTGAACTTGTTGTGGTTGTTTCTACTTAATCTACGTTGTAGCTCTTTACAATTGCTGAGTTAAAACATAATAGGTTTCTCATGATTATGCACTTATTTTTACTTGTATTCACTCCCTTAACATGCAGTTTTAATTGAACCACTGAACATATTATTCAGAAAACTTGAAAACATAAATAGCACAATGGGTGGTTGGCTGGTCGCATTTATGAAAATCAAAGCAGCTAGTTGGGACTGAAAAGCGACAGTCGCGGTCCGAAAATTGCTGTTGGGGTCATTCCATGCTTAATGCAAAATTAAAAAAAATTTTTGTAACCATGTTTTTGGTATAATACAAATTTGTGCTTTAGGCTAAAGTTGTCAAAAAAGGATAATGAATAAATTTTTTCGAGTACTTTAAGTGGTTTCAAGTTATCGCAGTTTGAATTTTTGGTCACTTGAGGGAGATTTTGATACCAAGATTTAAAAATAGTGTTGTAATTCCATTTCTGGAGCAGTCTGATGCACGGGGGTTTTGGGAGTCAAGGAGTTCATTTTTGATATCAAAATTGCAAAATATGACTGCTTCATGGTGAAAACTTAAATTTAAATTTTGATGAGAGCACAACTTCTGGGGCAAATTTCAAGGTGTAGACGCGTCGCTGCAACAAAAAATATTTTTTTCATCTGTACCTACATTGCTCAATAGTTTTTGAAACTATAACAGTTTTTTTTGAACTTTTTATTGGCATTTGAACTGCAGAAGGTTTTTGTTTTAATAGTTAATTCTAATAAACCTGCAATATTAATGATTATGTTACTTTGAAAATTGGCAGAAATCTCGAAAAAAAAGAATTGTTGTGTGACTCAACTATGATAAACATGTGTACAGTATCACTTTAACTTGTACGCTGTCCTCCCAGTTTCTAAAGTGCTCAATGGACATGGGCCAGAGCCTGTCAACGATACACAAAGTTCTAAAAAAATGCTACAGAAAGAAACAGCCTGTAACAGGGTTTTTAAATGTTAACTATTTTTGATTTTTAACTGAACTTCTTCTACTGTTAAAATATCACGTTAGATTAATTTTTACCATCTCTCAGCAGTAGTAAGATTTGAAGTTCAAAGAAGATGCGTAACAACACTGTTGCATTTACACAACTTGCATCATGTATAGTAGCTACCAGTACTGGTTACTAGTTTGTGATTAATCTTGAAACTGACAAAATTTTATGTTCTACGCAAAAAATAGCTACCATGTTTGAAGTACATCACAAAGTAAGATTGTTTCAGTTTTGCTGGTCACACCAACCACACACATGGTGTTTGTGAGTGTGCAACCAACAAATCATACTGTAATCATTTGGCTAATAATATCATTGAAACATTTCACAGTAGATTACCACAGTATTCAAACATTAAAAATAACAAATTTTTTAACAATTCCTAACAATTGTTTAGATTTACCCCTGATGATCCCATTTACAGGTGAAACAAACTGTTGAGGTTTATAGATTTTAATTTTGAATGTTTTTGTACTGTGGTAATCTACTTTGCTCTAACTCTTTACTTGTCCACTACCGTGGTAAACACGTTTTGAAACTCTGATAACCACAGATTGAAACATTTCTTATGGTTTATGTAAAACAATTGAAGTATGGTAATGCTTCAAGAGTAGTTGCTGTTTTTACTTTATTATTGTACATGAGTTTATTGAGTGCAATTTTTCTGCTGTAAGTGGTTTTGTGGCATAAATTATCTTCCAAAAACTTCCCAGGCTACATGAATTTGTGTTATCAACGACTGTTCTATTAAGAACAAGGCTGCCTAAAATGTGGCTAACAGGCAGTATATGTGGCCCCACACAACCTTTTGCTTCTGGCAATTAGTCTAGAGATTTACTTCTAAAGTTTCTTTCGATCCTTACAGTTTTTCTACCAAAGATTGTCAAATTTGTTGACGCCACTTTTTCATATTAATTTTAATCACTAACTGCAATAAATTTCTGTAAGTTTTTTGTGTAATAATGGTGCTACAGATACTTTCAAAAGTAGCAAATTTGCGTTTTGTTGGTCACTACATTAGCTACAAGTACCATAACTATTTTCATTGGATAAAATAATTTTTATTTTAACCACACAGTTTGCATTTCTAAAATAAGGGTCACAGCTGTATATCTTATGGTTCGTGCAAAATGCGTTACGTAGTGCAACTATTAAGGAACAGGCTTTGTGTGGGCTGAAGCCTTCCTCATCAGCCAAGTTACTTAAAGGTTTACCCAAATATGCTAACTTTTAAACATGTTTTGGATCTGACCTATTCGTGGGATGATGAATTGGTTTAGTAATTCAATTCTTTGAAGTGGCTCTAAAAAGAAAATCTTGCTAATGGCGTTAAAAATGAACTGTTAAAAAGACTATTTTTTCCATGAAATCATGCAAACCATCTAGCATCTGGAAGAGAAGCCTGATGTTATTCATGATGCAGTTTAAATGCATAGCAGTTTATTCAACTCATCGGGTGCTAGATACTGTTGAAACTTTGACATACATAACTGTGTTTGTTTTGTAAGAAAGTTCTTCCTTGTAACTGAACTAGCTTTAATTTTTAGTGAATATAAAAACGAACTTTAACTTTATTATAGGTCAACTCTGGTGAAAAAATTATTTAATTTTGAATATGGACAATGATAGAAAACTTAAATAAGCAGTATTCGGGTAGAATTTATCCAAACATTTTATAAGAATTGTGTCGCTTGTTAAAGGTCAGAAAAAAATGTAATGTGGCCTACTCCTTAAAAACTTTGGGCACCCCTGAACTAGAATTTTTTATAATGGGGTTAAAAGATATTTTTTAGACGATAATACAGACTTTAAAAAGCAGTTTAGAACTAGTAGAAGGCAACTCTCAATGAGAAGTGGTAAAAAGCTACTCTCAAGGCTACTCCTTAAGAATACAGGTACAATAAGTAGACTCTAAACTGTAGCTGCTCCATCTTTCGATAAATCCTGTCTGGCATTACAAGATAGTCAGCTACTGCAAAATAGGAACCTAATACTTCAGAAAGTTAACCTAATACTTCAGAAAGTTGATAAATTTTATTAGTAGGTTATCCCCTGAACTAGCTATCCCTTTGAGTTAACGACAAATTATTGCATCTGAACTAATAGTAAACTTTTTATCAAAACTGCTAGTACAATATCACGATTGACTGAGCTATTGGTGATATATAAATAGAACAATTTTTCTATTTATAGTACCTGAATTATACTGCAGTTACCTCACACAACAAGTCAACTAGTTTTCCGTACTTTTTTTAGAAAATCCCAGCAATATTCAAAGTCATAGAACCATTAAAATTGTGGGTTTGTAAGAATTAAGTATCCTAACAAAAACCTCCAGTTCAGATGCCAATAAAAAGTAAATAAAAAACTGTAATATTTTCAAACACTATGAGCCATGTAGATACAGATGAAAAAAATTTTTTGTTTCAGCGACGTGCCTACACCTGAAATTTGCCCTGGAAATTGGACTCTCGTCAAAATTTAAATTCAAGTTTTCATCATGAAGCAGTCATATTTTTGGAATTTTGATATCAAAAATGAACTCCTTGACCCCAAAAACCCCCTTGTAGCAATTTTTAGGCATCAGATTGCTCCAGAAATGGAATTACAACACTATTTTGAAAAGTCGGGATCAAAATCTCCCTCTAGTGCCCGAAAAGTTAAACTGCAATTACTTGAACCCTGTTGAGGTATTGGAAAAACATTGTTTTCGTTTCTTATTCTATGTGATACTCTTTTAAGTTTAAGAACAAAAATCCAAGTTTGGTTACATATTATGGTGACAAGCCATTTTGAATGAAGCATGGAATGACACGTAGTTGAGTTAGTGTTTCCAATGCATTTGAAAATGAAAGATAATAATTCAAGACTGCACGGAGTGTTTCTAAATTAAAACCCCCCAGGTCATTCCATCTCAGATTTCCCAATATTTTTGCAATTTTTGATCCTACCATCTCCATGCATTTTGCATGAAATTTGGTTTGTTGATAGAGTTCAAGTAAAAACTCCAAGCTTGTTTATTTTATTAAAATTGGGGCTGTAGTTTTGGAGATATGCACCTTCAAAAATTGGGGTTTTGGTGAAGAATGGGGGTACCACCAAATTCAAATTGCGATGTCTTTGCAACCACTTGGGGGATTTCAACAAATTTGTTGTCATTTGGAAGAAAATTGCCCAAGGATTTCGTTTCTGTTGAAAAAAAATCCAGAATGTTCATGTTTTGGGGCAATGACCTCTTGACCTTTTGGATCACATGACACATTAGTTTTGAAATGTGGAAAAGGTCTCTGTCATCCTCCTATCAAATAAAAATTTCAGAGAGGTAATTTTGTGGTTTAATAACAGTCTGCATTCAAAGTAGGGCCATTTTGTAGGATTTTTGTAATTTTTACGAAAAACCACCACCATCATCAATTGATCAATGGTCAAATTGATCATCTAATGATTTGTGTTACAGTAGTTAATATATTGATTGACAACAGGCATGGAAACACATGTGCTTTAAACTAGAAATAACATTGGTAATTGGTTGACAGCTGAAGCAAAACAGTGCACTTGCATCAGTGGTTACAAAACTTTGTTTTACGTGACCCTAGTTTTTGTAAAAATAAACTTTTAAGTACACCCCGGTGCCGCAACAACAACAAAAATTAACTTCTACAACAATACTTATATAATTATGCAGTATTACTGATTTTTTTATGGGCCAATATATTGAGTCCCAAGGCTGAAATAGGGTAGAAATCACAGATCTCAAAAAACAAATTTCTTGCTTTGGTAAACCGTACTGGCTACTAACTGTGTAACACTAAACAGTAAGATTCGAAATTAGTTATTAGTTATCGTTTTGTTAGTGATGTAACAATGCTAATAGTAATAATTTATTGGACGTTCTTCAAGTTTGTAGAAAAGGTTAGCAAGTATGTTACATTATACTGCATATATCAATCCTTTTTTTTCTAAAAGCAAATGGTTGAGGATATGCAGTGGTACTTACATGAAGTCTTAGAAGAATTGTGTCGAAATAAACATTAATGACTTTTGTTTATTGAAATGTGAGAGACCCCTGAAAAAATTTCTGCGACATCAACTGGAGTTGTGACCCCCGCAGTTTGGGAACCATTGCAGTATCCTTTAGCATTTAATGAAACTTGCTACAATGATGACTTGGCAAGTTGTTGCATTAGAATGTGGAAAAAGTGTTGTTTTTTTTTTTACTTTGAAATTTAAGGAAAAAGTTGCATTTCTATAGTAGTGTTTTAAACAACAGTGATTTACTCTCAGACATAATGATCTGTGGGAGAAAAAAGTGTTCTTTTCCCTATTGTTTGCAGTGTGTTAAACCTTTGCTCCGCATTGCATAAAGTAGTTTGACATTTTAACAATTTGGTAAATAGGCTAGGTTGATGTGTGGTCTGTTAGATTTATTGCTATTAGGTCTTAATTCAGTTTGAATCAAGTCAAATGTAATTTTCTAGCGTGTTATTAAACCATACTTTTATTCTTAGTGTAATGGTACTCGATAATAGTTGCAGTAAAAAATTACAAGCTTTTTTTTTTGAGAATAATTTTCTCATGCTTACTGCGTCAACTGCTCTTTCAGATAGGCCTTTCAGATGTACTACTCTGTGCTGCAAGAAAACAAATATTTTGCAATTTTTTGTCATTATTATTATGGTAAAATTCTTTAGCTTCTCCAAAAAATTTCAGCTTTCTACTGTTGCTAGTGCTGCTTCCAAGATATTCACAATTGAAAATGCATTGGCAACAAAAAGGCAACATTAATCAATATCATTGTTTATGTAGCAACTGAAATGATTACATTAAGTAAAATCAATTTTTGCGTGTGGCATGATTGAAAAAAGTTACGTATTTTTTATATCACATTAATATTGAAGTTTTTTAATTTGCTCTACCGGTTACCGACAAGTAGGTTAATTTTGGCTTTTGGGGTTCAAAATTTGTAATAGGCATTTACACAGTTATGTACGCCTGATGATAACAAACAAGTTTGAAATATGCATATAGCGTACTATTGTGGTAAATTGCTAATTCGATGTCATATATGGTGTCCATGCTTAGTGATGCTAGCGCAATGCGGTTGAGCTAAGTGAAGTGCCAGTGTGATACTGGTCGAGAATCCTCTTTCTGGTGACCTTGTTGTCAGACTTAGATCAGAGTAATCTGAGAAGAGGGTACGATGGCAAGTGTAGAAATTGCCCTTGTGTGTGGTTTGAAGGTTCAGGTGGGATGCCATGATAGGCTATGTGTGAATTCAGATGCTGATGAAACACTAGCCTAATGGGAAAGCAGATAGATATGTGAGGTAAGTGCTACCTCACAGCCGTGAAAAAAACTTTATGTTTCAAGTCTGCTATGTAACTTCTGAATTAATATTAAAATCGCGCACAAAGACTCTTTTCTTGAAGTAAGATTTGAGTACTACTCAAAGTTTTTTTTTTCCAAATTAAACTACCTTAGAGTTCATTTTACATATTTTTATTTCAGGCAAGTTGAAATTTTCTCGCGCAAGTAAAATGATTGATATTTTCTGACGGCAAGTCGTTGAATAAGTTAATTCTGACCCCTGCTTAAACTGATTTCTGGTCGCACTTGACTGAACTATTAACTTTTTACCACAATACATTAATGAATGTGCTGAAAATTGGCAAATTGCCCAAACTAAACCTTAAAGTGACTCAGAACTCATGCAAAAAAAGAAATTAGTTTTTAAGTTTTTTGCTCTTAATGCAATGTCAGAGCAGCATATATTCACAAATTAGTTTATTTTTTTGGAATGAGCTTGGGCTTTGCTCAAAATTATTGGTTTAGTGTTTAGGGCAAAAGTCGAAATTACTGCGATATTTTTCCTCACTACAAACACAACACTAAGCAGGCAATGCTTGTAGTAAAATTGATATATAATGCAACAATAGATAATTGTGGCCATTATGATTTTTGCAAGTTGTGACATAGTAGGAATATATTTTGCCTGTTTGGTCAATATTGGATACAAACAGCACTTAAACTGTAAAATAATATTGCATGGGAGGGCGTTTTTGCATTCAGAAGCATTCGAAATGCTGCAGTAATTTGGTGAAAAGTTTGCCCCAAATTTAGGTGAAGACCGAGAAAAAAGGTCTTTACTGCAATTTGATGGAATACTTGGCCGGAATTGACATTTTGTCAGCAACTTTTTGATCTAAACGGCCTGGACGCTTTCTTTTTGCAGGGGGATGCTAAATCTCGATGGGGAATGCTTACTCTCAATACCCTACAATTTAGGTACTGGTACTGGATAAGTGGTAGGCTACCAGTATGTAAAACTTTTCGGGCATAAGGGTGAAAAGTAAGTCTATTCTTGCTTTCATACAAATTGCAATTCAGCCAATGTCATTGTGCCAGAAATGAATTGCCCCAGCAAACATTGCATTGTCGAGCTGATGATGGAAAGCTGCTGTTGCCAACATTTGTCAACTTCTTCGGCCCAACGTGGCAGCCAACATTTGTCCAGAAACTGTAGCCAGTCTGCAGTTAATACTAACATTGGACCTATATTGTGGAATTGTACCTCACAATAAGCAGCTATTGCCTGTTTGGGTCCAGCATTGGCCTGCAGTTTCGTTGGTTAAATGGAATAGCAATGTTTTACAACTAGAATGTATTGCTTCTCTCTTTCATACAACCAAAAAGTTAAAAAAAATTATTGCAAAGATACAGGCAGTAAGATTGAAGAAAATTTAGGATTGAGGATTGAAGAAAATTTAGCCAGAAAATCTCAAGTTAAGCTTAGACTGGCAACAGTAAATGTTGGTACAATGGTTGGAAGAAGTGCAGAAGTTACAGAAAACCATTGGAAGAAGAAATGTGGATGTAGTGGCTTTGCAAGAGGTGCGATATAAGGCTGAGGAAGCAAGAAAATTGGGAGAAGGTGACTCTGAATACAAATTGTATTGGAAAGGAGAAGAGACCAGACGTGCTGGTGTTGGTCTGGTGGTGAAACACGATCTTGTTTAATCTGTGATGGAAGTGAGAAGAGTGTGCCCTAGGATCATTTCTTTGGATATAGTGATGAACAAAAAAGTGGTGACAGTGATTTCTGTCTATGCAACTCAGAGTGGAAGGAGGGAAGAAGAGAAAGAAAAATTCTATGAAGATCTCACTGCTGAAATACAATCCAGACATGGTATATGTTTCGTATTGGGAGATTTGTAATGGATATGTGGGAAGATCTTCTCTAGGCTATTCATGGTGGATTTGGTTGGGGTGAGTGCAACAGAGATGGTGAAAGGGTCATAGAATTTGCAGACAGTCTTGATATGGTTGTTGGAAACACTTTTTTGAAGAAGGACGATGAAAAATTGATTACTTTTAAATCTGGAAATTGTGCAACTGTCATCGACTATGCAGTAGTGCAGAAAGAAGTTATAAAGAAAGTTAATGGCATAAAAGTAATCCCTGTAGAGGAATGCTTTTTGCAGCATAGATTGCTCATCATGAACTTGATGATGGAGCATAGAGCTGTTAAAAAATTGAAAAATCTCGAAAAGGTGAAATTGTGGAGATTGAAAGACGAAAAAATCAAATGGTTGATGAATGATGCAATGAAAGATGCAAATGCAGAACCAGAAAGTTGGGAGGATTGGAGGAAGTATATCATGAATGTAGCCAAAAGAGTTTGCAAAATATCAAAAGGTGGTTATGATCGAAAAACAACATGGTGGAATGAAGAAGTGAAGGAGGTCATCAAAGAAAAGAGGCATTTGTATAAGTGTGGCAGAAGAAAAAAGACCAACAATCAAAAGAACAATACTGGGCTATAAAAGGGAAAGTTAAAAGAGTGGTGGCTGCGGTAAAGGAAAAGAAGGCAAAAAATAACAGAACTTCTTGAAAAGAAAAATTCCAAAGCATTGCAGTATGTCTTCAAGGATAAAAAAGACATAATGGAAATGCCTTGTATCCTTGGAAAAGATAGAAAGCTAAAGGTGATATTACGCAAGAAAATTTAAGTTTGGAAGGAATATTAAGAGAAGTTGCTGAATGAAGAAAATGATTGGCACAAAAGTCTGGAAATAGCAAAAGTCGAAGGTCCATGTGAACAAGTTTCTCTAGAAGATGTGATGGAAACTTTTGCTCTAATGAATGAAGGAAACGTGGCTGGACCTAGCAGAGTTACAGTGGAGTTGTTGAATGTTTGCAAAAAAGAGGCGGTGAGAAGATTGGCTGAAGTTGCGAACAATATGCTGGAGGGAAATAAAATGCCAGAGTGTTGGAGAAAGAGTGATCTGATTTCTTTTTTTAAAGGAAAATGAGATGTAAGATCGTGTGGAAATTACAGAAGCATAAAACTGTTAGAGCATAGCGTGAAAGTGATTGAAAGAATTTTTCAAAGAAGGCTACGGAAAGTTGTGGAACTGGATGAAATGCAGATGGGTTTCATTCCAGGTAGAGGTACAATGGACGCTATCTTCATAACAAGACAGTTGATGGAAAAATATGAAATGGCCGGAAGAAATCTCTATATGGTATTTGTGGATCTTGAGAAAGCCTTTGATATTGTTTCAAAAGAGGTAATGTGGTGGTTGCTGAGAAGAAAAGGGTGTTGGAAAGAGAAATAAAAACGATTATGGAAATGTATACAAATATTGAAACATCTGTGAAGGTGAAATACATGAGATAAGAACCATTTGGTGTAAAAGTTGGATCCATCAAGGATCAACACTAAGTCTTCTTTTGTTTGTATTGGTGATGGATTAAGTGACTTAAGACATCAGGAGGGATTTGTAAAGGAAATGCTGTATGCCAGTGGTTCTTAAATTGGTTTCGATTGAACCCCAGGTTTCAGTGAGTCAGTATCAGGGGTTCAGAAGAGATGAGAATAAGTATACACACACGTTATATGTAGCATATATAGCAATCACAATGTGTTCTACTTAACACTGAGTGTGCCAATTGATGCACAAAGCTGATGTGCCATTGTGCAGCAGATGTATACTGTATAGTTCACTTTAGGCCAGTGCTACCCTAAGTTTTTGCGGTCCTCGACTGGTTTTGAGGTGTACTACAAGTTTCTTTCAATACTCGCAAGTTTTTCACAAAAAAACTATTTATGTCACATTTACTGACACTGATTTTTTCAAACATTAATTTCAAATTTTCGTGAATACTATTTGGTTAATAATGCCAGTACAAGTTAGAAAGCAGCAAATATGCGTTACGTTGGCCTCTACATAAGCTGGGATTTAGCACAAGCTTTTAAGCCAAGTAATTCAAAAAGTTTCAAAAATCCCAATTATGCTATTGCTTTATGTTTTAAACCTGACCAATAAGTGGGGGATGAATTGACTTGGCGATGCGATTTTTTGAAGTTGCTCTAAAAAGTGCAGAATTTCTTTCAAATGGCACTAAACTGGCTATTTTTTCTATAAATTGCAAAAATCACTCAGCGACAGAGGGCTTTACTCCTGGATGTTGTCTATGATGCATTTTAAATGTGCAGCAGTTTATTCATTGCCATGGTTGCTGCATACTGCACAAACTTCGGCAAAAAAAAATGTTAGGTTTTGGTTGAAGCCCTTCCTTGAGCAAAATTCTGGATGTGGTGCTGTGTAATATTACACATGTTTTTTTTTGTGTAAGGAAAAGTTCTTTCACATACTACAATTCAACGAACATTAATGTTTGGGAACACAAAACAAAGTTTTTATTAAGGTTAACTTCGGTTTAAGAATTATATAATTTGGTAAAACAATCCGAAACTTATGTGAGCAGGGTTCGGAATAAAAGTCATCCAAATATTTTATGGAATTTTGTGGCCCGCTGAAGCTCAAAAAAGTAATCCAGCCTGCCTCTCAAAAACTTTGGGCACCCCTGCTTTGGGTTCAAGTTTATTAACTGATATATTTTGAATTTTAACAAAGGGTTTGGTGAATGCCTGCGTAAAATTTGCGAGGTTCGGTACCTCCAACAAGTTTTAGAACCACTACTCTAAAAAGACATTTGTGTGCCCAAATTTTCGTTTCAATTGAGTATTAAAGTCTACCAAATGTCATATTTCCACTAGTTTGTTGAGTTTTCTAGAGCAGTGCTCTTTAACTGGTGTGCACGGTGCACACTAGGGTGCACCAAAAATGTTAGGGGTGCACCACTACGAAAGGGTACACAAAAGGCATCACAAGCTTAGCGACAATATATGCAGAACCTGTAAAAAAAATTGTAAACAAAAATGAACCATGAATAGGCAAACCGACAGACGACAGTAACCATAAGTTTGAAACTAGGTAAACACATTTTTTGTAGCAGTAGGGCAATCATTAAGCATCAGACTCTTTCCTACTATTTTATTTTTGAGCAGTTGTGTATTTGTGATTCATGTGCTTGCATGGGCTACTAGAAGAAGACGGCCGCACATGTCACCTAACAGCGAGAAAATTAGAAGGGCAACTTTGCGCGTCACTTTGTTTACTTAACACGCAAATGTTGCTCTTCTAATTTTCTTGTTGGGTGACATGTGCTGGCGTCTTCTTTTAGTAGGCCATGATACTTGCGATAGGATACATAATTAGACCACAATCGCCAGTTGACTACTTTAAAGCATCTGTAGGTTTACGGTTAGGGCAGCCTACTAAATTAAACCACAAAATGGGAGTACACCAGGCCTGCACAACATACGGCTTGTGAAGCTTTTTATTGCGTTTCTCGAAATGGTTTCATGTGATCTGAAGCAATCCACATTTGTCGTATTGTGACATGGTGTCTGACATAGGCGTAGCCAGGATTTTTAATTGGGGGGGCCCAGACCACAAATCACATGTAATGCACATCATCAGAAACTTTGAAAGAGGATTTTTTGTGGTGGCAAAGTAATTGTCAACAAAGGTGAAAGAGTCCCATATGCAGTTGCCCGAATAGAGAGTGAGAAGAGGTTTGAGAAGAGGAGAGCGATATTTGCCAGCTGGTGTTGCGCTGAATCGGTCATAGACAGAATGGGTTGGAGTGGCACATTATTTTTGTGTGTTTTGGGAAGGTCGTACATGCGCGCCCGCTGAGAGCCAGTTGGTTGAATAAGATTGTATAAATTTGCAGGGAGCAAATCGTCTTTGTGTAACTGCAGCAGGCGGCGTTGTATCCAGGATTCGATCTTTGAAGTGTTGTCCTTTTCACTTGATGGGCAACAGAAAGCATCAGCTTTAAAGGACAACACTTCAAAGATTGAATCCTGGATACAATGCCGCCTGCTGCAGTTACACTGAGACGATTTGCTCCCTGCAAATTTATACGATCTTATTCGACTGACTGGCTCTCAGCGGCTGCGCATGTATGGCCTTTCCAAAACACACAAAAAAGATGTGCCACTCCGACCCATTCTGTCCATGGTCGGTTCAGCGCAAAACCAGCTGGCAAATATCGCTCTCCTCTTTTTGAACCTCTTCTCACTCTCTATTCGAGCAATTGCATTTGAGACTCTTTCACCTTTTCTGACATCATTAAAACTTCCAATTTGGACCCTTCTTCCATCTTTCTCTGCTCTTTTGACATTTCAAGTTTATTTACCAATGTCCCTCTAGTGGAGATTATTCAAATCTCTGCTGACGCTCTCTATAGTTTAGAACACCCTCCTGCACCTTTTCCACAACAAATCTTCGTTAAACTTATATAGATGGCTACTTCTTCGGCTGAGTTTAGCTTCCATGACATCATGCATCATCACCAAATCGACGGAGTCGCCATGAGATCACCCCTTGGACCAGCCCTTGCCAATATTTTTGTTGGCTACTATGAATCTAAACTTTTCCAGACCACTTCCAAACCTGTGATGTATTACTGCTATATGGATGACACCTTTGTAGTATTCAGCAACAAAGATGAATGCGATCTTTCTCTCTGCTTTACTTTCGAAAAAGAATCTAACCTGGCTCTCCCATTTCTGGATGTTCTTGTTGAAAAAAACCCTTCCAAGTTCATTACTTCCATCTATTGGAAACCCACAATCACTGGTCAATATCTATGCTGGAATTCGTTTAGTCCTCGGAAACGCAAAACTAAGTTAATCCTGACATTAACTCACCGGGCTCATGCCATCTGCTCTCCTGAAAGATTGCCATTGGAACTAGACAAAATCAAGTTCATTCTACTGACTAATTGATACCCTGAGCACATTATCAAGTCGTTTATGGCTATGAAGATGAAGCAATTTCACTCTCTGCCAAAATTTGGACCCGAAAAAAGCCCCGTCTATCTATGTCTCCCATGGCTCGGTTCTGTTTCTACCTGGTTTGAAAAGCAAGTAAAATCTGCTATCAAACAGTGCTTTTCGGCTGTGGAACCACGTATTGTTTTCTCCACCAACAAGCTTCTTTCTGCTGCCAACAAGGATGTACTGCCTGCTTTACAGAAAAGCAACGTGATTTATCAATTCTCATACCACTGTGACAGTCGGTTTGTAGGCTGTACTTCCCAAAGGCTGCAGGACAGAATCAAACAACATGTCCCCTAATCTATCCGTTCTTGCTCTTCTTTCCAAAAACGCTTACTTCCTACTTGTTGGTGCAAATCTTCCGCCCAGACTAATACCCAGTCTCTTGTTTCTGATTCAGCCATTGGACTTCATCTTTTACAAAATCCTACCTGCACTCAACATTATGATGACAGCAGATTTTCTATTCTTGCCCAAGGCCACTCACCTTTTCATCTATCTGCTCTTGAAGCCACTTTCATCAAAACTTCTAACCCCGCCCTCTGCCGACAAAAAGAGTTTGTGTACAGCTTAAAGATTGTACACCAATGATGTTTTCTCATTGGTCCTTTTCCAGCTAATCACGGCTTGGCTTTTTCCTATAAATAGCCGCTCATTTTTCTGCGCTCTCCATTCTGACGATTCTTTTTGACAGTGTCAGACGAAAAGCTTTGAAGATATGAACATTTTAATCAAGGGTCATATTTTGCACATATTCACAGCCATTTGAAAATGCTAGATTTTTAACATTTGAACGCCAATTGAAAATTATGCTGTTCAGTCTTTCTTTTGCTTGCAATATTTAAGTCCACAATACGTTTAAAATCTTACATTTTGGGGTTAAATTTTGTGATTTGGCCCAGGTAGGGGGCAGTAAAGTACATTGCCTACTGCAATATTTTAGCAGTAAACATCAATTCATTCAAAGATTTTCCTTAGAGATTATTGTTTTGTCATGAAAACAACCAGTTATAGGACTGTGTATTATACGGCCAGGGGGCCCAGGCCCTCTTAGTTCAAAAATTTGCTCAATAAGCATTCCCCTTACTGTAGCTATTTTTTTTCAAAAGTATTTTATTGCAT
This sequence comes from Trididemnum nubilum, assembly GCA_963965965.1. Taxonomy (NCBI): domain Eukaryota; kingdom Metazoa; phylum Chordata; class Ascidiacea; order Aplousobranchia; family Didemnidae; genus Trididemnum; species Trididemnum nubilum. The sequence goes on from OZ014474.1 coordinate 24,214,493, forward strand.
GAAAACTGGCGAGGTGGAGGCAAATTGTTATTCAAAAATGTACAATAGATGATTACGCCTACCGTGTTAATGCTCGGGCCGGATTTACATGGAGTTGGGCCCCTGACACTTTGGGATTTTTGCAGTATTTTCCTGCCAAATACAGGTAAAGACCAAAAAAAGCTTTATCTGAGCGCGGGGCCCCTTACACTGCGTCCATATGTTAAATCCGCTCCTGGTTATTGGATTATGTTCAGAAAAAGGTTAGATAAGGGCCTGAGTTAGCAACTTTTAGGATAAAAACCCTTAATTTTACTTGGATTATATCTTCCAATTGGTTGGCAAAAATTGAATTGAAGGGTTCCAGGTCCCCTGGATCAATATTATTGTTGGGGGCCCATTCAAATTGGGGGCCATTTAGATATTATTGTAGAAGGCCACTTTAAATTGGTTGGCAAAAATTAAATTGAAGAGGACCGGGCCCCCTGCATCAATATTATTGTTGGGGGCCCATTCGAATTCGGGGCCATTTAAATATTATTGTAGAGGGCCACTTTAAATTGGTTGGCAAAAATTAAATTGAAGAGGATCGGGCCCCCTGGATCAATATTATTGTAGGGAGCCTACTTAAATTGGGGGCCATTTAAATATTTTTGTAGGGAGCCCATTTAAATTGGTTGTTAAAAATTAAATTGAAGAGGCCCATGCCCCCTGGATTAATATTATTGTAGGGGACCCATTTAAATTGGTTGGCAAAACTTAAATTGAAGGAGCCGGGCCCCCCTGGATCAATATTATTGTTGGGGGCCCATTTAAATATTATTGAAGGGGGCCCATTTAAATTGGTTGGCAAAAATTAAATTGAAGGGGCACAAGCTCCCTGGATCAATATTATTGTTAGCTACTGTTGTACATGAAGTGGTGTTCCCACTAAGCCGATTTTTTTCAGCGAATCGGCAGTTTGTTGAAGCAATGGCAAATAAATTTTGGCAATACAGTCAAACCTCGGTTATCGAACGCTTCGGTTCTCAACCAAATCGGTTTTCGAACAATAAATTTGAGATTTTTACGTTTCAGACTTCGAACAAAAATTCGGATCACGACCAAACCGAAAGAAGCCGAGCAAACACGAATGCGCCATGATGCTGCATATGTCGGCTTTTTTCACACGATTTTTGGTGTAACTGAACTGTTGTATTTTTTTTTTACTGCTTGATTAGTAATTTCTGCAAATTTTTTCAAAATTTTTCGTATTGTACTGCATCTTAACTTTTAATGTTTGCGATGTTTTAAAACTAAAACACAAGAAATGTTTACTTTTTGTTTTTTTTCATCATCTTAGATACGAAATCTTCAATCTACTTCAACCCATTTTTATTTGTGGTACTACAGTACACAGTACAGTTTATGGTGTAAAATAGTAAACAAATACTTTGCAAAAGTTGTTTTCTAGAGTTGGAACGGATTAAAATTATTTGCATTAATTTTAATGGGAAAATTTTTTTCGGATTTTGAACAAATCGCTTTTCGAACAGCCTTCTGGAACGGATTATGTTTGAAAACCGAGGTTTGACTGTATAGTAAACATAGCATTAGAAAACTTGACAAATTTGTGGAAATATGACATTTGGTATACTTTAGTACTGGATTGGTATGAAATTTAGGGCACATAAACGTTTTTTTATAGCTCTGAGCACAACTGTTTAAAGAAAATTTGGGCACTCGACGATTAGCCATAAAGTTAGAGGGAATACAGACGTGAATATACTAAAAGAAATTGAAACTGAAGAAATAAAATATTTTTTTTTGTGACATTTTTTATTAATCGGTAACATTTCAATTGGGGGAGCTCGGGCTCCCCTGGCTATGCCTTGGGTGTAATGTAATATGCAGTCATTAGCAAAAGTTTAAGACCACCCCCCAAAAATTGATCATCTTCTAACCTGACGTATTATTGCGTCAGCCAATTACTTCTATTGCATCATCTATTTTTTTTTAGAGTTAATTAGTCAATCAATTACATTTTTTTGCTCATTATTTCACTTGAACAGAAAAATCGGCGTTTTTTCAAAAATTTGCGTTGTCCGAAATGGGCAAAAAATAGTCCTTGACTGAGGTTCAGAGGGCTCAAATAGTCATTCTGCATGAAGAAGAAATGTCCAAACGTCAAATTGCAGTGTGTCTGAGTGTTAGCAAGACAGGAGTACTCCAGGCAGTTACCAAACATGTCTCTGAAAGAATATTCTGAGACATAAAATGCAGTGGTAGACCTCAAAAAACCAGCATCTGTGATGATAACCTCATTTAAAGAATGGTAGTTCGCTCTCCAACAAGTTCTACAAAGAAACTTCAAGCCGCCTTACTTTGAAAAGGTACGAGAGTGACTCAGATGACCATTTCTCGACATTTGAGCAGAAAATTCAACCTAAAATCGTATAAACCAGCCCAAAAACCGAGACTCATGCCAGTCATGAAAGCCAAGAGGCTGGCGTTTGCCAAAAAACACCATGATTGGATTATTCAACAGTGGTCAAAAGTTCTATTCTCAGACAAGTCAACCTTCCAACAGTTCGTCGTGAGAAAAAGGCACGTGAGGAGACCTCCTGCAAAGCGTTATGATGACATACGGTATGTACTCTAAAACACCCCCCCAAGCCAGATGATTTGGGGGGCAACATAGCAACATGGGATCGGTGGCTTGTTTTTTTTCCCAGTGGAACCACCATGAATGGAAAAAAGTACGTTCAAGAGCTCTCTGATAAGCTCCAGCTACACATGCAAGTCCATATATGCAATATATTTATGCAGGATGGCGCCCCATGCAGTAGATGAAGTTGGTGACGAATTTTCTGAAGAAGAAGAAAGTGAAAGTTTTGGACTGCCTGGAAACAGCCCTGATCTCAACCTGATTGAGAATTTATGGATGGTAATGAAGGATAAAGTCGTGAAAAAGCAGCCTTCAAGTCTTCCAGATCTTTGCCGGGCCATAAAAGAAGTTTGGGTGAAAAAGATATCAAAGGAATACTGCACCAACCTCGTCAACAGCATGCCCCGACCAGGGATGGCAATTGCATCGCATCGATGATTTTGTTCGATATTTGTTACGGAGAAAAACTGTGATGCGATGCAAAGTAGAATAACGTTTACGATTTTTTTTGCGATAATTTGAAATTTTTTTGTTGCGATAATATCGCAGCTACTTTGCGATTGTCTTTGCGATTATTGATTTTTTAAGCTATTTTGAAATTTAAGTTTGTTGCCTAAAATTTAGCACTCTGTTTACAAGCTATCAAAGCTTTTATTTAACCACATTTGCAAATCAGTATAAAACGAAAAGTTGCTGCAGTATCTTTTTGATGCCTGATGCTTCAAATACTGACAGCGGAAGCCTGTTTAAGTGTTACTGCTTCTACAACTGCTTTCTTGAAATCTGAAACGCCAATGGTATAATCGACATGGCCTTTCTAGGCTGGTCGCATTACAGTAACGAAGGCATCTAAGGAGGCACTTGAAGACGCTGCAGATGAAGACCGACCTTTTGATTTGATCAACGTTTCATGCTGTCAGGGGTGTTTGCGTTTAAGATGCTGCATTAGGTTGCCTGAGTGAAAATAGGATTTGCCTGTTTTGTTAGGCACAGGCGTTGCTGCAAACTTACAAGACTTGCACTTTGCAAGAACTTTTCTCCTTCTTCCTTCCTTTCAAAATACTCGCGGAAATCATTATCCAACTTTAGCATGATTTTCCTGCTGCAAAGCTAGACGTATTCGCAACCAGAGGTGGTGTCCTCTTGGACGTCCTTGGCCTCGAGGACACATTTTGAAGTCCTTGGGCTCGAAGCCTCAAGTCCTCGAAAATTGCTCTGTCCTCGGCTCGAGGACAACACTATTTTTTGAACCGTTGAAATTTTGTTGGAAAACGCCGGAAACCTTGCGGAAAATTTGCGAACACCTTTTTTGTTTTCCTCACCTGGAGCATAGGCATAGCCAAAGGAGGGGGGGGACCAGGGAACCCGCCCCCCTCCCAATTGAAATTTCACCAATGAAAGAATGTGCCAAAAAAGACTACTGTTTCTTCAGTTTCTTTTTAGCGTTTTTCATTTGCAACAGTAACTAACAACAATATGGAAGACCAGGGTTCCAGGTCTCCCTCAATTCAATTTTTGCCAGCCAATTTAAAAGTATAACCCGGAAGAAATGGAGAGTTTTTGTCCTAAAAGTTGCTATCTCAGACCCTCATAGAGCCTTTTTATGAACGTAATGCATTAATCTGGGCCGGATTGACCATAATATGGCGCAGTACCAGCTAGGGGCCCTGCGCTCCAATCGTAAGACTTTTTTTGGTCTTCCCCTATACTTGGCAAAAAAATGTTGCAAAAATCCCCAAACTGCCAGGAGCCCGGTGTGATGTAAATCCGCCCCGGCAATAGCATGGTTAGTAGGCATAACCATCTATTGTACCATTTTTCAATAACAATTCGTTAATTCGCCTCCACCTCCCCAGTTTTTACGCACAAAATACTTTAAAAAAATTAGCCATGGAAAATGTGGATTGAACAAATTATTGACTTCAATTGAGGGGCCTGGCCCCCTGGCCGAACATATACTCCTATAACTGGTTATTTTCATGACAAAATAAAAATCTCTTAGGAAAGTCTTTGAGTGGATTATTACTTACTGCTAAAATGTAGCAAAGCACGTTACTTTCCCCTACCTGGACCAAATCACTTACATCTGAAATTTAACTCAAAAATGCAAGATGTTAAACGTGTTTTGGACTTGAATTGCAAGTAAAAGGAGCATTAAGCAATTCAATTTTTTTGATTGGCTTTCAAATTTCAATAATCTAGTGCTTTCAAATGGCTCTTAACATGTGCGAAATGTGATTCAATGGCATTAAAATAGCTGTTCTTTTCCAAAAAAATTACAAAAAATCGCCCATCGCCTGCTAAAGTCTCTGGCGGCTGGGGGCCCTGCCCTTAGACCCCCCTCTGTGATACGTTTGAGTTACACCAGCTTTCTCAACACGTTTCCAAAGTTAGATATTTGCACTTTTCAACTATTACTTTAAGCCCTTTCTCTTTACAAAATCCTGATTAGGTGCCAACAAGCAACGGTTTCAGATCTTCCATCCTACGATATGTTGGTCCAACAAAAAGTTCTTCTTTTGAAAAATTTTGATGACATCATTGCATGTGATTTGTAAATTGAGCCCTCCCAATCAAAATTCTGGCTACGCCTATGAATTGGAAATTGCCTGAAAAACTTTTTTGAAGACGTTTCTTGTTTTTTCTTGATTTGGAGAACACTTGCGGCTGTGTCCTTGGTCTCGAGCAATCCTGTCCTTGGCCTCGAGAGGGTCTGTCCTCGAAAGAGCTGTCCTTGGCCTCGGATTTTTTTTTTGTGTCCTTGGCCTTGAGTCCTCGACTCCACCTCTGTTTGCAACTGAAACAACTAATGTAGTCTGGAAGCTCAGCCAGTGCAAGATTTTAATTCCGAGATGCTGCCTTACCAAAAAAACTAAGCAAAAGCTATTGCGTCATAACTAGGATCACTGCATGCACACATGCTCACACGCGTCAATACCAAAAACTGAAAAGCAACTTTAAGCACAACTTGAAAAGCAAGTGTCAGTCAAAATCGGTCACAATGACGAAACAGTTGACTTATGACCATACAAAAGAAAGTAATAGAATTAAACACAAAAAATTGAAATAATTGAAAAAATCGCAGATTTTATTGTCAAATTCTGCAATGTGATAACGGATGCGATTTTTGTTGTTGTTTTGATGCGATAATTAGATGCGATATTTTTCGGAGAAAAACGTGAGATGTGATGTGATTTTCGATGCGATGCGTTTGCCATCCCTGGTCCCGACGCCTAGCTGCAGTCATCCAAAACAATTTCGGACATACAAAATACTGACTTTTTTAGAATTTATGCTATGAAATGAGTCCAAATAAACTTTGTTGTATTAAAGATGTGATAGATATTGAAAAGGACTCAAATAAATGAAATGTATGTACCCTAAAAATGGTTCGTTTTCGATTTATTCGAAAAAAACAAGGTGGTCTTAGACTTTTGTTAATGACTGTAATATAATATATTACAAGATATGATTGTGTGTATGTGTGCAAAAGTGGAATGTACGTTTTAGGCACATACCTCTTGGCAGAACCAAGTTGCATCAAAATTTTTTCCGACTTTCCACTTTTGCATCACTTCATGACAGAGCATGGAAGCGATTTTCAGATGCAACTGCTTCCACTTTTTGAAGCATATCTTAAATTGCTGCATGAAAATTTTGAGAAGCTGAACAGAATGCCACACTTAATGCTAATTCTTGGATATTACACTCTTTCACTTATGATAGTATTACTGCTGAAACCGAACATTTGATTGATCGTGAATCAAATTTCGGCTCAAAATCAAAAGCATTATTCAAAGAGACACCATGTTCTGAATTTTGGGTGCACCTACGAGGGCGTTGGCAGAAAAATTTTTTTGGGGGGCAATAAGAGCAGAGCCAGTATTAACTACTAAAAATGGAAAAATTTTTGAAATTTGGTAGGTTTAAGAGAGAATGTTCGAAAATCTGAGGGGGGACATGAGCCCCCTCTGCCCACCCTTGCGGACGCCTGTTGGCATCTGCTGATTGTGCCAGAATACAGAAGCATAGCAAAAAGGGCAATTTCTATTTTCCTTCAAATGCCTACAAAGTATTTGTGCGAAAATGGTTTTTCGTTTTTGTATGAGATCAAATCTCGCAAAAGAAATTTAATCACACACATTGATCCATTGAGGACTGATGAGGGAGCAAATAAAAAGGATATTATTCCTCGGTTTGGAATGTTGGTTTATATGAGGGGCATTCAAAAAATACGCAGACTTTTATGATTTTTTATTATTTATTGATTCAATCAATTTAATTTTCAACGTAATCTCCATCAAGGTCGATGTGCTTCTCCAGGCGGTGCTTCCATCTTTTCATCCTATTTTTGAAGTAATCTGCTGACCATTTTGTAAGCCATGTTTTTGCTGCTTTCTTTACCTCATTAGTGTCATTAAAACGAACGCCTTTCAAGTGTTCTTTGATTTAGGGAACAAAAAAAAGTCAGATGGGGCAAGGTCTGGGCTGTAAGGTGGATGTGGCAGCAAGTCCCACCAAAATAAATGGTCTGCAAAGCGTGAATAATCCCCGTTCCTTTCCAACCAAGCTTGACCAAAAATTTGGTGTTGGTTTGTACCTTGAAATCCTTTCGCTCCATGGGTTAAAAAACTATCTTAAATAAACTAGCTCTTGACAACTTTGTTTAGGAGCGCAAAATGAGTGATAGTTATTATTCGTTCACAAAGAACATGCTTTTTATTACTAGCATTCTAAAATATGTTTTTTCTTGCTGGCACTCTTGTCGCCGAAGAATTCCGCGTATTTTTTGAATACCTCTCGTATTATGCAACAGCAAAAAAAGTTATTAAAGATAATTCCTTGAATTTGTTGTGTGCTCTGTCTTGTGTTATTCTTAGTGCGGATTGCAGTGCAATTATCTTTTTGCATGTTAGTTTTAATATGTTTTTTTTGCCTCACATCAAATTTTAAGCAAAGGGTGCATGAGCTCGACACAAGATTTTTTAGGCTGTCCCACAACGAAAAAGGTTGAAGAGCACTGTTCTAGAGCTATGTTTGCCATATTCCTAAAAATTATTTGCTCTTGCTCCAACAAATCGCTGATTGGCTGAAAAAAATTGGCCTAGTGGGAACACTGTTCTCACCCCAACCTCCTCAGTTATTCCTGAATAGCTGCATCAAGGTTTGGGGTTGATTAAGCACATTGGAAAATTTAACATTTTGATACAAGGTAAATTTTTATGTTTTGAAAAGTTACCCTAACTTCAAAAATATTGCTTTCTCAGAATGCCCTTAAATATTCTAGTAGCTGTGCTGATGAGCTAAAAATGGAGTAAGACTCAATCAACACTAACAGCCCATAAATTTTCTCAAAGTTTTTTCAAAATGTTATGCATATCATGAAAATAGTTCTAGACATGAGATTCAAAATATTCAGTATTGATACATGCTGGGTATACCCCAAGTTGAAGCAACTCTAGGTTGGTCTATGACTTTTAGGCACTGGACATTTATGCACTGCCGATTATGCACCGGCACTAATAGGTGACTGGAGTTTTATGCGCCTGAGGTCAAAAAATTTTTTTCCAAACTTTCAAAAAAAAGTTTTTTTAAAAAAAGTATTTTCAAAAAAAATTGTTTCAAAAAAATTAAAAAAGAAAATCCAAAAAATTTTTTTGATTTAAATAGCAGTTTTTTTTCAAAAAAAAACAACAGTTTTTTAAATTTTTTTTCAAAATCAAATTTGTATTTCCAAAAACGTTTTTTTCAAATAAAAGCTTTTTCCAAAAAAAAGATTTTTCAAACAAAAAAGTTTTACCTTAATTGGAATGTGAATATCATTGAAACTTTTCATCTGACACTTGTCGAAAGCAAATCGTCAGAAAAGGAAGCGCACGAAAAGAGCAGCTATAGAAAAAGCCAAGTAGTGATTGGCAGGAAAAATAGGGATCACGTCTTTTCGGTGCGACCATTTCAGCGCGACCATTTTGGCGCCACTTATTTCGTTGCTGTACGTTTTCTGCACAGATCGTTTCGGCGCCAATTCGGTGCTCTTTGACAGTTCACTTAATTAGGGTTTGGGTTAGGGCTTTGGGTTAGTGTTAGTAAAAAGCACAGAATATTGGCGCCGAAAAGGGTCGCATCGAAATGGTCGCGCTAAAAAGTTGTGGACCTGGAAAAGGATCAATGAAAGAGCGTCATTTGTGTACAATCGTTAAGCTGTACATGAATTATTTTTTTCAGCAGAGGGCGGCAGGGTAGGAGTAGTTTTGATAAAAGTGACTTCAGAAGCACATAGATGGAAGTAGAGCAGAAGTTCTACCAAAAAAATTGATTTCTTAGTGTACTCGTATTTTTGTAATTAAAAATGTTTTCCACTGCAGGTTTGCAATTTTTTCTTACCCAATTCAAACACATGCAATTTTCAGCTCGTCTCAAATTTTGCGGCGTACAAAAATTTTCTAAAATTTTCACCTTTATCGAAACTTCCAACCCCACCCTCTGCGAACAAAAAGAATTCATGTGCAGCTTAAAGATTGTACACAAATGACGCTCCTCAGTGATCCTTTTTCTTGCCAATCACTGCTCAGCATTTTTTCTATAGCTGCTCCTTTTCCGGCACTTTCTATTCTGAAAATTTTTTTTTGATAAGTGTCAGATACAAAGCTTCAAAGATATTAACATTTTAATCCAAGTAAATCTGTTTTGTTTGACAAACCTTTCTTTGGAAAAAACTTTTATTTGGAAAAAATATGTTTTAGAAAGTAAAAAGTTTTTGAAAAAAAATTAAAAGAATTTTTTTTAAACGAAAACTGTTATTTGAAACAAACCAACTTTGTTTTGGGAAAAAATGCATTAAAAAAAAACTTTTAACATTTTTTTGAAAAACTTTCTTGAAAAAAAGTTTCTAATTGCCCTAGCACATAAAGTCCTGGTACCTAAAAGTCCTGGCGCATAATCGGCAGTGCATAAACATCATGTGCCTAAATGAAACTCACGATCTGACTTTAGGTGCCTTCCAAACACTTATTACAAAACACAATAAGCTAATATCTATTTGAAAAATCACCCCAAAACATGCATATTGGAATGACGTAAATAATGCTGAAAATCTACATTGCTTAAGACTTGAGGCAAGTTTTGGATGATATGTTATTTGAATAAGATTTATAATAATGATTTTGTAGTGCATTAATTTTCATAATGCCCCATTGGAGTGAAATCAATTGTTGGTGGTATATAATTGATTTTAGTAGTGCATTAACTGTGACTGGTTTTATATATGCCCAATAAGCTAATGGCTTTAATATTTTTCATTTTTAAAGACAACATCCTTAGCTAATGTAACTATAGGCCAAAAAACATGCTTAGTTTAAAGGAATAAATTACATTTGTGTTTTCTTGCTCTCAACACTGATTCAAAGAGAAAATGTAAATATTGCAAACAAAAATTTAAGTTTTATTTTTTTATAAGTCATATGAGACGTGGATTGATTTTTTTGTGCAGTATTACTGGTGATGGTGATGGAATTAACCATTTAATAGTTTTATGTGTTATTAACATAGGTGGGCAAGTTAATGCAAAACGTTAGCTTCATTAACCACTAGTCCGTTAACAAACTTCACACCTTCGTTAACGTTAATCTGTTATTTTCAGCTCTAATTAACGGAAGTTAATAAAGTCCGTTTATCCGTTAACATTTTGCGTGTAATTTACATTTTGTTTTATTCACTCGCTTCTGGAAAACGTATTGACGCTGTTGAGCTGATTGTAAGGAAATATTTATTGCTATGGTGGTCTTTTTGTATTTTGAAAGTTACATTTTACAGTCTAATCTAATTTCAAGATAAAAACAAGTTCAAATGCACAACGAAGCTGCAAGATATTAATGATAAAAACCTTGACGGAAGTTAAGAGAACTTAACGGAAGTTACTTTAGTCCGTTAATATGAAAAAACTTTTTAACGGATTAATGAGTTCAAGAAAAAGTTATCTTCGTTATTAACGGATTAACGATTAACGGACTTTTGCCCACCTATGGTTATTAAGCAATATAAGTAATAGATTAAGCTGTGTATTAGATGGTTAAATTATAGGTTAGATTGCTGATTGGCAATTAAGAAACTAAATACTATGTTCATGGTCCATGCAATCTAGAATCACACACATTATAAAAATTGGTAGTGCTAGTAGTTTGCAGTATTTTAGAAATTAGTGTGAAAATTTAATGCAGTGATGGTTTTTTAAAGATAAATTTAGGATATTGTAATACAAAGTGAACATAATCAATGTAATGTGAATAGCATCAAAAATCATCTTACTTACATAAAAAATGTAGAGATGAACGCTGTTTTTGTTTAGTTTTAAGATGATTTATTTAGAATACACAAAGAACCCCTTAAATCTGGTTGGATTTCAAAAATTTTTTGTATGTCCTTTTTTTTTCTAAAAGGAACAGTTTGAAAACAAGTAAATAGTAATATAACTTTCAAGAAATAGTGAGGCTTTACAAGCAAAGCATCCTGATTTACGTCAAATTAGTACAAAATATTATAATTCTGCAAACTGGATTTCTTCAGGGCAAGCCACGTGGCATATGGCAAGCACAGTAAATTTATGTAACAGCAATAACCTAGAAAAATACTACAGTTGGGTAGCCACTTAGCAGTTAGCAAACATGCCAAAAATGGATCGTTTCGTAAACACCCTATATTTTTTCAGTAATTAATGAATCTAGATTCTCTCTGTGACACGGTTGCTTTGTCAGAAGATCACTGGCAACCCTACAGTTTTAGAACAGTAATAGAATGACATTTTGTACAATAATGAGGTAGTGGAACTTTGGAATAGTAATGATATGATATTTTGTACAATAATATTATAAGATATTGGAGCAGTAGCAAAATGACATTTTGTACAAAAGTAAACTGGTATGCAGTATTGGTATTCTCTATCATGTAGTGGAGATTTTGCTTCAGAGCTTTTGCTCCACGAAAAATAGAAGTATAATTAAATTGTTTGTCCAAATCAGACTTAGATCGCCTATAGGCTATTATTAGAAATTATTAATAGCAATTTTGCATTTACTGGCTAGCATTTTCTATGGCTTAAGCTAATAAGTAGGGGAGAGCCACAAGTAAATTGATACTGATATTTCTCATATCAATTGGCTACTGGTAAATTGCACCATAAACAAGAAAAGTTAGTTCCCTTACAGGTCAGATAAAGCCTAACATTTTCTTTTTGTCTTGATTGTTTCTAGGTCGATTGGGATTACTGTTTCCTGTTTTAATGAAAGCATTTGACACAGTCTGTCACCATATTCTTCTAGCTAAACTACAGCATTATGGTATGCATGGTCCAAGTCATCAACTAATAAAATCGTTCCTGGAAAGAAAACAATTTGTTTCAATTAATGGTGGCAATTTATATCTACAACATAATAGCTTCAGCGTATCTCAAGGTTCAACGCTTGGTCCTTTACTTTTTTTGATTTATATAAACGATTTACCTAATGCAGTCCTGGGTTCTACAACACTTTTTGGAGACGACACCTGCCTCATGTTAAAGAATTCAAATCTCTTGACCCTACAAAATGATTTAAACTCTCAAGCCTCCTGTTTAAATAAATGGTGTAAATCTAACAAATTGACCATTAATCCACAAAAATGTCATATTCTTGCAATCTCTCCAAAATCGAACAAAAATGTTACTGACTTCTTAATTAAACTTGATGGAACTGTTATTAGTACTGAAAATAGTGTTAAATATCTAGGAATCAATCTTGACTTGAACCTGAACTTTCGCAAGCATATTGAAGTTATTGAAAATAAATTGTGTAGGTCCTTAGCTATATTGTTTAAACTAAAACCAGTATTACCTCAAAATGCACTTCTAAAATTATATTATGCTATGGTTCGTCCTTATTTGATTTACGGTCTAGTTGCCTGGGGTTCAACTTTCCCTTCTTACATAGAAAAACTTAACATATTACAAAATAAAGCGGTTAAACTACCGTATTTACGCCATTGTAAGCCGTGGCTTATAAAGTGTTTCTTTCCATCATGTTTGCGGCTTAAATTCAAGGGCGGCTTACATTCAAGGGCGGTTTACATATTTTTTGCTTAGCGATTTGTTGCTATGCCGATACGGTATTTTGTCTGATGCTATGTCTTCCACTGTCTAAACAAGGAAGTTGAGAGTTGTGACGTGCATTCTAAATTGTCACATGCATTTATGATGTGCATTCTAAAGAAAAAAGGGAGTTGTTAGTTTTATTTAAGAGATCAGCATACTGGTAAATTGTCAGTAATGAACATACTGGTAAATTTGAAGAGTAGCCTACTGCAGTGCTTTTAAGAAATTGTGTAAGAAGGCACCGATACAGTAAATGCGGCTTACATTCAAGGGCGGCTAACATTAAATTTTTAATACTATGACATGAGGCTTACAATCAAGGGCGACTTACAATCAAGGGCGGCTAACAATCGAGTAAATACGGTAATCGGTGGAGGAAATTACCTCGATAGGGCTACCCCATACTATTCAAAACTAAGCATTTTAAAACTCCCCGACTTATATAAACTTGAAATTGCTAAGTTTGTACATAGATTTGTGCATAATACCCTTCCACAATGCTTCTCTAATTTTTTTACAAAGGTAGGTTAAATCAACACTCGTACAGCAAGATCTTCTAACCCCAACAATTTATATGTTTTTTGCTATAAAACTAACAGGATTCAGCAAAGTATTAAATATCAAGGTGTAAAAGTTTGGAACTCAATTCCAGTTGAAATTCAAAATCTACCCAAGTCACGGTTGGAAATTAAATTGAAATCACATTTAATGCAAGGTTATCTAAAAGAAGTAAATTGATTTTATCTTGAACATTTGCGGTAAACTGGTCAGCATTCAAGGTGGTCACGGCCTTCTATCTGTCTGTTCTATATTAAACTGTTATAAAGCAAATCGGGTGGCTGCTCGACTCAAAGACTGAAAAGGTCCCTTCGCAGCCTCCCAGTTTCCATTCGTGTACCTAATTTGCTTGTCAAATCGTTGACTTTGCTTTTTTTTTTTTTTTGTTGCGAGTGGCGACAAATAAACTTCTGTTATCAGTTATCTTGTCAGTTGCTGTTTGTCAGAGCAATATTAGGCTGCATTGTACTAATTTTTGAATGCAGCCAGTAGCATAAGCATTTGGCGTACTCATTCCCTTTAGCAGTTTAACCTACTGCTCAGTGGTCTCTTTACCGGTAAACCTCGGTCTACGACATTTAGTTGTTGGATGTTTAGGTGCCGCCGATTATGTGCAGGGATGATTTAGTGATGGGACTTTTAGGCAGCAGAGGTGAAAAAATTTTTTTTTCCAAATTAAGTTTTTCTCCAAAAAAAATTGTTTAAAAAACTATTTAAAAGAAAAGTTTTCCACCAAAAAATTTTTTTTCGAAAGAAGTTTTTGTTTCAAATAAGTTTTTTTTTTCAAAAACATACTTTTATTGTCAAAAACTTTTTTTTTATATATAAAAGCTTTTTCCAAAAAAAAAGGTTTTTCAAACAAAACAGTTTTACTTTGATTAAAATATTAATATCTTCGAAACTTTTTAGATGACACTTGTCAAGAAAAATCATCAGAATAGAGAGTGTAAGAAAAGGAGCGGCTATAGAAAAAAGCCGAGCAATGATGGGCAGGAAAAGGATCAATAAGAGAGAGCGTGATTTGTGTACAATCTTTACGCTGTGCATAAATTCTTTTTGTTGGCAGAGGGCGGCTGGGTTAGAAGTTTTAATAAAAGTGGCTTCAAAAGCAGACAGATGGAAGGAGAGCAGAAAAAGTTAACAATAAAGTAATTTTCTTATTGTGTTTTTTTCAATAATTAAAAATTTTTTCCACTGCATGTTTGCAAAGTTTTCTTACCTAATCGAATCTGGAGGCATGCAATCTCCAGCCTGCAGTCTTAAATTTTGTGGTGCGCAGGCATGAGTTACTTATGTAATATTGGCACTCGTACCAAGCTGTGTGACGTTTCATAGTTATTTTAGGTCTACCTCGACCAAACAATACAGTACACAGTGTTTCAGGAGCTAAGGATTCGTGTCTTGGCAGATTCCTATTTATGATGGTTACACCTTGTTGTAAATAAAAACAATGTTAAAGTTTTGCAGGTTAACTTCTTTAGAATTCCGTCAAGAACATTTGAAGTTGAACAGCATTGTATGCTGCTTCAAATTATTGGTTTACTTTTGAATTATTTTTGTAGTGCGAGTTGAATTAGAAATGGCTGCAGACTTGACCACCATTTTTGACAATTTTTCATGTAAAATTTTTCATACAAGTGCTATATATAGTGTGAGTTTATTTCGCTTACTACATTTCCTTTAATAAAAATAAAAAGATAGACAAAAGACTATCAAGAAAAGTTCTCTCAATACTGCACACAGTGCTGTCGTTGAGGGTTGAGGTCACAGAGGAACTCTGGGGAGACTCAACAATTGGACCACACCCAAGTCCTGAGTCGGAGCGCAGAAATCAATGATAGATCTCGGCAGTTACTTTATCAAAACTCCTAACCTTGCCCTCTGCCAACAAAAACAATTCGTGTATAGTCAGTTGGGGTAAAAAAATCAAGGGTGGAGGGGTAGTTGGGTAAAAAAAAGCACCTCATGCTCAGATCACAATTACCAGTAATTTCTAATTATGGCAAGTGGTATTGTTAGAGAAATACATCTGCATCTACCAATAACAAAAAAAAGTAATTTGCAGTTTTTTAAATCATAACTTAACGTAGTTTTTGTAAAATCGCATCAAAATTTTCAAAAAAATGTTTTTTAGCAGGTTTCTAAAGTTTTTGATATTTTGAATACTGCAACAAAGTTGAGATTCAACTTGAGGTTGTGTAAGAGTGTGCTTACAGAGGTTTTATTGACAATTACATTGGGCATTATAACTATAGCAACAACAGGTAATGGTGGATGATTTTTTTTATCTCATAATTTTGCTGCTGAATGGGATAAAAAAGTACATCCCCCAAAATTTGCAAAAATTTTTTTTTAACAGTTTAAACATTTTTGCAAGTGTGATAATGGTGTTTTACAAACCTGTTTAACATTATGATTAATGACTGAAATTTTCAGTCTTATATAGGGTAGAAGATGAAAAGATGAGTCATTGATAATAATCATTTCTTATTCTAGGCAACTACCTACTGTGTTTCACTGTGATTGGTTTGAATAAAGCTGTTAGCTAAGACAAACCTTAGTTTTAGAAAGCATGCAGTGAAGGCTGCCAATTTATTCAAATTGTTAGTACATTTAAGTAAAAGGTTGAAGCAGTATTGTAATTTCCAGTAAAAGTAACACACCCGCAGCCAATCTTGAGTAAGAATAGAGAAAGAGAAAGCCAGAAAAACCTACCCTCACTGATGCATTTAGGGAAAAAGCACACAATACATAGGGAAAAAGCATGCAGTTTTTCTGTGAGAGCAGTGTCGTGTCTTTATTTAAACTCTTTCAAAAAGTTGCACAAATAACCTTTCAATTTCAGTTTTTTTTGTAACACTTAATGCATATTCTTTCTTTGGTGAATGGAATCAAAAGTGTTTGCTTCTTTGTACTGCATTCAGCAAATTGCAAAACCTAGCACGAAGTAACAAACACTTGCTAATTTCTTCACCAAGTGTAGACCAGCTATACATGCAGCTTTAGTGATGAGCTGGATGTTTGGAATGTAATTGCTTGCTTTGTGTAAATGCGTACGTTCTTGTAGGTTCACCTTTCTTTGTGTGCAGACATACTGATTAACGACAAACATCTTGTAGATTGTTGCATTTTGTTATTATATCTTATATTATATATTGTTACATATACGTTAGCCTATACCGATAGACTTGGTTATTCCTATACCGATAGACTTGGTATAGACGTTAGCCTATACCGATAGCTTGGTTATTCAAATTTACCGGTTGAGTTAGCCTAATTCAGGGATCAAAATTCTTTGCATTGTGTCGACTCCTCTTCACACTGATGATGAAGTCAGTTGACTTCGAAACACGGGAATGCTCCCAAGATAGGGAGCTCCGCCTCACCTGCGTCACTAGGGGTTGAAATGATTACCCATTTCGACGCGGAGACAGCATTAAGGTGTTGTCAAATGAAGTAGGATTGTAAGACGTGATGTCTCTGTGAACTATTAAATTAGTTCTGCCTATTTCACTTCAGGAATAATTTAACTTGTTACATATTGTTACATTATGCAATACAGTCATGAACATTTCATAGTTATTATTGTGTGTGTGTTTTTTTTTCTGTCCAGATAGCAACAAGTCTTAAGACTTCAGTGAACTACATTATTAGAATAATCAGTTAGCAGTCTTTTTGAAGATTTCTCAACACAATTTTCTGACTAAATCTGCACCCGCATCCAATGATGATTGTTTTGACGTGTTAGAGAGCACATATCCTTGCTTCCTACTTGAGCAAGAAGCAAGTTCTTGTCAAAAATTTGTGATGATTTGACTTGTTTATCGAAAGTCAAAAACAAAGTTATGACAGGCTCATTTTTTTTACCCCAAAGGGTGATTTTTTTCCCTTTTTGTGGGGAAAAAAACCCATCCACATTTTTATTAAAAATCCTAGCAAGAACATGGTGAAAACAAAAGTGTACTGTTATATACGAGTACTTGCCAGAGTGCTTCTAGCAAAACTATCACTAAAGATTTTTGACTCTAGAGTTTGGAGTAATTGCAAATTTTAGAAAAGTGCTTTTTTTTGCTCCAACTGCCTATTGATGGATTGCACGTGACATCATCGCGCTGCTAGCCAAACCGTTGGACGTCAAAATCGCGACTCGGCGCTATGTAAATGAGTGCAAAACCACTGATAGCGAAGATATGGAGCGTATTTTCAGGCTATAAGAGAGTTGATTCTTTGTAATATTGAAGTTAAATGCTAGGCAAAAGCCTGTAAAAACTGAAAAAGATTTTAATTAGTAAGAATTCGGTTTTGTTTGCTTTTTTTCAGTGACGTAAATCCAGCTTGCTGTTAAGTAACCCATTAGAATCATGTAATATGGATGGTGGTAGCTAGTTTTGGTAATCAAATTCGTGGCTTACTATTGATGGCGCTGTAATGGAACAGTTGTATCTCCTTTATTTGTGACAAAATTAGTGCATTTTTAAACTTTTGTAATTTCAGAAGTCTATTTTGCAGGATCTTGGTGATTTTTGCATTTCGTGTAGTCATTAGAGGCTTATCGCTATGATTATTATTGGTTGCTAGGAGTTAAAATGCATTAGCAGTTGTTTTCATTGAATTATTTCGTAGATATGTCATTTAAACTTTAAACTAATGATTTAACTGGCCTCAGTGTAACGGTGTGACTTTGATCGAACCTTATTTTGCATTTATTTCGACTTGAGCTAGTGATGTTAAATATTATTTATTAATAGCGCTAAACATTAATTAGCCATGTGTTACTGCTGTGACATAGAATTTTAAGTATTTTAGGATATGGCCGAACTTATGATTTGAACCAAAGCTAGAAACCGGTCAAAGTGGACAACAGCAGGCAATGGACGATGAGAATTTACAAAAAGCGTAATTTTTCAGTTTCGCTGAGCTATGTAAGCTGCTTAAATCACTCCTGGTAATTACAAATTAAGGCGAGGCTACCTACAAAAATGTTACTTTACAATCAAATTCTTTAAATATGCCCACTGAAGGAATTATACGTTGATTTACGGTAACGTCCAATGCTTTGTAATAGCATTTTGACGTCCAATCGTTTTGGCGGGAAAAAGCTATGACGTAGCTGCAATCCATCAATACAGTTTAAAGATTGTACGCAAATCACCCTCTCTCACTGATCCTTTTCCTGCCAATCACTGCTTGACTTTTTTCTATAGCCGCTCCTTTTCCTGCACTCTCTATTCTGCCGATTTTTCTTCACTAGTGTCAGGTGAAAAGCTTTAAACATATTAACGTTTTATTTTAATCCAATTAAAACTGTTTTGTTTGAAAAAACTTTTTTTTTTCGGAAAAAGCTTTTAAAAAAGGTTTTTTGAAATAGAAATGTGTTTAAAAAAAATTAAAACTTTTTTTGCAAAAAATACTTTTTTCGAAAAAAAAAATGTTTTGGAAAAAAAGTTGTTTTGGAAAAAAATTTCTTTTAAAAATTTTGTTTAAAAAATTTTTGAAAAAATTCTATTCACCTTTGGCTCCCAATTGACAGCACCTACACATCCATGTCTTACTGATGGTGCCGAAATGTCCACACCTAAAAGTTTTGGTTCGGTAGGCCTAACCTAATTAGTACTAGCCTAAACCAGGTCTTGTATAGACAGTATCAAACAACATTTTATGCTTTATTTTTAGTTTGCATTGTTACCCTTCTTATTTTTAAGCCTAGCCTTTACTGGCAAAGCTCTAAAGTTGAATTGAACAAGTGTACAGTAAGACCTGTGGTGCAGATAGTTAGTGACGTTAATTTTTATTTTGTGGAATAGATCAGTGGTGTTTGAAGTAATGTCACTTAGTAATGATGAAACAGAGAGAAACAAATTTTTGCACAAACCTTAGAAAACTCCAGAGTTTTGATTTATTTACTTTTTAACAAAATTTAAATTATGTTCGAACATCGTTCTTCCCCTGTTTAAGTTGTGGATTAACCACAAATATTATCCCTCTGAAATGTTTGCAAGCTGTTAGGAAGATGACAGAAAAGTTGATTGGTGGTGCAGAACTTGAGAATTGCTTTGATTAAAATGTTCATATCTTCGAAGCTTTTCGTCTGACACTTGTCAAGAAGAATGATCAGAATGGAGAATGCAGAGCGGATGTAAAGGAGTGGCTATTTTAGGGAAAAATACGAGGCGTGATTGGCTGAAAAAAGAGCAATGAGAGAACGTCATTAGTGCACAATCTTCTAAGCTGTACGCAAATTTTTTTTGTTGACAGAGGCGGGGTTAGAAGTTTTGATAAAAGTGGTTTCAAGAGCAGATAGATGAAAAGGACAGTGGCCTTAGGCAAGAATAGAGAATCTACTGTCATCATAATGTTGAGCACAGATAGGATTTTGTTGAAGCTGAAGTCCAATGGCTGAATCAGAAACAAGGGACTGGATATTAGTTTGGATGGAAGATTTGCCCTGACGATCAGGAAGTAGGCATTTCCGGGAAGAGCAAGAGCAGATAGATTTGGGGACTTGCTGTTGAAGTCTGTCCTGCAGTCTTTCGGAAGTACAGCCTACATATCGACTGTCTTAGTTGCATGAGAATTGATAAATCTTGTTGCTTTTCTGTAAAGCAGGCAGTACATGTTTTGTATCACTTTGTATCACTCCTGAAAATATCACTTCATTGCATCGATTTGGTTGGGAGAAAGGCTGCTTGACTCGAAGACCTAATTTGGTCCCATCGCAGTCTTCCCTTGCAGTGAAACTCTAATTCAGCAAGCAGTAGCCCGATATTTGAATTTGTTTTTTGAGACAGTACAGTGTACTCGTATTTATTTGGTTTGTTGGGTGTTTGTTTTCTTTTTGTTTTTCTTATATGCATAAAATAAACTAAAAATGTCTAAAAAAGAAAATAATGTATGTCCCCAGCCTACATTCTTGACTGTAAAAAGTTTAATAAAATTACATAAAAGCAGAGAATCAAACTTTGTTTTTTCCAAAATTTCTTCTACAAATAGTCAGAGATTGATGAGAATAACTTAGTAAACCATTGAAGTTTTTTATATGCCTATGTAACCTTTGAGCTGATTTTTATCAGCGAATCAGTGTTGTTAATCGGCACGTGCCAACTTGTTTTTGAGTTTTCAATTGTTTGCTATTGAAATATTGCCAATTTTTTTGGAACTTGCAGGCTCACCAAAACCTAAGGCTGAGCACTGCTGTTGCACTTTAAAACGACCCTTTGAGATGACTACACAAGGTTTCATGAAGACTTGGGTCAGAATTGCTAGAAATGCCACTGCATTCATAGTAATTGCTACGAATGCAGTGGCATTTCAAGCTTTGCTCAAGCATGTTTATCCATCTAATTTTTTCTGAATCATTAACTAGATGTGTAGGTGGGTTTATCTAACGCAGTTATTTGACATGAAAATTAAAGAAAATTAAAATGAAAAATAGCTCAGTAGAAACTTACGTCAATAAACTTTAAACTATATTCTTTTAAAGAAAACCTAATTAATTTTCAATATAAGCTGTGAAGGGGGCTCTAATTTTTGAACACCCTGAATAAAACCGATCATCTAACCCATATGGTTGTGTTCTGGGATGATTGCCACTGGGTTTCCACTGTAATTGTCTTTTTGATATCGGTAGATATTCAAAAGAAAATATTTGACACAGTTTAAGGGTACCTCGCAAATCAATTTTAAGTAGTTTGAGCTACAAAGTCTAGTTGTTTTTGTAATCAGTTGATATTTCGGAAACATTCTTTGACATAGGTTGGGGGTGCCACCCCCTGAAAACCCCTTCAAATGGCCCTCCAAAATTGATTTTTTAAGAGTAACTAAAGCTAGAAAGTTTTTTTTTATTTGAGTAGATATATTGACTATCATTTTGACATAATTTGAGTGTTAGACCTTGCAAATTGAACTCTCAAAAAATCTATTTTTTGAATGGCTTAAGCAAAGACTGATTGTTTTTGATATCAGTAGATATTTAAGAAAAAAAAAAATTTGTCCTAGTTTGGAATGCCACTCCACAGCAATCCCCCTGAAATCAATTTTTGAAATGGCTTGATAGCTAGAGAGCTAATTGTTCGATATCAGTGGATTTTATCTAACATTGAAAAGATAAATATTTTGTCATAAATTAGGTGATTACCCCCCAAATGAACATCCCAAGATTGACATTCACAATGGTTTGCTAGAGTGCTAATTTGTTTTTGATGGTGGTGGATACAGGCACACTACCAGGATTTTGCTAAAAATTTAACTTTAACCAAAGGTTAAAATTTTTCTTCAAAAAATGTCTGATATTAAATGATGTCCTGAAAAAACTGGTGCAACTAAGTGTATCCCAGATGGGGTCTGGGGTAGTGCCCCCATCTGCTGGAGGCCTTGGGGTCTTTACCCCTAGCTGCTGTCAAATTTTGTGATGTTTCAAAAAAAATGGTCGTTTTTATGCAATTTGGATCACATTTTGAACGTTTTTAGAATCATTTAAAAGAACTAAATTACTAAAATTGGAATTCATTTGCAAGAATTAAAATGCCCAGCCCCTTCGGTGCCTTTAGACAAATATTTGAAATATTTAGGGAGTGCCACCTCTTGGAGCCCCCAAATGTGCCTTCTTGTAATTGATTTTTGAATGGCTCAAGCTAGTAGGATGTTTTTTAGTATAATTAGTAACCATTTGGTTGATAAATATTTTTAAACTTTGATTCTATCCCTCTTGTTGGCCTTAAAAGAAAATATTTTTAAATTGCTTCCTCAAGGTAGGAAACAAAAAGCGTATTTGAGAATCAATTTATTCAACCTGCGTTTATTAGGCTTGTTTGCAAGCTCCCATCTAGTTGCAGCTACATATTAATTGGTCATTGTGTTTATGAATACTGAGCAAATAAATCACTCCAACAGTTTTTTGTTGTTTAGGAAGTGGAACATCTGTTTATTATTTGATTCGTAAGAAAATTAATACAAAACGAAAGTTTGCTGCTCTTACAAAAGGTGAAACAGACAATCCATATGAATCTGTTAAGTTACTGAATGAATATTTGTCCTTTAACTATGGCGGACCAGCAGTGAACTGTTTGTTTGATGGGCCAAGTGATGGATTTGACTTTCCTAAACAAACTGCTGAAATTTGCATTAAATATTTTGAAGCAAATGTAAGATCAATATTATACTGTAATGGTATGTATACTGGTAGGGCATCATAATATATTGGGTAGGGCATCCAGATATTCGACTTTTCTCTTCTTTTCTTGTGTTTTGTGACTTTTTTATGCAGTTTTTTGTGCTGATTTCGAAAATGTGCTTAAAAATGTGATCCAATCAACTTCCGAAAAGATAGGGGGGATTTTGACCCACCTTTTTTTCAAGATTTGGTTAAGATTATGAATAACGTTTAGTTTCTAAGTCAAGATATTGAGAGTGATTTTATTTGAAAGAGCATTTATTTCTCTGCAATTAAAAAAAAAATTGTTTGAATTGACCCAATATGATGGGAGATATGAAGTATTTTGTAGAAAATTTTTTGTTACGCTTCAGTGATTTTTGAAGCAAAGTTGCTTTTTACAGCTTTAGGAGCACTGCCTTCGGCCTAATTTGAGTCAATATTACAGAGTGGCTCCGACTTTGCACAAATGGAGAGTCAGAAAATCTGTTGACATAGTTTCCCCAATCACGTTAACGCATAAGTGATTTTTAATAGTTTCACAATAAAATGATTCTTCAGTAATGCTATGCACAAGTGATTTTTGCTGTATATTTGGCAGAAATCTTCAACATAACTCAAATTTTATCACATTAAACCACTACAGTGTTAAGACATCAAACATTAAAAATTATAGATGTTTTGGAAAAATACTAACTAGAAATATGCATAATCAATAGCAATCTTCACAAGTATCTTGAGAGAACATTGCTTTTTTGGCTCAAGAGTAAATTTTTGGTATTCCAACTTCATGGATTGTTGACTGTCATCTTGTTCTGTTTGTCATAATGACATTTGTAAAATCATTCACGAACTTAGTCATGCCTTCTGCAGCATTGTTTACCATTTAAATAGTCCAAACAATGATGCTCAGTTCAAGACGTAATAAGACATTAATTTAACTTATTTCAAACAGGTATTTCAACTATAACTTCAAGGCAAGAGGTACTGAGCCATTACTTTCTTACCGTTTGCTTACCATCAAAGATGCATCCTATTTGCTTGATTTGCAAAAGCTTGAAACTAACCAAAATCTGATCTCACTAAGGTAGAAAATGTCAGCTTTCATAAATACTTTTCTTGGTTTTCAAATATTAGCTTGACTTGGTAGCGTTTCCTTTCATTGTTGACATTTATTTTGCTTGAATAAACAGCAAAATGTAATACTCCTTAGAAATGAGTAAAAATAAAATATAAAACTAGAACGTGACATCGCAAGCGATATCCGGGGGCTTCGCGGCATTATCGAACTTTATTACGGTAATAGTGATCTGGTTGCTTAGAATGAATTTGTAAAAAATGTAGCCTAGTCGTTTCTAGTCAGATCAATAATTGTTAACCTATTAAATTAGTTCTGCTTATTTCACTTCGAGAAAAAGTTAGTGCTAGGTTTTTGTCTAATCCCTAATATAGACTCCAAACCGTAACTTTCCTCGCGTTAAACGCAACCTCAATGCTACTTTGCCACCAACCCCCACCACGAAAAATCCCTGCCTGCACACTACCTCCAAGCGCAAATCAATCTTTATTGCAGCAATAACAGGAACAAATCATAACATGGTGAAGTATCAACAAACACATTCAAAACCAGGACAACCCAAGTCTAACACTTACAATTAAAAATAAAACAAAATTCTTTATTAAACGTGACAAAGAGGACAAACGCGTCGTTATTACGCCGACCATAACAGAATGATTTCACTTCAACCGCACCATGGTTATATTGTTACGTCCTTGCATAATACGCCAAATAATGATTATCTTTAGGCAGTACTTAAACAGAAAAATTTTGCTTGGAGGGACGCTTTTGCTGCCTTTACCAAACGCATTCGGAATGCAAAAGTACTTTAGTTGAAATTATGTCTTTCCGTCCCCGAAATCGAGTGAATACCAAAAAAAAAAGGTGATCACCGCGATTTGGGACTACATTCAGCCGGAGTTTCTGGGATTTATTCGTGCTAAAGGGCCCTTTTTTGGCTAATCAACCAGCGCTGAAATCTCGTTGGGGGGACGCCAAACCTCGATGGTGGGACGCTAACTCTCGATGGGGGAAAGCGTCCCCCTTACAATTTAGATACTGTCTCTAGGGTACTTGGTGCTTCCGAACAGGCAGCAAACTGAATGTACAATTCCAACAAATACACAGAAACATTGCACCACCTCAAGCCCAAACCAGACACCCCAAACTACGCAGAAGCCGTTGTAATCAAAACTGTGTGTATCATCCACTATTCAGCACCTCACGCCTCCTGTTAACAATCAGTGGTGTCGCTGAGGATGGTGACACCCGGGGCGGAATTTCGTGGTGTCACCTTTTATAATGTATAGGAAGCAGCAAAACGTTATATTTTAAAGATAATGGTGCTACTTCATTATAGTAGATAGCAGTTGTTATTTGCCCAGCTAAATAACTTCTCATTGGAAGATTATAAAACTTGAAAACGTAGTAGCACTCGTTTACAATAAGTCGTGTAACCAGATACTGCAATTGGGGGGCTGTGTTCAGGGGCCTGAGAGCTCCGCTCCTGGCACTCCAAAATTTTGTACGGTTTTGCAAATAACTTAATTTTAGGCCTATTTTGTAAAATTAATAATTTTGAAATGCGGCATAGAAATTAGCAGTGCAAAAACATAAAATGGGCAATGTTTTTTTTAATGGCAATTTTGATGTTCGATTTTACCTTTGCGGGGAAACTTATAACTTTTAAATTTCTAATTCCTATACCCTTTTACTTTAAGATATCTCAACTATTCTTACTATTCTTTGGGGCAATAACTTTAACAAAAACGAGTTGGTTTCGCAACATAGCTGTTAGAAATACTGGATATTTTTTCGGGCCCAGGTGTTGGTATAGTGACAACATTGGTACTTCTCAACTAAAGTTGCATGCAATTTCAGATTTTTTTACGTACAATTTGACGTTTCATTTTTTTAACAGTACTGCACTGCTATAAACGAATTTCATACCAGTACCATGAGTGAACCAGCGCTGTAATCTTGTTCTTTTATACTATGCACATAGAAAAAATATACTGTAGGTTACAAAGTTTACAATAAATGACAATAACGTTGACCTTGCTGCCTCTTTGAAGTGACACACCGGTTCCAAAAGTTGTACCACAGATAGTTACATTTTCAACAATTTACACAAGCAGATAGCAGTGGTTTCCCAATTTTTTGCGAACAAAATTTACATGGCTGATTTTCATGCTGCGGCATGAATTTGTGTGTTCTAATCTCATAGCATTTTTTCAACATATTTTAAAGGGCTACAACTTAGTCCAACATGCAATTGCAACTGCCTTTTAAAATCATTTCCGAAAAAAAAATGCAGCTAAAAATTGTGTAATGCTCAATGCTAAACACGTAAAAATGCAAAAGATAGAAAGTTCACAGAACAATAAACACTGTATATTCTTTCCCTTCCAAGATGTTCGTAGGATGATATGCCGACGGACAAAAAGGAGTCATGTAACTCTGAAGGAGAAATTTTTTTAAAAACTACTTCGTACCAGCACCAGATTTATCTTGGTAAAAAGTAATGGCAAAAATAGTCAATAAATGATGAAGCTCCTAAACTCTTAATAAGATCCTTTCACTTATTTTTTATGATATTGAAGTTTCATACAAATCCAAAGATGCAATGGCTTCGTTGTTACAACACGGCTTCACAGGCCTTGCTGAGGGAGCTTCCAAGAAATTTTTACACCAATTAAGCCCGAAAGAATATTCAGTATATACAGTACTTAAATTGTAGGGGGGATGGGGGGCACGCGTCCTCCCATCGAGATTGAGCATCCCCCCATCGAGATTTTAGCGCTGGTTTGTGGGAGGAAAAAGTTATTGTTTTTTTTTGGGGGGAGATCACCTGTTTTTGGCCGGAAAAGCCACTTGAATTTTCGATTTCGGTCAGAAAAAGCCTTCGGATTTCGGCGAATACCTTTTCTTTTTTTTTTTGGAGATCACCTAATTTTCACTGAAAAATCGCATCAATCCAAGTCAGTAACAATGAAAATTTGGGTCAAGTTCGTTTACGGAACAAACTCTCAAAAAATCCTGGCTACGTGCCTGTTCTTCACTAAGGTTCAGTCAACGCTGAAAAAGCGTCCCACAATACAAAATTTTACAATTTAAATACTGAGTATATATAACAGCTTTGTAGGGAAACCAACTCGTTTTTTGTTTAAGTCATTGCCCCAAACAAGAGTGGTAATAGTTGAGATATCTTGGAGCTAAAAGAAGTGTAGGAATTATAAATTTAAAAATGCTTAAGTTTTCCCACAACGATAAAATCAAACACCAAAAAATAAATTGTAGACTCTATACTTCAAGAAGAGCTGAGAAGCAGTTATGTGATAACCACATGGAGAGCTCATAGGACAGACTTCGACTTAACATA
Source organism: Trididemnum nubilum (assembly GCA_963965965.1). Classification (NCBI taxonomy): domain Eukaryota; kingdom Metazoa; phylum Chordata; class Ascidiacea; order Aplousobranchia; family Didemnidae; genus Trididemnum; species Trididemnum nubilum. The sequence continues at coordinate 24,241,384 of OZ014474.1, forward strand.
TCAACTGTCGATATAACAAAAAAAAATCATGATAATAAAATAATCACTTTGCTGGTCCATCTGCATGAAAACGCTTTAATAGAGTCAATTCTGGGGGTTTCCCCATCATTTTGGCCCGATTTATCCCAGCCTTTACCAATCCCCTCTAAATCAAAACACCAACCCTGTTCCAGTCATCTACAACGCATAAATGCTGGTTTTCAGTCGAAATAGCGATTGAAAACAAGTAAACTTCATAGCGTCAGTGTTTTTTGATGTTTGTGACATCATATCCAGCAACTTGTGGAAATCGCTTTTTTCTACTGTAAATAGCTTATTTTCTGTTGAAGATACACCATTTTTATCTATTGAACACTGATAGCAAATCATGTATTCTGCGTCGTTTGAAGTAAATATCAAGGTTCCACGATGTATAGTTTTCGAGAAAACGCAGAAGTCGAAAAATGACGTAAAAAATGGAGTCCTGAACCCTCAATATGACGTCATAATCAAAAATAATATCAAATTCGTAATCAGCAGCAAAAACTCCATCAGAAATTTGCTGAGCTGCTATGAAATTTAAAAGTGGTACAATTTTGAAACTTCCTAATATGTATGTAATTGTTTTATGAAACCTGTTAGCACGCTTCAACAAGCGATCAAATTTTATTGCTTACTTTTGGCAATTTTTTAAACTTTGTACTAATTCGTGAGTTATATTTTAACTCTTAAAATACCCCCTCTTAAGCGACATAAGTGTTTACAATAACACAAAAATGCATTACAACAAGAAATCAAATAACAGCAACCCCCCCAACAAAAAAACAGAAATAACAAACAGAAAATCCAAAACTTTCCAAAACAAATTTGACCCTGAAAAATAATGTAATCTTTGTTTATAAATCCTTTTGCAATCTGTCACCATGCAATCTGCACCGAGGAACACCAACCGCACAGAATTTCCATTGACGACACTGCAATGTAAATAATACTTTTTATAATGCAACCAAAATACATTTCACCATCCAAAGATCCACTAGAAACAATGTTCAGCATACGATACCAAAAATTACCTTTAAAACATGACATGACTGGAAGTTCAAATAATGTGTTGGAAAATTGCTTTTTTTTTCAACTCAAAACATTGAAAAAAATCTAACAATGAAGCCTCAGAGTAGCCCCCAAACCAACCTAGCCACGGTGGGCTAAGCAAAACACTGCACCCGCTTAACCATATCAGACAAAAAAAAAACTGACAAAATTTCCAAGTCCGTTGAATTATCCAAATCATTTTTCAATAATTTAATTGCAATGTTTTGACATTTACAGGTCAGACTTTTAATGTTGAGAAGTTTAATCTGTTTCAGTTACTAATTTTACAAAGGCATTTAAGAGTTTACCAGTGTAAAAAAATGAACAAAATCTATGATAACATCACTTACTGTAACTAAACTGCATTTCATAGGCGTAGCCAGGGGGGAGGGCCCAGGGGGCCCGGAACCCTCCCAATTGCAATGCCAATTATGATAAATCTGTGGCGAAAGAGACTAATCTTCCTTCAGTTGCGTTAGTTGTTTTGATTCCAACCTGACTTCAGTCCGTGAAGACCTTTTTTTTGGTCTTCACCTGATTTTCGGGACAAAATCGGCCCTTTGGTATGTGAAGATCTTTTTTTGTTGTTTTATTGTTTTGGTCTTCACTTAAAGGTTGTAACTTGGGCTCCCCCCAATCCTGAATTCGTCTCCAACTAAATTTCGGTCCCCCACAATCAAAAATCCTAAATCGGACTGTGAAGACTTTTTTTTGGTCTTCACCTATGTGATTTGTGGTTTGCCCCCTCCCCCCAATCAAAAATCTTGGCTACGCCTATGCTACATTTTGATAGGAAAAGATTCAACGCCAGCTACAGTTTTATTGGGCTATATTCTCAGATGCAACATGTATAAACAAATAAACATTATGAATTATTACAAAACCAAAACTTTCTTTATATACCTGCTTAATGACGAAGCATTTAAGAAGTTGTCGAGTCTCATCTCCACATCATTCACACAAGAAAAAACTTCCTTTCCAGGAATTCCTCCGCAGTAGCAAGCCGTTGGCAACACTGTTAATGATTAAAGTTTGAAATGAGTTCTTAGAAATAAATCTTACTTCATTTTTAACAAGGACTGCACCCAGCATTCCAGCAACCTTGCACACAAAATTTTGCTTACACTTTTTCAACAATTTAGAAACTTCATAGCACAATTAAAAACAATAAAAGTAATTCAAAATGTCACTACAGGTATGGCCAATGCCAATCTAGCAGTTCGGCAACCAGGAAACATATACAAGTTTAAAAGTTTTGTTACCTCTAACATTAACTCTTAAGACTAAACCTAACCTTCCATCAAATGCAAATCCTAAATTCAGATTCAACACTGACCCTGAAAAAACTTAACAAAAAATGCCACCATTCCTCATCTTCATTTCATTACACTCCAACAAAACAAAAAAACTACCTTTATTTGGTTGCATAGCCTGCCAATACGTTTTCCAAATATGTGCAAATCGTCCATGCCCAATAAAAACGCCAGCCCACTCATGAAATTCAGCTTAATGACCACACTTAACCTCCATCCAATTGTGCAAGACCACAACCCACTTCATCCAATTCTTTTCTAGGTCAACTTCAACAACTCTCAACCGATACCTAAGACTTAAAAAAAATTAATTTTTGAAGTTTCAAACGACCACATCTTCTCATCAAAAAAACCCTGAAAATACCACATTAGCCAGAGAGAGCAATTTAGCAGCAATGTCAAACATAACCAAGAATTCTGCTTGCACAATCCTTAACCAAACAAGTCTTGTCAATTACCTAACACCAAAAGCGAACATCCCAAACAAACAGCCCTTTAGATTCACCTCTAAAGCCAAATTTTATTCAAACAATAGCTTACTACCATCAACCAAACCTTTAAGATCCAGAAAAGTTAGTAAGTAACGCAATAACTAAATTACAAGCTTTTGGAACACCTGCCCAGCAGCTATATCAGTATTCTATCGTACATTTTGGTGGGTCTGCATTAGGCCGTACCAAATGTTGGTGACTTCCTTCAATTTCTTGGGAACTCTCGCAAAAGTTGTGGTTCAACCACCAATTCAATTTACCACCAAAAGTTTTTGATTAAACTTTTGTTTTACGCCTCCTCAAAATGCGTTTCTATCGCAACAGGACAAAAATTAAAATGGCCATAACTTTGCAACTGCTCATGCTAGATGCAAAATTTATTTTCTAAAGATACAGAATACCCAAGTTCCTATCTTTCCTCATTACATTATATTAGTCTAACTGCTCAATTTTTCAAGTAAAATCAAGAAAACAGGTTTTTTTACTAATTTTATAGAGTTTTCTATGATAGCCTATATCTCATTGCATAGAAGCGTTATGGAATTTGTGTAGATGAAAACTTTATATTAGCTATAATGTCATTGTAGAGTAATTTCTGTATTAGAACATGTTAATTGATTTTCACACTGTTCACAGATAGGATACCTAGAACTGTAAGTGTTGAAAAGCGCAAGATCACTACTACAGAATTTAATGTATCAACTAATTTATAATCACTGATTGTACTCTTGTTATTTTCGCATCTTAATTCTTTGCGATTGTTCTAAACAGGCAGAGTATTTTGGCTTTGGACAATAACATGCTTGTTATGCCTACGTTTAGCAATTACTAAATAGGTATAGTATAGTATGCTCCAAAGCCAACATGCTATTGGTAGGCATCATGATACTATTTAGGAAAACAAACTAATTCTCTTTGCTGAAAAAATGTTTAAAATTTTAGTAAGATTTGGCTGCTTTCTGCCTACAAAGAAACAAAATAATGCAGCATGTTCTGCTGAGAAGTCTGCTTCCAAAGTGCAGGATTCATGGATAAAAATTGATTTTGCCTTAGCATCACATAATACAAACCATGCTTAACTAAAATCTTTGGAAAATCAGGCAAACTCAAAAAACAAGTGTTTCTAGAAAGCTGTACACAAGTATATTGTGCTGCATCTGCAAAGTTTAAACTACAAGCAATGCGTATCAAGTAACTTGACATTAGTAGAAGACTTCAAATGCTTACAACAAAAGCCTGAAAAGACATCATCATGAAAAAGGATGTGAAAACCGAAAAAATTTATGAAGAGATTAGTTCACGAGTAGAGAGTAGAAAAAAGGAATAAATGTTTAACAGCAAAAAGATCTAAAGCCAAAAGTATAAATACTAGAAATAAAACTAATATTGTTATCAGCACTTAAAACGATGAAGAAAACTTTGAAATGACATGTCCAAGTCAGCCAGCATCCAAGAGCAGAACAAAGAGCTTCAGCAGTATTAGTGGTAGCTAAAAGTGTAACAATTAACCCGTATCTTACCGCTATATGTTATGATTGTCAAATTGCGACAAAACTTCACGAAAATGCGTGAATTTAGTAGGATAAGAGACCAAAAAAAAATTAAGCTAAAAATATTTATCGTTTACGAGATATGACTATGTTCCCAAATGAGAACATTGGCGGTTTTCGGCACAAACTTTTGAAATCAATTTAAAGAACTGTTTATTTCGATACAAAACAATCAGAACAATCAACTTCATGGTACATTTCCCATCACATGGCAGTGTTTGATCTGTGCAAACACTTGCTGCATTTTGTTAAAAATAAGGTTCAACTGAAATTATTTGGGGGGGGGGCAAAGTAAAATTATGGGCGGGAACTTGCCCCACCTGCTCCCCCCTGGCTACGCCCCCAATTTGATGGGGTCTGCGGTGGGTGGTATTCAGTGCTTCTTCTAAGCTGTGGGCATGTGTGCGTGCACACAGCTTTCAGAGACAGTGCACACGCATAAATTTACTGCGCACAAACATATTGTTGAACAGACACATTGTTGCACAAGAGTGTCAGCAGAAAATTTTTCAGGGGGGGGCCAATAAGAACAAGTCCAGTATTAACTACTAAAAATGGAAGAATTTTTGAAATTCGGGAGGTTTAAGAGAAGTTTGTGAAAATTCAGGGGGGCTATGGCCCTCCCCTGCCCCCCCTCCCCATGTTGTTGCACGTGGGTTGTTGCACAAGTATTACAAATATTAGTTATTTCAAGAAAAGTGCGCACACACACCAAAAACTTCTGCACTCACAGATTACAAAAAATTATAGGGAACATTGGGGATACCCACAAACTAATACAAAATATTTGTCTGTTGAGTATCTGTGGATATACAGGGTGGGCCAAAAAAATGTTACCACGTTTTATATTCTAACCATTTTCAAAATTACTAAGACTTTTGTTTCATATTCCTGCTCTTAGGAGAAAGCAGGGAGTCAATATGAATAACGTCATTTACCAGCAAGATGGTGCTCCTCCACATTGCTCAAATGTCTCACTGGATTTCCTCAACGAGTACTTTCCTGGAGATAGACTCATCTCACGGCGTACGAACAACCCATGGCCTGCCTACTCTCCTGATCTTTCTCCTGCAGACTACTTCCTATGGGGGTACCTGAAGGAGAGGGTGTACTACAACAACCCACAGACCATTGAAACCCTGAAGACCAACATCTGTCAGGAAATTCGAAGAATCCCTCGTGAGATGTGCGGCAATGTCATCACAAACTTCAATGTGCGTGTTGCAGCTGTACTCCACAGAAGAGGAGCTTGGATTGAACATGTTATCCATTATTGAACTGTGTAAGAAACAAGAGACAAAGTGAAAAGACTTTGTTATCAAATTTTAATTGGATATTTTTGTTAAACATCTGCAAAAAAAAATTTGAATAAATGTTCATTTTTAAAATTTGTGTATGGATTAAAAGTGGTAACATTTTTTTGGCCCACCCTGTAAAAAAAAAGGCACCTTAGCTTAAGCCGTTCAAAAATTGATGTTTGGGCGGCCATGTGGGGAGTCTCTGGGAGGGTGGTAGCCCCAAACTATGTCAAAATATATGTCAAACATCTACTGATATAAAATAACTGGCACCCAAGCTTGAGCCGTTCAAAAAATTGATTTTTTGGGTCCCCATTTTTGGAGGAGTTTCCGCTGGAGCGGCCCCAAAAAATTTTGCAAGACTAAATTGCGTTTGCAGCTCAACAATTTTACACTAAAGTTAGATTTCAATGTTTTGTAATTTAGGAGAAAAAGACTGTACAAGATTTAGGAAGAAAAAAAAGAAAAAAAAAGGAAAAAATTTCATCGCGGCCAAATTGGTTGAGATAAAAGGGTATTTTGAAAGATATAACAATGTGAAATATTTTTTGCCGTACTTGAGCTGTTTTTGAATGAGACCACTTTTCACGCCAAACTTTTGGAGCGGTTTTTGGATCCTAAAGCCTAAGTCAGATAATTTATAGCCTCGATATTTGGTACAAACATACAACTGGTTAACTTCAAACTGCTGTCAAAATTTCATGCGGCTAGACCAAACCGTTCTTAAGTAATAAGCAAAAGTCTGAAACTTCGAACTCGTTACTTTGAAAATGCCGAGTAAAAACAAAAAAACACGCAAAACGAGTGTCGGTCGTTCCAATAATGGGCTTTCTAGTACAGCAAAATAAGTAATTCTTTTAGTTTACTCTTATCTAAACAATATGTACAGTAGCGTGACCGAACTACACCAAGTCATAATTCTGAAAATCTATAAAAAGTTGTCTATTCTGGATTGTTACTCTCTTTTCTCGTAAAACTATATACAGTATAACTTGCATGCTGTAAAACCGCCAATGTTCCCAAACGGGAACAAATAAGTTCAAAACTAATTTTTTAACAGTAACTTGAAAATAATTACAAAGAAAACGATTTTGTGAAGTCATGTCTTTATCAAATGTACAAAACATAGTCTTAGCATTTAAAACATTTCTCACCCTTAGTTCTATACCTCATCAAATCGTGCAACCCTAAATCTCCTGTTTTCACCACGTTTCAAAGTCCAATTTTTTTGTAAAATTTCAGCAGAATTGCCAAGCAAAACTATAGAAATTAATTTCTTAAATTCAAAAAACTATCCCACTTAGTTTTAAACCCTTATATAACTTAGGAGTCACAGAAAATGACATTTAAAACTATGCTCCCAAATGGGAACATTGGTAAGAAATGGGTTAAAGAGTCCGAAATCAATTGCTGTTAAACTTGCTTCTAGACAGAGCATTGAGACTTTTTTGTTTTACTGCATTGGAATTGTAAACTCCTTCAAGATATGCAATACATCATCAAGAGTGTTGAACATGAGTCAATTACCCTTTAATCCAATAAAACTTCAATCACATATGCGATAAGCTGACTTCATTTTCATCACAAAGCAATACTAAAACCCTTAATAATTTTGGATTAATTGCAAGCTGTTAATCAAACTTATTTAAGGTTTTCAGATACATCCCAATGCATAGGATGGATTAAAAGTTTTGCAAAGTACACAAAAAAAAAAATGTGGCGAGTGATGTAAAACACTTCAAAATCAACAGGGTAAGATATCTTTTTCTTTTCTTGACCATAGAATTTGAGTACATGTTCTTTTATAGAGTAATGAAACATTGTTTGCATTTATCAGTTCAACTAACTTATCAGGACTGCTTTAAATGCTTTGGTGCAGGACTTAGGGCCTCTCCTGTATTTGTCTTCAGTAATCAAGAGTTATGATTTACTTGCGTTTTTGAAAAACAAGCCAGTGCATGGTATGCACCAGGTGATTCCAAAATTTTTTGATTAAACCCTGATAGAGTATTAGTCAAAATCATACTTTAAGCACCATCCCTTTACTTTAAATGCAGTCTTTTCAGCAGCACCTGTTGCTTTTGATTAGCGTTTAAGTTTTGCATGCTAACTTTTAGAATTCATGAGCAGTTGAGCAAGTCTTTAACTGCAAACGATTTTGTACTGAGAAACGCAGTTCTGTCAAAATCATTTTCTTTTGTGGGCAGAGAACAACCAAATTTTTATTGACCTTTCAGCATTTTTCAAAGTCAACAGAAATAACATGTGAAACTAACAGAATGCAGCAGTGATTGATAATAAGTTAAACATTAGACTTCCATCACAATTTTACTGTTTTTCACACTTACAGTGCTAGCTATCTTATCAGAGAACACTTTAAAAAGCAATCAATATTTGTTCTAATGCAATAATTACTTTAATAACAGTATAGCCAATAAAAAGTCGAGCCAAGTCAACTGACCGCGAACCAACGATTTTGTTACAGTGATTTTGTCACTGATTTCGTCGCGGTGATTTCGTCACAAAGTGGGGGTTTAGGCAAGATGGCTCTGGAGATAGTAAACAAATATTTAGGATTGCCCTTCTAGCCAATCAGCTTTGTTCGCGATCATTTTGTTCGCAGTCAGTTTGTCGCAGTCAGTTGTCGTGGTTACCATACATTCAAAATTTAATATACATTACCAGAAAAATTCCACTACTCCTCTATGCAATGAGATATATCATAGAAAATTCTATAAAATTAGTAAAAAAACTGTTTTCTTGATTTTACTTGAAAAATTAAGCAGTTAGACTGATATAATGTATTGAGAGCAGGTAAGAACTTGGGAATTCTTTAGAAAAAAAATTTTGCATCTAGCATGAGCGGTCCGAAGTTATGGCTATTTTTTTTTCATTTTCTGTTGTGTTACCAAGGAAATGCATTTTGAGGAGGCGTACAACAAAAATTTAATCAAAAACTTTAGATGGTAAATTGAATTCACTTAAAATACTTGAAAACCAAACACTACTACAGCCTTTGGCTCTCTGTCAAATGTCCATCAAACACTTTGGAAACTGAGAAAACAGAGAACTAGTCCAAACTTTTCGACTAAATGAATTTGGGTTGACAGGTTAACATTATAGTGGACCAGAATTAATAAAAAAAAAAACTCTAAACAAAAGCCTAACAAAACAATGAAAAGTTACATAAAAAAAAAAGATTTTCATCACACACTCTAAATTGATTTTGTTAGAAATGCCATTCCTCAGGGACATAAAGAAAGATGACATATCTGGAAGCTGGCAACATACTACCAACTACTGCATTAGTAAAAGCATCAGCAGAAAAAGGCAAATTATAGGAAATAGGAAAGCTTTATTTCACTGGAAATTTTCATCTAGTTTTTTATTAATTCTGACTCAAATCTAACCCAACTTCAAATGCTTACTCTAAAACTATTCCCAAATCACACTCCAACCCTAACTTAAAACCCTAATGTTAACCGCTAAAAAAGCAACTGAAAAAAGCACGGATGAATATTTCTCATTCTCATGTTATTCTCTTTAACTTGATAATTTGCAGTGATATAGTCATTACCTAGGTCATTACCACAACTGTCTTGCCTAAACCCTTACTGGTATTTAATGCAAAAGTTATTTAATGAAACAAGATCATGGGCAACAGTTCTAACAACTCGACTAAGTGTTTTAAACATGCATTGCAGGGTTGGGATTGCCATACTGGTACCACTACATACTTGTGGCCTACAAGCCAACTGTAGACCTGTTTAGGGCAATTTGGCAGTATACATTATACTGTATACCATTGTACTCACTTGGTTGGTAACTTCCAACTATTTTCTCGATTTGTTTGTTTATTAAACAGCAGTTGCCAGTATCGAGTACCTAACAACATCAGGCATTAGTGCCAGGCCTATGAGTCATATTGATTATAATTGTACTTAAGGAACAGCTTATGCCATTATCAACAGCATTATGCTAGCCTACCTTCTCCACCATTCCACTTCCAGTCAGCAGCATGGCCAAACAGTAAAGCAATGTTTTTTTATGACGATCCTGCTCGCATGATCTGGGGTTGCAAAATACAACTTAGTACGGTAATATTTTGGCACTACTGGGAAAATGGACACTTTGAACAAAGTTTCAAGTCATTGTACAAACACTACCAATACATACGTAACAGCATTTTTACCAGGCATATTAGTCAACATCTTACAATCATATTCTTGGTTCTGCAATCAATAACAGATAACATTAACATTACACCTAGGCTATCCTAGTAGGTAACGTATGCGATAATACACCTACGTACATACCGGTAGGCTATATTACCAGTATGTTTAGCATATAGCCTGATAGCCAACTAAAAAGATTCATTTATTGACATTGTAATAGGCCACAAACTTTTCTAAGTCTGAAATACTTAAATAGGTTATCCCATCCTAAAAACCAACTTTACTGCGAATATTGCAGTATATAAAAAAGCAGTGGCTATTTTGCCTCATGTTAAGCCTCATGTATGCAGAGGCAAAATAGCCCCATGTTATTTTGCCATTTGGAGGCAAAATAGTCCGAACGGCTATTTTTTTTTAACGGCTATTTTTTAGCAGTCCTAACGGCTATTTTGCCGCAAGTGCCAAAATAGCCCTAACCCTAATCTCAACCCTAGCCCTAACCCTAACCCAAACAGAGGAAAAACACTATTTTGCCTCTGGAGGCAAAATAGTCACTTCCATGGTAAATGCTAATAGGCTAGCCTAATTATTACCGGTAACTAATACGTCCATTGAGGTGCTAAAAACTTGAAAAGTATTCTTAAACAGCCTTGAAATGAAAAGCCTTAATTTCTGTAACTGAAAGCTTGCATAAAAAGTTTTACAATTTCATCAGAGTACCGTACATAAACTAGTGAAAGAACCTTCAAAGACAAAGTTTGCAATGGTGTTAAAGAAAAATTTCAACACCATTTCGTCATAAGTAAGTATTGACTTTTGCGTAACTAAATCTTCTCTCAGGAATATTACTACCTTATAAACTTTATAACAAAAATTTTCATAATATCCTTTCATGACAAAATACCGGTAGTGTTCATTTTTTTCATGAACACCACATGCAATAACCTTGCCACTACATCTCAACAAACAAAGTGTGCTACTAATCAAGCGGAGTCATGGAGTAGCCAGAAAAAAATGAGGAACTTTTTTATTTTACAATTCCACTCCAATGTTGTAAAAACCCTAAACTTTTAAACTGGAAAAAGGAAATTTTGGGGAGATTGGTGCAATGCAACCTCCACAAAAATTATCATGTTATGCTTTTGTTTATATTTAACTATCCTGAAACTGATGTTGGCATGCCTTGATCAATAATGATCATTACAAAGGTTTGGATATTGAAAAACCCATTGAGGGAATATTCCTCAATTGTGATTTCCAAAATTTTACCAACAATTTACTTTTTATTTCATTAATCTATTCCGAAAATTTGATCTACTTAAGTTGAGTAAAAAGAATTGTCTTAATTTTGTATGACGCATTTCAACCCTTTCTCCCCATTGCAGCCCCCCCAATTTGTAATATGTTTTAGTCACCACCACTATCCACCAAATGTGGTAATTTGGCCCATGTACGTTGAACAATTCAAAAGTTCAAAATTTTCCAGCTCCCCTTTTAGGGGGAATCCCCGGACATGCCACCCCCATTTTCAGACACACACCAGTTTGTTTCGAACTCTATACCACTCCATAATATCATTCATCTGCGTTTAGTTGTTTAAAAGGAGATAGTGATAGAAGAAAAACAAAGAAAAAAAAAAAGAAAAAAGACAAAAATAAGGAAAAATTATATCAAATACGGAATAAATGAACATAACCATTACAAAGGTACTGATTAGTGTTTTCAAAAACCTCAAAGTTTTTTCAAAGAATATCACTACTTACCGAGATATACCACTTCAAAATTTACCACTTTTTGACCGTTTTCCGCCTCAGAAATTTCGGTCACGTGACTGGGAGCCCCCAAACTTGGTATGCATACACTGTTTATCACTACCCATGTTGTGTCTAAATTTCAACTTTTCACGTTCTGCTGTTTTTTTGTTAAAAGTGAAATAAAAAAATTTTGGCTCAAAAATAGCCGTTTTTTGTCAGTTTTAGGGTTCCCAAATCATTATCACGTAATCTTCGACCCCCAAAATTGGCATGCATGTTGCTTTGTAAACTTGCAATGTTGTGTCTAAATTTCAGCTTTCCACATTTTGCCGTTTTTGATTTATCATAAAATTTAAAAAATTTTAAAGCTCATCTATCAAAATGGCCGAGTAAAAACATAGGAACTACGCGCGCGCGCGAAGTCCCAATAAAGTAAAGAAGTATTTACTCTCAAAATATAAATGAATATTTTTAGAACCAAAAAGGAGTTATTAAATAAACTTAATCACAACGGCTGATAAAGTTTTGAAAGTTATAAATTTTACCTATACTTATTCAAAACAGCAAACCTCAGCAATTGATTTAAAATTATAAGGTGGTTGCTCAACTTAATGACCGAGAGGTCCTTCGCAGCCTCCTGCTACATTTCAGTTTAAACAAATGTTTGTGTTTCTCTGAAGTGATTTTGAAGTGCAAAAATAAACGTCATTGTCTTTAGGCAAACAGCTAAACCAGCAAATTCTTTTATATTTCAATTGTTTAAATTTTTAAACGGCGAAAAATGTTGGCTCTGGAACAAGAAGAAAAACCAATTACATAAATAAATTATAATATGACTAATGTCAACCATAAAATATAATGGTATTTCTTGGGAAGCACAAACTTGAAACTTGTCTTGTCCAACAATCACCATTTTCAAAATATACAGCAAAACTTTCTATCCAATGACCAATATTCATCTTCCATCCTTAAGACTGATTGGTACTGACTTGTGTTTAGCATAACAAAAATTCCCCACATAACTTTAGAGTTGGAAAATAAGACCAATTAAAAATTTATTATGATGTACCAATTCACACTCTTAAGCTTTACACGCAATAAATCTTGACTCTTCAAGCTTTCTCAAACTCTTTCAGCTGCCTTGTAAGTGAAAAAAAAGAAAAGAAAATGCTTCCTATTTTGAACTTAGCAACATTGTTTGCACTATTCAAATGGTAAATAATGCTGCAGAATGCACAATTAAGTTTGAGTAATTTTACAAGTGTCATTATGACAAACAGAACAAGATGACAGGCTACAATCCATGAAGTTGGAATACCAAAAATTTACTTTTGAGCTAAAAAAGCAATTGTTTTTTCAAGATACTTGTGAAGATTGCTATTGACTATGCATATTTCTATTTTGTATTTTTCCATAACAGCTACATCTATGAAAACTCAGACCTATCTGAATTATAATTTGTTAAATTTCTGGCTCTAAATACAGTTGTATAACTTTAAGAGCAAGATGTGTCATAAATGCTACCTACATTTTTCATGCATTAATACATTAATACAAAAGCTTAATACATCATTTTTCTTTTCAAGGAAGTCATGACAATTTTCAAAATTAATGTTGCGATTTAAAAATGCATGATTCTACTGGTAACTTATTCTTCCATTGACACCAAATCATCTAATTTAATTTGGTAATAAAATTTTGAGTTATGTTGAAGATTTCTGCCAAATATACAGCAAAAATCACATGTGCATAGCATTACTGAAGAATTATTTCTCATTGTGAAACTATTAAAAATCATTCATGCATAACGTAATTGGGCAAACTATGTCAACAGATTTTCTGACTCTCCATTTGTGCAAAGTCGGAGCCTCTCGGTATCATTGACTCAAATTGGGCCGAAGGCAGTGCTTCTAAAGCTGTAAAAAGCAACTTTGCTTAAAAAATCACTGAAGTGTTACAAAAAATTTTCTACAAAATACTTCATTTCTCTCATCATATTGGGTCAATTCAAACAATTTTTTTTTTAAATTGCGCATAATTAAATGCTCTTTCAAATAAAATCACTCTCAATATCTTGACTTAGAAACTAAAAATGTTATTCAAAATTTTTTACCAAATTTTGAAAAAGAGGTGGGTCAAAACCCCCCTATCTTTTCGGAAGTTGATCGGATCACATTTTTAAGCACATTTTCAGAATCAGCAAAAAGTCAAATATCTGGGTGCCCAAATATTGGGAAATGGTTGACTTGTTGTATTGATGCCTGTGTAAAGTTATGTGTTCTTAGCAATGTCGCAGATTATTTTTCTACTATTTTCAAAGTGGACTTTTCAAACAATTGGTTTTTGGCTTGTGAGTACAGTACAGGGTGGGCCAGAAGTTAGAGGGCAATACCAAAAAAATACATAAAAATACATTGCCCTCTAACTTCTGGCCCACCCTGTATTTTAAAAGGGCATTCAGGACGTTTTTCTGAACTTGCATCCAATTTTGGCAATTTTTTGCACCAATTTTGATTCTCTTTGGTCAAGAAATTATGAGATAATTGCAGTTCTTTTTTTGCTTAAGACGAGATAGAAATGCTTTTCAAACTTTCTCAAGTCAAACTGAGTGTGTCAAAACCATTCCTAATAACTGACTACAGCTGCTGGCGTGTTCGTGGCTTTGTAGGTGCATGCCGATAACTGCAGCAAATCTACTGTGTATAGAAAATGTTTGGTTAGGCTTTTGTTTCAAATAAGCATCGACATGTCTCTTGTTTTGAAGACTCAAAGTAGCAAAAACTTGAAACCTTTAAAATGCCATTAATTGAAGGTTACAACTGCAGTAGGTAAAAAAGTTGCTGGCCTTCTGATCTTTTACCTCTTAGGCCTAATTTGTAGTAATTGCACAAAACTTACTTGCTTACTGCAAACTGCATCCTTAGACCAAGATCTAATCAGCTACGATTTTCTAGCCTCTAGCATACATCATTTCTCTTAGATTATCTATAGTAAACAACAGACTTGGCATACTTCACCAAGATCGTATCAGCTACGATTCTCTAGCCTCCAAAATATATCATTTCTGATAGGTTATCTATAGTAAACAACAGACTAGGTCTACTCACCTGAAGCCCTATTCGATTTTGGATACTTTGCTAGTCTTTGGTGGTCGAAGCATTATAACAAAACAATTTAACTTCCCTGAATTCAAATAGCAGTTGTTTCATTAGTACATATTCCTCTACTGTATATCTTCAGCACTCACCAACTCCTATAGCCTGTTACCTATTGCAACAAGACTCGAAATAGAAATTTACAAAACTGATTTGTTGTGCAATTTTTGTGAAACAAGATGTCTGAAATTTGACTTCGAAAGAGGAAAGCATGAAATTTTTCCCTTAGACTTTCAGAGTTGAAAGATTTGCGATAGTGTCATGATGGTAAACCTATTGTTTAGGATTTTTTCTCTGTTTTTTGAAAGGAGTGTTGAATGGCTTTTTAAACTTAAAAGTAAGCTGCAGTTTTACTCATAAAATAATAAATTAGAGGATGTTGCAACTATGGCTTTTCATTTGCATGGTTTTGGGATGCTTTTATCGAATTTGATTTTTTTCTTGTTTATCTTTGCTTTACGGGAAAACAATAGAAATACTAACATTTTTGTTTGGACAAAGGGTTAGTGATGAAACGATTTGGGTTAATTTCAAGGTGATTAGTAACTTTTCAACCCTAAAAACAAATTTTCAATCGATGTTACAGAAGCCCTCCATTAACACTGCTGATAAGTTGCTCTAGCAGAACTCTGGAACCTTCACCGTCCGTTTGGCCAAACCACAAAATCTCCAAACTTCTACTTTATTGTTGAATTAGAAATCAAATAAATCATATGGAACAGTACTGCACGGCAAAAAATAACTTAAATTTAACCAGAATAGAAACTAAAAAAGTGCCTTGCAAGCGGCAAGTGGCCTTCCAAAATAAACATGTTCATTTGCCAATTGCTTCCCTCTAAAAATGAATGCTTTTAAGCAGAGGTAACTCGGCCAAACACAAAAGCATGCACGAATTAACAAAAAAGCGTATGTTTTAAAAACGTTTGCAGTGAATTGCTGCAGGAAATAAGGTGACGTGCGCAAACTAAGGTAACTAAAGGGAAGAAGCGGCTGAGTTCAAAACTAAAGTGGGCAACACAAAAGAAGGTCAGTTGGTGCTGTAACATAGCAGCCCCTTGAAAATGATTTAACATAGAGATTTCGAAAAACACAGAAAAGCACCGATTTGTGCAAAAATCTCAAATAAAATGTTCAGTTTATGTGTATATTAAAAACTACAAACAATAAATTATGATGTGCTCTAAGTGCAAGATCCAATGACAAATAAACTCTGTAAATCAATAGAAAACAACAGCATTCGAAACAAAGGAGTGGCATCAACAAAAAGGCTGCAAAAAAGTTAATTTTTAAAGTTGTTTCAGTTTATTCTTTAGGCAGTTTGGACAACATAAAAGGATGAAGTATAGAAACAACAGCCAAATATCTACTAAATGCGTACTCTTGAAAGGAAACACAAAGTAAATAAAAGAAAACAAAGTAAACAACACTTTAAACTGGAGCTAATTTAGAGATATTCCGCAGTACATATTCGATTTCACAATTGCCTGCTGCTGCATTTCTCTGTAAAGCAGGCACAGTTGCTTGATGAACAATTTCTTTGTCACCACACAACTCTGGGTGAAGGTGGTGGACCTGTTCTAAACGATAGGCTCGCTTGGACAAAAGGTCAGCAGAATCCATCACCAAAACAAGTTGACAGGGAACAAGATTTTTTTTGAGTTCTCGCCATTTATTTTGACCTGTAAAGTAGGCTGATAAGATTTCATCCACCCCAACTAAAACCAGGTGGGGTAAGGTAGCATAAAACAAATAATCTTTTCTGAAGTCGCGCTGATCATGCAGCTCGCACCAAGGAGTATTAGGTGACAGCTGCTGACCCAAAAAAGAGAATGGAATAATCGGCGACAAATGATTAGGTTGGTCGCTGATTGTAGTAAGTGTCCGGTTGTTTACAATTCTCACCGAGTCTGAGACAAACGTTTGAAGTTTAGTTAAGGAAGGTGTACATCTGGAATTCTCAAGAACATGAGATACAGCGTTTTTAAAAAGTTTCACCAAGTCCTCCTAGCAACCACATTGACTGGGCACATAAGGAGGGATCTTAATCCTGTTTATATTACGTTTATGAAGGGAGTTATAAAACTTGGTGGTTCCTAACAATTTAGGCAGCTGGTGAGCTGCAGCACAAAAAGTAGAAGCTTTGTTCGAAAAAATGGTGTCCACAGCACCATGAAGATTAGTAAAATGAGACAAGGCCAGAAGAAAACTATTTAGATCAAGACTGGTGACCAATTCTACATGTGTACAGCAAGTACACATGCAGGTAAACAAGAGGCCCCAAGCCTTGCAATCCTTGCGGCCCTGTCTGTAAAGTAAGGGGCCCAAATAATCTAAACCGCAAAATTTAAAGGGTTTATTACTTACTGGCAGTTAAACGACAGACATGCAAGTCGGCCATCAACTGCCTGATTGGTTTAGCTTTATGAATTGAACATTTACCACTCTCAAGAGATAAAATGCTTTACGCATGAAATTTGGTGAATGATCCAAAATCGCTGGTGTGTCTTCATTAGTGTATACAAGGGTCCAGCATGTCCCGCATTAGAGTGTTCATAAAGAACAAGATGACATATCAAGGCATGTCTACTAGGCAAAATTCATTCATTCATTCTTTTTTTATTCTTGACCACCACAACAATAGCTTATGCATGGTAACACAATAATAACATGTAGAGTCAGGAAAAGGAAGTAGCGACACAACGTCAGACGTTAAGACATGCAGAGGATACTGAACACAAAAAAGCGATTTTTATTTGCATGGTAGCGACACCTGTCACTTCAGCTCAAAGTACATTGTAGGCCTAATCAATCACAATCAACAACATACACGCAGGCACACAAGATGGAAGTTAAACTAAAGGCTGGAGTAGTTGTTTGAATGATTGATAAAGAGAAGAAAGAGACAGTGACGAGTGCAAGACCAGGCACAGTTACGTAAGTGGTCAACGGGTGGCGCAACCAGCCCAAAACTATGTTTAGCTTAACGGAGCATGGTGAGGAAAGAAAAACCACCCTGAAAATGAAACCTCACCGGGTCCGGAAACCCTTTCAAGTAGCAGCTGGTCATAGCATCAAGACAATAACAATTTTGCAATCGATACATATGCATCAAAACAATTATACACAACATATAGCAATATGAATCACACCATCCACATTGCGTCTAAATAATTAGCTGGTACAAAGTACCAAACTTGTTATCTCTCCGATATGTAAGTCAGAACGAAGGTATACCCACGAGAGGAACTAAATTTGTATCTATGCAATGTTGATGATGTGTATCTCACACCAGTTAAGGTAGAGTCCGGTGATACTCAACTTAAACAGCAATGGCTGTAGTCACCTTGCTGTGCAATGAACTGGAATTCACCGGCAAGCAGTTATTTGCCCATTTATCATGAAAGCAGTTTTAAGTTTTAGTAAATCATTACCAAGTAATCAGGTTTTGTACTAAGTTTTAGCACCCGAGGACTCTACCAAGGCGTTCAAGCAGTAGTCAGAAATAGCAACGTAATAACAAAAAAAAAGTCACAGCCCCCAAAAAAAGAAAGTAATCTACAACAAATGACAGATCACGAAAACAAGTAAGGACAATAGCTGCTATTTTTACAGGCGGAGCAATGAGATTATGGTAAGAAATGGATCAATGACAATCTTTTCATAAGGTATAATTAAACATGCCCAAGCAAAATGTTATGTATGTGATGGTATACTGATTTGATGTCAATTAGATCTGATCCAAGAATTGATAAACATAATATCTTGACCTGGAGATCAATAACCAGCATAAGAGAATTGTCCGTATTTAAAGTTCAAGTCGATAATTTACTACACCACTTCAGTTTTTGTTGCCTTGCCCAGTCGAACGTACACCTTGCATAGCCACCATCATTCAAACCTGCTTACTGCTGGGGTTGTAGACTCGAAGAAAAACCTGAAAGAAAGAGAACAAAGCAGGAAAATGAAAACAAAAATAAATAAATTGAGGAAGGAAAAAATGCAGATTTTCGACGACTAAGAAATGGGATTTTAAGATTAGTGAAGACAACAAGTAATCTTTTAGCATACTTTGACCAGTTTATTCCGACCCAAAAACTTTCCGAGTTTTCTAGAACTTTTATTATAACCACCAAGCAGAGTTACTTTTCAGGACTAATCCTGTCCAAAGTGTAACAAGATTAGCAAAACAGCACTATAGTATTACACATAAACCGCAAACAATGCCCTAGAAATCAGACTTGTATTAAGTCTTTACATAAAATATTTCGCATTTTTAAATTCAATGATGCTATCGTGAGATCCTTGGACTTGAAAGAAGTTGGAACTTTACTCCAGAGGGATGGGCCACGGTGAGAGATAGATTGTTGGCACATATTGGTTGAACATAAGTTTGAAATTATTTTAGAATTGTTTCTAGTATTATATTGCGAATGATTAGTGACAAAGATGTTGCTGAATACCGAAGGATTTTAATTTTTGCTCTGCTTAAACAGAAATACAGCAATGTCTTTAAATAAAAGTTGATCAATTATTAGTATTTCATATTTTTGTCTGATGTCTGTGATGTCACTGTTACGGTTTCGACCACATGCTAGCCTAATAAATTTGTCACACAATTTCTGTAACTTGTTTGTAATTGTTGTGTTACCATAGTACCAACTAGAGATGCAGTACTGCAAGTGACTGCCCGTCAATGAATGATATAAGGTGATTAGTGTTCCTTGATTCAAAAAAGGTTTTACTCTTCTCGCAGCTGCCAAGCCAGATCTCAGTTTGTTGAGCACATGTTTAGCATGAACTGACCAAGTTAGATGCTCATCAATAAGAACACCAAGAAATTTTAAAGAGCTAACTTGTTCAATATCAAGTTTTTTTAATGAGATGGATTGATCAGAAGGTGGAGTTTTTGATTTAGTTGACCTAAGCAACATACATTTTGTTTTGGATGCATTGATTGATAATTTATTAGCAATCATCCACTGATCAATGTTCTGGAGATCTTGCTGAGCATTGGCATAAAGTGAGTGATAGTTTTTGTTTTGAAAAAATACACTTGTGTCGTCAGCAAACATAATCGAGTTACCATATTTTAAACAATTTTTGAAGTCATTAACATAAATAAGAAAAAGAAGTAGGCCTAAATTTGACCCCTGTGGTACGCCCCGTTTCACGGGATTGATCGACTTCGAAAGAATCCCAGAACATTCCACTTTTTGCGTTCTTCCGCTTAGATAGCTTTTAATCCAGTCAAGAGCTATGCCTCTGATTCCGCTATGTTCCAGTTTAGATAAGAAAATGCTGTGATCGATCGTGTCGAAAGCCTTCGATAGGTCTAAAAATACTCCAAGGGTAGGTGTTTTGTTAGCAAGTGACTCAGTTATGTTGTGAATTAAGAAGGACAAGGCATGACTTGTGCTGTGTTTTTTTCTGAAACCAAATTGCTGTTGGAAGAAAAAGTGGTGTCATTCTAAAAAGGAATATAACCTACTGTACATGATTTTTTCTAGGATTTTTGATACATTGGACAATAAGCTGATTGGTCTGTAGTTGTTGATATCTTTTGCATTTCCCTTCTTGAAGACAGGACACACTTTGGCAATTTTAAAGTCATTTATGAATTTACCTTTACTCAAAGATAAATTAAATACATGGCTAAGAGCAACTAGAATATTGTCTGGAGAAACTTTTAATACCTTAGTTGGAACTAAATCTAAACCAGCACTTGGTTTGTTTTTAAATTTTAGTATAATATTGGAGATTTCTGAGGGACATGTAGGCCAAACATACATTGAGGGCAAGGAAGAGATGCTTAAATATTCAGAGAAAATAGTGTTACTTGTGGGGAGAGTGTCGACTAGTTTTTTAGCAGCGGTAGAAAAATGATTTATTAAAATGATTTGCCACTGACTGTGGATCATTTACCTCAGTGCCATTAATTAATAAAGTAATGCCATTAGATTTGCTTCGTTTTCCAAGTAAAGAGTTGATATTTCGCCAAGTACCTTTAATATCACACTAGTGCATTTGAAACTTGGTTTTGTAGAAAGCCTGTTTTTTTTTATTTAACTGCTCTGTAATAAAGATTTCTAGCTTGGGTAAATAATGCTTTTGTTCTAGAAGTTTTGTTTGTCATGTATTGTTTGAATAGTTTTTCTTTGCACTGCAGTAAATTTTTAAGCTCTTGGTCAAACCATCTTTTTTGCGGTTTCAGTCTAGAAGGTCTTTTTTTCAAGGGAAAATGCTCCTCAAACTTATTTCTGTAATCTTGGTAAAATTTGTTATATGCTTTGTTTGGATCAGTTTCGTTTAAGACAGGGGTTATATCAAGTTCAGAGAGAGATTTGGTAAAGGATTCAATTTTTGAATCACTGAACTGGCGATAGTACTCACTACCTGATTTAGAGCTTTTACATTTCTTTACTGCAATGCTCATCATTGTAGCTAGATGGTCTGAAATTGAGAAAGTTATGATACAACTTTTTACTTTTTGTAGTGTGTTACTGTTTGTCCATATTTGGTCAAGTAATGTAGAACTATTATCTGTTATTCTTGTTGGTCTATTATCTGTTATTATTGATTAAGGAACTGAATCCATGATCATACATAACATCAATGAATTTTGTCACATTTGGTTCATCGCAATCTAAAATGTTATAATTGAAATCTCCAAATAAGAAACTTTCTCTTTTATTTATTTTTCTCAGAATATTCTCTAGATCAGCAAGGAACATTTTTTGTACATTACCATTATTACAAGGAGAATGATATATGTTCCCACAAGTTATAACTATATCTTGAAATTTGATATCTACAAAGATAGATTCAAATATTTTTTCATTCATTATATCTAAGTCTATGCGGTGAGTAAACTCAATGTCGTCTCTAATGTAGAATGCAACACCACCTCCACGGTATGTTAGTTGTTACATATTGTGTATTTGAATTTATATTAAATCGGTCATCCTCTTCTGAAATAATATCATTATCAGTATCATTGATGGATGTATTGTCACTGTTTATAGTGTTGTTAAACATTAAATTCAAATCATGGGCATTAAGAGTTTTGTCATAACAAGAGTCAGTAGGGTTAAAAATGTCATCAAATTCAACTTCAGAACAAGAAGCAAAAGGAAATGAGAAATCACAGAAGCTACATGTCCAGTCAGCAGTTGTAGTAGGTTTAGTTTCAAGGTTAATTTGGGCTTTTCTGCCAGGGCATTTTAGGTGCTTAAAATGTAAGCATTGTGAGCAAGTTAATGATTTTTGATTTTTTGTGATTGTTTTCTCACAGTCAAGACAAGTCTTTTAAATTTGGTTTGGCATAAAGGGTATCAAATGATAAAAAAAAAAAAAAGTAATAATAATGATAATCAAAAAAATGCAATAAAAAGACAAAAAAAAAAAGAAGCAGAGTAAGGAGCAAATGTAGTCTTGAGAGTGTAACAAGTACAAACTGACAGGTAAAAAAAGCTATACTGAGTCAGTGGTAGGGCTATAAGTTTTTATTAAGGGTTGAAGTTAAAAAAAATTAAGGGAAGGGTAACAGCTAGCAATTTTGAAACTATGACATTAATTAGGGAGTACACACCATCTGATTCCCAATACCATTGGGTTAGCCTGTTTGCAGTCCGCAAAAAATGCTCAATCTTATATTCATTTGCAAAACTGTATAAAAAGAATGCATGTAAACTAAACACATTCTCCAGACCACAAAAAGCATGCAAGGTACCAGAAGCGCTTAAGAATCTGAAGGTGTATATCATGCTCAGGTGCACATTGCATTTAATCTAGTGCGCCTTATATAAAAGATTAAAGGCAATAGAGGTCATAATGATACTGCGCCTAATAGTCCAAACTTTATGATTTACAAATTTACTGGTACTGCAACTACATAATCACAATGACTTAAGAATCTAGCAATCTATTAATATCTGCAAAGTCATCAATTACTTGCGTTTTGTTTTTGAAAAAGCAGTATACATTACCATAGAAAGTCCAAACATTCCGAAACCCAAAAGCATTTCTGGCCTCCTCCACTAATGCCAATTGTCGTTTTGTTAATGACTCGGTGATTGATAACTTTTCCGCATTCTCTTCCTCAGATTTCAGGTTCTTCTTAGAGCTGTAGATGGAGTCCCGCACTGATTGCCTCACAAACTTGATAATGATGGGGGATGTGTCTTTTTACCTAGAAGGAAGAATATGGCAGGTATCAATGTCAAAGGTCTTAATACGGTGATTTAGTCCTAGCCTAAAGTTAAGCTTATTTACAACATAAGATTCAAACTCAGTATAGCTACTCTCCTTTTTGGGAATATCGCGACATCCGTGTAAGATTAAACAGTTGCGCCGACTGTACTGCTCCAGGTCATCGATGGCTCTTTCGTTCTCGCTAGTTTGTCGTGCAATCTCCATCACGGTGGTTTCCAGTCGACTGATTGCTTCCTCCGTCTTCTTGAGCTGCTGACCCTGGATGTCAAGATTCGCACTGTCTGTAGGCCTAATTGTTGTTTGGGCATTATCTGAAATAAATGAGATCTTATCAGCAGCACTAGTGGATTTTGAATCTAAATATTGCTTTGCATACCTTTTTTGAGTTGCCTTAAGTTCCAAGACCTCAGCCATGACCTTCTCAAGGCTATACTTACCACTACCAGTTGAAGTTCCAGCCATTGTCTTTTAGAGCCTGAATAATCCGCAACTTAGTACACTATTTTGACAAAATTAGAAAAAGATATTTAGCCTAGGTTTATAGCCTACTGTTAATAACTATAGCTAGTTCTACCAATCAACTTAATTCACTCTTAACCAATCATCTGAAACTTATTCAAATAGAATTTTTGGATGTTTGGTATCTGTAGGAAGGTCAGCATTTTTAAGGTGGCCCTCTGCATGCAAAAGGAAGTCAGCTTCTATGCAGGGTCGCAAATTATGCAACGTTTTTAATTAATTTACTTGACGAGTTTATTCAGAATTAACTGCTAGGTTACGCAAGCGCTTGAGAAATTCGTCATAATGATTCAAAGAATTATTTTGCAGCATTTGAAGTGCTACACCGAAGCGTTGTTTTTAAATATATTTAATTAATCCAAGAAGGTAGCCTTCAATTCCGACTTTTGAAAACTTTGACATTTAGTTTTTGCCTTTAAGAAATCCACAAATGCGAGCAAATAAGCAATATTTTTTTTTAACATGTAAAAATCGCAAGAGGTTTGAATGAGTTTTAAAGTTTTGTCATCGATCTCTAAGAATCTATTTTCATCACACGAAGCCATATGAACTACTTGGATGGAACTTAGCAATGAAGCATCTTTTTGTCCTTCCAAGAGGAAGGCAGGCCCCTTAAGCCACATTTTAATAGACTCAGAAATTTTGCAAGTATTCTTGCAGGTACCAACATCTGAGGAATTTGTGGATGTATTTACATATCTCCACACTTCTGGCGCAAAAAAAGACAAAACTTATCAACATGGTGCTTGCCAAACCGAACATGGTGCAAATCAGAGTTTGTTATCCATTTTAAAACAACTCAAGAATCAGTCCACAAATGTGCACTGCAATTCAAATGACTCAAGGCCATCACAGCTTGAGAAACTAGTTTGCTGCAGAGCTTCTCTGCCTCCAACTCTTTTACGAGAGATGACTCAATTAGCTTGTTGTGTCAAAACCAATCTACATTTACCCAAAAAAAGGCAACCTGAGATTTACCATTTACTACTTGACGCAAATAAGCAACACAGCTAGAGGCAGAATTGGAAGTGTCGCAAAAGCCATGCAACTGATAAACAGCTGCAGCATTTGCTGCCTCACCAATTTCAAAGCAATGACATGGAATCGGAAAATCACTTGACTTAGTTGAAGAAGAAAGCCATTTTTTCCATTTATCCTTAATATCCACTGGCAAAGCATCGTCCCAATAAGCACCACAGGTTGAGACCTTTTGCAAAATCAGTCTGGCCCCAAGGATGAATAGCGAAGCGTTTCCCAAAGGATCAAACTGGCTTGCAAGCTGGCTTGCCATCTTCACAGAACTCACACAAATTAACCAACAACCTATCCTGCTTGGTGTCCCAAATTAGTCCTAGAGCTTTAGAATCAGGGAGGGGCTGGGATCCCAAATCAATCGTACTTATGGAAGGAGCAAGATCACTACTAGGAACTTTTGTCAAAATAGATTTAGCACAACGATTGGAAACCCACTTATGCAGCTTAAAACCACGGCTTTTCTTAAGATCTATGCTTTTTTTAAGCAATAATTTCAAGATCAGACAAAAAGTCACTAGCCAGCCAAATATTCATATGGCAATTATTTTCAATCGCATTTAAAGTTAACTGAGAAGCATTAATGGGATTTTCCTCTACCAAATGCGTTAGAGTGAGCAGTGTGACATATGGACTGGAATTGATTCGCAGGACGTGCCTGGTAAACCAAAATATCTGGGGCTTACTGTTATCTAAATCATTGTTACTGTACCAAACAATTCTAAACCAGTCCTGCTGGTCACAAGAAATTCTTGCTTGAAAAAATCATTTGCTAATATCAGCTACACAACACATACCTGCCCAAACAGAAGCGAATCAAAACGTCTACTAAACCATTCAGAAAATTTTCACCTGCCAATACAGCCTGATTGATAGACATTCCATTCAATTCTGCAGCACCGTCGCAAACCATTCTTGGCTTGGCAGTACTAGCCACAAAAAATGGCAAGTACCATGCGTGGTCATCTACCGAAGCACCATCTACAGGAATCAACTACTCCTCATGCAGCAACTCCGCAAACGTGTCCAGTAAAGTCGACTTAAGTTTCGGATGTCTAGCGGTGTTACGGTGTAAAGACTGCATGCATTTTAGGGCGCTTTCGTGATTATTAGCTAACATTTTAAGGAACGTCTGATTAAATAGGTACTGGTTTTTGATAACGGCCATTTGCGACCTTAATCTGGTGTTTAACAAGTTGTTTTGCCAGTTCATCATTAAGCGATAGTTGCAAAGCCTCCCTCTGCTTCTCGTATTCCCGCACTATCTCTTTGAGAGCAGATACATCTCTTTAATTCAGCACACTCACGAGCAGCATCTTTATAAGAATCCACTTACACTCGCAGAGCAGACAAGGAACTCGAGATTACAGGATGGACTTGACCATCACTGGCAATAGGCCCTTTACCGGTCAGTATGTAGTTTGGTTCCTCTGGACTTGTGCCTTCACATTCCACAAGGACAGTCAATAACTGCTTATCCAACTGTCCAATCAAAATGTCGACGGATCTATGGTCAGGGGCACCTGGGACGTACGTACCTTTGAAGTGTTCTAGAGCAAAAACATCCACTCAGTGCAGAAGGGTCCTGATATTATTCGAAAACTGTGGAACAGCCAATGCATTTTGATTACAAATTTTTTACTGGTGTGAAGCGATTGGAGTTGAAAGGCGGTGCGACCTTTACGATCCACTGTTTCATCTGCCAAAGAGCGAATTTGACATTCGGGTCGCAGTTAGTCTTTAGCCCAAGTTCAGTTTTGAAAGCATTCGATATCAGCATTACATGTAAAGTGGTATTGTGCTGAGCATAAGCCAAAGTTGATTTGCCCATGTGAGGGTTAATGACTCTGACTCCATTGTGCAGAGCAGAATGACGCTATTATCAGCAGAATTGAGTTTATGACAAGTAAAGTCTTGACTTCCGTTTTGGGTAGTTACCTCTAGGGGCGGGAATAGGACGGGAATCTGGGTTGACCCTATCAGCAGCCCTGAGATTCATCCCATTAAAACATTCATGCAAGGCATCTGTGTGTTTATTGCGACACTGAGGCCCACAGACACATTAAGAAGGAAATGTGCAATTACGCACGAAATGCGCAAGTGACAGCCAATTTAATCGCCTTTTAGCATCCATTATGGCCTTTCAAATCTAGGAGTAAGTGGCTTGAACTTTTCACATTTTGCTAAAAAATGCCTTAGATCAGCCCCAGAGCAAAAAAGCAAATCGGAGGAGATTGTGTTCAAACTTTTATATTCACCACGTGACACATAACAAGAGTCTGACTTACACTTATCCATGTCTGAAAATGTAGAGCAAAGCTTGGCCATGGTCTGGGTACTGTTCTTCCCCGCATGTACCACCTGATGAACCTTAACGTTCCTAGTCCCACCAGTGGTGTCTCACAGCCATCCTTTTCATCAGACTAAAAAATGCCTTAGCATTGTCAGATGTCATAGTATTTAATTAATGAACAATGAAATCGTGTAGCGAGTCGAAACCTGGGGAGTTCTTGTTTAAATTCCGCTTATTGAGGTAGTCCAAGTAACATCGTTTAAGCTAACTCGGCAAACAATTAGCGGCGTCAATTAAAAGTTGTTGAAAAAGCTTTTTGACTTCATGAGCGTACACAAACACTTCAAGTGTATTTAAGTTCTCATTGAACTGTTTTGGATAGGTCAAGGTAAAAGAAATCTTGGGATCATTATGTACCGCTACAACTTTAGGTTCTAATGAGAGCCCCCTTAAATGCCATACTTCTGATGCAAGTGATCTAACGCCTCTTCATGGGGACTCAAAACAGATTAACCATCTCACGCTGCTGGCCCACACATGAAGCTCTAAGTACCTCAAGCCTACCCTTCTCAAAGGGGCTCGCATTCATCAAGCAACAAATCTGATTTTCATAGAAGACAAAAGTGATATTACTTCCATCATATCCTATTTGCGAGGCCAAGTTTTTGTATATTCATTACATCTTTGTTTGTGGAGGTAGGTACGTAGTATTGCATGATTGCCATGCGCAACTTCATTTGCTTAGCGACGTTGGGGCGACTTGTGTGTCCCAGATTCGCTTCTAACTTTATAGTGTTTAAGCATGTGATTATTTGCATGGTTTCTCACATTTATGTTTTCATGATTTTCAATTTACCGATTAAAGGGATAAGCATTAGCTCCATCAGTGGTAGCCTGTCGAAAGGCAGACGGCTGCCAATCATGAGCATCTACCATTTGTCGATTTTCAGATGCTGCATTATTTAAACAAGGATCCTCTAGCGATTCATTACCGTACAGGGTTTAAATTTGGAAGCCTTAACTAGCTTTTGGCGAGCAATAGGAACTTTCGGTTTTACTGGCAAAGATTCAGGTTCATTATTTTGTTCAGTGCGACATTTCGTTTTGTAGCATTTTGCTCTTAACGCAAAGACTAGAAATGTTTCGTCCAACACGAGAACGTGAACTTGAAAAGAATTTAATTTTAGTCAAGGTGGAAAGTATTGTGCTCCCTTCAAAGTCAGCAAGTTTTTCTTCCGCATCAAGATTAGCTTTTTCAAGACGTAGTTTAGCTAACGCTTCTGCTTTTTGGGCTTCAGCTAAGAGGCGAACCTTGTAGGCTTCCACCTCAACTTTAGGTGTCTGAGTTTGATTTCTGGCTCATGAGCTTCAGCCTCAGCAAGCAGACGAGTTTTACAAGCCTTAGCGATTTCCTCTGTACTTTCAATTTTGGTATGTTTATATTCAAATTCTATCTGCTGTGCAAGATCAGATTTTGTAGAAACAATGAATGTGTTCACACTAATTTCAGAAGCACTTTCGGAAGCTTTAATTTTGTCTTCCTTATCTTCATCTGAATTAGTTTCCACAAATTTATCAGTAAAATCAAGAAAATGTCTCTGACAGTTTTCGATTAATTTAGAGCATTGTTTAAAAGCAACAACAATGCCTTCGGACAGTTCTTTTTTTAATTTAATTTCATCTAAATTGTTTAGTGCAACAGAACACGTCAAAAATTAAAATTTCAAAATATAAAACCCTTCAGTCTATTTCACCCATAATCGAGATCATCAGGGATATCTTATGCAAATAGAATTCTATTTGAATCAAATAGATTCTATTTGAATCATAGATCATTCTATAGATTCTATTCTAATCTAATCATTCTATAGATTCTATTTGAATAAGATACCCCTGATGATTCCGATTATGGGTGAAACAAACTGTAGGGTTTTAAATTTTTAAATTTTAATTTTGGACATGTTCTGTGTTATGTTGTGATAACTGCTCTGGCCTTTGCTGTCAAGCACTTTTTTGAATCGGTTGAATTCAAACTCCACTCATCATAAATCGTTTAGTGTGCAGATAAAAGTTTCATAAATTTCACGCACAGCTTCAAAATAAGGAAACTCATGCTCAAAAAAATTGATCCAGGGATTTACATTCTGTAAGTCCAACATGCAACTGCTTCAAATTCAACAGCAGCTTCAGCTGTGTAATCAAAACTCTCCATCGAACATTAGCCAAAGGAACGAGGTCTTTGGGGTTTGATTCCCTCCCTGAGGCACTAGAACAGTGGTTCCCAAACTTTTTTTTTTTAAATTCACTGCGGACCCCTAGCAATTTTGTAATGTTTGGAGGCCTTCTCAGCAAGGCTAAAAACTCAGGTACAAAACGACTGAGCTTCAGCTAGGCCACAGGAGTAGCTAAATATAGTAGTAGCGGCCGACAAGCTGATCTTTTCTCTCTGTGACGCCATAAAGAAGTCTGGTAGTGTGATTACAACAATCACAATATAGGAAGCAAAAAATGAATCTTGCTAGCACAGATTGCATACCTCTGAACGCACAGGAGTCGGAAGCGAAATTACTAAGCATTGAGCCAAGTAAGGTCTATACCAAAATTCTTTCGCAGACTTTCTGCAAGCACTTCACGGACTCTAAAAGGTCCGTGGACCCCACTTTGGGAACCACTGCACTAGAACCATTATTATTACCCTCAGGTAAATTAAAAACAGTATCATCCCGGTTTTTGAGTATATTAGCAGCAGCAGCAGCAGCAACAGGCAAAGTGGTTAAATGTTTAGCACTATTAGCAGTTTGATCGACTCTAAGTTGTTCACACTCACTAAATTGAGGTTAACTGGAATTCGAGCGTGATTGGCTTGAAAGTTTACATTAAGTTCGACATAATCTATACACCACTTAACTAACACTGAAAAAACAAAATTATGCAGTACCTTCTCAATTGACAAGGTAGTCCAAAAAAACGAGATGAATTCTTTCACTATGATTGTTGAGAATGATGCTCGATTGACGA
Organism: Trididemnum nubilum; assembly: GCA_963965965.1. Taxonomy (NCBI): domain Eukaryota; kingdom Metazoa; phylum Chordata; class Ascidiacea; order Aplousobranchia; family Didemnidae; genus Trididemnum; species Trididemnum nubilum. Next base: position 24,271,264 of record OZ014474.1, read on the forward strand.
CAGTAGAAACGATCTTTTGATGTGGCAGAAAGCTTGAACAGTGTCTTCTGTGGCAGCAACGATAAAACTTCGAGAACCAATGATACACTGGCTCCAACCAAAAGATGAAGCTTCCAACTATGCTAAGGAGGAAGTTCCACTTTTTGCAATGAATCCTTCAGAAGATGGAAGTCGCTTGAAAAGAAGTCAAGAGCGATTGAACCCAACAATAAAGCAATTGAAACCATGGGCAAAGGTAGCGATGAGAAGCCAAGACGAGCAACAGATGGATATAAACTTTGCCAAAGAGTTACAGCAGATCTTCTGGTTGTAAACAGTTATTTTTTTTCTATGTTACAGAAGCCCTCAGTAACACTGCTGATAAGTTGCTCCAGAAGAACTGTGGAGCCTTCACTGTCTGTCTGGCCATACCACAAAATCTTCAAACTTCTACTTTATTGTTGAATTAGAAATAAAATAAATCATATGGAACAGTACGGCACGGCAAAAAATAACTTAAATTTAACCAGAATAGAAACTAAAAAAGTGCCATACAAGTGACGAGAGACCTTTCAAAATAAAACACGTCCGTTTGCCAATTGCTTCCCTCTAAAAATAAGTGTCTTTAAACAGAGATAACTCGGCCTAACACAAAAGCGTACACAAATTAACAAAAAAGCGTATGTTTTAAAGACGTTTGCAGTGAATTGCTGCAGGAAATAAGGTGACGTGTGCAAACTAAGGTAACTAAAGGGAAGAAGTGGCCGAGTTTGAGCCTAGAGCGGGGCGACACAAAAGAAGGCCAATTGATGATGTAACAAGTAACAACCGGCAGTAATGTATATATACACTAAAATTTCTTGGTACTAAAATTTGAATTTTAAATAAGAATCAAATTTTTTAATTTGTTCCTTATTTAAAATTCAAAGCTTGGAATTGGAAATACCAATATTTACTCTAGTGATTTTTGTCTTCAACTGGCAAATACTTGATTTAAAAGAGGGACTGAAGGCAAAAGATATCTAAAGTTAGGAAAATTGTATCAAATTAGATTGGCGTTGAGTCCATCCATCTTTACCCAGCCGTTTTAGAGATATTTTACTTCAAACAAGATGTAGAGTCGTCGCGAAGCACAATTTTTATTTGTAATCCTGATGTTAATAACATCGGCGACCCCACCTTAGTTCTATCCATAGGCAATGTTGCAATTAGGTTAAGCCACACAAACCTTAAAAAAATTAACCTCGTATAGATTGATATAGGCTTAGTGGACTCGGCTACTGCATTGAAATGTCAAGGTTGCCAATAAAAATAGTATTTAGAGAGGCCCCTATGTGGTATTTGAAATAGAGGGGGAAGTTGGCAGCATGGCCGTGAGGGTAAAGGCATTGTTTTTATAATGATCCTGATCGCATGGTCTGGGTTCAACCCACATCTTGACCACATTACCTTTGCTTAGTGGCTTCGAAAAAGCAGCAAATTTAGTGGACAAGAAATCAAAGAAATCCACTGGAACATTGGATCCCTGGAAACTCTTAAGCAGGTGTGGATTTCTCCAACCATGAAGTAGTCACTGCAATGAAAAGTGCACTGATCGTCCAATGTTTAGCATCTGACGCTGTTTGGTTTCAGGAGGATAAATATGCGCTACAACAGCAGCAACAAATAGAATATCTCTGGAACGACTGGGTCAAGTAGGATAAAGCCTACTTTACTCAACCTACAATAATCTAATATGATTGCCTCAACTGTAGATACATTAATTTTGCCTTCTGTTTTCGTTTAAAGCTAGCAAATAAAACAGAAAATTAATAGTCTAGACTTGGTGTGTTTAAATCTTAATTAGTTAGCGATGTGAAGGGTAGATTTTTATTACCTCAAGTTTTTTTGCATTTATTGTACTTTCTTAGTGTCAAGACCTAATCAGTTAGATTAATATCTGGTTCATTAAGATGACAATTCACATCACCGTTTTAGCAGGTGGCCAGAATAAAAAATTGGCCAACTTTTTGGCAAACTATCTTTTGTGTTGTACGTTTTGAAACTTGTTTCAAACTCAAAATGCAATAATTGGGACTTTGCGCAAACGCTTAGAACCTTTGTTGTTATTAGCAAATTTTAGCAGATGAGGATCGATTTTGCTTATAACTAGCAAATGGTAAAACCTAGAAAGTTGAATTTGGACTTAACACAAGAATTAATGAAAGCATCATGTGTGCGAATTTGGGGGATTCTAGATCATGTGAATGTGAATTGAGACACAAAAAAAACAATAACTGTTGGCTTGAAAATTATTCATTCGCTTATGATTCCAAAACCACATTTGACGTGCAAAGCTGAAATTTGAACATAATATGGATGCTTATGAATGTATTATGCAAACCGAGTTTGAGGGTGCTCGGTCACATGACCAAAATTTTACTGACCCAAAATAGGCAAAAAGTTGATGAATTCGAATCGCTATATCATGGTAATTTCTGGTATAGATAAAAAACAGTTTGTGGTTTTTGAGCGCACTATCAACCGCCTTTCTTTTGGTTGTGTTTGTTTACCCCTACTTGAAAACTATTTTTCTTGTTTCGCATCTTTTTTCTTACTTTTTTTTCTCTTTATCTTTTTTACTGTCGCTATCGGCTTTTAAACCGCTAAACACACTGTATTCGAAGTTTGAGCAATTGAAGATATCAGGGAGGACTAGTGTGCAACTGAAATCGGGGGTGCAAGGTTGGGGATTCCCTTTCAATCGGGTTCTTCAAAATTTTGAATTTTTAAACCATTAGAGCTAAATGGATCAAATTTTCAGAATAGGGAGATAGTAAAAATAAACCAACAAAACAAAGGGGGTGCCATGATGAGGGTTTCCCCCAAACAGGCCCTCCAAAAAACTCAAACGTTTTAACCTTGTTAGCTGGATACATAAAATTTTTAGGGTAAGTAGATATTTTAAAGAAAAGATAAAATTTGACAAAATTTGTAAGTACCAAAATGGGGGTTCCCCTCAAACGAGTCTGCCAAAATTCAAACTTTTTAACTACTCATGCTAAGCACATGAAATTTTCAGGGTTAAAAATATGGAGAAAAGATAAAATTTGACAAAATGTGGGGGTATCAAAATGGTGGGTCCTACTCAGAGGGGCCGCTAAAAATTTGAACTTGTAAACCGTAAGAGCTAAATGGATCAAATTGTTGGAATGGGTAGATATCAAAAATAAACTAAATCTTGCAAAAATTGGGGTTTCAAAATGTTTTTTTTTTCCTTAACAGGGCCCTCCAAAACTCAAACTTTTTAACCTTTTAAGCTGAACACATGAAATTTTTTAAGGTAAGTAAGTAAATATAAAAGATTGATAAAGTTTGAGACAACTTAGGGGTACCAAAATTGGGGGTCCCCTTTAAACGAGGCCACCTAAATTCAAACTTTACAACCACACATGCAGACACATGAAATTTTCAGGCTTGGCAAATATGAAGAAAAGATATTTGTCAAAAATAAAATATGACAAAATTTGAGGGTATCAAATTGGGGAGTTTCTTCACATGAGGCCACCAACCTTCCTATTTTTTAAACTCTCATTCTAAACTCATGAAAATTTCATGATAGAAAAATATGACACAAAGATAAAACTTGACAAGATTTGGGGGTACCAAAATGAAAGGATCCCATTCAAACAAGGACGCGAAAGTTCAAACTTTTTAATTGTGTAAACCAAGCACTCCTCAATTTCTGAATACACAAGCAAATAAGAAGGAAAGATAAAATTCGGAGCAACAATATGGGGGTCCTTCAAAATTCCAATGTTTCAACCGTTCAAGCTAGACAATGAAACTTTTAAAAATAGATAAATATAAAAGAAAGATAAAATCAGAATAGATGAAAAAACTATGACTACCGTATATCCTCGCATATAAGCTGAGTTTAGAACTCAAAAAAAAAAGCTGCCAAACTAAGGAGTCTGCTTATATGCGTATAACTCGGATCGCACTCAAGCGAAATGACGTTATGCTAACTTAATTGCAGCAACTACAACTCAAACCATGCTAAATGCAACGATAGACGCGCAATTCGCCTTTTTTCTGTTCTTTTCTTCTTTTCTCTCACGATAAGAGCGTCCACACACACACGCAAAGCAGCTTGTGCACTTGGACGCTGTTGCGCTATCGGTATTTTCAATCACGTGATAATACCAAGTTGTGATTGGTTGGTCATACACGTAAAAATAATGGTTATCATTTTCATTTATTATTTTTGCAACGTTTTGCTATGGTAGGGTGCGTATGTCGTGTTATGATTTGTAGCGTCAGCTTAAATGCGGATTTTATAAAATCATCGTTTTAGGGCTGTTTTTCTTGAGTCGGCTGATATGCGAGATAGGCTTATATGCGGGGATATATGGTAATTTTAGGTGCCACGATTGGGAAGTTCTCGAATGGTTCCTTCCAAATTTTTAACCACTCAAACTAGACAAATAAAATTTTCAAGATAGGTGAAAGTATAGTATGAAAAAATATTCAGGATCTCATACTATTGTGGTCCTTCGATTATGTTGACACTTACCCCCATTAAGTCCATAAGCTGAACAAATTAAATCTATTGGATAGGTTATTACAAATCAAAGATTAAAATTAACAAAATTTGGTGGATCACATTGAGAAGACCATGCCAAATGGGCCCATTAAAATTTTAAAATTTTTATTTGAAGTACTTATATTTTAAAATACTCCAGCTAGACATACCAAATTTTAAGAACACCAGTGGCGGTAAGCAAATATAAGAAAAAGATAAAACATGCCAAACCTGGTAATGTATTGTTGGACAATTAGCCCTTAAATAGACCTTTAAACTATCTGATGAATTCTTACAATGAATATTGCTGTCACAGAAAAGCTCTGTTTCACTAAGTTTTTAGCTAATCAGCGAGTGCCCAGATTTTTTTAGGAAAAAGTAGTGCCCAAAGTTTTAAAAATTACGTTTATGAGCCCTAAAGTTTTAAAAATTACGTTTATGAGCCTCAAAGTTTTAGTTCACTTTTTACCTCTGTTCAAGAGTTCAATTTGTACAAAATCAATCAATAATTTATTTACACTATTAAAAAAGTATTAGATGAAAATTAGTTAGAGACATTCTAAATATTAATAATTCTTGACAGAGGGAGGCAACGAATTCACCTTTCGGTCTCCGAGTCTGCAGCCCCCAAGTTGAATCAAGGAAAATTAATTCATGTAAGATTGCTTCTAATTTGAAGCAAAAACAAGGCAGTACTGCTGTGTAAATTTTAATTATAATTATGTAATAGATATTTTTTGTATTGGTTTTTAAATAATCTTGCTGATAAATTTTCAATTTCTGGTGGGATATTATTCCAAATTTTAACTCCTTGATATTTAATGCATTGTTGCAGTCGTATAGTTGAATATCAGGGAATGTATAAGGTATTGCGTGATGATTCAGTTGCTCTGGTTGCACGTGAGGAGATGTTTTTTGGTAGTGTAAAAAGTTTGGATAATTTGGATAGAAGGTTATTCATAAAGTGAGAGTGGACTATCTTAGCTACTTCCATCTTGAAAAGATCATTGAGTTTTAATATAGAGAATTTATTGAAAAATTTAGTTGGACTTTCAAGTGAAGAGCCACCTCCGATCGTTTTTACAGCTTTATTTTGGAGGGATTTAAGTTTATTAATGTAAGAAGGAAAAGTAGAGCCCCAGGTAGGTAGACCATACCTAAGTTGACTGTGTATGAGGGCATAATAGATTTTGAGAACGGCGCTTTGAGGCAAAAAATAGCGAAGTTTAGAAAGGATTCCAATTGTCCTCGATATTTTGTGTTTTAATAATACAATATGATTGTGAAATTTCAAGTCAGGGTCTATTGTAATTCCCAGATACTTCGCTGCTGAAGTTTGCGGAATTCAAGTGTTATTTAAATAAGTTTTAATAGTTACTGGAAGCTGGTTTAGTTTGGGAGGAGTGATAATAATATTTGATTTGGAGGGATTGACTGTTAATTTGTTAGCTTTAAACCATTCGGAGATTTTCTGCAGGTCAGCATTGATCATTTCAGTCAATCTTTGCTGATTTTTTCACTATATACTAAACAAGTATCACTAGCGAAAAGTCTGGGAATGCAATGGACAGATGACGGTAAATCGTTTACATATACCAAAAACAACAGAGGACCTAGGGTTGAGCCTTGCGCTACGTCGTAGTTATTATTTTCAATACTAGATTTGCATCCATTCGCAAATACAAATTGTTTTTTTTTCAAAAATGATTGCAAAAGATCTTTCGCAGTCCCACGAATTACATAGTGATCTAATTTGGAGAGCAAAGTATCGTGGGAGACTGTATCAAATGCTTTTGCAAGGTCTAAGAGGATCAATCCAGTGAACAAATTATCTTTAATGGTTTTGAAGGAGGAAGTTATTACATTTAGGAGAGCATGGGTAGTAAATAGTTTGGATTGAAATCCATATTGGGTAGTAATTAATACTTTGTGTTTGGTCCAGAATTTAGTTAGCCGAGTGTGTATAAGTTTTTCGAAGATATTAGAAAAACAAGTCAAAATTGAAACGGGCCGATAGTTAGTTGGGCTTTGACGATCATCTTTTTTGAATATAGGAATGATTTTAGCAATGGTACAATTTTTAGGAAAGATACCATTTGTAAAAGAAAATTGAACAAATAGGTAAAGAAAAGGAGTAACGACGGGGAAGGCAATTCGCAAAAAGTACGGGGTAATTTGGTCATGATCATAAGATTTATTAATGTTAAGAGAGGAGATGGCATTATTGATTTCTGTCATACTAGGAATGTCTAGAAATATACTTGACGAAATACGACTAGTCAAATAACTAAAATGATCTCTTTTGGATGAGTTATCAATCCTATCAGCCAATTTAGAACCAGTTGTTGAAAAAAAATCATTCAGATAGTTTGCAACGTCATGTGGTGCAGAGACAGAGCAATCATTTATTTTCAGTAGGCATGGCGAGGTAGCGGTTACATTCTTATGGTTGGTTGGTAGTACTGATCTTATAGTGTTCCATATTTGACATAAATCGCTTTTGCTTTCTTCTAATTTAGTTTTGTAATACCTTTTTTTTAGAAATAGTTTTAATTTTAGTTAATGCATTAATGTATTTTTTAGAATACGACTTTGCATGTTTAGTTCCTAATATGTAATGTGGTTTAAACATTTCGCGTTTATTCTTGGTAGAGTTTATAATGCCTTTAGTTAGCCAAGGTTTACAGTAGAGTTTCAGCTGACCTCTCAAAAGTTTTGTTAATGGTGCATGTTTATCAATTGTAGAAGATACTATGTTAATAGCTTTGAACGTAGGGGGGTCAAGTCCTCTGTAAGAAAGGCTTTTGGGTAGTTTTTACTTCCTTTTAAATTTATTTTGCATGCAGTAATTCGTTTCGCTTTTTATATGAAATGAAGCGTGCGATAATTTGTCTCGGCTTACCACCTGGTGAATTTTTCTTTTTACCCAATCTGTGGGCCCTTTGTATATCGCATTCATTGATGTCAATTCCTAGTTCAGCTGCGATGTTAGCCACGACCTCTTCTCCATCATCTTAATTGCTGTTGAGTTTTTCGGCAACTCCGTGAATACGAATGTTTTCTCGACGCCCATATTGTTCTAGAGCGTCAACGTTATACACAGCTAACGAAAGGGCCTGCTTTAACTTGATATTCTCATTTTTTAACTTGCCGATATCTTTCGTGTTAGTGTCAAGTTTCTTGTTTAATCTTTACACTTGAGTTTCTACGCTTTTCATACTTTCTAAAATAGCAGTTAGTTTTTCTCGATCTTCTAGACTAATTCCAGCTAATTCAGAGATGTTAGATTCGATTGGACTGCCAAATTCAACCACATTGCTACTGCAAGGTTTATCAATACCTTTTTTGCGACCCATTTTATCTCAAAAATAATGCAGTTTTGCTTCTTTTCTGCTGTGAAAAGCACGTCTACTTGCTTTTTTTCTGCTTTGCAAAACACGTCTGCATTCGAGCAGGTAGAAACGCGAATGTGAGTTTTACTCTTGTGGGTTTGGTGATTATTGGTATAGTGCCGTTACTTACAATCAAAAAACCTTTTCTGTGAAATATTTTTGAAAACCATCAATATCTAGGGTGTCCTTCGGCAAAATTTCATGAACCGTTGTGAAAATAAACAAAAACATAACTTCATTATTCATGTTAGAAACTTCATTTTGGGCTCTATGCCCATTATTTCAAACCTAAGGATGCTTTTGGAGTAGATTAAATTTGATTAAATTTAAGCTTACTTTGATTCTGGCATAATTTCACTACAAAGTACCAAAATTACTGCATTGCTGCAATTTTTCATTATATAATATAGTACTTTACAGTAATATATTACCAAATCAATTTTTGGGTAAAAATTTCAGTATGAGGTGACAATGGCGATATTAGAAAGTTTTATTGTTTTCTTGTGTTATGGTACTTTGGCTACATGGTTGTGTGGTAGCCTCTTCATAGTATTGGTTAGTTATTGAAACATAACACCAAGTTAAATGAAAAGAGCACAGCTGGCTATGTAGCAGATTATTGGTAAATTTTTGTACAAATACTTCAATTTTGAGTTAGCGAACCTAGTACAAACTAAATGAGCTGTCGTCCGAAAATGGTTCTGTACAAACTAAATAAGCTGTCGTCCTGAAATGGTTCTGTACTAAATTAATTTATTTCAGTTTTCTCATGAAGGTATGAAATTTTTTGTGGCATGGTTTGACAATTTTTATGACTCTTGGTTACTTTGAAAGTATAATTACTCGGCATCTTTGATTGACCATCGCTTTGTTTCCAAGCATTAAAGCAAAAACAAGCCAATTTCATGCGACACTTCGTATTTGTCTATCAAAACAATGTAAATACCTATGTCAAAGTATTTTAACATAAATAAATGTGTAATGTTTTGTCAGATTTTGCTCACTTTAGATTTAACTTAGTATTACAAATTTCTTCCCAAGTTCTAAAAATTGGTAGTTACTATCTTTGTTAGGCTGCATGCACCATAGCATATGACAGTCTTCTTCTTTCTTTATGACAGTCTTCTTCTTTCTTCTTTTTCTCTGAGGTTGCAAGAGCAGCAGCTCGAGATTCAGCTGCCACACTTCATGGTCTTCCATCACCTCCATCATTTTGCTTGGGTGAAGTCCCAAGCGATTCCATCCAAGTTCCTAAATGTAATTGGTTCATCTAGTTCTAGGTATTCCAACTGGTCTTCTCCCATTTACTTTGGCAAGCAAAGCTTGTTTGAAGAGTTTTTTTTGAGGCATTCTGCTTACATAGCCAAACCATCTGAGCGGAGATGTTTCAATTCAGAGAAGTAATGGCTAGATGTTAAGAGATTTTCGAATCTCAGAGCTACGTACTTTGTTAAGCAGTGTAACTCCTTCAATTCTTCTTAAATAACGCAGTTTGTAACACTTTGTCAAACTTACTTTTCGCTAAATAGTCACTTAAGTTGTTGTTGATTGCTTAAGATGTTGTTTTTGGGCTGTAATGTGATCCTGCAAGATAAAGGTGTTGTTTTAGGGCTGTAATGTTTTTTCTAATTGCTCCAAAAATGTTCAAAACGTCATCCAAATGACGTTAAAATGGCTTTTGGTTCTGAAAAATTGCAAGAATTGGCCAGTGGCTGGAGGCTTCGCCCCTAGGCCCCCCATCTTACAAATTTAGCGTTTTCTAATTGCTCTAAAAACGTTCAAAACGTCTTCCAAATGTTGTTTAAATGGCTACTTTTTATCTGAAAAATTACAAGAATTGCTCATTGGCAAAGGGCTTTGCCCCCAGGCTCCTATCTTAGTAATTTAGCTTTTTCTAATTGCTCTAAAAACGTGCAAAATCTCATCCAAATGGCGTTAAAATGGCTACTTTTTTCTGAAAAATTGCAAGAATTGCACATTGTTATAGGAAAAAATTGTTATCTTGCCCGTAATCTTTACAATCAACAACTTTCAAACTCGTTTTTGCAAGGTTTTTGAATGAACAAGTGTTGCAACGATGCAGCTATTATTGAAAACCTTGTTTGACTATATCTAGATTAATTACAATTGGGTACTGGTTGCTTTTTGAAAAATTCAACCACCCCTTTAAAAATTTGTGGTTGTGCTCCTGACACTAGCCTTTCCAATTCGGGTATCCCGTTCTTTGTCTTGGCCCTCGTCACTCGTGAATACAACACAAGATACTTGAATTTCTCTACCTGCTTCAGTGTCGCTCCATTCACTTGTAATACGCACTGATCAGGGTTTCTTGAAAGATGAAGTACCTCAGTTTTGGCTGTGCTTATTTTCACTCTGGTGGTTTTGCATGCATCTGCAAAGCTATTTAATGTGCGCTGGAGGCCAGATTCTGTGGAAGAAGCAGAACCAAATCATCAGCGAAAACCAGACGACTGACCTTGCAATTTCCAATCATGGCGCACTCATCAGCTTGGATGCATTTGTCAATCCAATGCATGTAAACAATGAAAAGAAGTGACAAAATGCACCCTTGCCGGAGTCCAATGCCCACGTGGAGCGGCTTTGAATGCTTGCCATTTACCTAAACGCAAACCTTCGGTCGGCAGTGGAATGACTTAATGGTGCACAACAATTCACCACCAACGCCATATTCCTACCAAAGCTTCCAAAGTTAATCCAGAGGAACTCGGTCATATGCTTTTTCAAGATCGACAAAGCATGCAAAGAGATCCCATACTCCCAAGATTGCTCGAAGATTTGCTTCAGAGTGAAGATTTGGTCTGTGGTGCTTCTCCATTTGGACAAAAACTGCACTTGACCATCTTCCAGTTTTGATTCCACTATTTCTCGGCATATCCTTTCAAGGCATTTGGCATATACTTTTCCTGGCAAACTGAGGAGTGATATCCCTCTCTAGTTCGTACATATCTTGCGATCTCCTTTCTTGAATATTGGAATAATTACAGCTGTTTCCCATTCTCTGGTAGTTTTGCCAAACTTCCGTGCAACTTGGCACACTCTCGTTGACCAGAGAATTCCTTCTCCAGTTAGTGTTTTCAACATCTCGGGTTTGATTTCGTCTTCACCTGCAGCTTTTCCAGATTCTATCCCTTTAATTGCTGATGCCACTTCTGCTGCAGTGAAAACTTTCTCTTCCTCTAAATGTGTCACTTTGTGTGTGTCACGAGTCGATGCCTTTACAAGATTCAAAAGAGCTTCAAAGTATTCTCTCCATCATGAAAGGATTTCATTTTCATGTGTTGGAATGTTACTTGCAGAATCCTTGATGGAGTACGTGACACTCGATCTTATGCCTCGTACACGGCGGATGGTCTGCCAAAATACTTTGTTTGCTGAAAAATAGTTGGAATATAATCGATGACCAAACTCTTCCCATGACTTCTCCTTGGATTTCTTTACTGCCGAAGTTGTGACTTTTTGCACCTCGATGTACTGGCATTGCAAATCAGGTGACAATCACACCTGCAGTCAGGCCTTGAACGCATCTTTCTTTGTTTGAATAGCTTTTTTAACCTCTTGGTTCCACCGAGGTGGTTTTTTCTCACTATCTCTCACCACTCTAAGCCGTTTTTGTCCACAATTTTCAGCAGCTGATGAAATGATTGATGATCTGAACAGCAGCCATTCCTTTGCGATGTCCTCGGATACATGAGGAAGTTGTCTGAACTTAGATGATATACTGGAAGCAAACTGTTTCCTTACTTCTTTGTTCTCCCAAGCCTCCCATTTGATCTGGTAAGTCACAGACGACCTATTGGATTTCCTGTTTTGCCAAGGTTTCGAAAGTCGCTAGGAAAATACTACCAGCAGGTGATCAGTTGACAATTCAGCACCTTGCTTTGCTTGAACGTCCAGCACATCAGAAAACATCTGGTGACACTATGCAAAAATCTATCAAAGATTTTTGATCCATACTGGGTTGATACCATGTATACTAGAGTAGGTTGATGTTTTACTTCTCTTCAAATTTTGAATGATGTAATCTTGCAGTAGTTGCATTTTGGTGCAAAATGAATTCCTGCAAACTTTGAGTGCTCTGCATCGAAAAATGGCTTGCGGATTTTAGTTTAATTTTTTTGTTAATAAGAATGTGATTTTTTGCAAAACTGCTGGATGGCGCTTTCAAGCACAGCTACTGGAATACCATTTTACCTCTTTGAAATAAACTGTAAGACAAGAAATTATAGTATCACACTAAATAACAACCAAGCGCGCACCTTCTTTTACTTGCAATGACGTCATGAAAAGCCTGTTTATCAGCATATAGCAACGCAAACTTGCTTAAGACGTTAAACAAACTCTTGAACAGCTTGTTAATAACAACGAATTGCAAACTTACAAACAAGTTATCAGTTCAGTTTTGTTACAGAATTGAATCATATGTTTGGGAGTAAGAGCTTTCAGATACAAACATAGGACGCATTTTCCGGCTAGTGATTTTGGCCATAATAGATTTGTGGCAATTATCAAATCCATAATAACTATGTGAAGTTTCTGTTACAAGTTTAACGCTTTTTTATGCTCTGTGAGCGAGACGGAAGATCTGGAAGCTTAAGTAAACTGTTATTTGCATTGCACATCAGATCTTCCATGGGTATATTCTTGGAAAGCAGTAGTTCTGCACGAAGATACTTTTTATACACAAGATTGTACCAGTGTTTTGCTTCCCAGGTGATATGAGGATTTTTTTTTCTGTCTTTATTTTCGTGCTGATTCTGCTTGCCAAAGTAAAAATGTAAACTTATATTTTTTGCTATTTCTTGTTGCACAATACGATTAAAAACCGAATTCTAAAACTTTGGTGCTTTTTGGTTTTGGTTTGTGTTTACTGAGTATGGCATGTTGTTGTTTAAACACTAATGTAAATACAGTAGTTCTACAAAAATTATATCTCATTTATCCCAAAAAAATTATATCACAAAAATCTGCAAAACTAAGCGATTCTTGCTTTCAGGTTTATATGATTGTTTGCAAGCCCAAGTTTCTGACGATGGGATCTCCATCTGTTATTGGTGCGTACAAAAGTTTTCTGGTAATAAGCAAAGGAGTTTTCTTGAAGGTTTTGCTTTGCTATAGTTTTTATGTCTTCAAATGAAAGTTGATTGATGCGAGACAAATTCTAAAACAATATTCTAGGAGATTCGTGCGGTTTATATGAAGACTTTGTCTCAAACCACGAAGGTGCATAAACCTTTACTATGTGGTGAACAAGTTTAAATAGATTTCCACTTGGAGATTCTTCTCGTATATAGACTGCAAGAAGTCTAATTGTAGGAGTAAGCCATCTTGCGTGATGCAGCGGACCAATTTTCCAGGAAGAGTACTTTTCATCCACTTTTGCTGAACCGATATCTTTAGTATATTCATACAGAAGACGCTGGTCAGTGCTCAAATCGCTGAAATCTTTTTTCACGCTATGTTGTAAACGGTTTTCAATAGACTCGAAACACAATTAGTGGTTTACTATGGATGTTCTCTTTACATTTTTTCCCAAGTGGTCCACTGAAACTCAGTGGTCCTGTAGTTACTCCCTCCAATTTTTTGAATATGGTACGAAAAGGAAGTTCATTTTGATTCATAGCACAACCAACAGTATGCAAATTCCGCCCTAGTTTGTCTTCTAATTTGACAACCAAACCATTTTTCCAGCTTGTGTTGACAGAGGTGTTGTCGACCAATATTGCTCTAATGCTTTCCGACCTGTCGAATTCCTCCAGAGCATCATAGACAGCACTTAAACTGTAAAATTTTGCGTGGGAGGACGCTTTTGCAGCCTTGATCAAACGCATTCGGAATGCGAAAATACTTTAGTAGAAATTATGTCTTTTCGTCCCCGAAATCGAGTGAACACCAAAAAAAAGGTCTTCACCAAAAATTGAAGAGTTTTTTTCTCCGAAATTAAGTTCAGGCAAAACAAAAGTCTTTACCGCAATTTGGGACTAAATTCGACTGGAATTTGTTTGATTTATTTGTGCTGGCAGGCTTTTTTTGTCTCATCTACCAGCGCTCAAATCTCGATGGGGAGATGCTAAATCTCGATGGGGGATGCTAAATCTCGATAGAGGGACACTAACTCTTGATGGGGGGACGCATCCCTCTACAATTTAAGTACTGATCGTAGACATGCTGAGCCGTAACTTCACCAGTAGAGCCAGTCATTTGGAGCGTTTTATGGCTTAAAGGGGCCCTGCATTTGAAATAGGCTATTATTTAAATAATCCGGAATATTTTTCTCAACACGTTATCGAAAGTTTCGTCCAGAAATTCCTCATCGTTCTTGAGATATCCTCTAAAATCCGCTAATACTCAGCTAATCCGTGACGTCACTTGCCCGAGTTTGGCTGAGTTTGTATGGGCTGTGTAAGGTATAGAGTAGACAGTTTTGAATAAAATAGGGTATAATTCACTTAATTTAGACAAGGATAAACATTCAAAACTGTTGCCTACCTACTCTATACCTTACACAGCCCAAACAAACTCAGCCAAACTCGGGCAAGTGACGTCACGGATTAGCTGAGTATTAGCGGATTTTAGAGGATATCTCAAGAACGGTGAGGAATTTCTGGACGAAACTTTCGATAACATGTTGAGAAAAATATTCCGGATTATTTAAATAATAGCCTATTTCAAATGCAGGGCCCCTTTAAATACTCTCCAGAGCATATTCCGGGTTCATGTGTAATAGTAAGGTGGTGTTGAGAATTGGTTACTTGTTTTTGAATGTTTCCAATGTCATCTTCTGTTGGTTTGAAGCCAAAGTTTTCTCATCTATCTTGCTGTCAACATCAATGCAGATTGCCTGAGTTTTTCTTTCTAGTTGTCGTACTTCACTAAATACTTTAGCTTTTTGCTCTGTCTATTTTTGTCTTGTCTATTAAAATCTCGTTTATATCAGCATGAGGTTGAAGCGAATGTTTGATGTCAAATAACAAAGCATTTCCGAGAGCTGCCCTAATAGGGCAGACCCTTTTGGGGTCATTTTTTAATTTCAACTTGCATGGGTGTCAGATTTTTGCCTTGAGCCAAAAAAGTGGGAAATCCATTATTTTTTTGAAATCGGACCTCATTTAGATACTGCCCCCGGGGACTGTTTGAATCGCGCCCCCTCAAATCTTGGGATACTCATAAAATTGATACCATTAGTGCTAGATATGCATTGTTGGTACTCATTTTTGATTTTTTTAGAGATGAAGACAATGGTAATCTTCAATTTAGCATTAGAGTTACTTTGAATGTTCCTAACAACTGAAGTTTTTTACAAGCGCATTAATTTTTTATCATTTTCTTTCAAGTTTTAATACAACTGTTAGTATAAAATGATGTATTACAGAAAAAATGCAGTTAATGCAATGCAGATAGCAATGATAGCTTTGATTTTATTGACTAGTATTAGCAGCTTTTCTTCAGATGTTGTCTTTCTTCCAATCCATTGCCTTTTTTCCCCCAGAAATAGTGCACAGTGCCTCACCAATCTGCCTTTTTGAGCCAGCTTTTCGTTCACTTGCTGTTGTTGTGAACTTCACAGGACGTTCGACAAACTGCATATGATTTAGTCAGGTGAAGTGGTTGCTTAATAAATTGCTTGATATCTGTGGAATATTTGATTTTAAATGGAGGCTCATGTAACACTAAATATCCTTTTTGTGGGTAAGATAGGTGACACCACTCTCCCTGCTGATGTCTTTTAGTATTATTAGATTAGCGTGTGATATGCTGCTGCAGAGTTACACCTTGGTAGATTAAATTCTCAAGCTGGATCTCGTTCTCTTTCTTGATTTCCTTCTTCAGCATTTGTGATTTTCTGAATAACAATGACAGCTTTTGCTCTTTCAGTCTTGTCCTCATCTCCCAGCATAACCAACAGCGAATTTTTGAGATGAGCAAAATAGCAATTCTGCTGCAATGCTCTCAACTCATTCGTGCCAGAAAATAAGTTTGTTCGATCTTGAATTTCCATAAAAAGAATTTTTGGTCCGTCCAAAATTGTGGTTTTGTATATTTTTAAACTATGTTTTTCCCAATGTACACCAACAATATGCTTGGCAAGATATCAAACCTTGTCAAAACTTAATTTCTTGCCAAGTATAATGTTGGTGTATGTTGGAAAACTAATTTTAACAAAATACAAAGAACAATTTTGGACAGACCAAAATTTCTTTTTACTGAAATTCAAGTTCAAACAAACTTATTTTCTGGCACAAATGAGTTGAGAGCATTGCAGCAGAATTGCTACTTTGCTCATCTTAAAAATTCGCTGTTGGTTATGTTTGGAGATGAGGACAAGACTGTAAGAGCAAAAGCTGTCACTGTTATTCAGAAAATCACAAATGCTGAAGAAGGAAATCAAGAAGGAGAACGAGATCCAGTTTGAGAATTTAATTTACCAAGGTGTAACTCTGCAGCAGTTATTATTATCATTTGCTAATCTAATAATCAGAGGTGGAGTCCTCGAGGATGTCCTTGGCCTCGAGGACACATTTTGAAGTCCTTGGCCTCGAAGCCTTAGGTCCTCGAAAATTGGCCTGTCCTCGGCTCAAGGACAGCACTGTTTTTTGAACCGTACCAATTTTGTTGGAAAACGCCAGAAACCTCGCGGAAAATTTGCAAATACCTTTTTTGCTTTCCGCAATTGGAGCATAGGCTTAGCCAAGCGGGCCTCCCCCCCCAATTGAAATTTCACCAATGGCAAAAATGTGACAAAAAGCCTATCGTTTCTGCAGTTTCAGTTTCTTTTTAGCATTTGTCGCTTACACCAGTAGCGAATAGAGTTGTAAGTTGGGCCGGGCTTTTCGAGTCGAGTTTGGGCCGTAAGTTGACAAAAATTTCTGGCTTAATTCGGGCCTGAAACGTACTTTTTGTCTTAGGTGCACAAAAATATAATCAAAATAATTTGGCAATACTGCTTAATTTTTCAGTTGTAACTTAACTTTCAGATTTTTTCGGGCATGATTTGGGCTTCAAATTAGTTTTCGAGTTCAGGCCGGGTTCAGGCTTATATTTTCGGGTTCGGGCCTGAACTAGTCGGCCCGTTTACAACTCTGTAGCAAACAACAATATTGAAGACCAGGGGCCCCGGGATCTCAAGAGCACATCTAGACTTTTTATGAACGTAATGCATTAACCAGGGCCGGATTTACCACAATATGGCAGAGTACTAGCTCAGGGCCCTGCGCTCAAATTTTAAGACTTTTTATGGTCTTCACCTACATTTGGCAGAAAGATGTTGCGAAAATTTCCAAAGTGCCAGGGGCCCAGCGCAATGTAAATCCTGCCCGGCAATAACATGGTTAGTAAGCGTAACCATCTATTGTACTATTTTTCAATAACAATTCATTAATTTACCTCCACCTCGCCAGTTTTTATGCACAAAATATTGTTTAAAAGAATTAACCATGGAAAATGCTGATTGAACAAATTGTTGAACTTCAATTGAGGGGGTCTGGGCGCCCTGGCCTAACATGCACTTCTATAACTGGTTATTTTCATGACAAAACAAAAATCTCTTCAAAAAATTTCAAGTAGGTTTTCATTTCTTGCTAAAATGTTGCATGAGACAATGCACCGTACTTCCCCCTACCTGTACAACTCACATACAATTAAACTTGAACACCAAAATGCAAGGTGTTAAACGTGTTTTGGACTTAAATTGCGACTAGATGGAGGATTAAACAATTTAATTTTTTTAATTGGCTTTTAAATGTCAAAAATCTAGTGCTTTCAAATGGTTCTAAACATGTGCGAAATGTGATTCAATGGCATTAAAATAGCTTTTTTTCCAAAAAATTACAAAAAATCGCCCAACAGCTGGGGGCTCTGCCCCCAGATCCCCAAAGCCTCTGGCCGCTGGGGGCCCGCCCCCAGACCCCCAGTCTGTGATACATTTGAGTTACACTGCCTTTCTCAAAACGTCTCCAAAGTTACGTGCTTGCACTTTTCAACTATATTAGTTTAAGCCCTCTCACTTTGCAAAATCCTGGTTAAGTGCCAACAGGCAAATTTTTGATGACGTCATTTCATGTGATTTGTGGTTTAGGCCTCCCTAATCAAAAATTCTGACTGTGTCTATAAATTGGAGATTGCCTGAAAAACTTTTTTGAAGACCTTTTTTTTTGAGAACACTTGCGGCCGTGTCCTTGGTCCTTGGCCTCAAGCATTTCTAATTTTGGCCTTGAGAGGGTCTGTCCTTGGAAGGGCTGTCCTTGGCCTCGGATTTTTTTGTGTCCTTGGCCTCGAGCCTTGTGTCCTCGACTCTAACTCTGCTAATAATACTAAAAGACATTGGCCGTGGGAGTGGTGTCACCTATCGTACCCACAAAAAGGATATTTAGTGTTACATGAGCCTCCATTTAAAATCAAATATTCCACAGATATCAAGCAATTTATTAAGCAACCACTTCACCTGACTAAATCATATGCAGTTTGTCGAACGTCCTGTGAAGTTCACAACAACAGCAAGTGAACGAAAAGCTGGCTCAAAAAGGCAGATTGGTGAGGCACTGTGCACTATTTCTGGGGGAAAAAAGGCAATGGATTGGAAGAAAGACAACATCTGAAGAAAAGCTGCTAATACTAGTCAATAAAATCAAAGCTATCATTGCTATCTGCATTGCATTAACTGCATTTTTTCTGTAATACATCATTTTATACTAACAGTTGTATTAAAACTTGAAAGAAAATGATAAAAAATTAATGCGCTTGTAAAAAACTTCAGTTGTTAGGAACATTCAAAGTAACTCTAATGCTAAATTGAAGATTACCATTGTCTTCATCTCTAAAAAAATCAAAAATGAGTACCAACAATGCATATCTAGCACTAATGGTATCAATTTTATGAGTATCCCAAGATTTGAGGGGGCGCGATTCGAACAGTCCCCGGGGGCAGTATCTAAATGAGGTCCAATTTCAAAAAGATAATGGATTTCCCACTTTTTTGGCTCAAGGCAAAAATCTGACACCCATGCAAGTTGAAATTAAAAAAATGACCCCCAAAGGGTCTGCCTTACTGCCCTAAGAAAAGAAGACAAGGTCATCATGAATTAACTCCATAGCAAATCTGTTTAGTTTTATGGTTAGGGTTAGGAGCTGCTATAAGGGTTAAAAGCTGTAAGGGTTAGGAGCTGCTTATGTGGTTGGTTGCCAGTATCTCTTTGCTAAAACAAATAAGTTATTTAGCAAAGTTATAGTTAAGTTAATATAAGGTTAACATTAATTACTGTATGGCTAGTTGCAGTACTAAATAATAATTAGTGTATAATTATGCGGTTTAAGCAATAACAATAAGCATAATATGATAATTAGGTTTATTGTTGATTTTACCTCGACATCGGATATGGAGTAGAAATAAATGCAGTGGTTATGACGTTTAAGTATAACATTCCTACTGTCGTCTATACGGTGGTTGGAATGTTATTGATTGTCAGATGTTCTAGATATCCCTGTTGATTGTCTGGCAATAAAAAGTTACTCCCTTCAAGCAGAGTTTAGATTCACAAATTTTTAATGCAATTGCATCACCGTTGCATCACTAGCTGTTGTCACTACATACTGCTTGTTAGAACTTCTGAATGTACTGAAGCACCGTCAGTGTCTGTGCAAGACTGGATTGAGATGCAAGGGAAAGAGGAAGAATCAACAGTTGACCGTGAAAAACTTGCTGATGAAAGTAAAACTCGTTTTACAGCAACTTGGTCCACAGATGCCATTTAATACAAGCTTTTGGGGCTTTTCTTCAAACTTTGATCTTTCAAGTATGCCTGATCTTCTATTGGAGCTGGAGAGCAAGAGTAAAGTATGTGCTCTGGTTGGCAGTTATCAATATCACAGTTGATTCTTCTGTCATCACATGGTAACACTTCCAAAAAACAGGAGCACCCAGCAATATCAAAAAGGCTGTTTAATTTGTTAGCAAGATTTCGTTTTGCAGCAGCTTTATTGTGTTTTCGGTTGATATCGTTTACCAACTGCAGCAAATCTCTTTTGTTGTTTTCGATTGACATCGTGGATATTAAAGGTAATTGCGAGTTCAATGACTGCCAAATAACCACCAAATTTTCTTTTATCTGCTGGCAATATTGTGAAATTGAGCTTTGAGGATCAGTGTTTTTAAATGGTAATAGTAACGGATTAACTGCCGGTAGTACTAGGCTCCGTTTTGGATAACTCGCTGGGTCTTAAGCCATATTTTGCGTCACTTTTTTGTCTCATAAGCGGTAGTGTTTTAGCTTTTGGCATAGCTATTTTTTCTTTTGCTTTTATTGCTAAAACTAAGTTCGATTAAGCTTAAATCATGGCAAATACTGTAGACTCTTTTCAGCCTGAAACAATAAAACTTTGAGCTAGAAAAATGATTTATTGATAATGTAAGCAAGATAAATTGATTACAACCAAATTCTGTTTTATCATATTATTAGTAGGCTGCAAGGACTACAAACTGCTTTGAAGTGAAATTTGGTCGTTGGTGATAATCGTAAAATGGAGCAATGTGAAAGCAGATATTTCACTCACAAACAACGACTAAACTTTTGAGAGTTTTGGATATCATGTTATATGCATCCTAATATAGTAGACACGGATTGTATTTCTTTGTAGTTTTGTACCATTTGCACTTAAAACACGTTAATTTTAATTTCAAGCAAAATGATAAGAACTTTTTTCAAGCGTATTTTTGCAGAATATCATGTATTTTGTATATGGATTATGGAGCGCCATCTACCAAAATGTCATAAAATAGGAAATTTGGGCAAAAAAATTAAAAACCATTTCACAAGCCGTTTCTTGATTTAGAGTGCTCTAATTTCGCAGATAGTGTCTCTAGGCTAATGTACAACTACTGCAAAGTAATGTTTTTCTATAGCGAAAATCGACTTACCCTACCTAAAGTATACTTGTGAACCCTAAAATTTGTAAGCTGGAAAAAGGTATTCATGATGTGGAATCCATTGCTACAACAGAGCTGCAATAAATCTTCTGTTCTCATTCAGTCCAGTGACTTCGTGATTTTCGATCACACCCTTCCATGTATCTGTGTCTGTTCCAACATGTATTTAAATTCCCCATAAGGACAGTACATTCAGTAGGTGATACTCGTAGAAGAGCATCATTTACTTCATCCACAAAAGCCTGATATTCACTCATGGCATTGGGGGCATATACCTGCAATAGGAACAATGACCAATCCAATGTCTTGAGCTTCAACATGCAGACCCATGATCCCAAAGGAATCCAATCTGACTAGAGATGTAAATTCAAAAAAAATTTTTGTTTTTTTTGAACAAAGATGTTTTTCGGAAACCTTTATCAAAAAAAACAAGTTTTTTAAACACATTAAGTTTTTTTTTCAAAAAAAACACTGTTTTTTTTGCAAAAAAAACTTGGCAAAAAAAAAGCATGTTTTTTATTTCTATTTTTTTTTGGTTTCTTTGGTTAGAAAATGGTACGAGTCTCTCAGCGGAAAGCAAATATAGCATAAAAGTGAGTATTTGTGCTCGAAAGTCTTCCCGGTGTAATCTCTTCATTGTAATCTGCCTTACGCAAATGAGCACTGACAAGCCATGCTGTGCATTAATGCAGGGCTGCAAACTAGAACTTGAGCCCAAAAAACTCGAGCGTTTTATTGAATTCGAACTTGACAAAATAATTTTCGGAACGCGAATACATGTATTAGAGCATGTTGGAGTTATAGCAAACAAAGTTAAATGTAGAATTTTATGGTAATCCACAGCTAGGGTAAAAATCATAAACCTACTGAAGGAGAGTAATATTTTTGTTTCTTGTTTCAGTGAGCACCATGCAGTAAAACGCATATGAATTCATAAAAATTTGCTGCTTGTTCACATCGTTTGTAATTTCAGTTGCAATGAATGTACTTTAGGCTATAGCAATTACAATCTTGAAATGCCTGGTAAACTAACTGTCTTGATCAGGATTCTGTCTTCAAGAACAGATCAGCAAATAACGCGAAGGATATTATCGTTTTAGTAGCAGCTAATAAAGAATTTTTGGTTCTTTAAGACGTAAGAAGATTTATCGTTCTTTTTTAAGTAGCCTATTGTCTATATTGTCCCAATTTTTGATCTTTTTTAAAGCAGTTAACTTCTGAAAGATGTTTTTCTTCACTCTTGGAAAAAGTATGCAGTTTTTGATGCTTCTCTGGTGCTACAAGTATGCAAAGTGTCAATTTTGCAAATTAAAAATGCCCCTTTACAGCAGAATTTCATGCTCCTTTAATAAAAAATCTCATTTTTTAACAAACCAATTTTGTTACCTTCCTTGCACATGTTTGCATTTAAAACTAGCAATTTATAAAGAGTACCAATAAAAAACATTTTAAACATAAAAAAAACATTCAAAAAAAACAAGAGCAAAAAAACTGTTTTTTTACATCTCTAAATCTGACACACAGTTTTTCGATCACACCCTTCCATGTATCTGTGTCTGTTCCAACATGTGCGTTAAAATCCCTCATAAGGACAGTACATTCAGTAGGTGATACTCTTAGAAAAGCATCATTTACTTCATCCACAAAAGCCTGATATTCACTCATGGCATTGGGGGCATATACCTGCAATAGGAACAATGACCAATCCAATGTCTTGAGCTTCAACATGCAGACCCATGATCCCAAAGGAATCCAATCTGACACACAGTCTGACAATTGGGGCTTGTGAGAATCCCCACACCTGCTTGAGCAGACATACAAAGATCAACACCAGAAAAGAAAAGTTTCCATCCGCCATCCAGATCCACAGTTCCAGAGCCACGTCGTTTGGTTGAAGAAACTCCGATATCGAGATGATACCGCTTTGGTTTCTCAACTAGTTCTAGCTCTTCCTGTGAGGGTGAGGATATTCCAATTCATTCATTCATTCTTTTTGTATTCTTGACTACCACAACAATAGCTTATGCATGGTAACAATAATAACACATCGAGTCAGGAAAAGGAAGTAGCGACACAACGTCAGACCTTAGGACATGCAGAGAATACTGAAGACAAAAAAGCGATTTTTATTTGCATGGTTGCTACACCTGTCACACCAGCCTAAGTACATAGTAGGCCTAATCAATCACACTCATCAACATACATGCAGGCACACAAAATGGAAGTAAAACCAACGGCTGGAGTAGTTGTTTGAATGATTGATAAAGAGAAGAAAGAGACAGTGACCAGTGCAAGGCCAGGCACAGTTACGTAGGTGGTCAATGGGTGGGGCAATCGGCCCAAAACTATGTTTAGCTCAACGGAGTAAGGTGAGGAAATAAAAACCACCCTGCAAATAAAACCTCACAGAGTCCCTACATAAATAGCTGGTACAAAGTACCATAACTTTTGATCTCTCTGACATCTAAGTCAGAACGAAGGTATATTGATGAGAGGAACCAAATTTGTGTCTATGCAGTGTTGATGATGTGCATCTCACACCAGTTAAGGTAGAGTTTGGTGATACTCAACTGAAATGGCAATGGCTGTAGTTACCTTGCTCTGCGATGTACTGGAATTCACCAGCAAGCAGTTAATTGTTTGTATTTATCGTGAAATTGCCTATATTTATCGTGAAAGCAGTTTTAAGTTCTAGTAAATCATTACCAAGTTATCAGGCTTTGTACTGAGTTTGAGCACCCCAGGACTTGACTAAAGCGTTCAAGCAGTGGTCAGAAATAGTAACGTAATAACAAAAAAAAAGTAAGTTACAACAAAAGACAGATAACGAAAACAAATAAGGACAATAGCTGCTATTTTTATAGGGGGGGCAATAAGATTATGGTAAGAAATAGATCAGCGACAATTGTTTCATAAAGTATAATTGAACATGCCCTAGCAAAATGTTATGTATGTGATGGTGTTCTGATTTGATTTCGAATAGATATGAACCAAGAATTGATAGACATAGTATCTTGACATTGAGATCGATAACCAGCATAAGAGAATTGTCCGTATTTAAAGTTCAAGTCAATAATTAACTACACCACTTCAGTTTTTGTTGCCTAGCCCAGTCGAACATGAAGAAAAACCTGAAAGAAGGAGGACAAAGCTGGAGAAAAAAAAACAAAAATAATGTAATTGAAGAAGGAAAAAATGCAGATTTTCGAGAACATAGAAATAGGATTTTAAGATTAGTGACAACAACACAATATAATCTTTTATCACACACTTCGACCAGTTTATTCCGACTCAAAAGTCAAGGAAAACTTTTCAAGTTTTTTAGAAGTTTCATTATAACCACCAAGCAGAGTTACTTTTTGGGACTAATCCTGTCCAAAAGTGCTACAAGATTAGCAAAACAGCACTATAACATTACACATAAACCGCAAACAATGCCCAAGAAATCAGACTTGTATTAAGTCTTTACTTAAAATTTTTTGCATTTTAAAATTAAATGATGCTATCGTGAGATCCTGGGACTTGAAAGAAGTTGGTACTTTACTCCCGAGGGATGGGCCATGGTGAGACATAGATTGTTGGCACATATTGGTTGAACATAAGTTTGAAATTATTTTAGAATTGTTTCTAGTATTATATTGCGAATGATTAGTGACAAAGATGTTGCTGAATACCGAAGGATTTTAATTTTTGCTCTGCTTAAACAGAAATACAGCAATGTCTTTAAATAAAAGTTGATCAATTATTAGTATTTCATATTTTTGTCTGATGTCTGTGATGTCACTGTTACGGTTTCGACCACATGCTAGCCTAATAAATTTGTCACACAATTTCTGTAACTTGTTTGTAATTGTTTTGTTAGTCGTAATGATTTCCCAGGAGTCTACCACGAAGGACGTCAAACTTTTTGGTTATTGTTGTGTTACCATAGTACCAACTAGAGATGCAGTACTGCAAGTGACTGTCCGTCAATGAATGATATATAAGGTGATTAGTGTTCCTTGATTCAAAAAAAGGTTTTACTCTTCTCACAGCTGCCAAGCCAGATCTCAGTTTGTTGAGCACATGTTTAGCATGAACTGACCAAGTTAGATGCTCATCAATATGAACACCAAAAAATTTCAGAGAGCAAACTTGTTCAATATCAAGTTTTCTTGATGAGATGGGTTGACCAGAAGGTGGAGTTTTTGATTTAGTTGACCTAAACAACATACATTTTGTTTTGGAAACATTGATTGATGATTTATTAGCTTGTGTCGTCTGCAAACATGATCGAGTCACCATGTTGTAAACAATTTTGGTAGTCATCAACATAAATAAGAAAAAGAAGTGGGCCTAAATTTGACCCCTGTGGTAGTGGTACGCCCCGTTTCACGGGATTGACTGAGTTTAATAGAATCCCAGAGCACTCCACTTTTTACATTCTTCCAATTAGATAGCTTTTAATCTAGTCAAGAGCTATGCCTCTGATTCCACTATGCTCAAGTTTAGATAACAAAATGCTGTAATCGATTGTGTCGAAAGCCTTCGATAGGTCTAAAAATACTCCAAAGGTAAGTGTTTTGTTAGCAAGTGATGCAGTTATGTTGTAAATTGAGAAGGACAAGGCATGACTTGTGCTGTGTTTTTTTCTGAAACCAAATTGCTGTTGGAAGAAAAAGTGGTGTTGTTCTGAAAAGGAATACAACCTACTGTATATGATTTTTTCTAGGATTTTTGATACATTGGACAATAAGCTGATTGGTCTGTAGTTGTTGATATCTTTTGCATTTCCCTTCTTGAAGACAGGACACACTTTGGCAATTTTAAAGTCGTTTATGAATTCACCTTTACTCAAAGATAAATTAAATACATGGCTAAGAGCAACTAGAATATTGTCTGGAGAAACTTTTAATACCTTAGTTAAAACTAAATCTAAACCAGCACTTGGTTTGTTTTTAAATTTTAGTATAATATTGGAGATTTCTGAGGGACATGTAGGCCAAACATACATTGAGGGCAAGGAAGAGATGCTTAAATATTCAGAGAAAATAGTGTTACTTGTGGGGAGAGTGTCGACTAGTTTTTTAGCAGCGGTAGAAAAATGATTATTAAAATGATTTGCCACTGTCTGTGGATCATTTACCTCAGTGCCATTAATCAATATAGTAATGCCATTAGATTTGCTTCGTTTTCCAAGTAAAGAGTTGATGTATCGCCAAGCAACTTTAATATCACACTTGTGCATTTGAAACTTGGTTTTGTAAAAAGCCTGTTCTTTTCTTTAACCCATTAAACGCCGAGGTCAAAAAATTGACATTTTAAAAAATTCTTTTAATGTGATGCTATTGTAAGTATTTTATAACCTTATGTGAAAAAAAAATTTTTTTTCTTTCGTAGTTTTTTAGTTATTTAATGGCAACTTTAGTTGCCCGTAAATAGGGGCAAAATTTATTGTTTGCACAATTTTGACTATATTTCAAAGATTAGTTTCAGTTATAGCTGCTTTGAAGGCAACAAATTTTAAGATGAAAAGCAACAATATTTGCATTTTGGTGCGCCTGGCCATCTAGCAAAAGTTGCAAAGAGGACTTTTTGTTTTGCATGTAACAAGTTAACCCATTAGTGCTCAGCATATGATTTATCATACGCAAAAGTACCCTTCATAAATTATAAAATAAACAAAAAATAAACAAAAATTTTTTAAGCAGGGTTTGTTGTTATGTTACTACCCATAGTAAGTTTTACATTCCATAATGAAGAAACTTTGTAATCTAATGCAAATTTGGTTTAACTTGAAGAAGAAAATTAGTCAAAATTTTTTAGCGTCCTTTGGGGAGGGTATGCAGACTTGCGGAGGTTTGGTAGCAAAAAGAAAACACGCAAAAAATAGCGATCGTTTGAACTTGCCATTGTCCTGATAGTAGTTTCTGCACAAAAATTATCCTTGCATGATTTAAAAGTTTTGATGTGGAAACACTGTTTTCTCAGTGTATGAAATATCATACGGTGGGCATCGTTGTTTATTTCTGCTAATGTTTTCACGATTTACATTGCATTTACACAAGTTGAATTTGGACCTGACCTAGGGTAGTTACTAATTGTAGTCGCAATTTCAATTAAACCAACAATGGAAATCCCTAACCAGATGAGGTAATACTTGCGTAGCGTGTTGAAAAGTATATTTTGCAACATTGTAGGATAAAAAAAGTTGCAACCAAATCTAATGGAACTCAGAAATTGTTTTGAGCCTATTCAAAGAGTATCTGTACGCTAGAGTAACCTGTACAGTAAAAAGTAAGGCATTCTGGATTAGCTTATTCTATTGAGAATTAGTTAAGGCTTAAGTTATTTTTGATGATATTTTAATTTGTATCAGTAGCAGGTGTAAACGAGTAGCCAATTGAGATGCTTAGCCACCAGTAGCTTATGTATGGGCAAGTCTAAAACAATACTGTAACAGTGTTAGAACTAGAATGTGCGACACTGTTCCGTTAAAGTTAGGCTAGACATAATTTTAAAATTTAAAACTAGGCCTAAACTATACTGGTAGGTTAGCGGTACCCAGATATCGTAATAGCAGTCTTATTCGAGTTAGCTCCCGGTACTCTGTGTTAATAGGAGTAGGCTTAAACATTATAACATAAGTAATAATAAAATTTAGCGTATCTACATGTCCACAGAGTTTGCAATCTTTCATTTGGCATGTGGATAGAATGGCATTCAGATTATTTTGTTTGCCAATTAGACCTTGTAGGCCAATTGGCAGGCAAAGCAACCCATATCTACTCGATTACTGGAACTAATAAATTGCCTAAGCTTATAAACACTAACTTATAGATTAAGCGCCCTCTACCCCAGACGAATAGGCCTATTGCAGGTAGCAGCAAAATTGTAATGAAGAGCCTTTAAGCCAGCTCTACAATGGGCCAGGCCGCGGTTTGCTTTTTTTGTTTATTTTAGTATTAGCGAAGACGATCAGACACGGACATGAACAGACATGTGATTCACAATTTACATTGTCGGTTGATGATTTGTATAAGTACTTTGGCATACTTTTATTTTCTGGTTACAATAAAATGCCATTCAGAAGAAAGTACTAGCAAACAAGACCAGATGCAAATTGCTATTTTGTTAGTCAATGAGCAGAAATAAATTTGAAAAAATACATCAGTTTAAATGCATCAGTTTTTACATTTCAATGACAACAGCAATATTGATGAAACTGAATAAGTTTTCAAAATCCGACCACTCCTAATATGCTTAAATGATTTCTTTCATAAATCTTTTTACTTTTGAGTAAAAGTTATTCTTAAAATGAAGCTATGGAACTATATTATGGTCACCATGCTATGAAACAATTTGTGAGAGGAAAGCCTATACGATATCGGTTTAAGTTTTGGTGCCTTACCAGTCCTGAAGGGTACACGATTAAATTTCAGCCATATACTGGAGGCAACAAAATTGAAGGTAAAGCGGTAGGAGAGTCTGTTACTGAAAATCTTTGCTTAGGCTTTGTTTCCAAAGGCTCATGTATTTTTATGGACAACTATTTCACTTCCTTTTCTTTGATAGACAGTAGACACTCTATCTAATGAAGACCTTTTTTGTGTGGGAACAATTGGAAGTGATAGAATAGAAAATGCTCCTTTAAAAGATGTGAAAAAAGCTGAAAGAGGTACTTGCTCCTCTGTCGAAGACAAACTTGCTCCTCTGTCGAAGACAATCATTCTGGTGAGGTGGAATGACAACAATCAAGTGACATTGATTACTAACTTGAAAGATAATGTTTTGTTTGAAGTGGGAAATTGTAAGCGTTGGAAAAGGAAAGAAAAATGGCAGATGTTCCTCAACCAAACCTCATGAAGCTCTACGACAAAAAATGGGTGGGATTGATCTTTTTGATAAGTTGAGAGGGCTGTATTGAATTCGCATCCATTCAAAAAAGTGGTATTGGCCATTGTTTTGGTTTTGTCTAAACGGTGCTGTCGTGAATTTGTGGTTATTGTACAGATATGTTGATAAAACAATTTCCATGTTGGAGTTTACAAGACAGATTGTAATTGCTTTGCTAGCATCACCAAATATGGTAATATGAAGAGGAGTTCGCCCTAAAACAAAAAAACAAGTGCTGGATGTCACTAGACTAGATTGTAAGAACCATCTAGTGAACAAAAACATCACAGATACACAAAGACGGTGTGCTGCCTGTGGAAAATGTACAAAATTTCTGTGCATAAAGCGCAATGTGGGACTGCATGCAGACACGTGTTTTGTTGAATATCACAGATAATTACTGATAATGTAGGCCTGTGTTGTGTTACTCTCATACTATGTGAACTTCATGTTTTCTTAGCTGCAGTCATTTTTGACCATGTAATTACGCTACGTTTTGTTTACTTGAAAGTAATATTTGCATATATTTGACTAAAATATTTTTGAAAGGCACTTTCTAGTGCCCATCCTATGATATATCATATGCCCAAAAATGGGGGGTAAAAATAAAAAATCCTGAAAAAACTATTCCGTCATTACTAGGTGATCATAACAAACTCAAATTATAAACTGATTAAAAAAATTTATAGATTTTGAATTACGGGCATTAATGGGTTACCCTTGGTGTGCGTGGTATTGATCAATGCATGCTACATGGGGGGAAAGCAAAAATCTCCCCTATCCAACTTCTACTAAACCAACTTTATAAAACGCACCAAATTTTGCATGCAGGTTGGTGTTCACCAAATTTTTTTATAAAAATTGGCTTTGAGTAAATGACGTCATCAACCACATTTTTTGAAAAATAGCATTACAGGCTGTTCAAATTTTGTTTTTTGATACTAATAATCTTTGTGATTTGCTTTTTGATTCTGCATCATAAAACGCCCAAGTCAAAGTAGATACGTCACAAAAACGTTTTATGCATAGGTGGGCAAGTTAATGCAAAACGTTAGCTTCGTTAACCACTAGTCCGTTAACAAACTTCGCACCTCCATTTACATTAATTTGTTATTTTCAGCTTTAATTAACGGAAGTTGATGAATCCGTTTATTCATTAATATTTTGCGTCTAATTTACATTTCTGTTTATTCATTTGCTTCTAGAACACATATTGACGCTGTTGAGCTGATTGTTAAGAAATATTTATTGCTATGGTGGTCTTTTTGTGTTTGGGAAGTTATATTTTACAGTCTAATTTAATTTCAAGATAAAAATAAGTTCAAATGCACTAACAAAGCTGCGATCGGAAAATCTTTGAAAATTGCAAACAGCGATAATTAATAGACCTATGAGGCCGCAGCTTATTATTTGCCACAAAAAAGAGCTTTTTTTGCTTTCTTGTACAAAACTTGTGCTAATACGCAACAAGTGTTACCAGTGCAAACTGGTTTGTATCGGGATGATGCATGAATGGTGCAAGATATTAACGATAAAAACCTTAACAAAAGTTAAGAGAACTTAACGGAAGTTAATTTAGTCCGTTAACACCAAAAAATCTATGGTTTTATGACATCATTTACGTTAAAGATTGGCCAAGAAAATGCTAAGATTTCGGAGAATGACCTTGGGAACCTCAAAATTGGGAAACTTCTGTTACCTCAGCAGCTTCAAATTTTCAGGAGTTATTTGTAATGCAATCTGTCTCCAAGTCAAGTTGGTTTGAAGAAAAGAGCGTCCACAGACAATCATATGAGCCACACTCAGTTTTCTTTATCACCTGTTTACTTGCTACAGCAGCATTGTGCAAACGGTTCTGTCGCTGTTAAATGGTTCTGTCGTTACTAGCTACAGCAGCATTGTGCAAATTAGAAGAAAGCAAAAGCGATTTACGTCAATAATGGAACACTATAAGATCAGTACTACCAACCAACCGTAAGAATGTAACCGCTACCTTGCCATGCCTACTGAAAATAAATGATTGCTCTGTCTCTGCACCACATGACGTTGCAAACTATCTGAATGATTTTTTTTCAACAATTGGTTCTAAATTGGCTGATAGGATTGATAACTCATCCAAAAGAGATCATTTTAGTTATTTGACTAGTCGTATTTCGTCAAGTATATTTCTAGACATTCCTAGTATGACAGAAATTAATAATGCCATCTCCTCTCTTAACATTAATAAATCTTATGGTCATGACCAAATTACCCCGTACTTTTTGCAAATTGCCTTCCCAGTCGTTACTCCTTTTCTTTACCTATTTGTTCAATTTTCTTTTACAAAGGGTATCTTTCCTAAAAATTGTACCATTGCTGAAATCATTCCTACATTCAAAAAAGATGATCGTCAAAGCCCAACCTGTGTTCCCTCTAACTTTCTGGCTGATTGGCGAGTGCCCAAATTTTCGTTAAACAATTGTGCCCAAAGCTCTAAAATGGCGTTTATGCGCCCAAAATTTTGTACCAATCCAGTATTAAAGAATACCAAATGTCATATTTCCACAAATTTGTCAAATTTTCTAAAGCTGTGTTTACTATATTGCCAAAAATTATTTGCCGTTGCTCCAGCAAATCGCCGATTTGCTGAAAAAAATCGGCTTAGTAGGAACACTGAGCCCAACTAACTATCGGCCCATTTCAATTTTGACGTGTTTTTCTAATATCTTCGAAAAACTTATACACACTCGGCTAAGTAAATTCTGGACCAAACACTAGTATTAATTACCACCCAATATGGATTTCAATCCAAACTATCAACTACCCATGCTCTCCTAAATGTAATAACTTCCTCCTTCGAAAACATTAAAGATAATTTGTTCACTGGATTGATCCTCTTAGACCTTGCAAAAGCATTTGATACGGTCTCCCACGATACTTTGCTCTCCAAATTAGATCACTATGTAATTCGTGGGACTGCTGTAAATAAATTATTGATTGATTGTCGTGTGGTACCATGTCCACCAATCCCACGTTCCGAAAACATATCCAAGCAGAGGAAGATATGTGAAAAGATTATCAAATGTAACGCAGCACCAATTCTGCAAGTCACACTTTTTAATGAGACCAGAAACAACATCACCGTCTTGCCTCAGACCAGTGTCTCTAAGTTAGGTGAAAAGATTATCAAATGTAACGCAGCACCAATTCTGCAAGTCGCACTTTTTAATGAGACCAGAAACAACATCACCGCCTTGCCTCAGACCAGTGTCTCTAAGTTAGGTATCTGACTCACAATAAGGCTCTGCATAAAAAAAGATGTCCATCACTGAATGCAAGACAACATAGATTGAACCCAAAATTAAAGGGTTTTCCGTGCATAAATTGCTTGGTGCCATGCTAGCCGTACTATGTTATAATATGGTATCATGCGGAGGTGGAGTCCTCGAGGAAATCCTCGTGGAGTCCTTGTGTCCTTGGCCTCCTGCATTCCTGACCTTGGCCTCAAGGGGGTCTGTCCTCGAAAAGACTGTTCTTGGCCACGGATTTTTTTGTGTCCTTCACCTTGAGAGTTGTGTCCTCAACTCCGCCTCTGGTATTATGTTTTCTTCAACGCTATAATTATTGGTGTCAAAATGTTTTTTGAAGTTGGCATTGAGTTGGAAAAATGGGTAAAATTTGTTTTGCTCCTTTGCTTTGCCTTTTTTACTTAGCTTTTCTCCAGCATTGGGCTGTTCAATGAGGGTTTAGGCAGAAAAAGGGGAATAGGCTTAGCAGGTTTCGCGCCTGAGTACCGTAACTGGAGGGAAGGGCAGAAAAATATTTGGGGATACATGTAAAGTTTTCCCTCAAATTCGGGAGTGAAGACCTAAAAAAGGTCATCATCCCGCATTACACCCCGTGGATACGGATCGTTTGCCTCCTTTTGCGGCACAATTCTCACTCGAGGGGGCTCGTTCATAGCCTGGCGGTGCATGACAGAATCTTATGGTGCAGATCTTGGTTCTTACCTTGAAATTCAGGGGTGAAGACCAAAAAAAAAGAAGCAGTCTCAGGCTTTGTTTTGGCGTTTAGTAGTGTTTTTCGTCCGGAACAAGACTTTACTCACACTAGGGAGGTGGGGGCACAAGGAGTATTTTTGGGCAGCATAGGCCCCAAAATGCATCCCAGTAGCACCGGGCTTGTTGCTTTCTTTTGGAGCATAATCCTCGCTTGGAGGGCACAAGTAGTGATTTGGGGGGGGGGGGCACAGGCAGTGATTCGGGGAGGCACAGCCCCAAAATGCCCCTTGTGGCACTGTGCCTGAGGCCTAGCCTAGTTACCCAGCTACCGGTATGCTCCTTTTCTTCCCAAACTCTCGGTCAGTGCTATTGCTCCTTTCTACCCAAACCCTTGTAGTAGGAGCAAAACAGACATTATCCTGGAAAACTGCTATAGTATATCAGTAGCCTAGCCTAAGATTAGCTGTATTTTTTTCTAAACTCGTCTTTGTAGGCAACAAAAGGTATTTGTAAACAACAAAAAATATTTGTAAACAACAAAAAGTACTTGTAAACAACAACGAAACGTATGCTAGAACAATTATCTTATTGAGGTTTTTACAGTTGAGCCGTTTTACAAAACGGCTTCAAATTTGACCCTATATTTAGCCAAAGGCAACGAAAGTTGCCAGAAAAATATCACTCCCTCAAACCCACCTACGTGTAAATCATCGCAAAAATCTTGGTTTATAAGTTGAAAGAAGTAGTTAGAATTTGCGTGACAGCCATTTTTTCCTACACTTGACAAATTTTGTTTATTTGTAGTTTACAACTTAACACAGAAAACGTCAAAAAATTTAAATTTAAAACCCTACAGTCTGTTTCACCCGTAATCGGGATCATCAGGGGTATCTGCCAAGTAACACAAAGTTTAAAATGTAAAATTAAAAGGTAAAAGTTGAAATTTAAAAAATGAAAACATTAAAAATTAAAATTAAAAATTGCTCCCAGTTCCAATCCCGAGGCCATATCCGACTCCTGGGCGACCTAAGGTACACCCAAGTAGCAGAGAAGACTGAACCTAGCCCTCCTTAGCTCAAACAGTCTAAGCCACTAGGGAGCCGAACCTAAGGTTCAACACTGGAATTGAGATAACAAAGCGACTTCATAAAAAGCTAACTAAATACAAAACCATGACTGCAGATAGAAATGCATAGTAAACAAACGGATTAAAAACAGAGCAAAGGAATATCAACGTTTAAATGGCGTTGCGTTTAATATTTTTTAATTTGAATTTAGCCCTGTGTCGGCATTTGTTGATGATTTCAGAACGTTTGTTGAGAGTGTTGGCACAGTTTGAAATTAAAATTTGGTAGTTTTCTTCCAGGCAGAGTTGACATACGCAGTTTCCACTAATGTAGGCTGGGGCTTGGTGAACAATTTCCCAGCTGACTGTGGGGGCTAATCCGGTGTTTATTCCAAAACTGCTCCACAACCTGAAAATAAAAATTTACCTTTTGTGATACGAGGCCAAAGTTTGATCAATACCAATTGTGTTTCCACAACATTTTCCACAATTCCCTTTTTTCGGATCATCGTCTTTTAGAAAAAAACAAAAAAATTGCAAATTTGTAATTTCAAAACCTACATCATTTTAGTTTGTTTAAAGGAACGCCATTGGCAACCTTATTTGCCAATGGCGTTCAATGGGTTAACTGCTCTATAATAAAGATTTCAAGCTTGGGTAAATAATGCTTTTGTTCTAGAAGTTTTGTTTGTCATGTATTGTTTTAATAGTTTTTCCTTGCACTGCAGTAAATTTTTAAGCTCTTGGTCAAACCAACTTTTTTTCGAAGGTCTTTTATTCAAGGGAAAATGTTTCTGAAATTTATTTCTGTAATCTTGGTAAAATTTGTTAAGCAGCAGTTGGTGATGGTAAAATTAGATTGCCCAACAGCAGTTGGTGATGGTTAACCCGTGAGTGTGCGACATTATCATGAGTATGAATACTCTGCGCTGCCTCCATTTGCCTCTCCAAACGTGTAGTGGGCACGTTGGTGGAGCTGCCACTAGGGCTGGCTGGTGGAGGTTGTCTCTTGTTTTTTGAACGAGTCCTTCTGCCTAAGACTTGAACACCATAGGGGTTTTGCTGAATGATGACCTGATAGTCTCTAGGCACTCCCCTGCCGGATGGGGTTTCACTTGTGAATGTGGACCCATTAACGTTGTTTGTGTAATTTTCATTATTTGTGCTCATCATGATTTGTTTTGCAGTTTAATCTAAGTGCTGAGAGGTTTTATATCATAGTTGTCCTTCTCCTAGGTTACATGCTTACCACAGCTGATGAGCATAACTAACCCAGGGTTTATGTTTTCCAACTATTTTGATTTGAACTATACTTCATCTCGCTTCTACCATCAGACCTATCTGGCATGAGTATCCCTATTAGGAGAATGGAATCTCCATTCAGTACAGCTCTGCAGGTCGTTAAGGCGCATAGACTTTTCCACCTCGTTATGGTGATAGTTCATGGAAAAGCTATGCCTTGCATGTCCAATATGACGAGCTATGTTATACTAAGCTACTTTTCCCACTGTGGCCTACTATGCCTATTGTGCCATAATAAGCCTACTGTATCATGCCATACTATGCCTGCTAGGGTGCCATATTCTGCCTACAACTGTTGTACTAAGCTGCAGTGCCTACTGTGGCACACTTTGTATGCTTACTAATACTATGCCTATTTTTCCATAACAAGCCTCCTGTATGCCTTACTCTGCCTACTAAGGTGTCATGCTATCCCTAGTATGATATACCAACCTCCAGTGCCTACTGTGCCATATTAAGCCAACTATTAAGCTTACTGTGCCACAGTAAGCTACAATGTCTACTGTGACATGCTATGCCTACTAGGGTGCTGTAATAAGCCTAGTTCATGTCATACTATTCCTACAATGCCATACTAAGCCTACTATGACATACTATGCCTACTGTGCTATATTGTGCCTACTGTGCCATAAGGCTACTACATTATATGCCATACTATACTCATATGCTATACTATGTCTACTATGCCTGCTATGACATACTAAGCTGCAGTGCCTACTGTGGGATACTATGCCTAGTGTGCCATAATAAGCCAGCTATATGCCATGTTATGACAATGCGCTATTAAGGGTCTGAAGGTTGTAATTAAGATATGAACGTTTTAAGAAATTGTGTCCAAAACTTCAATGTACCGTATTTTCTGGACTGTAAGGCAAACCCAAAAAACTTATTTATGGTAAAATTTAATAGGGCTTATACTCAGTTGCGCCTTGTGTACGGAAAAAAAATATCGTAACATAAATTATTTAACTAAAAATTAGCAAGCAGCAAATTAGAATCGTTAGAATTTCATTCAATGATTGTCAACCTAAAACTATAAGTTTTCGTGTTTGGACCAGTAACTTAGGCCATCTTCACGGCTAGCATTTAGAAGCATAAGTTATTCATCTATACAATTTATCATTGAATGAACTTCTAATGGTAAATTATTTAGTTTTCTCATTTTTTTACTTGTTTTTATTTAACCCTCAATTAAAATATATGCGTCTTATACTACGGTGCGCCTTATACATAAAAAAAAATTGAATTTTTTAGATTTTTGGGTGTGCGCCTTAAAGTCTGGAAAATACGATAAGTGGTGATCCTAAGTGTTGAACTTTTGGTGTTGTTAATGTGTTGCATAACATATGCTTCAAAAATAGTTGCACTTTAAAGCAAAACTAGTGGCATGCAATACTTATTACTTACCAAACTATAAAATTGCATCTACTTGGAAAATATCAAAATTAAAGTGCTTTTGCTTTGTGGTATTTGCTTCTTCTCATTTTTGCTAATGTTGATACTTTGATAAATATAGGTCATTAAAGTCGATATTAATGGTCCTACCAAACAATGCAACAAAAACAAAACTTTAAGGTGCCATTTAGGTAGCTCACACTGAAACCATTCTCCTGGTTAATAGATTCAAGTTGGGAAATGATTCACAAAAAAGTTAGCAGCATTGTCACCTCAACCTCATCCAAGTATAGTTTCTAAATAGTTGCATGAAGGCTTGGGTTTGGTAAAGCACATTTAAAAAAATTTAACATTTTGATACAAGATAATTTTTTATGTTTTAAAAAGTGACCCAAACTTTTTGGAGCATAATGGTCGGAGTTTCTGCTTAAAGATAAAGTGCCAAGGAAAATTTGCTATTTTGGTTTTAATTGCTACGTCAAAAAAAGTTTTTCAATAGTAATATTTTGAACTTTATAGTTGTTAAAAAGTCGTTTTGATGTAGAAAAAGCTCAAAACAGCAAATGGGATCTATAAAGTGAATGATGTCATGTGCAAACTACAGCCTTCTCAAAGGTTTACCATCATTAACATGGGTGGACTTTTGTATTCCTCAGTAGTCAGCTATTCACTTTTAAGCTGTTAACTGTGATAGTGATAGATGTAAGGAAATGGCTTTGTGTGTGTTCATATGCTGATGATATGCAGAGTTTTTTTTTTCTTTTGATAGAGATTCTTCTGTAGACATGATTAAAAACAAAATTCGAGCACACAAGTGCCAACATGGTTATGCTCTTACATGTTTGAAAAATTTAATCAACTCTTATTCTGTTTCGACAAGATATATCTTGTGTGTTAATGATGATAATTGGCTGCTTCAAACGGTAACTAGATTAAACTTTGCTAGATCCCAATCTATGTTTTTATATGCATTACCCAAGGTATGGAATTCGTTGCCACTATCTTTGCGTGAAATTGAAACTTTGTACCTTTTTAACGTCTAAAAGCATATTATTTCAATTTAACCTTTGAGGATATTACCACTGTGTTGT
Organism: Trididemnum nubilum; assembly: GCA_963965965.1. Taxonomy (NCBI): domain Eukaryota; kingdom Metazoa; phylum Chordata; class Ascidiacea; order Aplousobranchia; family Didemnidae; genus Trididemnum; species Trididemnum nubilum. Next base: position 24,308,845 of record OZ014474.1, read on the forward strand.
GTTGATACAGGCGCGTAGCCAGAAATTCGCAATGGGGAGCTGTTTTGGGGGTCTGGGGGCGGAGCCCCTAGTGCTTGAAAATTTTGCATTTTTTTAGCAAAAATAACTAAATTTTAGGGATATTTTGATGTAAAACAATGCTTTTAAAATGTGGCATAGAAATTGGCAGTGCAAACCTGATTAAACTGGTTGCATAATTGGGCTATGTGGAAGGTGCTTAAATCGTAAAATTTTAGCTCTTTTGTTTACATGGTGGTAAATCATAAAATCTTATAGTTCAAGAAAACTCACACGGAGTAATCGATTTCGTTGATATTTTATAGAGAAAAATAATTGGGAAGGGACTAACAAAAAATTTTTTGAGGCAAGTGATTGGTAATTTGGTTTGGTTTGGCCAATATAATTTTGACCACAACTACAAGTTAGGCAAACTATTTCCAGATAAAGACCGTCAATCGTTATTACATTGGTCAGGTGTTGAGTGTCAATTAACTTGTAGTTGTGGTCAAAATTATATTGGCCAAACCAAACGGAACCTAATTACTCGCCTCAATGGACATCGAATGTCTGAAGACTCTGAAGTTTGCAAACATTTGCTCAATAATCCCAACCACGAAATTAATTTTGACCCACCCAAAATTTTGGACAGAAGTAACCAGGTGACTAAATTATGTATCAAAGAAACCTTACATATTTCCAAAATAGAACCACAACTGGATGTTGACAATCAATCTTTGCCTCTGTATCTTTTCAATGTTTAATTGTTTTAAATTGTTGTTTAAAAATGACATCTCTATTTGGCTGTGTTTTTTGTGTGTTTAAATCTATGAACTGTCGTTCTTTTATTCAATTATGACAAATCTTAAGCCATGCCGTGGCTACCTGTATTAATGGGTGGCTATTGTGTAAAAACTCGTGCTTTTTACTTTGCAAATTCATTCTACTGATGATGCTTTAAGTTAAAGTGAAACGCGTCTAATAAACTGTTATGAGCTTAGTTCTATTTTGGCAATCGTTTTTGACCCTAACTTCCTTTCCAAAAACGTAATTTCTAAACAGATGCCAGTTAAAGATGTTAATTTGTTAATGCCATTATTATTCTAGTAGTTATGCTTTTGAGCTAAATGGGAGAACTCAGGAGCCCATAAATTTTATCAAAATTATTTTCAAAACGTTATATATGTACAGCGTCAAAATAGTCTTAGACATGAGATTCAACATATTCACACATGCAGGGCATAATTTAAAGTTGAAGCAACTTTAAGTACCTACTTAAAACTGAATTAGGAAACTTGACAAGCTATATTGGAATGGCTTAAATAGTGTTGTATATCTATATTGCATAAGACTTGTTTAAGGGAATGTTTTGGATGATATGTTATTTGAATAAGATTTAACTGATAATGCTCTATTGGGGTGAAATCAGTGTTTGGTAGTAACAGATTTTAATAATGTATTACCTGTGACTGGTTTCATATGTGCCTGATAAGCTATGGCGGTAATATTTTTTATTGTTTAAGACAGCATTTTTAGCTAATGTAGCCAAAGGCCTAAATTGGATTTGTATGGTCTTACTTGTAACACTGATTCAAAGAGAAAATGTAAAAATTGGTAAAAAGTATTAAATTTTATTTTTTATAGACATATGGGTTGATTTTTTTTTAGTGTGGAATGTTAATGGGGTGATGCTGGCAATAAAATTAAGTATTTGATACTTGTATATGCTATTAGACGATAAGTCATAAATAAAATCTGTATATTAGCATACATTGTTAAATTATAGGTCAGATTGCTGATTGGCAATTAAGAAACCAACTAGGCCTACTATATTCATGGTCTATTTTCAACTAGAACCATGTGCATTATGAAAATTGGTAGTCGTAGTATTTTGTTAAATTTTAGAAATTGCCCTTAAATTTAAATGCAAAATATAGTTTTTCTAAACAGAAACTTTAAATATTATCATTTTATACAAAGAGAACATAATCAATTTCATGTGAATAGTATCAGAAATTATCTTTCTAACATAAAAATAAACAAATAAAAATCATATTTTGTTTATTTTCACAACGATTTAAGTAAAGTGCCTGGAGCCCCCCCTAGACCTTGTTGGATTAAAAAATTTTTTTGTATATCTTATTTTTCTTCAAAAAACACTTTGAACACAGGTAAAAACTAATAATGTATTATAACTTTCAAAAAATAGTGAGGCTTTACAAGCACCCTAATACACAGTTAATAAAGTTACTTCACAAGAAAGCAATAAAACTTTCTAATATCGCCATTGTCACCTCATACTGAAAAATTTACCTGAAAATTGATTTGATAGCATATTACTGTAAAGTACTACTGTATATTATGTAATATGAAAAATTGCCGCAATGCAGTAATTTTGGTGCTCTTGTGAAATTATGCTAGAATCAAAGTAAGCTTAAATTTGATCACAATTTAATGTACTTTAAAAGCACCCTCAGGTTTAAATTAATGGGCATAGAGCCCAAAATGAAGTTTCTAACGTAAACGATTAAGAAGTTATAAATGTTTTTGTTTGTTTTCACAACGGTTCATGAAATTTTGCCGTAGGACCCCCTAGAAATGGATTGTTTTCAAAAATATTTCACAGAAAAGGTTTTTTATACAAATTGCACCTTTTCAGCACAGGTAAAAAGTAAAATAAAAGTTTTGAGAACTCAAAAGTTGAACCAAGAGTCAAGCAGAGTTGTAAAGTTTTGCTTGTTATTTTATTGCTACCATTTCTAGACGTTTAAACTTTGTTAGCCACATACCTGATCAAGTTATGGAACATTATGAAATTTGAAAGCGATGTATTTTAGATCTGACAAAATAATAAAATACAGACCATAAAAAGTAAAAACTAAAAGAAATCTAAAAACCCCCTACAGCCTGTTATTTTAGATCTGACTATTAACAACCATATACATGCTCTATGCAATTGTGAAGTTCTTTGGTTCAGTATAGTTAGATACTTCTGCGAAGTCCCTGGATATCGCTTATGATGTCATCTTCTAGTTTTGAAATGGTTACAAATTGCAGTTTTATCTTGTCATATCATAACACAGTACACGTTAAAAATAAAAACCGTGCAGTCTGTTTCACCTTTAATCAGGTTCATCAGGGGTGTCTTCTTCGAAAAGATTTCAATCGTCTTTTGGTCTTGTCATATATAAATATATATATCAGCCTTTATCCATATTGATGGAGTGGTGAAATTGCTAATTTGGTTGGATTGATTGATGCATCTTGAAATTTTTTATCGTCTTTTTTAGAAAGCGACGATCGTGCAATCATTTTTACTTATTTGAACTTGTTTAGGCCCAGTCTAAATTAATGGTAAAATTGTGAGCATATAAGCAAATTTTTTATTTTAAACAGAAATTTGGTTTACTGGGAGAGGACCACTTTATCAGAGTACACATACAAGCTTTAGCTGGTTAAAGTAAGGATCAATCAATCAATCATATTTTGTCACAAAATTAAAACAGTAGTTCACGGGAGGATCGGTTATTATTTTTATACGTGTGGACTAGGAGGGCTGCGAAGTGACCTGCCGGTCTTCGAGTCAAGCAGCCACCTAATTTTTGTTGGTCAATAGTTATGGCTTAATAACTATTAGCTCGTGCTTTAAGTTCAAAATTATGTTTAAATAAATGGGATGGATTTTTTACAAAAATTACATATCAGATTGCATGCTGTCTAGTGAAAAATTGAAAAAAAAACAAACAATACTTTTATTTGCAGAAATCAAATCACTTGTGATATTAGGTATTTTTTGTTGATTCTTTTGAAAGCTGAAAAATTACATTTGTTATTTTTAATTTCGTTAGGTTTATCGTTCCATACTTTAACTCCTCTATACTTAATGGATCTTTGTAATCTGTTAGTACGGAATCTAGGAATGCAGAGTTGATTTTTCATTTGTGAAGTTCTTGTACTTCTTTTGTGAATTGCATGGACATTTTCAAAATAGCTATCGAATTGTACAGGAAGTTGCTTGTGAATGAATTTATACATAAATTTAGCTGTTTCTTGACTTAATAAGTTGTTTAAACTAAGTATATTATTTTCTTTATATAGGGGTTGCGCGCTCTGAAACCTTGATGCTCCAGAAAATAATTTAATTGCTCTATTTTGCAGAGATTTTAGTGGAGTTAGGTAAGAAGGAAATGAGGCTCCCCACACTATAATGCCATAAGTAAGATGTGAATGAATGAAGGCGAAGTAAATTTGTTTTAGTATTTGTAAAGGAATAAAGTGCCTTATCTTCGTCATAATGCCAACGGCACGAGAAACAATTGTTTGTAGTTGTTTGATATGATCTCCAAAAAGGAGCTGATTATCGACATTTATACCCAAGTATTTTATGCTTTTCTCTACTTTTAAAATAAATGAGTCAAGTGTGATGAAGGCATTTGGTGATGATTTGTTTAAGTATGGCGAAACAATAAGCAAGTGAGATTTGGTCGGATTTATTGTTAATTGATTGGTTATGGCCCATCTGGATACATTGGCTAGGTCTTGATTTATGTTTTTTCTAACTTGGCTAGTGATGAGTGACTAAAGGTGCGTTTAGACTGGACGCGAAGCAACGCGAAGCGAAGGTTGGCGACCTTTGCAAGTGGTCGATTACGTCACTCGCGAAGGTTGCCAACCATGGCGAGTCTTCGCGAGTGGTTGCTAATCTTCGCGACTGGTTGCTTCATAGGCTAATTTTAACAACTTACTTTTAAAATGTATTCAATGAGCAGAAAGCTTTGTGTACTTCATTATTGAAGCGCTATTATAGTAATCACAGGTTCTGTTTCGTCATAGCGCGCTGAAATTACGGGTAAAACGAAGATTGGGTTTATATTATATTATCACGCAATAATCGTGAAGAAGAGTCTAGACTAATACCTCAGGTAACAAAACAATCTTGAGAAAAAAGTTTGTAAAGTATAAGTGAAAAACGAAGTACAGTAGATCGAATTTGGAAATGAAAAGACTAATCATTTTTTCAAAAACGTAGTGGTACCATAGTACTTAGCCTATTTACTAGCTATCAATGATTTGTTTAGATCCTTCCACTGAAAACTTGCCATAATCTGTTTTGACGATGACAGTTCTGGGTTTTAATGCAGAAACGCAAAAAGCTGGAAGCAGATGTCAAAAGTTCTCTTTTGGTGTTAACTCAGTTGACAAATCCTTAAACACTTTCACCATCCATGTCTCATCATGGAACTGGTAGATCTATTTTGTAGAGTGTAGACCAATAGGCTAGTCCTCAGGTACATTTAAAGCATAAACTATGTTGTTTTTTTGATGTGATTTTTCTTTTTCAGGCAAGCATGTTATGATACCTCTAGTAAGTTTAAACAGTTGTTGTATTTGTTATTTTGTGCTGTTTATGAAGACTGCCAATGTTAATGCTATGAGTGAAACTGAAAGCTGGATTTGTCATCAGTTATGTAGTGGATTTTTTGCTTATTGTGCAATGGATTGCTGTGTTGATTTGCTGGAGAAAGCAAAAAAACATTGCAGTTTTTGCATGATTTGACACTATCATCGAAGGACAAGAATTTAGCACAGTAATACCAGCAGTTGCTTTGAGGAAGTCAGCCTCTAAAACTAAGTTTGGTTTTTTACTCGCTAGCGGAGCGCTAATCGATGTTTAGTGCGAAGTTAAATGCTTTTGAGAGCATTTTATTAGTTTGCATTTTCTTGCGGTACCAGTAGGCTACGTTGCGACAGTTGCGTTTACCTCAAAGGGCTTCGCTCCAAACCACCGTTTGTAAGATTCAAACTTATAGCTGCAAGGTCAAGCCCCCTCTTAGCAAGTTTTGGTTATGCCCCTGATCAAAAAAACATTTAGATTTTTTCATGTGAAAATTGTAACTCAAGCATCTGAATAAAAGTGTTGTTAGTTCTCACATTTTTATGTAACTGACGCTTCCTTCCCTGATCCAATTATTTTAATTATAAATGCTTTATCAAGTTTTTTGTTTAGTGGTGACTAATGAAAATGGAACAATATTAATAAACTTGCTTGGCGGGTACTTCTCTACCAATAATAGTAACCTCAGCAAAAAAATAGAACTCACTTTCTACTGGTTAGATATATATTGGCTTTCTAGTTCATCTAAATACACTGACTGTAATTGCAATGATTAAACTTCAGACTTAAAATTGTTTACTTTGTCACTTTATTCATCATGTAAAGCAGTAAAAACTTTAAGAGACAGTAAAAATGTTTTGAAATTCACAAACAACTAAATTCAGATATTACACAAAGACACAGTAAAAGAATATTTAACACACTTGACACTTCTAGTTTCATCAATTAGGACTGAAGTTAAAAATCACTACCAGACTACAATATTCATAATTATAAAACTTGGGGTAGTCCAAAACCAATGCTTCCAGTTCATCTTGATCACTGTTACAAACCTTCAGAAACAAGAAGACTTTTAAGAGGACATTCAGAAAAAAAAATTCCATGTTTGTAGCTATTCAAAGAAGTAACTACTAATTAGGCCAATCCAAAAGTTCATAGAAATTTTTCGATTTTTTGTATCTATCTAGCTGTTGTATGTAGCAGTGTAGCTTGAAACCAATTCTAAATACAGTTTCATTCACCAAGTTGGCTTGGTCAAGAAGACAGTGAAAAAACTTTTGCGAGTTTTCCAGTATTCAAGGAATTGTTCAATTGTGGTTACTTTTAAAACAACAAGCTAACAAATAATGGGTAAAAACACTATCAACACATTCAAAACTAGCCTGTCGGTGGGTTGTTTTATATTCTGAAAAAACAACAACACCATGTTAGTTTAAGTTTACTTTAAGACAAAAAAGCAAAAGCTTCTCAGCCAAAAGACTGATACAATAGCTTCTGCTATGCTGCACTGACTAAAAAGTTTTGTTTTAAAAGCTAGATGTCGTGGGGCTAAGCCTACTGCGTTGGTGTATTCATTATAATGAAGCTCTGAGATCCAGCATAGCTATGAAAAATCACTCTAGGATTTACAGCCTTAGCTGTCTAGATCCAAATTAACTTGGCTAGCCTAGGGCTATCGTGAATCTAACTTTGCCAACAACCTGCTCTTTGGACTGATAAATAGGCGCTAAACCATACCAATATACTATTTATGTGATTTTCTAGCAAACTGCGATCGTAAAAATCCAATCAGTGAATTAGTAGGTTATCTTACTACAGCCTGCAAGCAAGCTATGTTGCGCAACTGCTCGCGAAGGTTGCGAGCGGTTGCAACCTTTCGCGAGCTGTCGATGACGTCAAATTTTGGTTGCTTCGTGTCGCTTCGCATCCAGTCTAAATGCACCTTAAGAATTAAACATGTGTCATCTGCAAATAATCTATGGAGACTATTAGTGGCATTAGGAAGATCGTTTATATAAAGTAGAAAAAAAAGTGGTCCTAGTGTGGAACCTTGAGGCACTCCTAACTCGATATGCTGTTGTGAGGAGTTAATATCACCTAGACTAACATATTGTTTTCGATTCGAGAAATAGAAACCAATCAGCTTATTAACTTTTCCTCTAAAACCATAGTGATGGAGTTTAATTAACAGTCTTTCGTGACAAACCGTATCGAAAGCTTTAGTTAAATCAAGTGTTACCAGCCCAGTGAAATTTTTAATGTTAATATTATGGTAGGCAGTTGTGATAATATCTAAAATTGCATCTTGTGTTGAGTGGTGAGGGCGAAATCCGTATTGTGTTGGGATTAAAATCGATTTTTTATCTAGAACTTTGTAAAAACGATTAAAAAGTAATTTTTCGTATATTTTAGAAAAGGGGGATAACAATGATATAGGGCCATAGTTATTGATAATTTGTTTGTCTCCAGACTTATAGATAGAAATTACTTTAGCAATTTTAAGAATATTTGGAAATATCCCTAAATCAAATGATGCATTAATTACTTTAACCAGAAAAGGTGCTATAATTCTATCTACTAATTTAATAAAAATGACTGGAATGTTATCATGCCCGACCGATTTTTTCAAAGGTAATAAATTAATCGTGCTAATTAGTTCTCTTTCATCAACTGGTTCAAGAAATATTGAAGAGGAAACTCTGTTAGTTAAGTATCGAGTTACACTTTGGCTGCTGTTGTTTTCAATTTTTTCGGCCAGACGTTTGCCAATGGTACAAAAAAAATTGTTGAAATGTTCAGCCATTGTCAATTGATTGTCACAGATTTTGTCATTTATTTGTATATTTTTGGGTGGAGAATTTATGTCAGCTGTTTTATTGTGGAGAAGTGAATTGATGGTTTTCCACATTTTACGACTATTGTTTTGGTTGTCGTCAAATTCTTTATAAAAGTACATTTTTTTAGAAAGGCGTTTGACTTTGGTTAATTTGTTGGAGTAAGTTTTGAAAAGCAGTTTTTGAGCATCATTTCCATTCAAAAAATTGTTTTTTTACATTTTTTGTTTATTTTTAATAGAGATTAGAATCCCTTTCGTTAACCAAGGCTTTTTAAATAATTTATCTTTTTTGCGTGATGCTCTTTTTATGGGGGCGTGTTTGTCAACCACACATTTGAATGATGAAATGAATTGTTCCAATACGCTATTAACATTGTTTTCACAAGTTAAAGGCACTAATGCGGACTTATTTTGTGAAATGGTTTTTATGTCTTCTTGAAATGGTGGTAGACTAAAAGCTTTGTAATCTCGGTAAAACCACGTTGGTCAACTTTTTTGTGTTTTGGTGCGTTGCTATGGATAAGACAAAATATAGGAAAGTGGTCTGTTATATCGCTTTGGTAGATACCTGATGAGATTGTTCGAGTTGTTATGTTGGTGAAGATACGGTCAATTAATGATTTCGAGTTTGCAGTGACTCGAGTTGGTTTAGTGATAACTGGAAATAATCCAAATCCTAACAGAGTATCGAGATAATGCCAAACCTCGGTTTGGCATTTTTCAGGGTCCAAATTAATGTTAAAATCGCCCACAAGAGTGATATCATAAGGTTGTTTTAAATATAAGTCAAGAATTGTACTCAATTTATCTGTGAAGAGAGCAATATTATTTTTCGGATGTCGATAGATTACTCCTACTATTGCGAGGTGCTTGCTAGTTAAATTCGATAGCTTGATGAATAAGCTTTCACAACCAGAAGTATCAATGGAATTGATTCCTAGAATCTCGTATTCAAGAGAATCAGATATATAGAGTCCCACTCCCCCAGCATTAGTGGGTGAAGCAGCGTGAATAAAGTTATAATTGGGAAGGGAAATATCTAAGAGAGGCTGGTGTTTTATTTTGGTTTCCGAGAGACCAATTAAATGCGGTTTTATGGGTAGTTGGTCTAGAAATTCACATTAATCATCGTGGTTTTTTTGAAGTGATCGGATATTAAGGTGCAACAAAAATAGATTTTTCGAGGAATTAAACATATTGTTTTGGTAGTTTAAATCATGATATTTACACGGAGAAATATTATCAGGCACAAGTGACATGATATCTGCAAAACTATTAGGTGTATGCAAAAAAAGAGATGAATCAGTGGCATCTTGACCCGACGAGAAATACTGTAGCAGGTCATTTGCATCGCAGCCCACGATGCTTTTGGACTTTGCCATAAAAATCAAATACCGTTATACTGTTTAGTTACAAACGTCACCATGCAAAGGAGAATAGATAAATTGATTACAACATAAGCAGCATTACATTCTGAAACAAGAGTTTAAAGACTTACCATATTCAGTGAAGAATTCCACATCCCGACATCGACCGCAAGAGCCTCCTCCCTACCGCCAACATATCTCGAACTTAGCAGTAAAAAATGTAAAGTAGACTAGCTATCCCACTATCACACAAATCAAAGTAATAGATACAAAGCTACAGCGGCCGATGTCGAAATGAAGAATAGCCGAAAGTCAACTTTATGAATAAAAAAAAAAAAATCAAAAACACACTATTATCTTAGTCTGATACTGGTAATTTAACAGCTCGCTTATCTATGTTTCTTCATTCACATCATCAACAAATTAGACTACATACTGTGCCAAGTGGAAACTATAGACCTTTTAACGCTTACAATTTTTTTAACGCTTACAATTTTTTCGCCCAGGATACGCTTTTAACGCGTACAATTTTTCGCCCAGTGTAGACCAGGCTTTTGCATTGATTATTTTTCCCAATTTTTTGGTTGACAATTTGACTTCTCTAGTAAATTTGCTAATTATTAGATTCAAGCCACCTAGCAGCATAGATAGTCAATGTTGTATTGCACCTTGTCCATGGACGCAATAACCCCATCTTGGTGTTGTTTGAACCCAAATTATGCAATAGAGCATGTCATAAAAAATGATGTCTTTATTTTCTTATTCATGCTACAGACTAATATTGCATTATCATTTAGGCTTCAATCTCCAATCGAGCATTGGATATTGGCTGTGCAGTTGGTCGTGCGTCATTCGAATTAGCCCAGTCCTTCAAGGAAGTTATAGGCATTGACTACAGTCATGGTTTTGTGAAGACTTGCAATGTATTGAAACAATCAGGGAGGATGGAATATGAAGTAACAACCGAAGGAAACTTAACCACAAAACATGAAGCTTGTATTCCAGCTGATTTGGTAAATTGCGCCATGTTAATTACCTTATTTTCTGGCTAATAAGCCGACCCATCGAATAAGCCGAGACCAACTTTTAGCTCTTAAAATGAGGGTTTTACCAGATTGCTGCCCAATAAACTGAGGTAAAAAAGTTGATTGGTGCGGCACAGCGCCAGATTAATCTGGTGTCCGGCATAACGATATTTTGTGGCAATTTGAAGCAGAAAATGAAAATTTTGTCTGTTTTAATTGCATGTCCAAATACGATACCAATTGTGCAAAGGGCAAAATATGGTAGTGCAAAGTGTAAATAGGTAGGTTAAAGTGCAAAATAGTGGAAAGTGCTGTGAATTGACACGCAGTGACATTTTGATCTCCAGTATCGTCTGGTTCAAGGTGTATTCGCTGAATAAGCTGACCCCAGAAAATTCAATTAAAAAAGTAGGTCCAGAAAATTGGCTATTAGGCGGAACATCGGTATACATGTCTTGAAGAACTGTTTTGTGTATTTACCTTTCAGTTTACAGTTTGTTTTATACTGGTTAACCAACAAACGAATGGTCAGGCAAACGAAAATAGAAAGAGAATATTAGCCAATCAGTAAGGGAAACTGCCATTGACCCTTTCGGTTTTCAAGTCAAGCAACCACCCATAATCAGAATTAGTTTGTAATCAACTATGAGCAAATGAGCGTATATGCTCTACTACAGGCAAAGTCAAGTCATCCTTATTGAATCTAATTCAAGAAGAAGATGAGCAATGTTTATTGTGCCTTATTATTGGTTTAAAAGGTATTATAATTGCGTTTGAGAAAACCTTTAGGTTTTGTTTGTAATATCTGAAGGAATGTCATTCCAAATTTTCACTCCCTGATATCAAATGCACCTTCGTAATGTTGCAGAGTAATATTTAAGTATCTAAAAATTGAGTGAGTTGAATGGGTTTGAAGATCTAGTGTATCTGACCAAGATGTCGTTAGTTTTGATGAATAACCTGGAAATAAGAAGAGGGAAGATTGTTCTGTAAAGTCAGATGGGGTAATTGTTGGACAGTTAAAAGGCGGGATGATTCTTGGACAGACAAAAAGTATGAAATCTAGGTCTCAGAATTTGACCTTTGGTATCATAAAAGCTGATGTTCTAGTATTTATATTAATCACTGGAAGTAAGACTTTTTCTTCGTTGTTCTGTGAGAAAATCTACTGACAAGCAAGGTTGTTAAAATTTCATGAAAAATGAAACTAAGTTAAAAAAAGTAATTTATTAAATTTGAAAATCGTTTTTATCATTTTGAAAAAAATTATTGGCAATCCTATCAGGAGTTTATCTGAATTGCACGATAATGGTTGAATCATAATTACAGCTTTGCTAGGTTGCCTATAAAATGTGTCCAATAATTACCCCTGTCATAAGTTTGTTTTTGTTTGGATAGTTAATTCTAATAAACCTGTAATATTAATGATTGTATTACTTTAAAAATTGGCAGAAATCTCGAAAAAAAAGCATTGTTGTGTGACTCAACTATGGTATACTTACTTGCATGCAGTGTCACTTCAACTTGTACACTGTCTTCCCAGTTTTTAAAATGCTCAATGGACATGGGCCAGAGCCTGTCAATGATACACAAAGTTCTAAAAAAATGCTACAGGGAGAAACAGCTTGTAGCAGGGTTTTGAATCAACTATTTTTGATTTTTAACTGAAACTTCTATCGTTACAATATCACTTTAGATTAATTTCTACCGTCTCTCAACATAGTATCATTTAAAGTTCAAAGAAAATGCGTAACAACACTGTTGCACTTGCACAGCTTGCATCGTGTATAGTAGCTACCAGTACTGGTTACTAGTACAAACACTCTTATGGGTGCAAGATTATTGAATAGTTAAGGTATTTGTGATTAATCTTGAAACTGACAAAATTTTAAGTTCTATGCAAAAAAAAGCTACCATGTTTGAAGTACATCACAAAGTAAGATTGTTTCAGTTTTGCTGGTCACACCAACACACACATGGTGTTTGTAAGTGTGCAACCAACAAATCATATAGTAATGATTTGGCAAATAATATCATTGAAACATTTCACAGCAGATTACCACAGTATTCAAACATTAAAAATTACAAATTTTTTAACAATTCCAAACAATTGTTTAGATTTACCCTTGATGATCCCATTTACAGGTGAAACAAACTGTTGAGGTTTATAGATTTTAATTTTGAATGTTTTTGTACTGTGGTAATCTACTTTGCTCTAACTCTTTACTTGTCCACTACTGTGGTAAACACGTTTTAAAAGTCTGATAACCACAGATTGAAACATTTCTTATGGTTTATGTAAAACAATTGAAGTATGGTAATGCTTCAAGAGTAGTTGCTGTTTTTACTTTATTATTGTGCATGAGTTTATTGAGTGCAATTTTTCTGCTGTAAGTGGTTTTGTGGCATAAATTATCTTCCAAAAACTTCCCAGGCTACATGAATTTGTGTTATCAACGACTGTTCTATTAGGAACAGGGCTGCCTAAAATGTGGCTGACAGGCGATATATGCAGCCCCACACAACCTTTTGCTTCTGGCAATTAGTCTAGAGATTTACTTCTTAAAGTTTCTTTCGATGCTTACAGTTTTTCTGCCAAAAAAAATGTTTTTGTTGAATTTGTTGACACTACTTTTTCATATTAATTTTTTGCGTGATGTTAGTGCAATGAATACTTTTGAAAGTAGCAAATTTGCATTTCATTGGTCACTACATTAGCTATGGAGTACCATAACTATTTTCATTCATTCGAAACTAGTCAGACTGGCGTATGGACGTGTAAGTAGAAGAGTAGGCAAATTGTGCAGCTAACGCGCTCAAAATTGTAAGCCAATTGAAGAGTTACAAAGGTTACTAAACATGGCTGCAAAAGATATTCGAGAAATCAAGGAATCGCTTAGCAAATTAGTACTCTCTATTAATAACATATTTGATAGAGTCAGTGGCCTAGAAGATAATTATGCCAGCATTAACCTCAAGCTAAAAGAGATCGACAGCAAATATTTCGAAAAATGCAACAAATTAGATGACATCACAACATCATTGGATTTTGACATTAAACAGTGTTTGTCGAGGCTATCGGCTTTCGAATCGTCAATAACTACCAAGTTGGATGATTTAAATTGAAAAAGAAAGAGGCTGTGCAAAACCAAGAAAGACTGCTGGGAAAAATCTTTACAGAAGGAAGCAATGAGACAAAGGAACAAACGAAAACAGCTTTTGAAAACCTACTGAAGGATGCATTACAACTTGAATCAGATGCAATTGAAATTATGGACGTGCACAGACTCCCCCAATACCCCATCAAAAAACAAGGTAACTACGTTGTTAGACCAATTATTGCAAAAGTATTAACCACCTTTGGCAAAGATTTAATTTTCAAAAATATTTCCAAACTAAAAGAATATAACGAAAATTGGGGCTCTCAAATTTATGTGACTGATCACTTACCTCAACTTTTTCCAAACAAAAGAAGTACCTTATGTCTCAGTTTAAAGAAGCTAAGTGCAGAGGAAAAGAAACTATACAATGGGGTGTTTATGATATTGTCTATACATTGAAAACAAACGTATTCTGCCCCCTGATTAACTGTAGACAGGGCTGATAGATGTAAGCATAGTTCAACTATTCGATGATTTTTGATCCAACACCAGCCTGATTGTTAGCTTTATCGTCAGGTCTAATATTTATTTTATAATATGGACGTGATTACCTTAGCTAGAAAATTCTGGTGTGTTTTTAAGACTTTCCAATATGAACAGCGCTTACTATAACTCGTTATTTATGCTGCTGCAACCTCTAAATTACGTCACATTTTGTTCTAATGCGTTGGGCTGTTGCGGGTGCAGACTACGACTTTGGTGATTACTTGTTGAGTTTTACTATTTATCTCGCTTGCATCATGTGATGAGAATGCCTGATCTGAGAATCAATTCTGTAATACTAGTGATGGGAACACTTTTGAGAATTAATAATTTTTTTTTTCTTTCTCCTTTAAGTCATGGTTATGCTTTTGCTGCTGCTCCGCGTATTGAAGGCGATTTATATCTTACTGCATATTGTTATTTTGAATGATATTTGGTTTGTATTGCTGATATAAGCGATCTCCAAAACTATGGTCATAGTTTTAATGGGAAAAAACAAAAACACAACAGTCTTGTTATGAACAATGAGCTTCATCGTTGTGGGCACTCTGGCACAGCAATAAATAAAATTTGATGCTCCAAATTGTTTTGTCAATTAGCTGCCTCAAATTTTTTTCTTTTAGTAAAGAGACACAATTACTGCACATGTATTATTTTGCATCCAGCATACATGATCGAAGATGTATGTATTGTGTTAAACTTTTGTTTGTGATTATTACTTTACTGATTCTATAGCGTCACTAGGGTTCGTCTTGCTTAGGGTGAATTACGCTGTGAATTAAATCGAAAAGTAATCTCCACAAAAAAGGCATTAACAAAAATATCGTACCACCCTCATATGGGATCGAACTTGAGCTAGCTTACAGAACCAGAGTCTCGTTGTTTATATATGTATGATTTACTGCTGTAACTTTAGCCGATTCGACATCATGCAAAAACTCGCAATCCATCCAAAAATACCAGCAGCATTACAGCAGTACTTTGTGCCAGTTTTTTGAAAATCTTAATTGCTTTGGAATGGCGACCACAAATTCAACTAAGCTATAACAGCGCGTTGCTGTAGCAATTTGCCTGAATCTTGATTACTTTGTGACGACAAACAAAGTGCAATTAGTAGTAACAGGAAGCTGCTTGAGATTCTTGGCATTAGTCGATTGGTTGACAATGAAACAGACAATTGTGATGTGGGTGATTTGACATTTAGTACTCTACTTAACAACATCGCCGAATGCAAATATTGTGACATTCCTAATTCTAAAATTCTTTCTTCAACAGATAATGGAATAACCTTTCTCCATATAAACGTAAGATCCATAAACAACCAAAAAAACTTTGACAAATTTTATGAATTCCTAATCTTTTCACCATCCCTACCAGATATAGTGTGTGTATCGGAAACGCGGTTGAAGGTGACCCCTTAGTCAATATCTGTTTACCAAATTATAGTTTTGTGCATGCCCACTCAGTAGCAAATGCCGATGGGGTCGATATTTTTGTCTCATATAAATTTCAATTTGAAGTAGACCCTACTCTTGAAATTAAAACTAATGGCTGCGAAAACTTGTGGTTAAACATATTGGATGACAAAGCAAGGTGTGAATTTACAAAAAGGTGCCATTTACTGACATCCAGATTATAGCGCCATTGAAAACTTTTCAGAGACGTTAAACAATTCTTTAAACTTATTAACTGAACGTAAAGGCATATACTATTTGCTCGGAGATATAAACATAAATATTTTCCCCAATAAGAGGGCACCTGTGACCGAAACATATCTTGATTGCTTAACTAGTTGGGTGCTATTCCTATTATTTCTGTACCTACTCGTGTAGCTGGTGATTCCTTGACCATTATTGATCATATAATCACCAACGACTCATCCCATTTTATCGAACCTGGCGTAATTTTTTGCGATAGAAAACTCTCTGAGCACTAAATAATATTTGGTAATGTGTCAGGCTACCATTTTTAAAAACCAAAACAGATGCAAATCTTCACCAGAAATAAATCAAATTTTAAAACTGAAACACAGAAAAATTTTAATAAATTTTTTAAAGCGTTTATCTCAGTAGTTCAAAAAGTTATCGATAAGCATGCCCTTGTTAAACAAATGTCACGCAAACTGCGAAAACTGAAGAGCAAGCCCTGGATCACCAAAGGTATATATAGCTCCATTTGTACAAAAAATCGTATGTATAAATCTGATTACATCATAGGAGACAAAACCAGAAAACATGAATATAAGGTGTATGCAAATAAACTAACTAAAATTAAAACCCTAGAAAAAAAAAATTATTATGCTGAAGAATTAGATAAAAACAAAAGCAATCCACGAAAAACATGGGAGTTGTTACGCACGCTTCTACCTGGAAAATCCTCCAAACATGCCAAATTATCACAAAATATTAGTTTTAATGGGAGCAAAATAACCGATCAGCAAACCATTCTGGAGAAGTTTAACAAATTCTTTTCAACAATTGGTGAAAACTTAGCTATGATTTAAATTCAAGTGATGATAATGCTTACAAACGATTCCTTCGCAATAGAATTAAATCATCCTTCTTTTTGGAACCTCCTCGCGTTAATGAAGTTATAATTCCAATTAATTTGTTAAACTCTAATAAATCTCATGGCCAAGATGATATACCACCTTTTTTTCTTCAAGTAGCATCCTGTATTCTTGCTGCTACACTATGCTATTTTATTGATAATGCGTTTCAATTCGAAATATTTCTGCAAAGCTGCAAAATAGCAAAAATAATACCAATATATAAAGCAGGAAAAGCAAACAGTCTGACAAATTACCGCCCTATATCCATTCTCACGTGCTTTTCCAAAGTCATTGAAAAATTGATTCATAAGCATTTGACAAATTTTTTTCAAAAAAATTCATTTCGTTGTGAAACTCAGTACGGATTTCAAAGTAACCTATCTACTACTCATGCATTACTAGACGTACTAACTAGCACATGTCATCAAATTACTGTTGGAGATTATACTGGGTTAATCTTATTAGACTTTAAAAAAGCCTTCGATACAGTGTGTCATAAGATACTTTTAAGAAAGCTCAAACATTACGGAATTCGTGGTCAAGCATTGAAGCTTTTAAATTCTTTCCTACATACACGTCATCAATATGTTTCTTACCAAAATAAGCGTTCAAAAACCCTAACAAGCCGATTTGGCGTGCCTGAAGGTAGCAATTTAGGCCCACTGTTATTTTTAATTTACATAAACGATTTACCCTCTGCAATAAATTCAGTACCTCGATTATTTGCCAACAACACCTGTTCGTTAATTCACTCTCCTGACACCTCCACCCTAGCTGAAAACATCAATTCTGAATTAGCAAATGTACATGAATGGACAATGGCAAACAAAATTGCTGTCAACCCTGAAAAATCATTAGCTTTAATAATACCTCCCAAAATTACTACTTCCATCCCTGACATTTAACTCCACTTTAATAATAGTTCAGCCATTCTAAAAGATTCTGTAAAATATTTAGGGATTACAATTGATGCAAGATTAAATTTTGATGTTCATATAAATACCTTGACTAAGAAAATATCTAGATCTTTGGGTGCCATGACAAATCTCAAGCAAATTTTACCACGAAAAACTCTCCACAGTTTATATTATACTATAATTCACTTATTTCTTCTATATGGTATTACTATTTGGGGACTACAGTCGAATCCGGTTAATTGCATACTGAATTATCGCATAATCTGCTTTATCGCATAAAGATCGTAAATCCCAAACCATAGCCAACCATTTGTTAAGAAAATAGTTTGGTTAATCGCATAGCGGTTTATTGCATAATCCGCTTAAACGAATAGAAATAAAGGGTTTATTCAATAGGGGTGTAAAACATTTCAAAATATATGCGACAGAAACGGACAGTTTCAAAGTCTTAACAGAAATAAACCATAGCAAAGCGCAAAACAAGCTCGCCGATTGCCAACATCGCAATATGAAAGCCGCCGCCGATTAGAGATCAAAACAAGGCAATGTGCGATGTGATTGATGTTCTTTGAAGGCAATTACCGATAAGGAACAATAACACGTGGCTGCCATTTGAGTAAGAATTATTACTATTTGAGTTAAGAATTAGACGATTGCGTTCGTTTTTAAGTAAGAATAAGATGATCGCATCCGTATGCGCTTGTAGGTATGACGTGTGACGTTTTTGTGCGTAACGAGCGTCACGCATCATGTGAACTTCGCACTTTTGCTTAAACGCATAATTCGGTTAATCACATAAAAAGGCTTGACAAATTGACTATGCAATTAACCGGATTCGACTGTACTTATGAAACCCATTTGAAAAAACTAAAATCTCTCCAAAACAATGCGGTTAAAGTAATTGCTGGAGGACAATACCTTGATGATTCAGCTGCATACTATAAGCAGCTGAACATTTTAAAAATTGAAGACCTCTACACTTTGGAAGTAATGCATAAATTTTCCCGAAATAAACTACCCAACAGATTTTCCTCTGTTTTTACTCCAATAAATGCGTTACACACACGAACCACCCGTTTGGCATCCTCCAACCTAAATCTCGATATTCCACTGTATCGAACTGTAAAAATGCAAAGATTCTTTAACTTTCAGGGAGTTAGTATTTGGAATTCCGTACCTCAAGATATGAAACCATTGTCATTTAACTCTTTCAAAATTCAATTTAAACAACACTTAATGTTTAATTATCAGTAATTAAATTTAAATTATTGCTCTAATATTAATTGCTATTTAAAATCATATCCCTGATCTTAGCTTGATTTTGTACACCATCCACACTACCCCCTCACCCTGGAATAATTTTAAACAGAAACAGAGCGCCCTATACTCTTGATTGTTTAACTAGAAAGCTGCTCGACTCGATGACCGAGAGGTCCCTTCGCAGCTTTCTGTTACAATTCACTCGACTGCTCTCTTTACTGCTAAACTACTTACTTACTTACTCATTGGATAAATTCACTCGACTGCTCTCTTTACTGCTAAACTACTTACTTACTTACTAATTGGATAAAATAATTTCGTTTTAACCACACAGTTTGCATTTCTAAAATAAGGGTCACAGCTGTATACCTTGTGGTTCGTGCAAAATGCGTTACATAGTGCAACTATTAATAAACAGGGTTTGCGTGGGCTGAAGCCTTCCTCTTCAGCCAAGTTACTTAAAGGTTTACCCAAATATGCTAACTTTTAAACATGTTTTGGACCTGACTTATACGTGGGATGATAAATTGGTTTAGTTATTCAATCTTTGAAGTGGCTCTAAAAAGAAAATCTTGCTAAATGCGTTAAAAATGAACTGTTAAAAAGACTATTTTTTCCATGAAATCATACAAACCATCTAGCATTTGGAAGAGAAGCCTGATGTTGTTCATGATGCAGTTTAAACGCATAGCAGTTTATTCAACTTGTCGGGTGCTAGATACTGTTGAAACTTTGACATAGATAAATGTTAGCTTTGATTCAAACCCCTTTCTTCGCAAATCTGAATATGATGGTACTGTGTAATAAACCGCACTGTGTTTGTTGTGTAAGAAAGTTCTTCCATATAATTGAACTAACTTTAATTATTGGTGAACATAAAACAAACTTTAACTTTATTATAGTTCAACTCTGGTGAAAAAATTATTTAATTTTGAATACGAACAATGATAGAAAACTTAAATGAGCCGTATTCGGGTAAAATTTAACCAAACATTTTATAAGAATTGTGCTGCTTGTTAAAGGTCAGAAAAAATGTAATGTGGCCCACTCTTTGAAAACTTTTTTCATAATGGTGTTGAAGATATTTTCTAGACGATAATACAGACTTTAAAAAGCAGTTTAGAACTATTAGAAGGCAACTCTCAATGAGAAGTGGTAAAAAGCTACTCTCAAGGCTACTCCTTAGGGATACAGGTATACTAAGTAGACTCTAAACTGTAGCTGCTCCATCTTTTGATAAATCCTGTCTGGCATTACAAGATAGTCAGCTACTGCAAAATAGGAACTTAATACTTCAGAAAGTTGATAAATTTTATTAGTAGGTTATCCCCTGAACTAGCTATCCCTTTGAGTTAATGACAAATTATTGCATCTGAACTAATAGTAAACTTTTTATCAAAACTGCTAGTACAATATCACGATTGACTGAGCTATTGATGATATATAAATAGAACAATTTTTCTATTTATAGTACCTGAATTATACTGCAGTTACCTCACACAACAAGTCAACTAGTTTTTCGTACTTTTTTTAGAAAATCCCAGCAATATTCAAAGTCATAGAACCATTAAAATTGTGGGTTTGTAAGAATTAAGTATCCAAACAAAAACCTGCAGTTCAGATGCTAATAAAAAGTAAATGAAAAACTGTAATATTTTCAAACACTATGAGCCATGTAGATACAGATAAAAAAAAAATTTTTGTTTCAGCGTCGTGCCTACACCTGAAATTTGCCCTGGAAATTGGGCTTTCGTCAAAATTTAAATTCAAGTTTTCACCATGAAAGAGGTCTATTTTTGGAAGAACTCCTTTACCCCAAAAACCCCCTTGTAGCAATTTTTAGGCATCAGATTGCTCCAGAAATGGAATAACAACACTATTTTGAAAAGTTGGGATCATAATCTCCCTCTAGTGGCCAAGTATCGAAAAAAAATTTTTCGTTTCTTATTCTGTGTGATACTCTTTAAGTTTAAGAACAAAAATCCAAGTTTGGTTACATATTATGGTGACAAGCCATTTTGAGTTGAGCATGGAATGACCCCTATGTAATTAGCTGCAATAGCACAAAAGTACAAGCCTAGAGCAAAAAAAGAATGGACTGAAACTGCTTTGAAACATGCAATAGCAGGAAATGAAAAAAACAATGTCTTAAAAATTGTAAAAATTTGTATTGTTTTTGCCGTTTGATTTGTGTCGCGATTGTTGATACTTGGCTAGAGTACAACCTTTAATCTCTAGAATTGTCCATGTCGACTAAAACCATAGAACTACTAAGATGTTAATTGACAATTCAAAAATGGCAATTGATAGTTTCTTTAGCTTTTTGAATTGCAGAAAGCAGCACACCAATCTTAAATTAAAATTTCTATTTAGGATTGAAACACAAACCACTCTTACTGAGCAAAATCGCTCCACTAGAACTTCTGACGATGTACCAATTCAGATCATAAACACCTAACCGCGACTGCCCAATTCAGGTCACAAACTACCGGCTACACAAGCCAACCACAGATACACAAACTTGGTAAAACTGCCTACGAAACTAATATCTAAAATTACCCAACTCTAGAATATTAGAATAAAAGCGACCTGCTTATTTATACTATGGCAAAAGCTATCAAATATACCAGAACTATCCTTGATATGTCACATTAGAAAAAGTATACGAACTTACGATAACAAATTGCAACATAATTGTTATGCCACAAACTTTAAGTCTAAATATAGCAATTAAGAAGTCGTAAACAACCCGAATTTTTTGTTGACTAATAGAAGATTGTAGAATATACTGGAAAGGAATTATCCAAATCAAAAAGGTGGCAAAACTAATAAAGCAGTCAGGTATACAATACGTTAAAATGCAGCAAATAATTGTAACTCAGGCATACAAAATTTTTATGTGTGACAATTTGGTTGTGAAAAGTTTTTGAAAGTTCTTTTCATAGTGTAATTGGTGGAGTTATGTTACACTACGTGCTACAAACTGTGTATCGTATATACTCGCGTATAGGTCGCAACTTTTTCCCTATATTTTTGTTAAAAAAATATAGGTTCAATCAATCCGCTCGACATACGTGCAAATCGTTACCAAGTCAGAACAAATTTGAAAGTTTTCGGCTATTGCAAGTACTGTATTTTCTGGCTGATAAGCCGTTATAGACACGAAGTGTAGTGGAGATGTGCTATTGCCACTGTGGTTCTATCGAATACGGGTGCATGCGCTTGAGCACGCACATATGGTACCTACCAGTGCGAGACAGTTTCATGAGTGCACATGCGACCGCTCAGCGTGTGTTGGATTTTCCCGCTTTGTTGAGAAAAAATGGTTTTGCGATTTCAATGCAATGCAGTTCAATGCTAAAAAAACAACCAATTGCAGTAATTTTCGAAGTTATCTGTGCAAAAAAGCTAGGGAAAGGGCCTTTTAAATCCCTAGATTTTCAGTGCGACTTATGTGCGAGTCAACTCTAAATTGCACTTTTTTAACACAAAACTAATAGTGCGACCTATAGGCGTGTATATTCGGTAGTAAACTGTTAACATCATACCACAGAATAATTTATCAAAGTTAAGGTTAGAACTAGAAGATTTTGTAAAATTTTGCTCATAATTCAACTTATGACATGACCAAAACACTTCTATTCTAACTGGCATGTTACTACAAAACTTGGTGGGTTATAACTAGGGGGATTATAATAAAATTTTTAAACTTTAATTTTTGACTTGTACTGTGTTATGTTGTAGTATAATGTTGAGATATTCTATAGCTGTATTAGTACGGTTGCTTTTATCTATATGTTAATGTCTCTGCATAAAAAATAAAAAAATTTGTTTAAAAAAATTTTGTTGCAAGCAGAAATGTCAGCAAAACATAAAGCAAAGTTCAATAGAAATTTGTCAATTTTTGTTAGAGAAGGATGGCGATATACTACAGCTACATAGGCATCGATTTTTGTTGATTAAGCAAATTCCGATGGGGCAAAATGTTTCTGCAAAGTTTAGTTAAACTTTATAGTTCTATTTCATTTCGGAATTTGCCCCCAAATTCAGGTTCAGACCAAAAAAAAAGGTTATTGCCGCATTCTAGTTCTATCTCAGTCCGGAATTTCGGATTTCTTTTTGTTAAGTGAGTATTACTTGCCATAAAACAGAGGGGGCCTGACACATTTTGCCCCCTTCACTGTCAGAACCAAGGGGGCACCACCCCCTGGCCCCCCCAAAATTGACGCCAATGTACACCTACAATATACTTCTTTTTTTGGTCAGATATGTTTAACCAGATTGCCTCCGAGTTGTGCAAGTGATGTTGATTTTCACACAGTTTAAAGTTTAAATTGTTTGATACATAAATAGCAACACCACCAACAGAACTCTGCGAATTAACGTGTGCAAAGCTGTTGCCAGGTAATATTATATTAGCGAGAGGTTGGTCTTTAGTACGGGTCTCAGTCAGGCACACCAGATCAGGAGTAAAATTAAGAGAGAATATAAATTTACACAAAGCATCAAAATTCTTTGTCAGGAAACGAATATTTAAATGCACTACAGTGATCCCTCGCTGTATCGCACTTCACCTATTGCAGCTTCGCTGTTTCGCAGAATTTTTTACAGTGCTTTTTTTACAGTGAATTCTGATTGGCTTAGGGGCGATGCTGTTGTCTAGAAGTTCATTACAATAAAAAATATTGTTTTACAACACCTTTCTTTAAACTATTATAGTTATTTGTAAGAAAACGTTTATATTTCTATTTCTTAAACACATTTTGGACCTAAAAAGAGGCTTTATTTTTTGTTTCATTCTGCAGTACAGTATTGCATTGTAAAATAACAATAAAAATTAAGCTGAGTACTTTGTGGATGTTACCTGTCGCGAGTTATTTTTGGAACAAATCTCCCACGATAAACGATGGTTCACTGTAGTTTTAGTAAGTTTTCAGATTGTTGTATGCAGGTTAAAAAATTGTCTAAAAATTTACATTTTTTGATCTTAGATGACATCTGCCTATACATTTTGTCGCAAATATTCTCATTTTCTAAATTAAAGTGAGAACTTGGCACGGCTGCTTGACTTGATAGAATAAAGTCGATTAAATTTACTTCATCTTCTCCCAGTAGCACCATTACACATTAAGCAAAGAGAGGTCAACTCACAAAACAAGCTATCGTCAGTCAAAGTCGCTAAACAATAAATTAATTTAGACAGATATTGGAATTAATTGCAGAAGGTTACCAGTTGTAAATTCAGCAAAAATTATTGTCTGTACTTGGCTCTTGCCAAACAAAATGCTGTTCCATGGAAACCAACTTGTTTGACTATACCTCACCATTCTCCAAGCTACACTATGAAGTAGGTTCTAGGATAAATGATATTCTTAAGTCAAGTCATCACAGAATATCAAGGTACAAAATTCTCTCAGCTTGGAGATCCCATAGACAGCCAGGCCGATTTAGTGTAGCTTTAAGCAAAGCAATATTCTACAATTGTAGTTAGCTGTAACAAGGGCCTGACAATTTGGCATAAGGAATCAAGTGCCAGTCGCTGCTCCACAAAAGGAAATGCTAAACTTCCAACGGCAGTTCTCCTGGTAAGCGCTGTGCCACAATGTAACGATAATGAAATTTTGGTGATCTCGTGAAGTTGAGTTCCACACAATGATGCAACAATAGAAACCCCAAATCCAAAGCCTGACATCCATCTCTGCCAAACGGCGGCTGAAATGCCTAATCAACGAACACAAAAATTACTGATACCAAGATTTTTACATTACACAACTGTGAGAATGTTTAAAAAATTTGCAAGTTTGACATCTACATACAAGCACTAGGATCCATTGGTAGTAGCCCTCGTAGTTTTTTGCCTCTTTAAACCGGGTCAAAAGTCTCTTCCTTTGTTCCTGAAATTGTTTGGGGAGATGTTCTCTGACGTAGACTGATTTTGGGGATCTTCGTGGAATTGCTGCAGATTGTTGCTCATTTTGAGGCAACAAGTTGCAGATCTTTAAATTGCTTAATTTGCTTATAATTTTATGCTTATCCATAGCATTATTCAGCTTATAATAAATGGCCTAGCAATGTTAACTCCACGTCTGACAACTGCTTGCTGCGGTAAACAGTGAATGTTTACTAAGGCTCATTTATACAGAATGTGAACTCGAACTACGCGGAAAACCAGGCGATTTTCCGCATAATTTGCTATTCTAATAGAAAGCGGTTTTCCGTGCGAAAGCCACAATCTGTTTTGTATCAAAACTCTATCATTTGCAAATGTGAATTATTGTAAAGCACGAATTATTAATTACAAAGACGGTTGTTTGTCACGGTGAATTTTACCATATTGTCGAAGTGGTAGCCTATTTATTTAAACTTTGATCCTGATCAATTTTGAGAATATTTCAATTCACAACAACATTTAAAAAAACAACATTAATTACTGAAGAGCAATCACTTTTTTTATTTAATGTCATTTGAGAGAAGAGAACAACTTTTTGTATTTCATTGAAAAGAACGACCCTTTATTGTTTTAATGTCACTCATAACTGATTTTTTTTTATTATGCACTGTTTTTTATAAGAACAATTTTATAAAAACTCCAGCTAAATTAAAAAAACATAAAAATGCTAACTTCTATTTTACAGTATCGTATCGCATCAAAATGGTTATCAGGTTTACAAAAGCGGTGGGAACGAGAAGGCAGCGTTTACAAAACAAAGGTCGTAATAAAATGAACTCCTTTATACAGAGTGCGAACACAAACAAAATTTAGTTTGCATGGAAAACCGCGTAGATTGCCTTTGGAGCAAAATTTTAAGCAGCGTTTGCGATGGCTGTTGTGTTCAACCAATCAGTTCTCTCAATTTAGGCTACATCACAGTGAATATGTGTCACTGCACTGATACAGACAATAAAACACTGTTATGTAATGCTACATTATGTGCCATGTGCGTGTAGAAATTTGTCAAAAAAGATTTTCTTAACATTTACTGGTGTACTATTTGCTGCAACATTAAACATTTGACATTGCATAAAGTTTGAAATTAATTTCAACCGACTGGCCTTATTGGAATTAAACGATTATGCTAAATATTGTCGTAACTCTTATAGTACAATACAAAAAAATTTAAACGTTATTATCTCATAAAATCACTCTCATTGCTTTTCAGATAAATAAATCTTTTCCTGTCAGTATAAACATCAATGGTGTAGTACAATTTTTTTCTGCATAAGAACCAGTAAAACTTAGCTTGAAGGTGACTGTCTTTGAATGTTAACAAATTTAAACTTAAGTTGTTCTTAAATTTTATTGGAGTGAGCTCATTTTTGCTTGGTTAAACACTACTTTTTGTTGTTGATCCTATCTATTAAACAAAACAGTACAATCCACTGGCTATGATTGTTGAAACCTGATAACCATTTTGATGCGATAAGATACTGTAAAATAGAAGTTAGCATTTTTATGTTTTTTTAATTTAGCTGGAGTTTTTATAAAATTGTTCTTATAAAAAACAGTGCATAATAAAAAAAATCAGTTATGAGTGACATTAAAACAATAAAGGGTCGTTCTTTTCAATGAAATACAAAAAGTTGTTCTCTTCTCTCAAATGACATTAAACAAAAAAAAGTGATTGCTCTTCAGTAACTAGATGGGAGTTTGCCGGCATACAAAGTGAACGACCAACACGTAAGTAATGCTGTGACGCTCAAAAGTACTTTTTGTCTACAGTAAAATCAGCAATTATTCAAAAATATCTGATTATGGAACCTCCAGAAAAGCAGAGTCAAAATATTTGTCAGTAAAATATCTTCTGATATCATAAAACAATGGCACCCTAGCTTGGGCAGTTCAAAAAATTGATTTTTGGGGGTGCATTTGGGGAGTTTTCGGATGTCAAAATATTTATCTGCTGATATATATACACAAAATATTTGTCTACTGATATCTGCTTAATATCTGCTGATATCATAAAACACTGCCATCCTAAGTTGAGCCATTCAAAAAATTGATCTTTGGGGGGTCCCTGGGGGGGTGGCACCCCCAAGCTATGTCAGAATATTTGTCTGTTAAATATCTGCTGGTATCATAAAACACTGGCACTCTAAGTTGAGCCGTTCAAAAAATTGATTTTTGGGGGGTCCATTTGGGGAGGTCTTTGGGGGGTGGCATCCCCAAACTTTGTCAAAGTATTTGCCTGTTAAATATCTTCTGATATCAAAAAAAAGTAGCACTCTAGCTTGAGCCATTCAAAAAATTGATTTTTTGGGGCTCTATTTTGGGAGGGTTTCCGGTGGAGTTGCCAAAAAAATTTCGGGAGAAAAAATTGCGTTTGCTGCTCAACAACTTTACACAAAAATTAGATTTCAATGTTTTGTGGTTTAGAAGAGCGTATAAAAATTAAGAAGAAAAAAAAGGAAATAAAAAGAAAAAAATCTCATCGCAGCCAAAAGTGGGTTGGTTGTGATGAAAGGATATCTTAAGACATACAACCATATGAAATATTTTTTGCCATACTTAAGCCGTTTTTGAATGAGACCGCTTTTTATGTCAAACTTGCGGGGCGATTTTCGGGTTCTAAAACCAAGGTCACGTGACCTATTGCCTCAAAGTTTGGTGCTAACGTATAACTCATTAATTTCAAACTACTATCAAAATTTCATGTAGCTAGACCTAACCATTTTCGAGTTATAAGCAAAAGTTTGAAATTTCGCACTTGTTAGTTGGAAAATGGCCAAGTAAAAACAAAGGAACACGCGACGTGAGCGTCGGTCGTTCCAATTAATTTTTTTTAATGTTATAAATTGAAATATTCAATCGATCAGGATCAAAAGTTTAAATAAATAAGCTTCAACTTTGGCAATATGGTAAAGTTTGCCTTGACAAACAACCACGGTTGGAAAAATTACTTGTTTTTGCTTTAATTACAATTACAATAGCAGCCTAAATTTTTCAATTACAATTATTCAAGTTCAAGTGATTGTAATTCAATTACAATTTCAATTAAAATGAAAAGATTCTCAAAACAATGCGACCAATTCACTTACATACGAAGCCTCGA
Organism: Trididemnum nubilum; assembly: GCA_963965965.1. Classification (NCBI taxonomy): domain Eukaryota; kingdom Metazoa; phylum Chordata; class Ascidiacea; order Aplousobranchia; family Didemnidae; genus Trididemnum; species Trididemnum nubilum. Next base: position 24,336,887 of record OZ014474.1, read on the forward strand.
GTTTTGCTTATAACAACCCTTTGGATTTGTTTGTAGTTCTATATCAGACCTATTAAAGTCCCATTTCTCTCTATCCTTGTTCCTCCAATAAGTTTAATTTTTGCAGTACTAATTTTGTTTGTAAGCAATTGTCAAGTATGTTATTGAATTCATATCGCTTCCAGCAACATTATGATTTTTGCTAAACCAATGGTATCATACCGCAATTATTTGTGCCAAAGAAGATAAGTTTTAACACAAATAAAAATTGTAAAAAAGTTGAAATTGTGTATGTTGCAATTTCAAGTTACAACTACTATTCTACAGTATTTTAATTTTTACCAATAATATCACATATTTAGCATGACATACTTCTATTACAAAATAGAACTATCAGTGTCGCTTAGGCATGCACACAAGAGCAAACAAGCACAGAAAAATATCACAAATAGCATTGAAGTTACAATCATAGGCGGAGCCAGGGGGGGACCAGGGGGCTTGGGCCCCCCCAATCAAATTCCATCAAGTGTACAAAAAAATCTTGTTTCTTCAGTTTCAGTTTCTTTTAGCATCTTTGCATACAACCATACTCACGTACAGCAGTAATTAACAATAATATGACAACCAGAAAGCCTGGGCCCCATCAATTCGATTTTGCCAACCAATTAAAATGTATAACCCGGGTGAAATTAAGGAGTTTTGGCCTGACAGTTGCTACCTCAGGCCCTCATCTAATTCTTTTATGAACGTAATGCAATAACCAGGTCTGGATTCACCATATGACATAGTGCCGTGGCCCCGCACTCAGATCGTTAGACTTTTTCTTGGTCTTCACCTATATTTGGCAGAAAGATGTTACAAAAATCCCCAAAGTACCAGGGGCCTCACGCAATGTAAATCCTGCCCTGCAATAACATGGTTAGTAAGCGTGACCACTAACTAATGTACCATTTTCCCATAACAATTCATCTCCACCTCGCCAGTTTTTAAGCAGAACATACTTTTTTAAAAATTAGCTAGGGGGAAATACTCATTGAACAAAACATTAAATTTGAATTGAATGGTCTCGGCCTCCTAGCCGTACATGCACACCTATAACTTACTGATAACAACAAAAACCTCTAAAGAAAATCTTCGAGTGGATTATTATTTACTGTTAAAATATTGCTCGAGGCAATGCACCTCACTTCCCCTATCTGGGCCAAATAAATCACTTACAATTAGACTTTTCAGGTGTTTTGGACTTAAATTGCAAGAAAAAAGAAGGATTGAAAAATTTAATTTTTTCGGCTTTGCTTTCAAATGTTACAAATTTAGTTGTTTCAAATGGCTCTGAACACTTGCAAAATGTGATCCAATTTCATTAAAATAGCTTTTCATTTCAAAAAATTGCCCAGCTGCTGGGGGCTTAGCTCCCAGACTCTTGTAGCCTCTGGTGGCTTGGGGGTCTGCCCCCAGAACCCCCGTCTGTGATACGTATGAGTTACATTTGCTTACTCAACATGTCTACCAAGTTAAACAATTGCACTTTTTAACTATTAGTTTAGAGCACCTCTACCTTTAGCAAAATCATAGTTAATTGCCAACAACAAGCCACGGCTTTAGATCTTCCATTCTACGGTATCTTTGCCCCACAAAAAGTTCCTCTTTTGAAAATTTTTGATGACGTCATTGCCTGTGATTTGTGGTTTGGCTCCCCCCAATCAAAAATCCTGGCTACGTCTTTGGTTACTGTGGTTACTTACCATCAGTTACAGTCACATCTGACGTCATAGGCCAATTCTATGTTAAGCTATTTTTAATCTTTTGGTTAATGCTAGTTATGATTAGAGTAGGTGCTAAGTTTAGGTTATGAATATGATTAACCCTATCTCTTAAAACTAACTGTGACCATCTCTAACCTACTTTAGTGTTCAATTTGTCAGTTCAGATGTGATTGCAATCAATACAAAATTTCGATATCGATTTGCAACCGGAGGAAAATTGATATTGTTCAAACACATTTTGTTGTCATCTATCTTAGCGAATAATAGAGTAATTGTGATTGAAAATGGGCAGAAAAATTTTCAATCACAATTATCGACTTTTTAGAATTCTCAATTACAATTACAGCAAAATTGTGTAATTAATTACAATTTTGTCAGTTACAATTATAATTTTTCCAAGCCTGCAGTCAACCATCTTTATAGTCAATAATTCGTGTATTACAATAATTCACCTTGGCAAATGATCGAGTTTTAATACAAAACAGATTGCGGTTTTCTGCGTAGTTCGAGTTTAGGTTTGCGTTTACACTCTGTATAAACATGCCTTAAGGGTATGGGGTCTAGTTGTAGCCCTTTTATCATGAAATCGTTATAAATAAGCTGGGTTTGATTTCTTGTTCCCAAACTGTACCCTTTGTCTCTGCTAGGCCATGAATCAGAAGGTTCAACCGTTCATTGAATGAATCGTGCATTAACGAGTCTTCATGAGTTTTCTGGGCCAAGTAATTCTAGTCGATTTAAGCATTCATCTAGAACACCAAAATCAGTTAGGGATGCTTTTCCGACCAGCTTCTCGTCAATATCTTTAATTTTGTTATCCGGAGATGTGAGTCGGTTATTTATTTCTTGAAGTCTGGACTCGTAGTTATTGATTTTGTCTTCAAGACGGTCTAATTTGTCTTTAAGGCAATCCAGTTCTAGTAGTTTTGCCAAGAACCAATCTAGTTTTGTGTTCATATTTGCTTCAACAGGAACCCGAAACAAATCTTGATGGTTCGTGGAAGCACATGTACGTATCAAATGTCTCATGAAAATAAAACTGTATTTCTATTTTTTGTCACTGCGTATTTTGGATATTTTGCATGTATCTGTGTGGTTCATCAGCATGTTGATTTTTGGATGTTGTGTTTTGTAGAAATGGAAGGATTCACCCTTTAAAATTTTTGTTGTTTTAAACATGGTACAGTATATTGTTGCTTGGTAAGTTGCTAGTTTCTCCATGCAGCTATGCCTTTTTTATTCAAACTACTTTTTTCTTACAGCCTCGGGAGAACTGCACATTTAGACAAGGTGATGCTTGCAACCTACCTCTCGATTTGGGGCAGTTTGGTTGTGTACTTGCTGCTAACCTCATTTGCCGCCTTCCTCGTCCCAAGGACTTCCTACTGCGACTCTCTAGTCTTGTTGCACCAGGAGGAATTTGTGTGATTACATCTCCGTATACATTTTTGGAGGATTATACAAGAAAGGTACTGCATTAGGAAGATGTTGTGATTGCACTGGCTGATATAACACCACCTAAAAGTAAATAAATTTTAATTAACTGCTCTTTTCGGCATCTCCAGGTGACAAACTTAATAGGCACTATTAGCAAGGACATTGCTGCTCTAAAAGATCAAGATTGCTTTGGTATGTGTGATTGAATAGATAGACCAATGGTTCCTAAACTGGGTTCTTAAAATAAGTCAGTATCAAGTATCAGCCCAGGGATTCAGCGAAGATACACATGCAATGTCTTTTACTTAACACTAAAAACGACAAAGCGCTTCTATTGACGCACACAGCTGAAAGTTTACATGGAGTGCGAATACAGTATTTAGAATCACAACAACGTGAAAACATACGGCAAGTGATAATCAGCACTGTTTTAGTCAGAGCTGTAATTGAGCTTTGCACGATAAAACGCATTGATTTGTAGTAAATATTTATAGATTTTTGCTTTTGTGTAGAATTCATGTGTTGGGTCATTCCACCTCAGATCACCCAAAATTTTTTTAATTTTTTAACCAAAAATCTCCGATTTGCATGAAATTTGGTTTGCTTGTAGAGTTTATATAAAAAAGCCTCTATTTTCAATTTTATTGAAATCGGAGCTGTAGTTTTGGAGATACGCCCCTTCAAAAATTGTTTTTTTTTGCGAAAAAAGGGTACCTACCATATTTCAAATCACAATATCTCTGCAACCAGTGGGGGGATTTGAACAAATTTGGTGTCATTTTGAAAGAAATTGCCCAAGGATTCCATTTCTGTTAAAAAATTTCGAAAATATGCATGTTTAGGAGCAATGACTTTTTGACCTTTACTTTGACCCCGAATTTGACCTTGTGGATAACGCGACCCATTATTTTTTAAAAGTGGAAAACAATCTCTGTCGTCCTAATAACATACAAAATTTCAGAGAGGTAATTTTTGTAGTTTTAAAACAGTCTGCATTCAAGTTTGGACCATTTTGCACAATTTGGGTAATTTGCAAAAAAATCTTATTGATCATACGAGTACAATGATTGGTATTGGTTACACCTTTATCAACATGGAAATATGTGTGCAATGTGCATGGAAATAAAAATAACATCAGTAATTAGTTCACAGCTGAAGTTAACAAAGCACTTACGCCAGGGGTCGAAATTAATTTTTTCAACAACTTGCTCGTCGGGCAAGACGGGCAAGTGATATCATATGTCCACTAGCTCGAGAAAATTTCAACTTGCCTGAAAAAAAATGTGCACACTAAAAGTTTTAAGGCTGTTTTACCTTTGGAAAAAATTTGTAAAATGTACTTCCAGTCAAAAACACTGATTTGCATAACACGTTTATCCTATTTCGAGAATCAAGTTTTTGTGTGCGATTGTTGAGGTAAAGTGACATAGGTAATAAAAAGCTTTTTCGAAATGCATCTTGCAAAAATTGATTTTTTGATTTTAATGCATTTTCAATCGCGAATATTTGGAAACTACACCAGTAGAAAGCCAAAATTTTTTGCAAAAGTTATAGTAGTAGTAGTAGTTTATTTCAAAGCCAGCAAAGTTTAAAATCACAATTAAATCGCAAGCAAAGCACGTTAGCGATAATATCTACTGGCAATAGGGAAGAAGCGAAGTGACCAAAGTGGTCTTCAAGTCTACTTCTACCCTCATGAATAAAGTTACAAAGTTACGAGATGGAATTTGGAAAATCTTGGCCAAACAAATATTTACAACTTTTGCTGAACCAGATCGAGGTTTCATACATATATTTACATCAGAACGAGGTTGTACCACACCAGAAAAATTAGGACACCTACAGAAAACAATGCAATTTTTATTTACAAACAAGCAAACAAAAAAAAAGAAAAGTTCTATTTACATTAGAAAGTGGTGCAATTGCAAGGCACCATAACACACACAGTTTAAGTCAATTAAAATGATTCACAAACGTAAACATCTTGTTGTATAAAAAGCAAGTAGTTAAATATTATCACGACAAATTTTATAGACAGACAGAACACAAATTTTATAGTCATTCCAATTTAATTGTGGTAACTTTCTTGCAATGAATTTTTCAGTCTAGATTTAAATGTTTTTAGAGATTTAGATTCTTTAATTTCAAGGTTTAGTGAGTTCCATATTTTTGGACCTAGATATTTAATAGACCTTTGAAGTTTCAGAGTTTTAAAAAAAAAGTACAAAAAAATTATGTGAGGCGGTAGCTCTGGTAGGTTTAACATGAATATTATTAAGCGCTGTAAAATAATTTCGAAAAGTAGATGGAAGTTGTCCCAATTTATAGTTGTAAACAAATGCTGCAGTTTCTAGTTTAACTAAGTCTTGTAATTTAAGAATTTTAAGTTTTGCATAATATGGAGTTGCTCTATCATTCCATGTTCCATTACCTACAATTTTTACTGCTTTGTTTTGAAGAGTAACTAATTTCTTGAGGTACGTTTTATAAGTTGAGCTCCAAGTGATTATCCTGTATTGAATATGACAGTGAAATAAGGCATAGTATAAACTACATAAGGCCAATGTGTTTAAATACACTTCATCTTTTGAAGGGATTCCTACTGCTTTAGATAGCTTGCAAGCCAACTTGTTAATGTGAGGTTCAAAAGACAAGGAATTATCGAAGATGAGACCCAAGTATTTTGACATGCTGACAGAAGGAAGATTAGAATCAAATGGGGACGAAATTAAAGATAAGTTAGCCCCTTAACCTCGATTTTTTGGTTGTATTAATATTAAATTTGATGTTGATAAATTAAGAGTATCGTAAGTTTATTAGCTATCATCCACTTATTTAGTGAAGTAATTTCAGTCGTAATTTTTTTATAAAGATCATATATATTTTTATCTTCTACAATTAAACAGGTATCATCAGCAAACAGTCTTGGTGTGTAAGAAACACTGGTACTAATATCATTGAAGAGGTCCCAATACAGAACCTTGAGGAACACCATAATTAATTTTTTTTAGATTTGACTGTTGATTTTCTAAAGATACATATTGATATCCATTAGTCAAAAAAGAAGCAAACAAATCAAGTGTTGGTCCACGGATTCCATAATGTTCTAGTTTGGTTAACAAAGTTTTATGATTAACTGTGTCAAAAGCCTTTTTGAGATCAAGTAACAATAGAGCAGTGTAATTTTCATCATTAATATTATCATACAATAAAGTCAATACATCAGTTAAAGCATGAGATGTTGAATGATTAGCCCTAAATCGTGGGCAGCAAGACTGAGTGTTTATTGAAAAAATTGATTGATGTGACATGAGTAAGTTTTTCAAGAATTTTAGAAATTGGAGAAAGTAAAGATATTGGTTGATAATTACTTGCATCGGATTTATCACCAGATTTATGTATGGGTACTATCTTGGCAATTTTTAACAAAGCAGGAAAAATTCCTAAAAGGAAAGTGTAATTGAAGAATTGTGCAAGTGGTGCTGCAATAACTTTGGCTGCCACGTTAAGAAAATAAGCAGAAATATTATCCTTGCCAGTTGATTTGGTATTCTTTAGACCTGATATGAGATTAAAAACTTTAAACGAAGTAGTTGGTGTGAGAAAGAGAGATTGGTGGAGGCGTTTTGTTAGGTACTAAGTATGTTCACTTTTACTAGAAGGCTTCAATTGATCAGCTAATATTTTTCCAATACCACTAAAGTAATCATTAAAACTGTTAGCAATAAGTGTTGGGTTTGTAGTGAAAGTGTTATTGTGTTTTAGTTTATGTGGAAGACTACTATTTGATCTGGAAGAAGAGAGCAAAGACTTAATAATACACCTAACTTCAGATGTGTTGTTTTTGGAAATTTCTAATTTATCCTGGTAATAGAGTTTTTTGGCAGCAAATTTGACTTTAGTTAATATAGGAGCTAAAAGATTTTCAAAATAATTATAACCAAAAAATTGCAAAATTCTAGACGTTGTCTTCATGCAGCGCAGTGTGTAGTTGTATGCTTGTGATATTTCAAATAGCAGTTAATGCGGGAAGCGTGGAAAATTTTTTCTCAGAAAAAAAAACAAAAAAACGTAGCACTTTGAGCCAAAAAGTTGCAAAACACATCTGAGTATCGAAAAATTTGCGTGTGATAAAGAAGTGTTATTGCGATTAATGATGTGCATACGATTAAGCAAAGTGTTCATCGTGATGATTGCAAAGTGCTCAAATAAACCAAGCAACAGCTTTCTCTACTTACATTTTATTTTATTTTGCAACAAACAAGGACCTAAATTGCATTTCTAAATCATCGTGGTTGATGTTTAAGATGCTGTATTTTGTTAACTTGCCCGTCGGGCAAGTTAAGCTAAAAAATAACTTGCCCGAGGCGATTTTAGCTTGTTTCGGGCAAGCGATTAATTTTGAACCTTGTCTTACGCCAATAGTTCGCTAACTTTGTCTCCTTGACCTCAGTTTTTGTTACAACTAAATTTCACCCACCTTTGACCACTAAAAAATTGATTTGTACAACAATATGCACATTAGGGTTATGATTTTTTTATCTGCAAATGCCTGATGTTGGAAATGATGAACTTTTGCATGTTCATGACAAAAATCACTTTCTTTTTGGTTAACATTACAAAAACCTAGCGCACCTATGCTCTGAAAAAATCTTATGATTCACTAAAAAATCGTATTTACAGTAAATTACCCATTAAAACAGAACGAAAATAGCCACATACAGTATGTATAACTGAATCAGAAAGTTAGTGACACTCCCAATCATCTGAATTAAGTTTGTTAGTGAAGAGAAGTAACACATTTATGGTAACTTCAAAAAGTATATACTTTTAAATATTCGTACTGTTTGACGATTTAAAATTTTTTTTTTCCATGATACTGATTTCTCTTTTGGCTACCCCGTTTCATTGTACTATCTCAACTTCTGATGGAACATTAATCCAATAAATCTGAATGTCAGTGTTTTGGGCATGCTCTGAAGAGTTAGGGCTGGTAAAAGCAGACATTGGTTAATGGTTAGAATATCAAATTTTACTTCTTTTAGTACTACTGATAGCTAAATCCATTTGATAAGAAAAAAAAAGAAAAATTTATTTTTGCATACAATTCCAAAAATTACTATAGAACTTGCAATCGCAAAAATGACCTCAAGATTTTTAAAATAACAAAATATTTGGAAACTCGGACATTTGACCTAAAAGTCGGAGTGAAAAATAAACCCAAGACTCCGATATCTGCCAATGATCTGCTTTTCCATAGGCATTCTGTACCTTTTTTTCACATTTTTAATGCACTCTTATCACGGAGTTTTCTTATCTATTACAGCTTCTAGCTTTTTTATACAGCAATTGCGTAATTTTTTACAGTGCTCATATGTAAAAAACAAATTTGATATGTAATTATGCCTTATTAACTTAATAAATATATACCCGTCCCAAAAATCGAACAAAAAGATTGCAACAACCAACATTCAGTCGTATTTTGTGGATCTCGTTTGTAACTACAGCGTTACTTTACCGTAGTATAACTTTTTACTAAATATACTGCTAAAAGAGCAATATCACGAATAAACTTTTGGCTATTTATGCGTAAATTATAGGCCCAGCAAGCTTACCTAAAAGTTGAATTTTTTGAACATTTCGTGTGCTCTTTGTTTTTCATCACATTTGCAAGAAAAAATTTTGTTTGCACAAAAATTTCACCTCAGCTTCATAGCAAATATTTTTAGTCTCCACTATTTTTTAGAGCTTGGTTGTGGTTCTTAGTTCTATAATATTATCCAGGGCCGTAGGCAGAGCCTATATTATCAGGTAAGGCTCACATATTACTGTCGGAAAGCTAGTCAACACTAAACAAAAAAAAGAGTTCACTTACAGCTAGCGAAACAAAATCAAGGGGCAAAAGAAACGTCCTTCGAGCGTGATTATTCTATCTGTACATCTGCCAGGCGCAACCATATAGTTTTAGATTTTCTAAGACGGCTTTAACACACCCTCAACCATCCTGGCTACAAACCGTCTTGTAATAAAAAAGTCTATAAAAATCAAGCAGTAAAATTGCTTGAAACAGCATGGTTGACTTGTTAAAATATGCCAAAAATCAGGAAAATTTCAACGAATTAGGTGCGCCAGCTTTTTTTCATTTCATAATGAAAAATTACTGTAGAAATACTTAATATATAAAAGTTTATTGATTGCAAATCCAGGAATTTGATTTCATTCCAAAAGTTGAAAAATTCATAACCCTAATGCACATATCCAGAAATATCGAATTTGCTTTGGTTAGTAGTATTAGGCTGGAGTCTGAAATAGGTCAGAAACCACTGATCTCAAAAAACAAGTTTCTGGCTTGGTAAACCCAGCTTTATAACACTATACAGTGAGACACGAAATCTCACTTCGTTAGTGATGTAACAATGCTGGTTGTCATGAACTAGATGTGCTTCAAGTTCAAAGCAAAAGCAAGTATAATGTTACATTATAAATCAATCCTTTCTTCATTGTTTCCTTATGAAAGTAATTTGTGTAGGATATTTTATGTATATCGACATTTTACATGAAACCTACAAAAACTGTGTGAAATAAATATTAATCAAAGTTTTTACTGAAAAGTAAGCGACCCCAAATAACTTTTTTCAACATTACCTGGAGTTGAGATCCGCAGTTTTGGAACCATTACATTAACCTGCGCAGTTCACTAATAAGTGTTGCTATGATGACTACGACAAGTTTTTATTTTAACCCCTAAAAAATGAAATGAAAAATGCAAAGATGACTATTCCACATTTTTGTTTTATTCTCCTTCATCAGAAATTTTCTTTAAAATTGTCACTTCCACTCTAAAATGCATTCAAAGAGATTAAAACATAGCACTATATATACATAAATTTGGAGTATTTAGAAAGCTGTTAGAAGTTATGAAGAAAAAGCCTCTCAACAGCCAAGTGAAATCATATGCTACTTAATCAAGGAAATCTCAATTTGCCCAAAGCAAATAAGAACAGTGAATTTTAAGTATGTTTAAATTTTTGAAACAAAAAATGTGCAAAAATACTTCAGTAATAGCAAAACATTGAGTTAGCACAATACGTTAAACATTGAAAAAAATTAAAATCCTTAGTGGGCTTACTAAAGTTAAGAATGAACTTTAGCATGTTTAATTTTCTGAACTTTGGACTTGTTTGTTTAAACCTCAATTTTTTATTTTCTAAAAAATGCCGTAAGCCTGCTATTATTTCTGATATCTGAAAGAACCGTTAATGTGGCAAGCGCGGGAAAAAATTTTGGGAGAAAAATAATGTAGCATTTTGTGCCAAAAAAGTTGCTAAACACACCTAAGTATCGAACAAATCTGTCACTTTTCCAAAAACTGACGTGAGCTTGCTGTTACTTGTGATATCTGAAAGAGAAGTTAATGCGGCAAGCCCGGGAAAAATTTTTGCTGGAAAAGAAAACATTTTGTGCCAAAAAATTTGCTAAGTGCGCCTGAGTATTGAACAAATCTCACTTTTTTTTCACTTTCTAAATGCCATAAGTCTACTCTTATTTGTGATATCTGAAAGAGCGGTTAATGCGGCATGCGCAGAAAAAATTTTTGCAGGGAAAGACTGTAACGTTTTATAATTGCTAATTACGTCGCACATGGGTATGGAACAAATCTCCATGCCATTGCTAATTAAAAGTTCTTAATTGTAATTAATGATGTGCCTGTGATTATACTAAGTGTTAATTGCTGTGATTGTGCTAAAATAAAGCAAGCAAACACTTTCTCTACTTGCATTTTGTCTTATTTTCACAAAAGGGGTAATGTGCGTTTCTAAATAATCTTGTTTGATGTTGTTCACTTCATATGCTGTATATCATTAGCCAGAAAATACACTACCCAAGGCGATTTCAGCTTGCTTCAGGCTACCATTAATTTCAAATCGTCTTTATGCTATAAATACTACATTTCTTGAATAATGAAAACTTTTAAACACATGTACGGTTGCAAGGTGACTGGATTATAAAGTTTACTACAGTGCGTATAATCAATTTGCTGAAATTCGGCAAATTACCCCAAAATGAAATTTAAACCATGACTATACTACAAATATTACCTCTGAAATTTTCATATGTCATTAGGAGGATGACAGAGATTTTTTTCCACTTTTAAAAAATAATGGGTCACGTGGTCCACAAGGTCAAATTCGGGGTCAAAGTAAAGGTCAAAAAGTCATTGCCCCTAAACATGCATATTTTTGAAATTTTTTAACAGAAATGCAATCCTTGGGTAATTTCCTTCAAAATGACACCAAATTTGTTCAAATCCCCCTAGTAGTTGCGGAGATATTGCGATTTGAAATATGGCAGGTACCCCTTTTTTCACAAAAACCCCAATTTTTGAAGGAGCGTATCTCCAAAACTACAGCTCCGATTTCAAAAAAATTGAAAGTTTTGGCTTTTTTATATAAACTCTACAAGCAAACCAAATTTCATGCAAATCGGAGATTTTGCGTTAAAATGGGTGGGTGATCTGAGATGGAATGACCCTGTTGTTCGTTTTCTTTCTTTGAATAATGAGATCATATGTGAGAAAGATGCATAAGTCACTTTGTTCTCAAGTTTCTGGACAGATATGTTTTAAATTCCAACAAAGGGTTCGATGAATGCCCGCATAAAATTAGTGGGGCTCTAATAAGTTTAAGAACCACTGGGATAGACAAAAGACAAACCATAGTTGACAAATATTTGGCATAATTTGGGGGTACCCCCCCGAGATCCCCCCAAAATGTGTCCCCCAAAATCAATTTGAAGGGCTTATGTAACAATGTGAGTCGCTGGAATTTTAAAGACCACTTTACGTTATTTCAAGTGCAGTGAAAAACTGGTTGTTAAGAACTCTAAAAAATGCTGAGATTTGACGTTGTATTGTAAACTGTTACGCTAGCTTTTCAAATGATGTTACTCGATTATTTTTAAATGATAGCTTTGAATGATTTAAATTTTGAACTCGAATAACCACAAAGCGATTTAAGTTAGTGAAAAAAAATTTGAATGGGGCGCATTTAAATTATATTGCTCTGACTATCAACGACCGCATTTTTTACAAATTCATTCATTGCAATCGGATCACAATTTTAAAGCCTAATAAAGTTCAGTAAAAGTCGGATAATCCTGCGAAGTTCCCAGATATCGCTTGCAATGTCACTTTCTAATTCTATTTTAGAATACTCTTATATGCAGTTAAACCTTGAAGCGCAGAAATCTAAAACTTCGAAAGAGCCTAGCAATTTTTTTTACCTGCTTACCGTACCTCTCAAGTATGGTACGTTTTGAGCTTTGATTGACCAAGGTACTGTACCTTTTTAAGTATGGTACGTTTAGGGCGTACCATCCAATGAAAAGTTTAGAATTATGGTGGGGATTGAAAATTTGGTTTTGGTACGGTACAGTGAATTTTTGAAGTACGTCACGTTAAGATTTTGAACGTACCATGCCGTACAGTCATCCTTGCCTGTAGCCATGAAAGTAAGAATAATAAAACTGTAAAATATTATTTAAAACTAAACGGTTTATTACTTTGAATAAAGAACTTTTTTTCTATGTACAAAAACTTCGAAAGCACCAAAGCTAGAAACTTGAAATTTGGAGATATGATAAGGCTATATATGAAGTTGTGCACCTGCGTTTTTGGAGCCGTTAGGTCTCATGGTTTAAGGAAAGGGCCAAAAACTTGTGATGTAAGTTGTTATTTTAAAAAATGGCTTAAAGTTATCAGTTGAAACTCTGTGATTATATTGGGCCTATTGCGAGCTACTCGTTTGCAAAATTTTAGGATGCTAGCATTTTTGGATGCCAGGATATTGCCCCAAAACTATTTGTCTTTTCTTAAACAAACTGTAATGTTTGATTTTAGTCAACTGCATTCATGTGCTGTGATGGCATACTCGTTAAAGGCGCCAATGTTTGAAATTGTCGCGATGAACTGTGCTGGTTTCAAATACCTCGTCACACATATGTTTTATCCAAACCAGAAATAAGTTGAAATGAACATTTTTTTGTTTCATCAGACGAAAACGTATTTACCAGTAATCTTTTTATTTTGGCATTACATGTGATCAGAAAGTTTCAGGTTTCATTCAATGTGTAGAATACATCCCTGAAAGAATACTTTGCAATTCTGTTGTATTGCGCTTCACACTAATTTAGGTTCTTCACTACTCTTAAAATTATTTGATTAACTCCTGTTGGATTCTAAATTACAGCACAGAGTAGCATGACCTGGGTTCGAATACATTTGGAATTACGAGATATTGCCCCAAAACTATCTCATTCCTAAACAAAATTTAATACTAAATTTTACTCTACAGGACTGATGTATCTCGTTCTTAAACAAAGTTAAATATTAGATTTTACTTGACAGGACTGATGTGCTGTAACATCGTAATGATCAAAGACACCCGAATTTAAAACAGTGATGAAAGAAGAGGGCTGTGCTCAAATATCTTGTTGGTCATTGGTAGACCCAAATCACATAAATAATAATTGCAATTAACAGGTTATTCTTTTTTTTTTCATCAAACAAAATCACATATAACCTTTTTTTATTTTAGCTTTGCAACGATTGATTTTTAAAGGAATATCGGTAACCTTCTAAGTATGAAGGGGAAATAGAGGTCAAAAGGAACTCGCGGAAATCCGTATTATTTTTCTCGGGAAAATAAATACCTAGTTCATGGTTTTGTTAAAATCAACAAAAAAGATAAAATTGTAATTGGAACGACCGACGCTCGCGTCACGTGTTCCTTTGTTTTTACTCGGCCATTTTCCAATTAACGAGTGCAAAATTTTATAACTCGAGAACGGTTTGGTCCAGATACATGAAATTTTGACAGCAGTTTAAGATTAATGAGTGATATATTTATACCAAATTTCGAAGCAATAGGTCACGTGACTTTGGTTTTAGAACCCGAAAACCGCCCCGCAAGTTTGGCATAAAAAGCGGCTTAAGTACGGCAAAAAATATTTCATATAGTTGTATGTCTTAAGCAGTGTTGGGAATACTCGAGGCCACTTTTTAAGGACTCGTACTCGTGCCCTTGGGACTCGGACTCATAGAATTTGAGGGGACTCAGACTCAGACTCGTGATTTTTGTTGAATGTCTTATTGTAATGTCTTATTACAGAGCTACTATATATCCACAAAATATAAATGTGACAAGCAATGCATCATCTTTGGCAGGGAGAGATTTCTTACCCAAATCAAAATGAAAACTAATTGAATTTGGTTTTATATTTTGGCAACCGCATTTTTTTAGCGTTTTGGTGTCATTGGTTTGATTACGTTTGTTTCGATGATGCCGGTAGGTAAAATATGCTCAAGATATCGCATGGCTGAAAAGTTCTTGAAAGGTATTCACTATTCAAGTATTCGCAGGTAGTGGAGGGAGATAATAAGTTTTGTCTGTGTTAAGTATGTTAAATTTTATACCTGATTCTTTAATGTTACAATGGAGAATGAAAACCTAAAAAGAATTAGTTTGCATTCAAAAAATTGCTGATAAGACTGAAAAAAATTACCGTATCCAGATGATAAAGCATGAAGTGTTTTTTTTTATTACTTCTGCAGTGCAGGGCTGGTTAACTTTTTCTGAGTATGGGCTTTGGTTAGGCCTGAATTTTCTAAGGTTTTTGCAAAAAAAAATTCTTTCTGTTGGTGATATACAGCCAATTGGTTAAAATTGGCCAATTGGTTAGTTGGTTAAAACATATACAGCCAATTCAGCAAAAACTAATTCTTTCATTTTTCAAATTATTCATAAACCATAAAAACAAAAATTGCATAATGCATTCACTAACTTATGTACAGATAATGACAAATGTATTTAAAACTGAGGTTCTTCCTCTGAAATAAAAATAACAATTCTAGTTTATTAGTTATGAAACGACAAAAGATACCAAACCATGGCGACAAGTGGCGCAATCAGGAGAGGCTAAAGGGCTTTCAGCCCCCCTTCGCAAAATCACTTAGAAATATAATCCCAAAATTCAAGGGTTTATATAACCCAACAAATCCAAAGCTCCCCAGCAAAATCTAGTTGCGCGCTTGATCGCGAACTTAATGATCCTCAACCTTTGTCCGTAAACTGATGAAAATTATGAAGGTCCTTCTATTTTTTCGCTTCAGCTGGTCGACTTTTGGCTTTAGGTTACTTCCAAAAGTAGTTAAACTACTGAAAAAATGCACATAAACTTGGTTCACTCAGTATTAATTGAATGCAATACCACACCACCAGTCTGCCCAGTTTACGAAAAGATGATACTTTTTTGCACGCTTTTGTCAATTAACTGATTAATACGCAACTTAAAAGTTCTAATAAAGCTTTATTTTTTATTGGACGCTGTGACAAATCTACTGAAATAAGCTCTTTTGCTGGTTGAGCGGTAACGCGTTCATCTCTGGAGCGAGAGGTCCGAGGTTTAAATATTGGGCCAGTGAAATCGGACAAACTGTTGCCAACAACTCGCCACCGTTACGACATTTTTTTGAAAGGAGCTGTGTTGCCCAGGCCGTATGATGTGGACATGGGCAGTGCCAACTCTTGCACACTTCGGCGTAATATAACGAGTATAAAACAAAAATTGAAAAGAGAACAATGAGTATAATGAAAGATTTGATTTGTTTAAAATTATTTTCTTAATCTGATATCCCGAAAAGTAATTAACTGCTGTGAAAAACTAGATGGGAGTTTCCTGAGTAGCAACCCCTTTCAGCGACCGACGCAAGAATCTACAGATTTCAAAAAAACAAGCGCCCTAGATTAAGCCATTCAAAAAATTAATTTTTGGGGGTCCCCAGAAGTGGCACCCCCAAACTATGTCAAAATATTTGTCTGTTAAGTAGCTGCTGATATGATAAAAAAACTAGCACCCTAGCTTGAGCTGTTCAGAAACTTCATTTTTGGAGGGTCTATTTGGGGGAGTCCCTGGGGAGACTGGTAGCCCCAAACTACGTCAAATATTAGTGTGTTAAATATCTACTGATATCAAAAAGCACTGTCACCCTCAGTTAAGCTGTTTAAACAATTGATTTTGGGGGTCCATTTTTGGGAGGTCCCCGTAGGGGTGGCACCCCCCAAAGTATGTCAAAATACTTGTCTGTTAAGTATCTGCTGATATCAAAGAAACTAGCGCCCTAGTTAGAGCGGTTTTCATTTTGTTCATTTTCAAAAAATTCAATTTTTGGGCCCGATTTTGGGAGGGTTCCCAGTGGAGTGGCCCCAAAATATTTCGAAAGACAGAATTGCGTTTGCAACTCAATGACTTTACAAAAAAATTAGATTTTGATGTTTTGTAGTTTAGGAGAAGAAGAGCGTACGAGATTTAGGAAGAAAAAAAAGCAAAACAAAGGAAAAAAAAGAAAAAAAACTTCATTGCAGCCAAAAGTGAGTTAGTTGGGATGAAAAGGTTGCTTAAGACATATCACCGTGTGAAATATTTTATGTCGTACTTAAGCCGTTTTTGAATGAGACCGCTTTTTACGCCAAACTTGCGGGGCGTTTTTTGGGTCCTAAAACCAAAGTCACGTAACCAATTGCCTCAAAATTTGATACAAACATGCAAATCAATAGTCTCAAACTGCTGTCAAAATTTCATGTAGCTACACCAAATCGCTCTTGAGTTATAAGCAAAAGTCCAAAATTTCGCACTCATTAGTTTGAAAATGGCTAAGTGAAAACAAAATAGCACTCGACGCGAGCGTCGGTCGTTTCAATAACTTACAAAATTCTTTGCAAATTCAAACAACAATGTAAGAATTTTTCATGCGATGTCACTCGCATACTTTTACTGAAAAAACTTCGTCAAAACTGAACTGGCCACTGGTATAAAAGAAGGAAAACCTCGAATTTTGACTTTCTCGGCCATGAGGAGTTTTGCAAACTCGGGTGTAAATTAAGGCCGAAGTAGACGACTAAATTTTATCTACAAGAGCTCTTGCAAAAGCGTTAATGCAACTTTTTTTGTGTGTAAAGGGCCTTGTTAAAAGATTGTGCAACGCTTGCAGAAACGTTGCGCAAACGTCTTCTTGCAGAATCTCCGAAAGCGTTTGTCCATACTAAAATAACTTTGGCCAAATTTTAAATTTCACATTCCGGTTAAATTTTCGAACTTTTCGAACTCGGACTCGTGATCTTCAGTTTTGTCGGACTCGCACTCGGACTCGTGGCATTCGGACTCGCACTCGGACTCGTGATTTTGAGTTTTGGTGGACTCAGACTCGGACTCGTAGCTTAAGGACTCGCACTCGGACTCGTGAAAGTGGCAATAGTCCCAACACTGGTCTTAAGATACCCTTTCATCCCAACCAACCCACTTATGGCCGCAATGAGGTTTTTTTCTTTTTTTTATCCATTTTTTTTTTAATTTTTGTACGCACTTCTTCTAAACCACAAAACACCGAAATCTAATTTTTGTGTAAAGTTGTTGACTTGCAAATGCAATTTTTTCTCCCGAAATTTTTTTTGGCAACTTCACCAGGAACCCCCCAAAAAATCAATTTTTTGAACGGCTCAAGCTAGAGTGCTACTTTTTTTTTGATATCAGCAGATACTCAACAGGCAAATACTTTGACATAGTTTGGGGGTGCCACCCCCCAAGGACCCCTCAAAAATCAATTTTTTGAACAGCTTAACTTAGAATGCCAGTGTTTTATGATATCAGCGGATATTTACCAGCTAAATATTTTGACATAGTTTGGGGGTGCCACCCTCCGGGGACCCCCCCAAAATAAATTATTTGAATGGCTCAACTTAGGGTGCCCGTTTGTTTTGATATCAGCAGATATTTAACCGACAAATATTTTGACATAGTTTGGGGGTGTCCCCCCCGGGACTCCCCCAAATGAGCCTCCCAAAAATCAATTTTTTCTATGGCTCAGGGCCAGTTTTTTCTGATATCAGCAGAGATTTAACAGACAAATAAATTGGCATAGTTTGGGGGTACCCCCCCGGAGACCCCCAAAAATCAATGTTTTGAAGGGCCCAAGCTAGTGTGCCAGTGTTTTATATCATTAGGTATTTTATTGAAAAATGTTGTGACTCTACTTTTCTGAAGGTTCCATAATCAGATATTTTTGAATAATTGCTGATTTTACGGTAAACAAAAAGTACTTTTGAGCATCACTGCATTAGCTACGCGTCGGTCGTTCACTGGGTTTGCTGGCAAACTCCCATCTAGTTGTAGTGGATGCTATACACCTCCCTGAAAAACACCTTCCAGAAATTACATTTCCCCGAAAAACACTTGGCCAAAACTACATTATCCTAAATATACATTTCCCTGAACGGGTATTTTCCAGAAATTACATTTCCCTGAACATGCACTTGCCAGAAATTACATTTTTCCTGAACGTGCACTTTCCAGAAATTACATTTGCCTGAACATGCACTTGCCAGAAATTACATTAGCCCAAATGCTCATTTGGCAGAATGTACATTTGGTCGAAATTGCATTTCCCCGAAAACTTATTTGCCAAAATTTACACTTGCCGGAATGTACATTTGGCCGAAATTACATTTCTCCAAAAGCTTATTTTCCAGAATTTACACTTGCCAGAATGTACATTTGGCCGAAATTACATTTCCCCTAAAGCTTATTTGCCAGAATCTACACTTGCCAGAATGTACATTTGGCCGAAATTACATTTCCCCGAAAGCTTATTTTTCAGAATATACATTTCCTCAAAAATTCATTTTCTAGAAACTATTATTCATTCAAAAAATTGTACAGTGGAATTTGGTTAATAAATCCACGTTTAGTAAATCCAGCCGCTTATTACATCCAATTTGCTTGGAACGAAATCGTCTTGTGCATTTTAGAAAACGCCGTTTATTAAAGCCACCACGTATTAAATCCAAAACCGGCTGTCCCGAGGTGGATTTATTAACCGAATTCCACTGTACTATGTTTAGGTTATTTATTTCTAATAAACAGAACAAACTTTTAGTTGAAATTAAGTAACGTTGCGATAACAGTTAACATACTGAATGAGAAATATAACCTAGCTTTTTAGTCAATTTGCTATCATAAGTTGTGCTTAAAGCGTAACGAAAGTTAGTAATTAAAAATCGATGCAAGCATGTTCACTGAGACAAAGCAAGCTTACTCTAACCCAGGTTACACTTTTTAGAAGAACCAATAAATCGGTTCAAACCAAAGACTATAAAAATTGGTATTCACAGCTTCCCTGCTTGACGTTGAGCATTAAAAGGGTCAGTGTGAAGCTTCCACCATGTGTGGTAGATAGGTGGGCAGGTGGCAGCTTGACTCGTAGACCGAAAGGCTCTTTCGCTGTCTCCTGGCCAAGGTAACTTGGTGAATAAAATGTAATTACAATGAAGTTAAGGCTGGTTTCTCTTAGTTTTTTGCCAATTTGCTGCTTTATTGGTTCTAATATTAGTTCTTGAATCCAGAGAACGTTCATATCAATTTAAATGACCATGTTTTTAAAGTTATTTTGGTGTTTAATTCTGAATGCTCTGTCAGCTTGAGCAAAGACTTTTTTGCAGCATCGCAAAACTGCAAAAGCGAAAAGTACGGAGTTTTTTTAACTTGAGAACAATCCAAATATTTATAAGTTGCTTGCGCAGTTTGAAGCAGCACTCTGTAATTTAAGAATCGTTGCAATATTTTGCTTGTAAATACTGGAACATTACTAAAATTTTATCGTTTTGAATTAGCACAGAATTTAGTTGCTTTCAAGATTTGAAATTTATTCTTTTTTGTTTCCAATCTTTTCGTTACTGATGGAGGCTGGCATTTTTCTAGATTCTGAGCAACAATGACCCTCTGGTTTTTATGAAATATTATTGTTATAAAAGAAAATTGTGTAATTCGTCTTGCGTTTGCCATAAAATCAAATCTGTGGCTGTAGTACAAAGCAGCCAAAATCTACATCAACCACAAGCCAGCAAAACAACACTTGTTGCATTCCTCGGCTAATGATTTCGCGCTTTAGCTTACAAACACTCAAAAAGCAGCGATGGCGTATATTCCCGCAACCAGCTTCAAACAGTTTTAGTTGAAATCTACCGAGAAAGCTACTCCTACGGAAAGCTCATTATGAAATCAATTCCCGCCATTTACTTTTCATTTAATTTAGAACATTTCATTTGCAGTTCATGCAAAGGTAGCAAGATAAGTGATTCCGTCACGTGACGTTACAATTAACACCAACGAGCCTTGCTCTAGCAAAAACAGACCGCATAATGCGATGTAATGAATGAAGTAGAATGAATGATCGTGTTGAGATTGTTGTTTGGGAGGTAGCTGGACTGCAGCTGTATATGATGAAAATTCGAATTTCCTGCTGTTAAGAATTCTCTGCTGTGTACTTTTGACCAGAGAATCTTGAGTTAATATTTGTTTGCAACCAGGCTCCTGTCAATCTTTCGAATTGAACAATTTTACCAATTTACACATTGGTGTCAGTGAAACATTAATTCTGCTTTAAATAAATTTTCCCTCAAGGCGCGTTATGTACCTCAAATCAAAATGACAGTACCGTACGATGTTTTTTTTCGAGGCAGTAGCCATTTCTGCTCATCTTGAAGAGATGACTTTAAATTCTAAGATAGTCCAGGAATTTATTGATTTAAATATTTCATTATATTATTGTGTAATCAATGCGAGAAAACGCTCACCTAACGAGCTCCATTAAAGCAAGACTTTTGGCCAGTGCTTTTCAATCTTTTCATCATCGTGGCCTATTTTCAATTCAAAAATTTTTCAATGGCCCACATCTAAATCGCTTGCTTAATCGCAATTTTTCAATTTTTAGATGATCTCAACAAAAAAAAAGGGTATTCACGCCAAAAACCGAAAACTTTGTGCTATCTCTCTAACGGGCCCCGCATCGCCATTGATCAAGACATTTTTTCAACCGAATTTGCAGTTACCCAAATAGCTCTGTAGCCCACCACAAAATGCTTCTATGGCCCACAGGTTGAAAACCACTGCTGTAGGCCATATGTAAGCGTAATGGTCGTGAAGTTTCAGTTTATCTTTTCATACATGCAAGTCTGCCCTAAGGTCAGTATAATTTTCCTTTGACATTTTTAGATCTTTTGCCAAATTGCTGGCAATCAACTGGTGCACATAAATGTGACGGAATAACCCGCCTTTTTACTGCAACACGTCTTGACAAATGTGTCACAGAAGAGAGATATAAGACTGCAGACCGATACTTTGTTAGTGATTATGACCAGGGACGTGCGGTCAGGGGAGGCAGGTGAGGCCGTGCCTCACCTGTAGAATTGTGAAAAAAAAAAGAAAATGAAATATATAATTAAAATAAAATGGTTTCACACAAATCAAAATATTTATCAAAAACTTTATTAATTTTTGTCAAATTAACTTTTTTTGTGTATTCACTGCTTTTATGTTATGTATTGCGCATTAAAACGCCCAAACTATTCGGTGTAATATTGCTATCACTACTGCGTGCCATTGCAAATTTTAATGAACAAACTAAAAGTATGCCTTTTTTCTCAGACTAATCGCGGACAACGCATAATGCTTTTAAATCTGATTTTGCGGCTCGCCTCACCTGTGACGTCATAGAATGAGAAAAAGTTTAAGCAGTTTTATTTGTAGTCTTTCGTTCATTGCGAAATTGAACAAGTTATTTTTCTGGCGAAATAAAAACAATTTAATACGAGAAAATGAACTAAAATGGAAGAAAATTTAGTCTCAAAGCTGGGAGACTTTCTAAACTAAGTTTTTTATCTAAACTTGAAGTTATAGAAATTGCTAAATTTATGTACTCTTATTAGCACTCCAATTTACCTGAAAATTTCGACAATTATTTTAAATATAGAAGTTACATAGCAGACTTGAAACATAAAGTTTTTTTCACGGATGTGAGGTAGCACTTACCTCACATCCGTGAAAAAAAACAAACTTTATTTTAAATATGCTAGCAAACTTCATGATTATAAAACGAGATCAATTACTGCAGACGATTTTTATTTGGAACGAGCTAAAAATCGAAACGGGCTACAATCTTGCTCGTACATTGGAGTAAAAATATGGAATAATATTTCAACAACTTTTAAACAATTACCAAAATACTCATTTAGCAAACAAATAAAATTGTCCATGCTAAGTAATTACTGAAGTACTTTCAGTCTTGATAAACTCGAGGTAAGCCTAAGTGTGCTCTTTTCTTATGCTAACTGCTATTTTTGGTTGAATCCTTACTTTTGTTTTTGTCTGTTTTAAAAATGGTTAAAAAAAAGGTTACCCCCACACAAAAACTTATAATAATTACAATAATAAATTAGTTGTAAAGGCAGCTTGACTCGATGACCTGAAAAAGGTCTTTCGCTGTCCTGTTTGCTTGATAGTAAGTGACTCAAACTACAGTACTGGTAAATTTTGGAATTGCCTATTAATTTCTACGCCTTCATCAACAATTACTTCTGTTAAGTGTTATAGTAAATTAGCCCACGTTTATTTCCTTTATTGGCATTAATAAATCATTCTATTTGTGCGTGTGGAATATATTTTTTCATTGGTGTTAAGTTTCTGGAAATTGAACTCAAGTGAACAAATAATCTGAATTGAATTGAATATAGCTAAAAGAAAACCGATTTAGAAGATTTGCTCGAGACATCATTACGAAAGAACCCCTCAATTCAGAAAGAGTAGAACCGTTCTCGAGAAAAGAGTGGTTGCGCTATAAAAATCTTCATTTTTGCTTTCATGTTTTTAGCAAATTATAATGTTGGGACTGAAACCGGGTATTTGTGACTTAGAGAATTTGCCAAGAAGGCTTAGCAAGCACGAAAACTTCAATTATGTCCACATTCAAAGCCAAATAATAGGCTAGGCTACCTTTATAGATTTTCAAAACTTCAAGAATTGATTTGGCTTTAAGTGAACAGTAAAAATTAAACAAATAATTAATTATCGAAAACTTTGGTTTTCGTTTAATGGCTACAGTGCAGCCGGAGACCAAAAGTGGGCCCGGGGCCAGCTCAAATGTGATGGATTTCCGGTCAGTTTGGTCCGAAAAATGATGTGATCTTCAAAAAAAAACAAAAAAGGTCTTCACCCAAGTTCTAACGGTTTTTCCGGTCAAAACTAGGTGTTCTCAAAAAAAAGAAAAGGTCTTTTGGCTTCACATTCTGATTTCTCAGTGTCATTTCGATGGGCCCCCTCTCGAGCTCATGGGCCCTCTGAGACCAACAGCCTTCCTGAAGCCCATGGGCCCGGGGTCATTGACCCCCTCTCCCCCTCTCGGCGGCCCTGAATGGCTATGAAAACAATTATTTGCTTGTCATTTATTGTATTAAATAATTTTTTTGCAAACATGTGTTTGAAAAAAAAAATTGTGCCTCACCAACCAAAAGCCTCACCGCACGTCACTGATTATGACATAAACAATAGGTGAAAACATTTTTTCAAAGAGCAGCTGTTTTTAATCTTTGGAGCACACTCAACATTTTTAGGTCGCAGTCAGTGGAGCACCATTGTGAAGGGGCTTAGGCCCCCTTAGCCAAGTCACTTAGAAAATTTAACTTCAAAATACAAGCGTTTAAGAGTATTTAGACTTGACCTAAAGTAAGGGGGGAGGGCTAAAGGGGTTAAGCAATTTAAGTCTTTGAAATGACTGCTGAATTTTATCAATTTAGTCATTGATGCAGCTTCAAAAAGTGCAAAATGTGATTAAAATGCCGTTAAAATTGCTAATTTTGTGCTGTAAAATCACAAACATTGCCCATTGGTTGGGGGCTCCGTCCCCAGGCCCCAGTCTGTGACACTCTCGAGTTTCATCAGTTTGTTTAGCACAAAGCCTTAATTATACAATTTTTGAGCAAAAAAAAAAAACAACAACTTTTGTTTTACCCGTCTTTAGCAAAATCCTGTTTGCGAGTTTGGCAGCATTCACTGCTGCAGATAGAGTTTTCAAGCGATTACAGCAGGGCTGCAACTAAGGGGGGGCCAGGAGGGGCGGTGCCCCCCAAACAAAAATATCACCCACCCAAACCCCAAAGCGACAATAGAAAATATTGGTAGGCCTAAGTAGCCTATTGTAAGACTGTTGATTAATGATTTGAACTAATGCGAAATATTAAGTTTCGCAAAACTTTTATGATCGGTACATTGATTGTGATAGCACCTGGTATGCATAAGTCTAATGCATAGTCGCAATCCTTGCTTGATTTCGCTGACAAGCTACAAATTGTTCAGTAAATAAAATCTTTGAAGAATATTATAAAATTTTATTGTGACGCTCTAGCAACTATTTTACAATAAAAAAAAAGACATTAGGTGTGGTTGCGGTAGCACCAGGGTAGCACGCTAGCATTAGCAATGAGTGCACGTGGTCGTTTTGACCTTGGCCAAAAAGTTGTTTAGTAACTGTTGTACACTACGTTTTGTCTTGTTTGGCAGCAATGGATAGGTTTGCCTGCTTTTTCTGAAGCGACCGATACTCCTTCCACTTAATTATGTGCAAATGCTTCTGGTGCCCCTGGTTATCTTAACCTTTTTGCTCCTTCACGTCCAAACTTGAGTTTATTCCCAAAAGGCAAAAATAACCGCTGATTTTGTCCCGAATGGTTTCGAACCCATACCCACACCAAACAACGAATTGAACTCAGTTTCAGAGGTTGCTAAACGCTTTCTTATTTCTAAAACAAACTGCCCAGCACATAGGCGTAGCCAGGGATCCCGCCCCCCAATTGAAATGTCACCAATGACAAAAATGTGACAAAAAAGCCTCTTGTTTCTTCAGTTTCTTCAAGCAATTTTTGCTTACAACAGTAATTGATAAGGATAATGACGACCAGGCCCCCTCAATTCAGTTTTTGCCAACCAATTTAAATGCATATATAACCCAGGAGAAAAGGAGAGTTTTGTTCTAAAAGTTCCTATCTTAGGCCCTCATTTACCTTTTCATGAACGTAATGCAGTAACTAGGGCCGGATTTACCACATATGGCACAGTACTAGCAAGGGGTTCCACGCTCAAATGGTGAGACTTTTTTGTTCTTCACCTATATTTGCAGGAAGATGTTGCGAAAATCTTCAAAGTGCCAAGGGCCCTGCACAATGTAAATCTGGCCTGAGCAATAACATAGTTGATAGGCGTAACCATCTATTGTACCATTTTAAAATAGCTATCCACCTCAACCCCGCTAGTCTTACGCGACAAAATACTTATGAAAAAAAACTTAGCAAGGGGAAATGTTCATTGAACAAACTATTCAATTTGAATTCAGGGGGCTTGTACCTCTTGGTCGTTTATGTATTCCTGTAACTGGTTATTTTTATGACAAAACAAAAATCTCTAAGAAAAATCTTTGAGGGGATTATTATTCACTGCTAAAATATTGCAGTAGGCAATGTACCTTACTTTCCCCTACCTGGGCCAAATTACTTACAAAATTTAACACCAAACTGCAAGATGTTAAAATGTTTTGGACTTAACTTTGAACAGTTCAATTTTTTCAATTGGCTTTCAAATGCTAAAATTCTAGTTTTTTTGAATGGCTTTAAACACGTGCAAGTTGTGGTCCAATGGCAATAATTAGCTAGTTTTCAAAAAAATTACAAAAACTCGCCCAGCGGTTGGGGGCAAAGTGTAATACGTTTGACGTACACCAGTTTGCTCAACACGTCTCCCATTTTACACTTTTTTGGGAGGTTTAAGCTCTCTCTCTCTTTACCAAAATGCTGGTTATGTGTTCTGATCTTCCAATATACTATATGTCTTTACCAAAACACTGGCCATGGCTTCTGATCTTCCAATATACTATATCTTTGTCCCACAAAAAGTTTTTCTTTCGAAAATTTCTGGTAACGTCATTGCACGTGGTTTGTGCCTTCCCCCCTAATCAAAAATCTTGGCTACTCTTATGGCCCAGCATGCTCGTATTGTAGAAAAAGGCAGCAATTTTTGTCCTCCCCTGAAAGAAAATTTTGCCCCATATAACCAGAGTTGTAAGTCGGGCCGGGCTTTTTGGGTTGGGTCGGGCCTAAAGATGACAAAAATTTCGGGCTTAATTTGGGCCTGAGACGTGCTTTCTGTGTTAGATGCACAAAAATTTAATCAAAATAACTTGGCAGCATTGCTAAATTTTTCAGATCTAACTTAACTTTAAGGTGCTTTCGGGCGTGATTTGGGCTTCAAATTAATTTTTGGGTTTGGCCGAGTTCGGGCTTATATTTTCGGGCTCGGGGGCTGGGTTTGAGTCTGAACTAGTTGGCCCGTCGACAACTCTGCATACAACAACGCTCTAGTTGCGGCACTGTATTAGGGGCCGCAGACAAAAACAAGATGCCGGCCTTATAGGTCTTTTTTTTAGACATGAATACAGCATTTTTGAATATATATTTGTAGTTGTACAAGATGTGAAGATCGGTTTTAATATGCAAAAATTTAGTCTATTTTAGTGCCCCTTTGCTTCGTTTGCCCTGGCGACGGCACTGGGGTGAAGGCTATAGCTTTTTGAGACAGCAGTTTTTTGCACTGAAATGGACTCAAAAATGATTTAAAGCATCTTTTGAAACAATTATTTTGGGGAAACTGGTTTGTCAGAAATAAAATACACAAATAAGTAAAAACTTTCAAAATGGCAAAAATAAGCAATCAAATTTGATCGCTTGCTAAAAAATGATGAACTTGGATATCAATCAAAAAAAAAATTAAAACTCAGAAGTAGGCTGGGGGCAATTCATTTTTAGTTAATTACTAATCACTACTCTCAAATTTTGTCAACCACTTCTTTCAAGTTTCGTTCCATTAGCCCGCTCCCCCTCCAATTACCTTTCTCTAAAGTATACACAAAATAGATTACCCCATGTAAGTTTTACTGAACTAGAATTTTATGATTTACCAGCTTGTAAATATGAAACTAAAATTTTACCAGTTACATCCACCTTTTACATAACCCATTTCTGCAACCAGTTTAATCAAGTTTTTGTACTGCCAACTTCTTATGCCTCGTTTTAAAGCAATGGTTTTTATCAACATAGTCCTCAAATTAAGTCCGTTTTGCAAAAAATACCAAATTTTCCTGCGGCTAGGCACTCTGCCCCCAGACCTCGAATGGCCTCAGGCTGTAGCTTCACAATCAGACCCCCCGAAACAGACCCTCATTGCAGATTTCTGGCTACGCGCCTTACTAAGATACTTCAATGATACGACGCTTGTATGCTGATGTTTTTGTGAATTTCAGATACTATCGAAATACCGTAATGTTAACAATAATCTGAAAACACATCAAAATATCATCATAAACTTCGGAAGAATAGTTCGGTTCTGAAACTGGCGCTTATTTTTGTCAAAAACCAAAGATATTTCAAACCCAACGTGTGTCAAAATTACTTACTAGACGTGAGAGACTGCTTTCCTTTGCCCCTTTTAATCTACACGCAGCTTAATAATTTTTGAAAATGAACGAGCATATTATATATTTTTGTAATGTAAATTCTATCAATAACGAAATTTCGGTTTAATGTGTATAATATCTGGAAAATAAGCTTTCGGAGAAATGTAATTTCGGCCAAATCTTCTTTCCGGCAAGTGTAAATTCTGGCAAATAAGCTTTCGGGGAAATGTATTCCGCTTGCATCGATTTTTAATTACTAGTTTTTGTTACGCTTGAAGCACAACTTATGATAGCAAATTGACTAATAAGCTAGGTTATATTTCTCATTCAGTATGCTAGCTGTTATCGCATCGTTACCTAATTTCAACTAAAAGTTTGTTCTGCTTACTAGAAATAAATAACCTAAACATAGTATAATTTCTTGAATGAATTATAGTTTCTAGAAAATGAATTTTTGAGGAAATGTAATTTCGGCCAAATGTACATTCTGGCAAGTGTAAATTCTGGCAAATAAGCTTTCGGGGAAATGTAATTTCGGCCAAATGTACATTCTGGCAAGTGTAGATTCTGGAAAATATAAGCTTTCGGGGAAATGTAATTTCGGCCAAATGTACATTCTGGCAAGTGTAAATTCTGGAAAATAAGTTTTCGGGGAAATGTAATTTCGGCCAAATGTACATTCTGGCAAGTGTAAATTCTGGAAAATAAGCTTTCGGGGAAATGTAATTTCGGCCAAATGTACATTCCGGCAAGTGTAGATTCTGGAAAATAAGCTTTCGGGGAAATGTAATTTCGGCCAAATGTACATTCTGGCAGATAAGTTTTCCGGGAAATGTAATTTCGGACAGATGTTCATTCAGGCAAATGTAATTTCAGGCAAGTGTTCACTGTTCATTCTGGCAAATGTAATTTCAAACAAGTGTTCATTCAGGCAGATGTAATTTCAGGCAAGTATTCATTCTGGCAGATGTAATTTCAGGCAAGTATTCATTCTGGCAGATGTAATTTCAGGCAAGTGTTCATTCTGGCAAGTGTGATTTCTGACAAATGTTAATTCTTGAAAAAGAACGTTCAGGGAAATGCTTTTCTGGCAAATGATTTTCGGGGAAATGTTTTTTTGCGAGTTGTAAGGATACCAGTTGTAGTTATGTTTTATTCACGAAGTTGTCTGGGACAGCAGACAACGAAGCGCATTTTGGCCTTTGAGTCAATTTGCCACCTGTCTACCACACATTGTTAAAGCGTCACACTTTCCCTCTTTTTTTCTGAACGTCAAGCAGGGAAGCTGTGAATACCAACTTTTTTGGTCTTTGATTGGACCTGACCGGAAATAAAACCTGAGTCTACCGTTTTTGTAGCAGACACTCTATTCACTTGATTGTATTAAGGATGCACCGTTTCAGTAGCTGGTGCTGTATCCACTCTAGCTATATTAAGCATGCAGAACGGTTGTAAAGCATTAAGCATGCAAATGGCAATGGTTGGGTGGTTTTGTAAGTAAGCAGTGCTTGTCAACATTTTCCGAAACTTCAATATATAACATCACAGGAAACCTTGATTTTACGTATTTGTTTCAGGAATTTTTGTTAGGCGGTTACTATGACGATCATGGCCGAGAGGTGCGTGGCATCGACACCATCACCAACATCCTTCGTCCCCACTTCAATCTCCTCGATTCGATCGATCTACCCTTCTTAATTCGAGAGACTGCGCGAAAGCACCAGTGGACAGTAGCGCATGTAACAGTGTGGAAGCGAAAATGACCCCTTTCGTGCAAATTTGCACCATTTGCTTAGGCCATTAAATACGGCTTGAAGTAATGTTTCCAGAAAGCTTATGTGAAAATGCAAAATATAGATTATTCAATCTTGAAAAAAAAAATGAAAATAAGTTTTCGGTTGACACTGCTCCTTTTTACCCTTTTTTTAGGCATGTCTCCTTTTTAGGTTCTTCCTAACGCTTCGTTTTCACAAAAGTGAATAAGGTAAAAAGCGTTTCGTCAAAATTATTACCATTACTTCGTGTGGTGACAAAAAATATTTTTGCTTTTGCAAAAACTGAGCAACCTTGGCAATGAAAATTGAAAACAAAACATACGGTACTGTACTGCAAAAAGGTACTGGTTCATGGTTGATTTTCAAGTAAGAAGCTTGTCACAGCTCCCGCAGTCACTGACTAAGCTGTGTGTTTTCCATAAGTCTTGGCTTAGTACTGATTCTTTTTCATGCGTTGGGCTAAAACAACCATTTTTTGTTTCTTACCACGCAGTATGGTTGTTCTTGCGCTAGAATAAAACTACAATAACGTGGCCAAAAAAATGTGTTAATCTAGGTTATTCTAGCCTGCTGCATGTTGAATTCTACTGTAGTCTATGCACTGACGATGGTATAAGATTAAAGCGAAGCGTTGCAGAATTTTTTTTTTGCGTTGCAACGTTGCAGACCATTTTACTGAAGTTAGTACTGTAGTAGAACTTATCTTCAGCTCCTAGTGTTGCTAGATAAGTGTTTTTAATGTCCTTTCGTCAGGCATGATTCGTGATTCCGATGCCTGCTTATTGCTGAATCATGTCCCAAAAAGCTGTCAGATTACGAAAGAAGCGGCAAATCAAAGTTTTTATTTTTTAAGTTTTTATGTTAACGGAGTTCTTTTGGTGACATATCAACTTCATGCTTGACACGTTTTTTTTTTTCGCAATTTGGTAGTGTTGGGAAGACTCGAGTTTGAGTCCGGACTCGAGGCCACTTTTTAAGGACTCGGACTCGTGGAATTTGAGAGGACTCGGACTCGTGATTTTCTGTTGAATGTCTTATAGCAATGTCTTACTACCGAGCTACTACTGTATATATCAACAAAATATAAATGTGACAAGCAATGCATCATCTTTGGCAGGGAGAGATTTCTGACCTAAATACAAATGAAAATAATTGAATTTGGTTTTGTAGTTTGGCAACCGCATTTTTTAGCGTTTTGGTGTCATTGGTTTAATCACGTTTTCTTCGATAATGCCGGTAGCTAAAATGTGCTCAAGATATCGCATGGCTGAAAAATTCTTGGAAGGTATTTACTATTCAAGTATTCGCAGGTATTGAAAGGAGATAATAACTTTTGTTTGTGTTAAGTTATGTTAAATTTTACACCTGATTCCGTAATGTTACAATGGAGAATGAAAAGCTAAAAAGAATCAGCTTGCATCCAAAAAATTGCTGATGTGACTGACAAAAATTACCGTATCAAGATGATGAAGCATGAAGTGTTTTTTTTATTACTCAGCAGTGCAGTGCTGTTTAACTTTTTCTGAATATGGGCTTGGGTTAGGCCTGAATTTTCTAAGGTTTTAACAAAAAAATTCTTTCTGTTGGTGAGTTAGTTGGTTAAAACATGAACAGGTGTATACAGCCAATTCAGCAAAAACCTATTCTTTCATTTTTCAAATTATTTATGAACCATTAAAACAAAAATTGCATAATGAATGCACTAAATTATGTACAAATTATGACAAATGTATTTAAAACCGAGGTTTTTCTTCTGAAATAAAAATAACAGTTCTAGCCTAATAAAACGACAAAAGATACCAAACGATGGCGACAAGTGGCGCAATCAGGAGGGGCTAAAGGACCTTCAGCCCCCCTTCGCAAAATCACTTGAAAAATCACCCTAAAATTTAAGGGTTTATATAACCCATCAAATTCAAAGACCCCCCCAGCAAAATCTGGTTGCGCGCTTGATCGCAAACTTAATGATCCTCAACCCTTGTCCCTAAACTGATGAAAATTCTGAAGGTCCTTTTATTTTTTAGCTTCAGCTGGTCGACTTATGGCTTTAGGTTACTTCCAAACGTAGTCAAACTACTGAAAAAAACGTAGGCTACATAAATTTGGTTTCTTCAGTATTAATCGAGTGCAATCCTACACCACCAGTCTGCCCAGTTTCCGAAAAGATCATACTTTTTTGCACGTTTTTGTCGATTAACTGATTAAGACGCAACTTAAAAGTTCTACTTTTTATTGGACGCTGTGACAAATCTACTGAAATAAGCTCTTTTGCTGGTTGAGCTGTAACGCGTTCGTCTCTGGAGCGGGAGGTCCGAAGTTTAAAACTTGGGCCAGTGAAATTGGACACACTGTTGCCAAAGGCTCGCCGCCGTTACGACATTTTTTCGAAAGGTGCTGTGTTGCCCAGGCCGCAATGACGTGGAGATGTGCCGTGCCAACTCTTTGCACACTTCGGCGTACTACAACGAGTATAATGAAAGATTTGGTTTGTTTAAAATTATTTTCTTAATCTGATATCCCGAAAAGTAATTAACTGCAGTAAAAAACTAGATGGGAGTTTTCTAAGTTGCAACCCCTTTGAACGACCGACACAAAAATCTACAGATTTCAAAAAAAACAAGCGCCCTAGCTTAAGCCATTCAAAAAATTGATTTTTGTGGGTCCCCAGAGGTGGCACTCCTAACTACGTCAAATTATTTGTTTGTTAAGTAGCTGCTGATATAAAAAAAACTAGCTCCCTAGCTTGAGCTGTTCAAAAAATTCATTTTTGTAGGGTCCATTTTGGAGGAGTCCCCGGGGAGATTGGTACCCCCAAATTATGTCGAAATATTTGTGTGTTAAATATCTACTGATATTAAAAAACACTGTCACCCTAAGTTAAGCTATTCAAAAAATTGATTTGTTAAGTATCTGCTGATATCAAAAAAACTAGCGCTCTAGTTTGAGCGGTTTTCATTTTGTTTATTTTCAAAAAAATTCAGTTTTTGGGCCTAATTTTGGGGGGCTTTCCGAGGGAGTGGTCCCAAAATATTTCGGGAGACAAAATTGCGTTTGCAACTTAACAACTTAGCAAAAAAATTAGATTTAGATGATTTGTGGTTTAGAAGAGTGTACAAGATTTAGGAAGAAAAACAAAGAAAAGAAAAAAACCTCATCGCGGCCAAAAGTGAGTTAGTTGGGATGAAAAGGTAGCTTAAGACATTAGCCTATAACCGTGTGAAATATTTTATGTCGAACTTAAGCCGGTTTTGAATGAGACCACTTTTTACGCCAAACTTGCGGGGCGGTTTTTGGATCCTAAAACCAAAGTCAAATAACCAATTGCCTCAAAATTTGATACGAACATGCAGATCAATAGCCTCAAACTGCTGTCAAAATTTCATGTAGCTAGACCAAATCGTTCTCGAGTTATAAGCAAACGTCTGAAATTTCGCACTCATTAGTTGGAAAATGGCCGAGTAAAAACAAAGAAACACTCGACGCGAGCGCAGGTCGTTCCAACAACTTAAAAATTCTTTGCAAATTCAAACTACAATATAAGAGGGTTTCATGTGACGTCACTCGCATATTTTTACGAAAAAAACTTTGTCAAAATTGAACTGGCTGAATAAAATATACAGGTATAAAAGAAGGAAAACCTCGAATTTCGCCTTTCTCAGTCATGAGGAGTTTTGCAAACTCGGGTGTAAATTAAGGCCGAAGTAGACGACTAAATTTTATTTGCAAGAGCTCTTGCAAAAGCGTTTATGCAACTTTTTTCTGTCTGTAAAGGGCCTAGTTAGAAGACTGTGCAACGCTTGCACAAACGTCTTCTTGCGGAATTTCTGAAAGCGTTCGTCCATATTGAAATAACTTTGGCCAAATTTTAAATTTCACATTCCGGTCAAATTTTCGAACTCGGACTCGCACTCGGACTCGTGATCTTGAGTTTTGGTGGACTCGGACTCGTAGCTTAAGTACTCGGACTCGTGAAAGTGGCAATAGTCCCAACACTGCAATTTGGATCTTTTTACGCATGGATTAGCAATTTTCAAGGACCGGGCCTGCGAAGTGGATTTGTAAAAACGCTACATTGCGTCTTACCTGTCCGAGTTTCGCTCGTACCGCCGCGTGAGCTAGAGTTAATCATTTCAAAATACCGAGTCCTAAGGAAACTGGGGCGACATGACAGAACGTGCTAACGAGCTCGTAAAAGCCATTCGCTCGCTAAACAGCGGTAACGAGCAAAAAATCTTCGTCGACTAACTGCCATTTCTGAGTGGTCTCGCCCAACACGCGTTAAAACGGCTCGCTCGAATTTCTTTGCGAGATGTTTGTAACCTGTGTAAGTACGTAATAAATACCCCATTGTGACGTCAGATGCTTTTCTACTTCAAAATATTGCGTTCAAGCGTGTTGTATGTACTACATTGTTATGGAAAAAGATACTTTAAGCTATGCGTGATTATTCTACGCAAGCAAATTCTTCAACTGATAATAATTAGTAAATGAACGACAGAAGTTAATTATATTTTTGGATCAATGTAAAATAAGAACAACTTTTTCCATACTATAATTTTTTAAATGAAGCAAAGCGCCCTTGAGGTTGTTGGTGGGTAAACTCATATGTTGAAAGTAACTTTAGGTCTTAAAGGCGGTGAATCATCCAGCCAATTCCGGTGGTTTGCAATAGCTAAAATTGAACTATAATTTTTGTTTTGATTTTTGGGCTGCGTTTGCAAAGATATTCAACAAATACAAAAAGATGTCCCCCCGAAAAAACTTTTTGGAAACTCTGAGTTTTGTTCTTCCCGCCAAAACCACAGTTCTCTAAACTATTAGGCCTACTGTATAAACTATTAGGCCTAACTATCTCTAAACTATTAGGCCTAATAGTTTAGAGATAGTTAGGCCTAATTATGCCTAAACTATTTAGAAATAAACTATCTCTAAACTATTAGCCTACAACAGTTCTCTAAACCATTAGGCCTACTGTGGTTTTGGCGGGAAGAACAAAACTCGGAGTTTCCAAAAAGTTTTTTCGGGGGGACATCTTTTTGTATTTGTTGAATATCTTTGCAACCGCAGTCCCAAAATTAAAACAAAAAATATCAAAAATTATAGTTCAATTTTAGCTATTGTAAACCACTGGAATTGACTGGATGATTCACCGCCTTTAAGGTTTCAAAAGTGAGCAAGTCGAAGTACACTCTTCCTTTTTAGAACCGGTAAATCTTGAGTTTAGACTGGCTGTTTTTAATTTTTTGCCAATTTTCAGTCTCATTTGTTCTTGATTTTGTCAAAATTTTGAGAGCATCGATGTCAATTTCAGCGGGCATGTTTGAAACATTGTTTAATCCTTTTAGCTCTGTCTGCTTAAGACTTAAGTAAAGGCTTTTTTCTTGCTTTTGCAGCATCGTAAAATTGCAAAAGCAAAAAAGCAAGCTTTTTTCAAGTTGAACAACTGCCGAAAAAATTTCTCAATTGCTTGCGTAGAGCAACAGAGTTTTACAATCTTGAATAGTTGCAATTTTGCTTGCAAACACAAAAAAATCACTGAAATTTTATTGTTTTGAATCAGCACGAATTTTAGTTTCTTCGATTAGTTTGAATTTTTTTTTTTTTTTGGTTTGTTTTGCTGCCGAGGCTAGCAATGTTTTTAATTTGTTAAATTTTGAGCAAAAATGAGCCTCGTGTTTTAGAAAATTGTTCTTATAAAAGGAGTGTGTTACTATTTTTGTCAACTTGCACTACTTAGCATTTTTTTATCAATCGAAACAGCAAATGGTTCTCAATGTAATTCACTTTTTTTTAGCAGTCTAATAGCAAACATGGCGACGATTTGAGTTAATTTTCAGCAAAAATTCGCATGAGTTAGAAGTTTTCAACATTTCGCCATTAAATTTCTAAACCAAAAAGATTTCTCGCACGCTTAAAGAGTGCTTCAAGATCCTCTTTAAGTTGGCGAGGAAAATGACGTTTTTTTACTCGAACTGCTTTTCGCAATCGCTCGAAGAAATTTAGCGAGAAAGAATGACGTAACGGATTTCGCAAGGCTTAACATACACGTGCAAAACTGACCTCTTACGTTTAGCGAGTATTTCGTTCGTTAGCGCCTCTTAAAAAAAAACTCGCTATTAAAGCGAACGAGAAAATTTCTGTCATGTGCCTCTGGTTCCAATTTGGGAAGTCGGTTTCATTGTAGATTCGTAGTGTATAGCAAAATTGCGCAGTGCTCATGCTAAATGTTGCGCTATTGATGAGTGTGCGCGACATTAAAACAACACACGCTAAACGTGGTGCATGGCTAATTGGAAAGGATTGAGCATTGCTGGGTGTGCACTGTGCAGTAACGATTTGCATTATGGGTCCTTGATTTATTACCCTGGCTACAAATAGGCCTACATGAAAATAGCACATTTTGTAAATTTTGTTATTTTTAAGTAGCTGTGATAAATTCACACCAGAAGTGGAAGGATTCTTATTTGAATAAGGATTTATTTTCCTGAGGAACCATTTTTCGCAAAACAGACGCTGTTGTACAGTAGTTTTAAATTTTAGTCATTGCACGCCTGCTAAAAGTATATTGCCAATCATTTCGAAGATTTGGGATTTAGTTAAAGGCGGTGAATCATCCAGCCAATTCCGGTGGTTTACAATAGCTAAAATTGAACTATAATTTTTGGATAATTTTTGTTTTGATTTTGGGGCTGTGTTTGCAAAGACATTCAACAAATACAAAAAGATGTCCCCCCGAAAAAACTTTTTGGAAACTCTGAGTTTTGATCTTCCGCCAAAATCACAGTTCTCTATACTATTAGGCCTAATAGTTTAGAGATAGTTAGGCCTAATTCAGAATTAGGCCTAAACTATTTAGAAATAAACTATCTCTAAACTATTAGGCCTACCACAGTTCTCTAAACCATTAGGCCTACTGTGGTTTTGGCGGGAAGAACAAAACTCAGAGTTTCCAAAAAGTTTTTTCGGGGGGACATCTTTTTGTATTTGTTGAATATCTTTGCAACCGCAGTCCCAAAATTAAAACAAAAAGTATCAAAAATTAAAGTTCAATTTTAGCTATTGTAAACCACCGGAATTGGCTGGATGATTCACCGCCATTAAGGATTCGGTAAAATGATTCGAATTTATTGTAGAATATCTAATTCTGAAATGGACATCCTTAACGTGATCTTGTTTTGCCAATTTTGACCGTATTTTTTTGCGCTAAGTTTTGCTAAATTTATCGGCCGCTGTTGCATTTGGGTTGCAAATTACGGTTAGCATTATCGCTCAAACATAGTGCCTTTCCAATCCCGAGTATTTGGTTTATTTCGTCAACGATGCGTGCTGTGTTGTGCAGTTGTGTGCTTCTATTAGGTAGAGTTTAATTTTCTTGTCAATGGGAATTTTTCGATCGAGTGTTTATGAAAAGGGTGACTAAGACGACGAGATGACTTGCGTAGTATTGTTTTTTAATTGGGATATTTAATCACTGGTTTCATACGAAGTAAGATTTATTTACCGTCCTATAGCGCTTGAAATAATAAAAAAGAAAAAACGATTTCGTCACCGAAAAAAGCCAACGCTAAATAAAGTTTATTTTTTAATGTGAAATCAATGCCAACTATCGCCAGCAAAACTTCACATCGGGGAGAGATTCTCGAAAGAACTTTCGTTTGGTTGCAGACTGATGTATCCTGGGACTCATTTATCTTAGAATCAAATTGAATACTTTTATTGTGAAATTTGGTGTCGTATTTCCCTTGCAATGTAATTGTCACTGAAAGTGTTTAGTGAAACTATTTATTGACATTAGGATTATTCTGGGAAATTTGCATATTTCGAGATCTGGGAACTTCTCAATTTTTAAGGGATAAGTGATAAAAAATGACAAAAACTGGAAGAAACTTAGCCATGCCAAATTTGAATGTTATCTATAGCCCTTCAAGTGCCCTAAAGTTTAAAAAAAAATTAATTGTTTATTTGCTTTTTCTGGTAATAATTTTTTTTCATCGGGTAGATATGCCAAATTTTAGATACAGTTAATGTCGAGAAAATATATGACAAAAACTTTCAAGGTATTGAAAAAAGTTTTTGACCACTTCAAAGGCTTAAAAAAATTTACACTGTATTTTTGAAAATTTTTGCTCTTAGTAATCTTCAATTTTGCATGATTTTGAAGATTTTACGATCGCATAATGAGAAAATGTAAAGCTTTGGAAGTAACTAAAAGATTTTTCAGTTGGCTAAATTTTTTAAACACAAATGTACAGTTTCACACCTACCCGATTAATAGAATAATCAAAAAAAAAAAACAATTAGTATAGCCTATTTGGAAATAGGAGCAGTAAGAAGTTGTCATCATCTCACTGCTCATGATTTTAATGACTTCAAACTAAACTAATATAAAATTTGTAATACAAAATACAATCTTAAGTAACGTATGTACAGCAGGAACTTTTTTCGCTAATCAGTTTCGAATCTAAAACTTGGATTCCAGCAACCACGAAGTACTTGCATCGCAATGAAAAGCGTGCGTATCGTTCAGTAGTTAGCGTCTAACGCTGTCCGGTGACAGGAAATTAAATATTCAACTGTGAGCTAAAAATGACGGATTCAAAGTTCATTTGCCAAATTTAGCACAGTTAAATCTCTCCGGGTTTGGCATCTTTTTATCACTACGCTGAAAAACAAAATCAAAATAAATATTGAAAACGGAGCCGACTTAAAAGGGCAGTCAGGTCAAGTTTTTCACTATTGATCAAAATCTTGGGAAAAACCTAAAATGCATTTTCACCAAATTTGAACCTTTTACGTCTCGCCGTTTTCAAGACATTGCAGTTCGAAATTAACAATTTTCTCTTACTTCAGTGTTGCCATTTTGCCAGTATTGTGACTGAAGATTACGTTTGGAAAGTTGGCTTGAATTTACTTAAAGAGCTGCTAATTTACAATTCTGACCGTTTACTTTGTTTTGACAACAAGCCAGGCGGAAGCACTTATTGCAAGTTATAAACATGCAGTGATTTATTGAAGTTTTGATTGTAATTTCAACCCTGGCAAAATTTTGAGGGAAAAAAGCTTTTCTAAGGGGAAATCTAAATTGTTATATCTTGGAGTTTAGTCTTCAGGTTTGTCAAAATTTTTCAAAAAAAAACGAGCAAAATTTTTTTCGATCTTAATACCCTTTAAATAAAGATACTTGCGCAGTGCAAAAAGGCCAGTTAAGCTTTCAAATTTGACCTTTTTTCTATCCCACCACATTTCAAGAGTCGACGCTGGCAATGCAAAGTTAATGATTTTATCCCTGTTTTCTCCATGCTTTTGTGTTACCGTAATGTTGGTGCATTATCTGGAACTGTGTTGTTGTTAATCGCAAAAAACTGTGCTGTTAATCATGAAAAACTGGTCGAATGCAGAGAAAAAAGTGTGATGGATGCGAATACAAAATAGTAATGCCGTCATTCCCTTTTCCGTGTTGCAACGGTTTGGATTCTTTCGCAATGTCTTAGTTGCCCTTTTTTATTGCCGTAGGTTTTTCGCTAATCATTTGATCAATTTTGACGTCGTGATGCTGTTGATTTGCTTTTGCAATAGTGTGTTTTATTTGACGTTTGTGTAGTTGCGTGGTAAAGTGCGACTACATAAAGTGTAAAGAAGTTTTGCTTGTGTGTCGCTAGAGGGCGTTCAAATTTAAATTTGAGGCAGGCAATGTAATTTTTTTTATTGAAACTTTTTATCAGGAGAAAAACAATCAATTTGCGTATTTATTTGCGAAATTTGCAACAGCGGAAAATCCAATCTTTATCCTTGTGAATTGTAGTCCGACTCATGCTCTCGTGCTATGAAAGTGCGACATATGACTTGACCATGTCCTTGGATGGAT
Organism: Trididemnum nubilum; assembly: GCA_963965965.1. NCBI lineage: Eukaryota > Metazoa > Chordata > Ascidiacea > Aplousobranchia > Didemnidae > Trididemnum > Trididemnum nubilum. The sequence goes on from OZ014474.1 coordinate 24,376,091, forward strand.
GGATCTAAATTTTTCAGTGAAATTTGCGGCTTGCTCAAAAACTTGAAACTGATCAAAATTAACGAACTTTAATTTTACTCTTTTGTTTATTCTTGACCACTACTCTGACAACGAATAAATAACACAGTCAGTAGCGTACGCAGGATTTTCGAAAGGGGGGGTCCGGAAATTGAGAATAGTCGACCAAAAGAAAAATTTCTCCACCCAGAATCGGTCCGTTTTCCTGCCCAAAATTAGGTAAAGACCAAAAAAAAGGACTTTACCCAGATTCTGTCCGTTTGTGTGCTCAAACTTTCTGCCCAAGTTACAAACAGGGGAGGGATCCATGCTGCGTTTTTGCATACTCTTCCATGCTAATTATCTATCCTGGCAACCCAAAGGGGGGCCATGGCACCATGCCCCCCCTAAATACGCCCCTGCTTACAGGTAGCATTGCAAGAGTCAGGAAATGAAAAAATGACCCGGACGGTATTAAAAGAAGGGATGAAGCAATTGCCTCTGTCCACTCCCGTGGAAGAGCCCCTCATATGTCTCAACGTCATTTGTGTCCTTGGCCTCGAAGGTTGTGTCCTCGACTCCACCTCTGCTTAAAAGACTTTTTTGCGCACTGCCCAAGATTGCGTAAATTGCAGCTATATTTATAAGTATTGCAATAATAACACATCAATGAAATTAATAAAATCATTAAAATAATGCCCCCAACAGACTATTTCGCCGTTAGGTTCCTCAAGGGGGGCAAATGTCATTCAAATAGAATTAAGATTTGCCACCACCACCCTGAGGAGCGTAACTGTGAAACAGTCTGTTGGGGGCATTACTTAAATGATTTTACAGATTTTAACATAGGTGGGCAAGTTAATGCAAAACGTTAGCTTCGTTAACCACTAGTCCGTTAACAAACTTCACACCTCCGTTAACGTTAATCCGTTATTTTCAGCTTTAATTAACGGAAGTTAATAAAGTCCGTTAATTCGTTAACATTTTGCGTGTAATTTACATTTCGTTTTATTCACTCGCTTCTAGAACACGTTTTGACGCTGTTGAGCTGATTGTAAGAAAATATTTATTGCTATGATGGTCTTTTTGTGTTTTGAAAGATACATTTTACAGTCTAATCTAATTTCAAGATAAAAACAAGTTCAAATGCACAACGAAGCTGCAAGATATTAACGATAAAAACCTTAACGGAAGTTACCAGAACTTAACGGAAGTTACTTTAGTCCGTTAACAGCACTTAACGGAAGTTAATTTAGTCCGTTAACATGAAAAAACTTTTTAACGGATTAACGCGTTAATGAAAAAGTTAGCTTCGTTATTAACGATTAACGGACTTGTGCCCACCTATGGATTTTAATAATTTGGTATTGCTTTGTTGCATTGGCCTGGAGAGACCGAAGAGACCTTTGCGGCTTTCGGGTTAAGCTGCCACCTGCCCACCCATACGTGGAGGAACCGGGGGCCAGGTGGGCCCAAGCCCCCCACTTTTTTATAGGGGGCCCAAATTTGAGCGTTTGTTTCTAGAATAATACCTTTGAATAAACGAATTTGTGATTCAATTCCATAGATGGCGGAACCGGGGGCCAGGTGGGCCCAAACCCCCCACTTTTTTATAGGGGGCCCAAATTTGAGCGTTTATTTCTAAAATAATACCTTTGAATAAACGAATTTGAAATTCAATTCCGTAGATGGCGAAACCAAAAGAAAGCACAGGCTCACGCTTTTTTGATCGGTGGAGGGCATTGATGGGCCCTATTACGGTTTGAATGATGTTTATGTGCGCAGCGCGCACTCGATTAAATCGAAGTGCATTGTTTCCGCATCTTTGAAAGACTTTATTAAATTACAATAGCTGGTGCTAAATCAATAAAAATCGCTTAAGCTTACAGCTACACAAAGTAGTGCAATCAGGAGGTGGTTTCAGCCCCCTTTAGCTAAGGTAGGCTACTTACGAAATTTAATCACAAATGCAAACATTTAAACATGTTTTAAGCTTTAACTTCAAAGTAAAGGGTTTAAATTCTTCAACTGGTTTTTACGTTTTAGCCGTTACGTTTGTTCCAAATGGCTCTAAAAAATGTGAGAAACGTGATTCAAGCAACGTTAAAAAATGGTTATATTTTCAAAAAAATTACAAAATTTGCTCAGCCGCTGGGGGCTCTGCCCCCTAACCCCGTTCGTGAAATGCGTACCACCAGTTTTTCCTCCACCAAATTTTGAGGCATTTCTTGAACAAAAACTTTTAACTTCGGGTTCAAGCCCCACTTTGGGAAAATTCTGGTTTCTTGCCTGGCCATACAATTGGTGTTGTAAGCAAAAGAAAACTGGTCTCTGCTTTTGCCCCCCTCCCCTCCCACTTCACCTCGAATATGGTTTCGCCACCGCTGTGCTCATCTATCTACCACACGGTGGAGGTTGCACACTGTCTCTTTTTATTGCTGAGCGTCAAGCAGGGAAGCTGTAATTACCAATGTGGTCTTTGGTTCGACTCATAGGCGTAGCCCCCCCCCTCCCGATTGAAATACCACCAATGATAAAGAAAAAAAGTGTGACAACATAGCCTAGCGATGTTTAGTAGCAGTTTTTTTCAGTAATTACCAGAGGTGGAGTCGAGGACACAAGGCTCGAGGCCAAGGCCAAGGACACAAAAAAAATCCGAGGCCAAGGCCAAGGACAGCCCTTCCGAGGACAGAACCTCTCGAGGCCAAGGACAGGAATGCTCGAGGCCAAGGCCAAGGACCAAGGACACAGGCGCAAGTGTTCTCCAAAAAAAAAGTCTTCAAAAATTTTTTTCAGGCGATCTCCAATTCGTTGGCGTACCCAGAATTTATTGGGATAAGCCTAAACCACAAATCGAATGAAATGACGTCATCAAAATTTTTCCAAAAAGGGAGTTTTTGTGGGATAAACTTATCGTAGGATGGAAGATCTGATATCGCTGCCCGTTAGCACGTAACCAGGATTTTGCAAAGGGATAAGGCTTAAGCTAATAGTTCAAAAACGCAAATATTTAACTTTGGAAACGTGTTGAGAAAGCTAGTGTAACTCAAAGGTATCACAAACGGGGGGTCTCCATTGGACGATTTTTTGTAATTTTTTGAAAAAAAAAGCTATTTTAATGCCATTGAATCACATTTCGCAAATGTTCAGAGCCATTTAAAAGCACTAGATTTTTGACATTTGAAAGCCAATTGAAAAAATCAAATTGTTTAATACTCCTTTTACTCGCAATTTAAGTTTAAAACATGTTTAACATCTTGTACTTTGGAGTTAAATTTAATTGTTAGTGATCTGGTCCAGCTAGGGTGCGTTGTCTTAATTATAATGTGCATTGTCTCTTGCAACATTTTAGCAGTAAATAATAATCCACTCGAGGATTTTCCTTAGAGATTTTTGTTTTGTCATGACAATAACCAGTTATAGGAGTATATGTTCGGCCAGAAGGCCCAGGCTCCCTCAATTGAAGTTCAATAATTCGTTCAATCAGCATTTTCCTTGGCTAATTTTTTTTAAAGTATTTTGTGCGTAAAAACCGGAGAGGTTGGAGGTGAATTACTGAATTGTTATTGAAAAATGGTAAAATAGATAGTTAACTTCAACTAGCCATGTTATTGTCGGGCTGGATTTACATCGCGCTAGGCCCCTGGCGCTTTGGAGATTTTCTTAACATCTTTCTGCCAAATATAGGTGAAGACCAAAAAAAGTCTTACGATTTTAGCTCGGGGCCACTAACTGATAGTCAGGCTCGTAGCCAGAAATTCGCACTGTGGGGGCGGTTTGGGGGTCTGGGGGCGGGGCCCCCAGTCACCAGAGGCCAATGGGGGTGAGGGGGCGAAGCCCCCAGCGCTCGAAAATTTTGCATTTTTTTGCAAAATGAACTTAATTTTAAAGCTATTTTAATAGAAAATAATGCTTTTAGAACGTGGCATAGAAATTGGCAACCCAACATGATTCAACTATAGTTGCATTAATGGGCTATATGGGAAGTGGCTGATGATAACATTGCAGTTCTCTTGTTTACCTGCTGGTAAATCAAAAAATCCTATTATTCAATAAAACTCACACGTAGTAATCTATTTCGCCTATATTTTATAAAAATAATTGGGGGAAGGGTTAATGGAAAGATATTTGAGAGAAGTGACTGGTAATTACCTAACACTGAATAGCCCCCCCTCCCCCATATTCCTGAGTTGATGATATATTTGTTGATAAAACCCATGTTTGGCGTTTTTAAATTAGCGATCAAATTTGATTGTTTATTTTCGGGCATTTTTTCAGAGTTTTCATTGATTTGTAACTTTAATTTTTGACAATTAGCCCCCGTTGAATACATGTTTCAAATGATGCATTAAATCACTTTTAGTCAATTCCAGCGCAAAAAACAGTCTCAAAAGAGCTAAAAACGTGGTATTTTCCTTATTCAGCATTTTGGTTGACAGGCCAATGGGGGGCTATAGTCCCCGCTTCCCCCATGGCAACGCTACTGCTGGTACTCCGTCATATTATGGTAAACCCAGCTCTGATTAATGCATTACGTTCACAAAAAGGCTAGATGCGGGCCTGAGATAGCAACTTTCAAGACAAAAACTCTCCGTTTTCTTCGGGTTATACGTTTAAACTGGCTGGGAAAAATTGAATTGAGGGGGACCCGGAGCTCCTGGTCTTCAATATTGTTGTTAGTTATACTGTTGTAAGCGAAAAATGCTAAAAAAAAACTGAAACTGAAAAAAAATTAGGCTTTTTTGTCACATTTTGTCATTGGTGAAATTTCAATTGGGAAGGGGGCGGACCCCCTGCCCCCCTCCCCTTGGCTACGCTTATGTTCCAAGTGAGGAAAACAAAAAAGGTGTTCGCAAAATTTCTGCGAGGTTTCTGGCGTTTTCCAACGAAATTTCAACTGTTCAAAAAATAGTGCTGTCCTCGAGCCGAGGACAGGCCAATTTTCGAGGACTTGAGGCTTCGAGGCCAAGGCCAAGGCCAAGGACTTGACCTTCGAGGCCAAGGCCAAGGCCAAGGACTTCAAAATGTGTCCTCGAGGACGTCCTCGAGGCCAAGGACGTCCTCGAGGACTCCACCTCTGGTAATTACACACATAACAGTAATTAACAATAATATTAACGACGACGAGGGAGCCCGTAACTAACAACCAGGGGGCCCCGGAGCCTCTAAGTAACAACCAGGGGGCCCCGGGGCTCTTAACTGACGACCAGAAACCCTCAGGACAAACAGGGTACCCCAAGGCCCCTAATTTACGACCAGGGGACCCCGGAGCCTATAACCGAAAACCAGGGAACCCCCGGGCCCCTAACTTACAACCCGGGGCCCCTGGCTAACAACCAAGGGTCCCAGGCCAGGGGCTCCTTAATTCAAATTTTTAACGATTTATATGCAAAACCTGTGAGAAATCTAAGAGTTTTGTCCTAAAAGTTGCAACCCCAGGCCCTCGTTTAACGTTTTTATGAACTTAATGCTACAACACAGGCGGTAATGCAAACCTCCCAATTGAAATGCTACCAATATAATAAATATAATGAGAGCATAGCCAGTATGTTGTCTTGTCTGGAATTGCAGTTTCTTTAATTTAGGATTTACGTGTACAAAAGTAAGTAATAATAATGACGATCACGTGTCCTTGTCATAGTATTATCATGCAATTCTTGGAGGTTTCAAAAATTTGTCAAGTGACTTGACTCAAATCCTCCACGCTTCAGAAACAAAGTTATTTTAATTTTGCTTTTAATGCTTTTTTTTTAAGAAAAAACTTAAGGGTGCAATCTTATTTCAAAATCATAGGCGTAGCTAGGGGGCCCGAACTAGAGATGGCAACAGCATACGCGGCCGCCCGCTGTTGTTGGTGCTCCGCGCAGCGTGGCAACTAAAATCTGTATTACGTCACCGCGCGCGTACTATAACTTTTTACATTTTTTTAAAATTTATTGCTGGTAAATTATTTCTTTATGTCCGACAATGGTTAGTCATGAACATGATGCAACTATAATATGAATCAAAAACAATAACAATAGCATGTGGTGACAATACGTATGTTTGGGCTACTAAAACCGTAAAAGATGCCTCCGGGTGAAGTTTATTTTTTTAGGATTCGGAGCATCCTAAAATTGGCTATAGATGGATTGCAGCTACGTCATAGCTTTTTCCCACCAAAACGATTGGACGTCAAAATGCCATTACAAAGCATTGGACGTTACCGTAAATCAACGTATAATTCCTTCAGTGAGCATATTTAAAGAATTTGATTGTAAAGTAACACTTTTGTAGATAGCCTGGCCTTAATTGGTAATTACCAGGAGTGATTTAAGCAGCTTACATAGCTCAGCGAAACTGAAAAGTTACGCTTTTTGTAAATTCTCATCGTCCATTGCCTGCTGTTGTCCACTTTGGCCGGTTTTTAGCTTTGGTTCAAATCGTAAATTCGGCCATATCCTAAAATACTTAAAATTCTATGTCACAGCAGCCAGGGCTGTAGTCGAGACCGACTCGTCCAAGACCGAGACCGCAAAATTTTTCCGAGACCAAGACCGGTCTCGATCTCAATTTTGGCTTCGAGACCGGCAAAGTTCAAGACAGAGACCGAAAAAATGACGTCATCAATAGCTTTTTCGATTTTTTGAAAAAAGTTTTTGGAGATCATATTTGCTCATAAGTTGGTTTTATGATTATGAAAATTGATTCAGATGACAAAGTGCTTTAGTCCAAGTGACGATTACTTCATCAAAACATCTAAACATATCATTTTATGTAGATTTTCACCAAAAAAAGAGGTCCTTTATCTAAACTTAATGCCTCTTATTCAAAGCTCGAAGCCTGGTCATCTTTGTTTTTGTCAGAAATTACGGGTCAATAAAACTGACGCAAACTCAATGAAATAAAATTACAAAAAAATTGTAAAAAGCTATTTGTATATTTGAAGTACCATATTAAAGGTATAGCTACAAAAACGTAGCCAGGAGTTTCAATTAAGAGGTGGGGGGATTTCTAAGCGCGTAACTACGATTACACTAAGAGAAGGCTAAAACAAAACAATATAATTTTTACCCGAAAAATATTTTGTTGCAGGATCAATTTTTATTTGAGTTCAAGTTTGAGTTCGGTCTATTTTAGAAAGTCCAAGTTCGAGTTCAAAAATTTAAATTTTTTCGAGTTTAAGTTCGATAAAAATATCAATGGCTCTACGCTATGAATATTTGCCATTACAAAATTAATGAAACAATAAATGATAATTCAAGGACTATCATATGTTGCTAAATATTTTGTTAAAAATAAAATACAGATTTTTGAATTCATCAAATACGATAAACAACGTACTTTTCTGTCACGAATAGACCGCACTAATTTGCTTAAAAGCTATTTTCACTAAGACTTCACACTTTTGCGTTGTGCTAACCTATTTAATACAAAATTTTGTATGAAGCTTTCAATTCGAAAATAGTGTAACCAAACTTAATTTTGTTGCAATAATTAACCGCCGCGACTTATTTCATATATCGTGAATCTTTTCAATCTCAAACTCATTCCTTATAATTGCTCATTTTTTGTCAAAAATTAAACTCGCAGATTTATTCCACTGAGCTGCAAATACTATCCAAGTTTCGTACTTTTTTTTACAAACTGTAGAGTAGACCATTGGTTCTCAACCTTTTTTCAAAGCAACTTAAGTTTAGTGAAAAAATCAATGGTGTAAAATTTTGTGGCCCATGTATATTCTGATACATACTTCAAATTAAAAGCTATGTAGAAAAAAAAACTTTTCATGACGATAGAACTGCGTTGAAAATCGTACAAAGAAGTTTTTATGAATATTTGCTATTTAGCTTTCAATATCCATACCAATAGCGTCCTTACGTAGTCTGACATACATGACCTTTGATTTCTAGTCTCCCCGAGCACAAAGCTTCTTCACTGCGTGAATTCTATGCTAGTTGATCGAGCGGTAACGCGTTCGTCTCTGGAGCGGGAGGTCTGAGATTCAAATCTCGGGCTGGTCAAATTGGACACAGTGTTGCCAACGGCTCGCCACCGTTGCGATATTTCTCCGAAAAGAGCTGTGTTGCCAGGGCGCAATGACGCGGAGATAGGCCCAGTTAACTTGTTACACGCTTCGGCGTATTACAGCGAGCATAATGAAAGATTTATTTTAAAAATAAATCGTTTACCACTTCTAAGCGTTTTACATACACCTTTGCGATCTTGAGAAATTCAAAATTTCACTGCTGGAGTTTTTTGTTACAAAAATGCAACTAGGGTTGACTACTATATGCGTTTATTTTGTTACTGTATTGCTTTCTGCAAGTTTCACTCTTTGTAGATGTTTACAAAAAAAAATACCCTAAAAATTTTTAGGCGACCCATAGGTTGAGAATCACGGGAGTAGATAACTGTTAACGCAATGTTTCTTATCACTTAATTAACTCAAGATAAAACGTTGCGTCGCTTTTTCACCTTAATCGTTTCTGTTTTTATACTCCTAGCTGTTTTTCTAGGTCGCCTAAGCATAAAAAGTGAAAAACATGCATTGTTGGGAAAATCACAATCTTAATTTACAAAGCTTGATCAACAAAAGTATTTTAAAGGATTGTTTAATCTTTAAATTTCGTTCTACGAACTCGGCCAGTTTTATTCGAGTTCAAGTATGAGGTCAGCAAAATTCTTTTTTCGAGAGCGAGTTCGGCAAAAATACCGAGTTTTTTCGAGTTCAAGTTCAAGTCCGCAGCACTGTCTTGTCGTCGCGCTGAGCAAACTGTTGTAACTTAATCGTATCTCATCCAGAGGTTTGCACCAGTCGCTACACAATTTTTGTCATTTTTTGTAAAAAATAACCGTTGGAATTATATTTCGCACGTTTTTAGAACTATTGCTAAAATTCGTAATTGCTAAAATCGCTAAGAACTTAATTGCTAAGATTCGGAAGTCGTTTGAAAGAATTAAATTGCTCAACCACTTTAGCCCCTCTTCTTTACCTGTACAGGTCAATTCCATGACACGTTTAAAGGCTTGCATTCATGAATCAAATTTTGTAAGTGATATGACTAAAAAGAGGAGAGCTGCAGCCCACTTTGCCCTCCTGTTTGCGTCACTTGTCATTTTACATTTAGCTTAGGCCTATACATCATGAACAAACAAAATTTGCCAATTTTAAAGTATAGTAATGGGTTTGTTCGCTGTTGACAAAGAGACAAAATATATACTGTAGATTAGTATATCACTGTTGTCAACAATCGACCAGTAGCGTAGCCAGCGGGGGGTGGGGGAGCTCCAACCTCCCCATTGGCCTGAAAAATATGCAAAATAGCACGTTTTTAGTGCTTTTGAGGTCAATTTTTGCTCCAAAAATGAAAACAGCCCCCCCAAAGGGATTTGGGAGCCGAAGTTGTGAAGAACTTGCCGTTGTTTGGACTAGAATAGTGGATTTTTCTGTTCTGAAGCTCACTCAAAGTCGGTGAAGACCTTTCTTTCTTTCTTTTTTTTTTTTTGAGATCACCTAATTTCGGCTAGAAAAACCCTTTGAATGCCTACTTTCGACCGGAAAAACCCTTTAAATTTCGGTGAAGACCTTTTTTTGTGTAAGATCACCTGGATTCGGCCAAAAAAAATCCTTGAGTTTCTGATTTCTGCCGGAAAAATCCTTTGAATTTCGGTGAAGACCTTTTTTTTTTGGAGATCACGTATATTCGGCCGGGAAAAAAACCTTGAATTTCTTATTTCGGCTTGAAAAAAACCGTTTGAATTTCGGTCCAGACCTTTTCTTTCTTTTTTTTTTCGGAGATCACCTAATTTTGATAGAAAAAACACCTCAATCTAATTTAAGACTAATGAAAATTTGGGTCAAGTTCGTTTTCGGTTGTATTAAACTTCCAAAAAAGCCCCTCCTCCCCCCTTGCGAAATCTTGGCTACGCAACTGCAATCAACAATAAAGTAATATGTACACAACGTATTCACTCTTTTTTGACAAGAATCAGTAAATTTTGAATTGTGACAGGCTGTTTTTAATTTTTTCCCGAATTTCAACCTCAGTTGTTTCTTGATTTGTTCTTAAATTTTGAGAGCATCGACGTCAATTTTAGCGACTATGTTTCTAAAAAAGTTTAATTCCCATTGCTTTTTTTACTTCGAATTGAGGTTTTTTGCTTCTTTAGCAGCGTCGTAAAATAGCAAAAGCGAAAAGGCGAACTTCTTTCATCAACTGCTTAAACGATTGCCAAAAAATATCTCACTTATTTGTGCAGCACTCTATAACCTCAAAATAGTAGAATTGAGTACATCCTTTGACACGAAAACTTCTATTACATGGGGATTAAAAAAGTCGCAAAAACATCTGCAGTGCTCGAATTGGGCAAGAGCTTTGTAGTTTTGCTTGGACTCTAGTTTCGTTCCTCGTCATCAAAACCGCTACGTGTGAGCTACGTCTTTTCTCATGTAAAAACGCGACAATCTTAATCTCCAGGTGCAAAACCTCTTTGTCCAACCGATAATGTAACCGCTTCGTTAGCTTCTTACAAAAGTACATTTTACTTACAAAATTTACACAATCTCGCTATTATTTTCTAACAAAAATTACAAAATTAGGTATTTTTTTACTTACAAAAATTACCCGGTCTCGAGACCGATTTTGGAGCTGCGAGACCAAGACCACAACAGTTCGAGACCAAGACCAAGACCGATGCAAAACAGCCGAGACCAAGACCGAGACCGCAAAAAATTGGTCTCGAGACCTACAGCCCTGACAGCAGCAACACATGGCCGATTAATGTTTAGTTTAAGCGCTATTTATAAATAACAGAGGTGGAGTCCTGGAGGACACATTTTGAAGTCCTTCGCCTTGGCCTCGAAGCCTCAAGTTCTCAAAAATTGCCCTGTCCTCGGCTCGAGGACAGCACTATTTTTAGAACAGTTGAAATTTCGTTGGAAAACGCCAAAAACCTCACGGAAAATTTGCGAACACCTTTTTTATTTTCCTCAATTGGAGCACAGGCGTAGGCAAGGGGAGGAGGCAGGCCACCCCCCTAATTGAAATTTCACCAGTGACAAAAAAGCCTATTGTTTCTTCAGTTTCACTTTCTTTTTAGCATTTTTCTCTGACAACAGTATATAACTAATTAACAATATTGAAGACCAAGGGCGCTGGGTCCCCCTCAATTCAATTTTTGCCAGCTAATTTAAACCTATAACCCGGAAAAAATGGAGAGTTTTTGTCCTAAAAGTTGCTATCTCAGACACACATCTAGCCTTTTTGTAAACGTAATGCATTAATTAGGGCCGGATTTACCATATTATGACGCAGTACCAGCTAGGGGCCCCGCGCTGAAATCGTGATTTCTTTTTGGTCTTCACCTATATTTCGGAGAAGAATGTTGCGAAAATCTCCAAAGTGCCAGAGGCTTAGCGTGATGTAAATCCGGCCCGGCAACAACATGGTTAGTTGATGTAGCATCTATTGTACCATTTTTCAATAACAATTCAGTATTTCACCTCCAACCTCGCCGGCTTTCACGCACAAAATACCTTAAAAAAAACTAGCCATGGAAAATGCTGATTGAACGAATCATGGAACTTCAATTGAAGGGGCCTGGGCCCCCTGGCGAACAGGTACTCCTATAACTGGTTATTTTCATGACAAAACAAAAACCTCTATGGAAAATCTTCGAGTGGATTATTATTTACTGCTAAAATGTTGCAAGAGACAATGCACCTTACTTCCCCTAAATGGACCAAATCACTTACAATTAAAATTTAACTCCAAAATGCAAGATGTTAAGCGTGTTTTGCACTTAAATTGCAAGTAAAAGGAGGATTAAACAATTTAATTTTTTCAATTGGCTTTCAAATGTCAAATATCTAGTGCTTTCAAATGGCTCTGAAGACTTGCGAAATGTGATCCAATGGCATTAAAATAGCTTTTTTTTCCAAAAAAATTACAAAAAATCGTCCAACGGCTGGGGGCTTAGCCCCCAGATCCCCAAAACCTCCGGCGGCTGGGGGGATCCGCCCCCAAACTCCCGTCTGTGATACATTTGAGTTACACTAGCTTTCTCAACACGTTTCCAAAGTTAGATATTTGCATTTTTCAACTATTAGTTTAAGCCCTCTTCCTTGGCAAAATCCTGGTTACGTGCAAACAGGCAACAACGATTTTAGACCTTCCATCCTACGATATCTTTGTCCCACAAAAACTTCCTCTTTGGAAAAATTTTGATGACGTCATTTCATGTGATTTGTGGTTTAGGCCTCCCCCAATCAAAAATTTTGGGTACGCCAATGAATTGGAGATCGCCTGAAAAAAATTTTTGAAGACCTTTTTTTTTGGAGAACGCTTGCGCCTGTGTCCTTGGCCTTGGCTTCGAGCATTCTTGTCCTTGGCCTCAAGAGGTTCTGTCCTCGGAAAGGCTGTCCTTGGCCTCGGATTTTTTTTGTGTCCTTGGCCTTGGCCTCGTGCCTTGTGTCTTCGACTCCACCTCTGATAAATAATATTTAACATCACTAGCTCAAGTCGAAATAGATGCAAATTAAGACTCGATCAAAGTTACACCGTTACACTGAGGCCAGTTAAATCATTAGTTTAAAGTTTAAATGACTTATCTACAAAATAATTCAATGAAAGCAACTGCTAATGCATTTTAACTCCTAGCAACCAATAATCATAGCGATAAGCCGCTAATGACTACTAGGGCCTCAGAGAGAAAATTTTCCAGGGGGTACAAAGGTCGATACCGGGCCCCCAAATCTTATTGGGCCCCCCAAGCCTTATCGGGGGCCCATGCCGTTAAATCATTTTTTGCTCGATGGGTGTAGATCTTCATTTAAAAGTAAGGGATTAACGATATTCGCATACGGTTAAGACCTATGGAAAATACAACTAGACATAAAATTGGTTTAAATCCAGCTAAAGGGTGTGGGGGAGTGCTGTGAGCTCCCCCAGCGGGGTCCGGGGCACAGCCCCGGAAGTTTTAGCACATGTTTCTCGAGCGTAAAATACATTATTTGATCAACATCTCAGCACCAAACTTGCTTAAATTGACAAGCAAAAAATGTGAAATACATGAAAGAAAATATGTGAAGTGGGGGATGATGACGTTGACACAATTTTATACAATATAATGACTTTAATACTGCAAATCCAAATATTTTACTGATAAAAGTTTTAAGAAGTCATCTGCAATCATAGACTTGACAAACCCAAATACCTATTAAACTCATACACATAGAGTGAGTTACTTGAGGATAGTAGTATAGTACGGTTGAAAATTAATGCTTTTGGATCTCTGGAAATGTGGGCCCTCGCACATTGCTATACTGCAGAATTAGGGCTCTCAAGTTAGAGAAATGCAACAAAACGTTAATTTTGGTGCAAGTGTATGGCTTTTGATACATTTTCCTCTTGTTTTAATCAAATCGGTCACTATTGGATGCCCAAAAGGCTGTGTAGCAAAAATAGCGACCAATTACCAGTACCGAATAGGCTGACTGATATTTTTGCTGTAGGCAAGTTTGATCAGGGTGTTATGGTGCGATACCAAAACTTACCGCGGAAACCTGAACTTTTCCGGGCCCCTTGAGCCCGGGCCCCTTGAGCCCGGGCCCCCCTAGGCCCGGGCCTGGGTACGATGTACCCCCTCTCACAGGCCCTGATGACTACACGAAATGCAAAGATCAACAAAATCCTGCAAAATAGACTTCTGAAATTACAAAAGTTTTAAAATGCGCTAATTTTGTTACAAATGAAGGAGATAGAACTGTTCCATTATAACGCCATCAATAGTAAGCCACGAATTTGATTACCAAAACTAGCTACCACCATCCATATTACCTGATTCCTATGGGTTACCACCCGATTAGTTTTGGATCAAGGCTTCTTAATGCAAAAAAGTACGTTAATCCTTCGGCTTTCAAATGCAGAAAACGTGTACACGTTCGTACCTTAAGGTACATTGGATTAGCATTTAATGCAGAGAAAGTACAAATCACGAGAAAAAAGAAAAAGCTCGTTTTTCATTGGCCGCTGTGATTGCTCAAGCGTGTCACTTGTTTCCAACTTCTGCAGAGCGTTCATATCAATTCAGATTACCGTGATGGACAGGTCAAGAAGAGCGGAGGGTTGGGGTTCGATTCCTTGATAGTGACGCATTGTCGTTTGGATAATTCAGGATTAGTTACCGGTATTAATCTAAAGTGCTAGTAGGCTAAGGCAAGATACTTTCTGGAGAATTTAGTTTAGTTTTGTTAATAAAACAAAACTATATAAAACACTTGATTAATAACAATATGGTTGGCATACTAACTCAGTACCGGTAGGCGGTAGGTGTTTGTTCAGTTGCTACCATCAGTACAGCAGTGGTGTAAAAAGTACTCAAAAATTGTACTCAAGTAAAAGTTTCGTTACTGACAAAAAAACTACTTGAAGTAAAGTACAAAGTACTGATCAAAAAATGTACTTGAGTAAAAGTAAAAAAGTAGTCATTTTAAAACTACTCAAGTAGAAGTATTTCTGAAAGTATTCACGCAAAATAAACAAACCATTCAATTGACATATGACAACTGGTCGACTACCTTCACTTCACTGCCACAAGCGCTTAATTTTCTAACCCCTCACCATCTAAAGAAGTCATGAAATATAAATTGTGCAGTTTTTTGTCACTATATTCAAGGAATCAATTCATAAAATATTTGTTCAAATACTCATTCACTGCCATTGTTAAATTTATATGCTAAAAAGTAAAAACACCGTGGAAGAGCCTTATTAGAGAACAGCCTACTATATCGACAAAGTGCGCCAAAAGTCACGCACCAAAGCCAATTCAGTAGTCTGCGATAAACTTTTTTTGGATTAAAGAAGAAAAAATTATTGTGATTTTTTTTAATTGATTTTATTTCACGACATGTGAAGGCAGATAGAAACCAGTAGAAACATTCCGGTAACTGAAACTGTGAGTGAAGCACAGTCACACATTGATTGATACCAGTGTCCTGTCGCCGCATTAGTAGGTTAGAATGCAGCTTAATTTAATTCCAATTCAATTTACTTGCTGCACTTTAGACAACCTGCCTAGACGAAGTTTATCATGCAATTCCTGAATTCCACCATGTTTGTTTCCAGTTTTACTGATTTATTCACCGTGTTGCCTTGACCAGGAAACCGCAGAGTGATATTAGGGTCGTTGAGGCAAGCTGCCACCTCTCTACCATACAAAGGTGTAAGCACTGAGCAGCACATTATCACCTTCAATGCAGAATGTCAAGCAGGAAGATGTAAATACAGTTTGCAGTAGGCTACCTATTTTTGAGTCTTTGGCTTGACTGGACCAGATTTGAACCCAAATTTTCAGCTTGATATACAGATGCTCTAACCACTAGACTATACCATCTTAGCGGCATATTTATCAGTTCAACCCCAGGCCCTCAAACTGCAAGACACTGTTCTCAAGAACAGAGAAACTAAACATTTCATCAGTTTATTTCTCAATGATGAAGTTTTACTGCTACAGTGCTACTCAGCTGAGGTGGAGTCCTCGAGGACGTCCTTGGTCTCGAGGACATATTTTGAAGTCCTTGGCCTCTGAAGGTTAAGCCCTTGGCCTCGAAGTCTCAAGTCCTCGAAAAATGCCCTGTCCTCGGCTCGAGGACAACAGTATTTTTTGAATTGTTAAAATTTTGTAGTTTGCCAAAAAAAAAATTTTAAGACCTTTTTTTCTGGAGATCGCCTAAATTTGGATTGTAAAACCTACTCAATCTGCGTGAAAACCGATCAAAATCTGGGATAAGATCGTTGGATGTTTTTTCCAGCCTCTGAATTAGCTCCCCATTGCAAATTCCGGGCTATGCGCCTGCCAGGATCTCATATCTTCACTGATCAATAAATTTCTGCAATTGCCTAATCCTTCAGTCCTACAGAACAGCAAAACGCGAGGGGACCTTTCACCCTACTTACGAACAGCTAGATTGTAAATGCACCCTAACCTACTAACTCTACTCATGACTTCAGGAAAACTGTCGATTCGTTTGCATTTTATTGGTGTTAAAATGGTTAGATTAACTTATGGTGTTGCAGGCTAACTATTCGGTAGAGCTTTGGTTCCTAGTCCTGATTAAGAAGTCGATGTAAGCAAACACAAATCTTATCCTACTGTTTTATCGCTTTTGTCATGTCCAACAGCTTACAGGTACCTGATTAGAAAAAATGCTATCATTTTCAAAAGCACATGAGCGCAGTCAATCGTGGAACTTAAAGAAAAGACCAAGGGAGAATAGCCTGACTACGCGTTTACGAATGATTGCCTGCAAATGCCCTCAGTCAAAGTGCAGTCAACACTGCGGCTCAAATTTTAAAACTACTTTGTACTTTTATCAAATAATAAGTACTTAAGTAGCGTTACTTCAGACTAAAAGTACTTAAGTAAAAGTAAAAGTAGTTTAAAAAAAACTACTCAAAAAAGTACTCGTTACCGAAAAAAACTACTTAAGTAATCTACTCAAGTAAAAGTTTTTCGTTACTTTACATCACTGCAGTACAGTAACCCCTTAAAATAAAGCTAAAAGTCACCAGCATTACTGCCAAAGGGGCAGGTAAAGAAACCAAAACAATGTAGGCCTGCTAGAAATGAATGGCAAAAAATTAAGTCAGGGTACCCCAATACTTGAATAACCTTACCTGCTTACCTACGGTACCAGTTACTCAAGATACCGGTACCACATACCTGATTAGGCTCAAAGGTCACTCGGTCCTACTGATGCAGAATAGCTAGGCTCGAGTTTATCATTGTTTGTCAGAAATCAGTTCAGTTATGTTGGCTAGGGGTAGCCTACTGAAGGGGTTGCATCGTATGCCTACTACTACAGTACCGTTACTAGAGCCTCAGAAGGTGGTTGCATGTACCCGGGCCCGAGCCTGGGGGTACAGGTTCAAGGGATACTAATAGTAATGTGTGCTGTGTGACAGCCATATCCAGTAGCCTACTGGCAGGCTGGTAAGCTAGTTCCAGACCTGCTGGACCTTTAGGGCAGACATTCGTAATATTGAGATGAATAGTGATTAATCTTGACAACAACATAGGAGTAGGTACAGTAATATTTGGGCTGCTCTACATCTACTGGCCCAGCCAAAAGTTGAAAAACGGGGTGACAAAATTTTTTTGCGATTGTGATTGTGCAGTAGCATTGTGCTTCTGGTTACCTTCAACAGGTAATTCTGAATTGCCCTGCTTAAGCCATCTGCTGCTTACAGCTTATGATTTTTGTGGTAACTGCAATGTGCTTTTGTGAAAAAAACAAAACAGTCAATTGGACTACAACAAATCCGGATCAATTTTTTCACATGCTTTAGTTACTGTTTGGAATGATTTGCCTCTTGATATTCGGAAAAGTAGCAGCATTTCATTGTTCAAGAATAGATTGAAAATATATACACTATTTTAATATGGCCTATCAATGTGCCTAATATGGATTAGTATGCTTTAATACTGTATAATATAATCTTAATAACCTTTTAACCATTTGTGTACGAATGACGTATATATACGCGCATGTAAACTTTTGCCAAAAGACGGATGACGTATATATACGCAATTTTCGTTTTGCCAAAAAGACGAATGACGTTTATATACGCTAAGATTGCCTTTTTTTCTTTTGGGACCAAAAGTTTTTGTGAAATTAATCCCGCCTGGGAAGCACGCGCGATAAAAAAAAAGCCGTACACAAGTGGTTAACAAATCCTATTTTTCATTTTTTAATCTGCTATTTTTCTGCTTTTTCACCTGCCTTAGGAGCGAGTGCCCCTTGGTCAAATGTTAGCTTCTTGCTATCTTATCTCAAGGGATCGACAAATTGCTTATTATTATTATTAGTATTATTTATATGCAGTTCCAAAATTTGTAAATTATGCAGATAGTGAAATCATGACATGCAAGCTCTAGCTATAGCTGGCAGCAGTCCAATTCTTGTTTGTGCAGCAAACTCCTGAAAAAAAAAATAGCAAGAGAATGCAAAAATTGTGGTGTCACGATACAGTAGCAGATGCAAAAATTCATAGGTGGGCACAAGTCCGTTAATAACGAAGCTAACTTTTTCATTAACTCATTAATTTGTTAAAAAGTTTTTTTGTGTTAACGGATTAAATTAACTTTCGTTAAGTTCTGTTAACTTCCATTAAGGTTTTTATTGTTACAATTCATTCATTGTACCAGTACAAACCAGTTTGCACTGGTAACACTTGTTGCATATTAGCACGAGCTTTATACAAGATTGCAAAGAAAAGGAACCCTTTTTTGTGGCAAATAATAAGCTGCAACCTATTAATTATTGCTGTTCACAATTTCCAAAGATTTTCCGATCGTAACTTTGTTAGTGCATTCGAATCTATTTTATCTTGAAATTAGATTAGACTGTAAATTGTAACTTCCAAAACACAAAAAGACCACAATAGCAATAAATAATTCCTTACAATCAGCTCAACAGCGTCAATACCGGTTTGTGTTCTAGAAGCAATAGAATAAAAAGAAATGTAAATTACTCGCAAAATATTAACGGACTTTATTAACTTCCGTTAATTATAGCTAAAAATAATGAATTAACGTTAACGGAGGTGTGAAGTTTGTTAACGGACTAGTGGTTAACGAAGCTAACGTTTTGCGTTAACTTGCCCACCTATGCAAAAATTGCATGTGCAAGCAATCGATGCAAGAATCATAGATTATATACTGTTACGGTACTGTATAATAGGCTGTCATAGTACAAGGTTTATAACAAATGAGGCAGACAATTCGTAAAAAAAAAATATAAAAACAACACGCCACCGACCAAAAATTACTAGACGCGTTTTTTATGTTGCTACCATGTACTGTTTGCATTTTTTAAACAGATAAAGAAATTGCATTGAATTGTAGGTTGTCAATATTAAGTCGAGATCCTATTATTGTTAATAAATCAGGGGCTCTCAACATATTTTACTAAAGTAAAAGATGGCGTAGCTGATTTGTGTTAATTTGCAAAGCGAGTAAACTTTGTCGGCTTGGTTTTGTGGCATGGTTTTTATGGCAACCATGATCGCATGATCTGGGTTTAACCCGCAGTCCCGCACCCTGGTCATGTTGCTGCATTGTAGGTTAAAGATGCGTTATGATGACTAATATCTCTGCTTGGTGGTTCCAACCGACAGCAAATTTAGTGGACAAGTATTTGTAGAAATCCCACAGGTCCAGCTAAACATTGGAACACTGGAAACTCTTATTTGCTTGAGATGCAAATTCCTCCAAACACAAAGTACCGTAGTTATTGCAATGAAAACTGTGTGGATAATATAATAGTCAGCAACCGATGCAGTCCAGTGGCGGGAGATCAAATATGCACTTACAGCAACAGACTACAACAATCATAGACCAGAGTCTAATAGCAAATTAATGCGAGTCTGAGCGAAGTTCTCTGGCACGAGGTAATCTTTACAATTTTTTATAAAAATAATGGCCGTTAATCAACGTGTTTGCATTAAATTGTAAAACTATTTTGTTTTGTTTTTGTTTTCAAAATATCTGAAGTTTTGTCAAAGTTAGCACTGCCAACCACCAATAGAAACGTTTTCCAACACCTGCATTACCATAAAGATTAGCAAATTTAGCATGAAGTAAAAAATATATTCACCACATAAATGCTTAAGGCACGTTGAAACATGTTATGAAATCCTGTTGTTATTACCACATGTAATGTAGTAGCAGTAGTTAAAATTTGCACACTTTCAAAACGAAATGAAATTAATTGCCCCTAATGCCCCCCCCCCCCCCCTTAGTATGGCCTCGTACAAACTGATGACTTGAAAAGTTCATAGTTGTTGATAAAAATATGAATCTGAGCATTAACCAAGCAAGATTGCGACAGCAATCAATTTTTTCGTACGAATGGCTCACTCAACTATCGAGCAACAAATGCAAACCAAAAACGACATGCTTAAAAGACATTATTGTTCCAAGAAAGTGCGTCACAGACTCCAAAAACTTATTTATCATTCAATCTGGTAATGATCAAACATTTTTATTAAATGTCAACACTGATAATGAATGATTGCTAGCATTCCTCCCCTTTGGATTTGTTGGTGTTTAGAGGTCGGTGCTTTTTTTATATTTATATTGTAAATAATTATTGTAAAATTGTGTGGCACTTTCAAAAAGGAGGACTGGTTTCCTAATCCCCTCCCCTAGCTGTGTCGACGTCTGTATCAATCTTTGTGTCCCCTGAAAAAATTTTTTGTCCCAGCCCTGATCACAATGACATAGGGTATGTGCTAGGGTAGGGTTACTTTAGTCATTTAAGCTTGTGCTTTCAATATTTGTAGATGTCCATGTCAATAGCCAATGAATGAATATGAATACTTGCTTAATAATATCATATGATTAATGACGGTTACCAAGTAATCCAAGACTGCAGTTTAGAAATTGATACCAAAGCTTCCCTGCTTCATGTTCTCTGGTTTAGCATTAAATTAAAAGGGAATGATACTTCCATCGGCATCATGTGTTGTAGCAGGTGGGCAAGTGGCAGATTGAAGCTTTGGCAGTGTTGCCAAGGAGGTGAGGGCATCGTTCTACAATGACCCTGATCCCGTATCCCGTAATCTCGGTTCAGCTCACACCCTGCTCACGTTGTTGCATCCTTGGATAAGATGTTGTACAGTATAATGGTTATCTCTGCTCAGTGGCTTTGAACAAGCAGCAAATTCAGTGGACAAGAATTGAAAAAAATTCACAGAAACATTAGATCACAGTCAATTGTTGAAACTTTTATGCAAATACGGATTCCTCCAAACCTAAAGTACTTACTGCAATGAAAAATAAACAGCCAATGTAGTCTATTCCCCATGGATGGTAGTGGTTTTGAGTTCATGCAGTTCAAAAGTATTTTGGATTTTTTTTTAATTCTGAAACACCACATGAAGTTAAGTGTGTTTGTTTATTATTAATTTTGAGTGTACATCTGATGCAAACATTGAGTTTAAAAAAATATCAAGCAATACATAAGGTATTCATACATTATCAGTGTTGGACAAAATCGGGAATTGACCATTTAGGCAATGTTTGGCATAAACATTTTTGACGTTTTCGCTAGGTGAATGCATTGATATACAACAGTTTTGGGAAACCTAAAGCAACATTTGCATAACACGAAATGTCACAAGCAGTGGTGTAAAAAGTACTCGAAATTTGTAAGGAAATAAAGTGCAAAGTATTAGCCAATGAAAGTACTTGAGTAAAAGTAAAAAACATAGTAAATTCAGAAGTGCTCAACTGTAAGTATTTCTAAAAGTATTCAAGCAGAGTAAACAAGCTTTTCAATCAAGATTATGACAATTGGTCAACTACCATCACATCACTGCCACAAAACACTTGGTCCTCGAATACCTCACTATCTCAAGAAGTCATGAATTAATAACTGTCGCAAGTTTTTTTGTTACTGCGTTCAAGACAATTAATTAAAAAGAACAACAACAACAGCTAAACTTCAAGATTTGAAAATTATGCTACGCAGAATTTATATGGAATTGGAATCATTTCATAGAGTCTTTGCTCAAATACTCATTCAATGTCATTATTTAAATCACATGCTAAAAAGTACTAATCCACTGTATCTACAAGATGGGCCAAAAGTCAGGAGCCATAGCCGATTCAGTATCTTTGGTGATAAACTTTTTGGTTTAGTTAATCAAAGTTATTGTGAATTAACAAATATTGTGTAATATGCAAAGCTTTACATGCTAGCTATTAGCATGAAACTATGTAAATGTTTCTGAAAATTAAGTGATATATCTTTTCTGATATACTGCTATTTCTATGTTGTCTTATTGATGGTATGTTTTGATTGCCAAATGTTTCCCAAGTATCTTCAAATGGTTTTATTTTTGATTCCAATTAAGTGATAAAAGTTTAAACAGATTTATCCTCATTGTGGTTAATGGTTACGACATGTGAGATAGCTGTCAGATAAGAGTTACTATGCTCTTTATCAAAACTTGAAAAATGCTTAGATTGGCTATAAGCTGAAGTTATAAAAAAGAAGCTTTCGCTTAACATTGGCTGTTTGCATTCATGGTAACTACTCAGTTTTCATCTGTCAGTGCTTACTTGTTAATTTTTGTGCTTTGTGTGCATTAAGTGATTTGAACTATGAAGTGCTAAACGTTTTGTGTTTTCCAGATTGTTTGTTAAACAAGCAATAATTTAGCTTTGTATTCTATGACAAATGTACTGTAATATCAACCAGTATCATACATTTTTGCTTGAAAGTATTGCTTGCCTTCCAACGCACAGTACTATTCTTAACATGATTCAAAGAAATTTTTAACTGGTTTAAGAAATGATGAAGAGTAACAGAGCTTTTGTGAGGGGCCCAAATGCTTCTCCTAAAATGGCACTGACTCGGATTCACAAGCAGCAAATCATCAACCCTTTAAAGACCAGTTTTTGGAAAATTCTATAGTAAGTAACTTTAAAAAGCTAATCTCTAAATTGAGGGGGGTGAAGCATCCAGCAATTGTGGTAGCGTACAGTTTAGTTAAAATCAAAATGCAATTTTTGAATTTTTTTGTATTTATTTCGCGGGCTGCAGTTGCAAAGATTATCAAGAAACACAAAGTGATATGCCCCCTAAAAAGTTTCAGAAAACCCTGAGTTTGTTCTTTCAACCTGAAGTTTAGGGAAAGAGAGAGACTGAATTATGATATTTAGTATTATTATTCAGTCTCTTGTGATCTTCCAGTGACATCCTATTGTGGTAAACCTTTTCTTTTCTGGAAGCTCAGGCTGAGAGAACAAACTCATGGTTTTCAAAAACTTTTTAGGGAGATATCTGTTTGTATTTGTGTAATATCTTTGCTACTGCAGCCCCAAAATGAGAACCAAAGTTTAAAATTATATTTTAATTTGAGCTTTTGTATTTGTAAACTACCGGAATTTGCTAACTGCTTCCCCCCCACCCTCTTTAACAGCTAGAAAGTATTTTGAATGCATAAACTATACTGCTACGTTTGTATTGTGACAAATATGCTTTAGTTGCCTATTTATGCTGGTATTTTTAGTAACTATCTGGTATCATTTAGTGATTAACTAAGAACTTGGCGCGTTTAAAAATGGTATTGATGACCTGAACCTACTAAGAGCATGATAAATGAATGTAATAATGTAAGTAGAAATTTTGTGCGAAGAAAAGATTTTTCAAAGAAAATTGCAGACACAAATGCTAGTGCAGAAAGTTGCATCAGAAGTCGATTACCCTTTATGCCTCTAATTTGTTTTTGTAGTATTATGCTGAACTCTTCCAATATGAATGCATTTTCAAGTTGAGAACATAAATCATTGTTGTGAACGAGAATATCTTGCAAACTGCAGAAATTAAAACTCTTGTGGTTTCGTAAAGTATTTTTTAAATGTTTTTCAGGATATGAAAAAGCGTCTGGAACAATCTTTCGGTAGCGAATGATGACAAACTTTCAATGAAATGCTGTGCGATTCTACTGAAAAGATTTATCAACTGAAAACGACACTATTTTTTGAATAAACACCGAGATTTCACTAGCAGAAGACTTCAATATCAGAAAACAGTCTCAACTATTGTTCTGCCAATCAATTGACCAACGTGTGCTAAACGTTTAACGATGCATGTGTTCATGTCAAAACTCGCCCAAATATCACAGTATTCGAGACGGTTTAGATTACGTATCAAATCTGTTGTGATAGTTTTCAAATATTATTGTTGATTATTTGATAGTGTCCTTTTTTCAACGCCGTAGCCAGCAGACGCATTGTACACAGTGCAGGCGTTTGTATTGATGTGAAACTTTCAAAAACCTTTGTAGCTCAGTCTCGGCAAGTGTTATTGCTTGTTTTGTATATAAAAAATCAAAAACTTGTCGGGATGTTAAAATAAGCGAACCGTTACGGAATATTTTGGAGTGAAAAACATATTAGCTCCACTCCAAAAAGAGAGAGTTTAATTTTCAATTGGTATCGGTACCAATTTTGACAACGTACCAGTACTTTGTACTCGGTACTGCCCACCTCTGATGATGTTTTCAAATTATTCTTTTCAATGAAACGTGCAAGATCGCTGCCTCAGGCTCTTTTGTCATGGTTAAAGCTCGGTAAATTGTTCTGAAGTTTTGTCAACCGTTTGCTAAGTACTTGGTGATTTGAATCAGGGCCATCCATCCCAGCTTACCTGAAATATTTTGAAGTTCTCTGTATTTTGTTAATTATTACTGTAATTGATGTATTATTACCGTAAGTTTCTACTGAGCTATTTTTCATTTCAAATTTCTTATGTTTTCGATTTTCTTCTTTTCAAATTTCTTCAAATAACTAAGTTGAACGAGCCCTCATAGCTAAAGAATCAAAAATTAAGAAAAGTGTTTCTTCACCTTTTTCGCGATTTGCTTAGATTGTGTCTCTCACAAATGAAGGATATGGAGCAGGCAGGTGGAGGCTTCACGGAATATGAATGGTTTGGTGAAAACTTAAGTATATGCCGGTACGCCCGTTCTAAATCAGTATATCTTGAATAGTTTGTCATTCTAGTTTATGATGTGTTGGGAGAAAGCTCAAATTTCGAAACACCCTGTAATGATTGTTAAGAGTGTTTACACTTTATAATATCTGTCTAGCTATTCCAAAGTGAGAGTAATTTATTCTTGACGTGTAATGAGAAGTTCAAACGGGATGTGAAATTTATTTTTACATGACAACTTTTTGTACTGCGTCATGTGTATTTCCGGCAATAAATTCTTGATACAATGATTTTGTAAACTGCTAGTTTCAGAGTTCGTGCATTCAAATCGGAGTAATTTTGGAGTTAGATTTATTCAGCTCTCACATTTGTTTAACCACACCAACTTTGGATTTTTATTTGCTGTGTGCAAAATCACGACGGATGGACTGTGGGACCCTAATGAGAAATGAACGTTGATTATTTTTATCAAAAAACACTGCACGCATGAATATTGATGTTAAATTAAGGTAGACTCGGGTTCGAATCCAGCTCGGTTTGATCAAACATCCAAAGTTGATGTTTTAAACTACCTGCTTTCGAGTCTAAACGGGTAGGTGCATCACGAATAGCGACTTGAGTCGAATAAACTACCTGCTTTTGAGTCTAAACGGGTAAGTGCAGCACGAATAGCGACTCGAGTCGAATATCGAACCTTTTTGTTTTTGCTTCGTTGCCCAAGATGATTTGTCAAATTAGATACGTGCAACTTTTAGCAGCTTGATTTTTATAGTACTGTAGTTTTTTCATTTATTAATTTCAATTTCTTATGAAAACGCGAATATCAAGTAGCCTTGCTGGTAACTTGTGAAATATTTCGTTAAGTGTATGTATTGATCAACCTCCCTCCTGTTACTTCTTGGTATGATAAATTGGGATGCGCATAGACAATTGTAGCCATAATAGTATGATGTAGCTTTTGAGTACTTTTTTTTTAACGTAAATCTGTAAATCACTACAAAATGTAAGCCAGAACAAACGAAATTTCAATAAAAAAGAAATGAAATGTCAATAAAAAGGAGAACTTTAAGGAAAAGGAGCAATTTTTTTAATTTGGAAATTTTATAGTAACTTACATGTCATCCCTTTTTGTCGTAGTTTTTTTCGGGTAATCACTAATCTGTTCTTTTAGCCAAAATCAAAGCATGAAATTTAAAAGCAGAAAAACAGAACGAGAAAAGCTTGAAAAAAAAGCCAAGATAAAACATTCAATTTAATACGAGACGTTTCAACATGAACTTACGCCGTTACTTTTTAATCCTATTTAACGGAATAAAATTCATGATAAGCTGTTTTTCATGCTCAATTGACGACATTATATCGTATGCAATGAACAACATTCATGCTTAAGTAAAGATTAGGAACGTAGTCTCAGTTTATCATTATACTAACAAACCAAACTTTCAATATTCTCGCTGTGCAGTTTTATGCCGAGGTATGTAACGAGTTTGTGGGGTCCATCTCCGGGTCAATGCGCCGTAGGGCAACAAAGCTCTTTTCGAAGAAATATCGCAGCAGTAGCGAGCCGCTGGCTTCACTGTTTCCGATTTGACCGGCCCGAGATTTCAACCTCAGACCTCCCGCTTCAGTCACATACGTGTTATCGCTCGACCAACTTATGGCCGGTAATTACTCATATCTAATATTGTAAACGAAACAGCAATGGGTTTACTTAGCATGGATTTTGTATTAATGGAATAAGTAACTTACTCTTTGTTTCGATTCAAAATTAACGACTTATTGTATTGGTCGAGCGGTAATGCATTCGTCTCTGGATTGGGAGATCAAAAGTTCAAATCTTGGCTGGTCAAATCGGACATAGTGCTGCAACGGCTCGCCATCGCTGCGACACATCTTGGAAAGGAGCTGTGTTGTCCGGGCGCAATGAGGCGGAGATGGGCCATGCCAACTCGTTACACGCTCCGGCGTATTACAGCGAGTATAATAAAAGACTTGATTTGGTTTGTATTCTAAACAGAGGTGGAGTTCTCGAGGACACATTTTGAAATCCTTGGCCTTGGCCTCGAAGCCTCCATTTCTCAAAAAAACAGCACTATTCTTTGCACTGTTAAAATTATGCTGCAAAACGCCAGAAACCTTTCGGAAAATTTTCGAAGATCTTTTTTGTGTTCTTTTTTGGAGATCGTCTGAAAAAAATTTTTGAAGAACTTTTTTTGGAGATCGCCTTAAAAAGATATATATATATATTTCTTGTAAACACTTGCGCCTGTGTCCTTGGCCTCGAGCATTCCCAGTAGCGTAGCCAGGAGGAGGGCAAGGGGGGCTTCAGCCTCCCATTGGCCTGTTTTTAGCATTTACCCCGTTTTTAGCATTTCTAAGGCCAATTTTTGCCCTGAAAACAAAAATAGCCTCCTCCCAATGGTATTGGCGATGCGAAGTGGTCAAGGACCTAATGTGATTACGACCAGAAAAAGTGGGTCTGAGCCTGGCTGAAGACCGTTTTCTTTTTTTTTTTTGAGATCACCAAAAATCGGACAGAAAAAACAGCTTATTCTGAGCAAAGACCTTTTTTTTTTGAAGATCACCCAAGTTTGGAAAGAAAAATCGGCTCAATCTGAGTGAAGACCGCTCAAAATCCGGATCAAGATCGTTTGATGTTGCTTTTAGCCTCCAAAACAGTCCTCCCCCATTTCAAATTCCTGGCTACGCGCCTGAGCATTCCTGTCCTTGGCCTCGAGAGGGCCTGTCCACGGTAGGGCTGTCCTTGGCCTCGGATTTTTTTGTGTTCTTCGCCTTGGCCTCAAGCCTTATGTCCTTGACTTCACCTCTGATTCTAAATATTAAAATAATTATTTCAAAAAACCAACTTAAACAAAGGACGATAAAAATCATTATACAAAAAAACAATAAACAAACAACAAATTTAAAAGAAAAAACATTCAAGCATTCTAGAGAGTCCTTTTTGGAGCCAAAATCAATTTTTTACAGTCTTTCTTTGCATTAGCGAATATTGGTTTACAGGTTTGTGATTTAAGGAACACGTACACTTTAACGAACGCTTCGGCTTAGCTTTATTTTTTTCGTATTTAATCTTGAATCTCGAATATTAAAAAATAATGTTTCTCACTACACAACACTTTGCAGAAGAAGGGAAAAACATGTAAATGTCAGTAACACGTTCAGAGTTTTTGACCCCACCCGCTTGTAATAAATCTTTAATTCTACTGCTTTATATTACACCCAAAAATTTTTTAATTACCTAGGAAGAGGATCACCAATGGACTTCTTGAACTTGGTATCAAGGTTTTAGCATGTTCTGCGAGATGAAGCGCAGTGGAGCTTATCAGCTCATAATTAACACTGGTTTATCAGTTTTCATCATCTTGACCGGTGAACCAAACATACCGTATGACCTTTTGCGGCTCCTCCATGAACGAAATGCAATAAAAAAAAACAAGGCAATTAATTTGTGTAATTATTGTACAAAACAAAAAAAATACAGGCATCCATGTTATATTTTTTCAGATAAATCACAGCTGTGTTTTTGTTCAAAAAATCGACTCTCTCTCTCTCTCTCTCACTCTGATGACCAATACAATGCTTATGCTTTGTTGTAGCGCATATTTATCCTCATGTTACCGATATCGTCAGACGCTAAATATTGGACAATCCGCACACTTCTCATTGCAACGGGTATTTCGTGCTTAGAAAAATCCGCTTAGGAGTTTCCAGTGATCTTGTGAATTTCTTCCAATTGTTGTCCATGAAATTTGCTGCATGTTCGAAGCCACCAAGTTCGAAGTCATCGTAAACCATCTTATTCAAGGACGCAACAACGTGACTAGGGTGCGAGTTGAACCCAAATCAAGCGATTAGGATCGTAGTAAAACAGACGCCTTTACCTTCTCGGCCAATGCAAATCCGTACGAGACTGCAAATTAGACTAAAACTGCTGTTCATATTCATCATATTGACTTGGCTTGCTTTAAATAACTGTATTTCAACGAACTTTGTCATTTAAATTATCACCACGGCTATCACTATTTTGCCAGACATTTTTGGCATCCTAAACGCTATATTTTTCAGCAATGAGCAGATGCGTTTGCGTATTAGTCCGTTAAATCGACTGTTTGGTTGATTAGAAGTTAAAAGACTATCGCTTCAAGCTTTAATAAAATCTACATTGCAGTATCTTTTACAGCTTAACATCAGCGCGTTACTAAAACACATATACATAGAGCACATCCAACGAATCGTTTCGACCGTTCCCGAATAAATTGTATATTCCTCTAAAACAAACTTTTTTAGTTGCAGGGCTCCGATAGTGCGTCTAATTACTGATGATTATGCAGTTTGGCTTGATTTTCGAACTAATCGCGTGTGGAGTGTTTTTTGATGAAAATAATCAACGTTCATTTCTCATTAGGGTCCCACAGTCCATCCGTCGTGATTTTGCACACAGCAAATAAAAATCCAAAGTTGGTGTGGTTAAACAAATGTGAGAGCTGAATAAATCTAACTCCAAAATTACTCCGATTTGAATGCACGAACTCTGAAACTAGCAGTTTACAAAATCATTGTATCAAGAATTTATTGCCGGAAATACACATGACGCAGTACAAAAAGTTGTCATGTAAAAATAAATTTCACATCCCGTTTGAACTTCTCATTACACGTCAAGAATAAATTACTCTCACTTTGGAATAGCTAGACAGATATTATAAAGTGTAAACACTCTTAACAATCATTACAGGGTGTTTCGAAATTTGAGCTTTCTCCCAACACATCATAAACTAGAATGACAAACTATTCAAGATATACTGATTTAGAACGGGCGTACCGGCATATACTTAAGTTTTCACCAAACCATTCATATTCCGTGAAGCCTCCACCTGCCTGCTCCATATCCTTCATTTGTGAGAGACACAATCTAAGCAAATCGCGAAAAAGGTGAAGAAACACTTTTCTTAATTTTTGATTCTTTAGCTATGAGGGCTCGTTCAACTTAGTTATTTGAAGAAATTTGAAAAGAAGAAAATCGAAAACATAAGAAATTTGAAATGAAAAATAGCTCAGTAGAAACTTACGGTAATAATACATCAATTACAGTAATAATTAACAAAATACAGAGAACTTCAAAATATTTCAGGTAAGCTGGGATGGATGGCCCTGATTCAAATCACCAAGTACTTAGCAAACGGTTGACAAAACTTCAGAACAATTTACCGAGCTTTAACCATGACAAAAGAGCCTGAGGCAGCGATCTTGCACGTTTCATTGAAAAGAATAATTTGAAAACATCATCAGAGGTGGGCAGTACCGAGTACAAAGTACTGGTACGTTGTCAAAATTGGTACCGATACCAATTGAAAATTAAACTCTCTCTTTTTGGAGTGGAGCTAATATGTTTTTCACTCCAAAATATTCCGTAACGGTTCGCTTATTTTAACATCCCGACAAGTTTTTGATTTTTTATATACAAAACAAGCAATAACACTTGCCGAGACTGAGCTACAAAGGTTTTTGAAAGTTTCACATCAATACAAACGCCTGCACTGTGTACAATGCGTCTGCTGGCTACGGCGTTGAAAAAAGGACACTATCAAATAATCAACAATAATATTTGAAAACTATCACAACAGATTTGATACGTAATCTAAACCGTCTCGAATACTGTGATATTTGGGCGAGTTTTGACATGAACACATGCATCGTTAAACGTTTAGCACACGTTGGTCAATTGATTGGCAGAACAATAGTTGAGACTGTTTTCTGATATTGAAGTCTTCTGCTAGTGAAATCTCGGTGTTTATTCAAAAAATAGTGTCGTTTTCAGTTGATAAATCTTTTCAGTAGAATCGCACAGCATTTCATTGAAAGTTTGTCATCATTCGCTACCGAAAGATTGTTCCAGACGCTTTTTCATATCCTGAAAAACATTTAAAAAATACTTTACGAAACCACAAGAGTTTTAATTTCTGCAGTTTGCAAGATATTCTCGTTCACAACAATGATTTATGTTCTCAACTTGAAAATGCATTCATATTGGAAGAGTTCAGCATAATACTACAAAAACAAATTAGAGGCATAAAGGGTAATCGACTTCTGATGCAACTTTCTGCACTAGCATTTGTGTCTGCAATTTTCTTTGAAAAATCTTTTCTTCGCACAAAATTTCTACTTACATTATTACATTCATTTATCATGCTCTTAGTAGGTTCAGGTCATCAATACCATTTTTAAACGCGCCAAGTTCTTAGTTAATCACTAAATGATACCAGATAGTTACTAAAAATACCAGCATAAATAGGCAACTAAAGCATATTTGTCACAATACAAACGTAGCAGTATAGTTTATGCATTCAAAATACTTTCTAGCTGTTAAAGAGGGTGGGGGGGAAGCAGTTAGCAAATTCCGGTAGTTTACAAATACAAAAGCTCAAATTAAAATATAATTTTAAACTTTGGTTCTCATTTTGGGGCTGCAGTAGCAAAGATATTACACAAATACAAACAGATATCTCCCTAAAAAGTTTTTGAAAACCATGAGTTTGTTCTCTCAGCCTGAGCTTCCAGAAAAGAAAAGGTTTACCACAATAGGATGTCACTGGAAGATCACAAGAGACTGAATAATAATACTAAATATCATAATTCAGTCTCTCTCTTTCCCTAAACTTCAGGTTGAAAGAACAAACTCAGGGTTTTCTGAAACTTTTTAGGGGGCATATCACTTTGTGTTTCTTGATAATCTTTGCAACTGCAGCCCGCGAAATAAATACAAAAAAATTCAAAAATTGCATTTTGATTTTAACTAAACTGTACGCTACCACAATTGCTGGATGCTTCACCCCCCTCAATTTAGAGATTAGCTTTTTAAAGTTACTTACTATAGAATTTTCCAAAAACTGGTCTTTAAAGGGTTGATGATTTGCTGCTTGTGAATCCGAGTCAGTGCCATTTTAGGAGAAGCATTTGGGCCCCTCACAAAAGCTCTGTTACTCTTCATCATTTCTTAAACCAGTTAAAAATTTCTTTGAATCATGTTAAGAATAGTACTGTGCGCTGGAAGGCAAGCAATACTTTCAAGCAAAAATGTATGATACTGGTTGATATTACAGTACATTTGTCATAGAATACAAAGCTAAATTATTGCTTGTTTAACAAACAATCTGGAAAACACAAAACGTTTAGCACTTCATAGTT
Organism: Trididemnum nubilum; assembly: GCA_963965965.1. Lineage (NCBI taxonomy): Eukaryota > Metazoa > Chordata > Ascidiacea > Aplousobranchia > Didemnidae > Trididemnum > Trididemnum nubilum. The sequence continues at coordinate 24,407,778 of OZ014474.1, forward strand.
CAAATCACTTAATGCACACAAAGCACAAAAATTAACAAGTAAGCACTGACAGATGAAAACTGAGTAGTTACCATGAATGCAAACAGCCAATGTTAAGCGAAAGCTTCTTTTTTATAACTTCAGCTTATAGCCAATCTAAGCATTTTTCAAGTTTTGATAAAGAGCATAGTAACTCTTATCTGACAGCTATCTCACATGTCGTAACCATTAACCACAATGAGGATAAATCTGTTTAAACTTTTATCACTTAATTGGAATCAAAAATAAAACCATTTGAAGATACTTGGGAAACATTTGGCAATCAAAACATACCATCAATAAGACAACATAGAAATAGCAGTATATCAGAAAAGATATATCACTTAATTTTCAGAAACATTTACATAGTTTCATGCTAATAGCTAGCATGTAAAGCTTTGCATATTACACAATATTTGTTAATTCACAATAACTTTGATTAACTAAACCAAAAAGTTTATCACCAAAGATACTGAATCGGCTATGGCTCCTGACTTTTGGCCCATCTTGTAGATACAGTGGATTAGTACTTTTTAGCATGTGATTTAAATAATGACATTGAATGAGTATTTGAGCAAAGACTCTATGAAATGATTCCAATTCCATATAAATTCTGCGTAGCATAATTTTCAAATCTTGAAGTTTAGCTGTTGTTGTTGTTCTTTTTAATTAATTGTCTTGAACGCAGTAACAAAAAAACTTGCGACAGTTATTAATTCATGACTTCTTGAGATAGTGAGGTATTCGAGGACCAAGTGTTTTGTGGCAGTGATGTGATGGTAGTTGACCAATTGTCATAATCTTGATTGAAAAGCTTGTTTACTCTGCTTGAATACTTTTAGAAATACTTACAGTTGAGCACTTCTGAATTTACTATGTTTTTTACTTTTACTCAAGTACTTTCATTGGCTAATACTTTGCACTTTATTTCCTTACAAATTTCGAGTACTTTTTACACCACTGCTTGTGACATTTCGTGTTATGCAAATGTTGCTTTAGGTTTCCCAAAACTGTTGTATATCAATGCATTCACCTAGCGAAAACGTCAAAAATGTTTATGCCAAACATTGCCTAAATGGTCAATTCCCGATTTTGTCCAACACTGATAATGTATGAATACCTTATGTATTGCTTGATATTTTTTTAAACTCAATGTTTGCATCAGATGTACACTCAAAATTAATAATAAACAAACACACTTAACTTCATGTGGTGTTTCAGAATTAAAAAAAAATCCAAAATACTTTTGAACTGCATGAACTCAAAACCACTACCATCCATGGGGAATAGACTACATTGGCTGTTTATTTTTCATTGCAGTAAGTACTTTAGGTTTGGAGGAATCCGTATTTGCATAAAAGTTTCAACAATTGACTGTGATCTAATGTTTCTGTGAATTTTTTTCAATTCTTGTCCACTGAATTTGCTGCTTGTTCAAAGCCACTGAGCAGAGATAACCATTATACTGTACAACATCTTATCCAAGGATGCAACAACGTGAGCAGGGTGTGAGCTGAACCGAGATTACGGGATACGGGATCAGGGTCATTGTAGAACGATGCCCTCACCTCCTTGGCAACACTGCCAAAGCTTCAATCTGCCACTTGCCCACCTGCTACAACACATGATGCCGATGGAAGTATCATTCCCTTTTAATTTAATGCTAAACCAGAGAACATGAAGCAGGGAAGCTTTGGTATCAATTTCTAAACTGCAGTCTTGGATTACTTGGTAACCGTCATTAATCATATGATATTATTAAGCAAGTATTCATATTCATTCATTGGCTATTGACATGGACATCTACAAATATTGAAAGCACAAGCTTAAATGACTAAAGTAACCCTACCCTAGCACATACCCTATGTCATTGTGATCAGGGCTGGGACAAAAAATTTTTTCAGGGGACACAAAGATTGATACAGACGTCGACACAGCTAGGGGAGGGGATTAGGAAACCAGTCCTCCTTTTTGAAAGTGCCACACAATTTTACAATAATTATTTACAATATAAATATAAAAAAAGCACCGACCTCTAAACACCAACAAATCCAAAGGGGAGGAATGCTAGCAATCATTCATTATCAGTGTTGACATTTAATAAAAATGTTTGATCATTACCAGATTGAATGATAAATAAGTTTTTGGAGTCTGTGACGCACTTTCTTGGAACAATAATGTCTTTTAAGCATGTCGTTTTTGGTTTGCATTTGTTGCTCGATAGTTGAGTGAGCCATTCGTAAGAAAAAATTGATTGCTGTCGCAATCTTGCTTGGTTAATGCTCAGATTCATATTTTTATCAACAACTATGAACTTTTCAAGTCATCAGTTTGTACGAGGCCATACTAAGGGGGGGGGGGGGGGCATTAGGGGCAATTAATTTCATTTCGTTTTGAAAGTGTGCAAATTTTAACTACTGCTACTACATTACATGTGGTAATAACAACAGGATTTCATAACATGTTTCAACGTGCCTTAAGCATTTATGTGGTGAATATATTTTTTACTTCATGCTAAATTTGCTAATCTTTATGGTAATGCAGGTGTTGGAAAACGTTTCTATTGGTGGTTGGCAGTGCTAACTTTGACAAAACTTCAGATATTTTGAAAACAAAAACAAAACAAAATAGTTTTACAATTTAATGCAAACACGTTGATTAACGGCCATTATTTTTATAAAAAATTGTAAAGATTACCTCGTGCCAGAGAACTTCGCTCAGACTCGCATTAATTTGCTATTAGACTCTGGTCTATGATTGTTGTAGTCTGTTGCTGTAAGTGCATATTTGATCTCCCGCCACTGGACTGCATCGGTTGCTGACTATTATATTATCCACACAGTTTTCATTGCAATAACTACGGTACTTTGTGTTTGGAGGAATTTGCATCTCAAGCAAATAAGAGTTTCCAGTGTTCCAATGTTTAACTGGACCTGTGGGATTTCTACAAATACTTGTCCACTAAATTTGCTGTCGGTTGGAACCACCAAGCAGAGATATTAGTCATCATAACGCATCTTTAACCTACAATGCAGCAACATGACCAGGGTGCGGGACTGCGGGTTAAACCCAGATCATGCGATCACGGTTGCCATAAAAACCATGCCACAAAACCAAGCCGACAAAGTTTACTCGCTTTGCAAATTAACACAAATCAGCTACGCCATCTTTTACTTTAGTAAAATATGTTGAGAGCCCCTGATTTATTAATAATAATAGGATCTCGACTTAATATTGACAACCTACAATTCAATGCAATTTCTTTATCTGTTTAAAAAATGCAAACAGTACATGGTAGCAACATAAAAAACGCGCCTAGTAATTTTTGGTCGGAGGCGTGTTGTTTTTATATTTTTTTTTTACGAATTGTCTGCCTCATTTGTTATAAACCTTGTACTATGACAGCCTATTATACAGTACCGTAACAGTATATAATCTATGATTCTTGCATCGGTTGCTTGCACATGCAATTTTTGCATAGGTGAGCAAGTTAACGCAAAACGTTAGCTTCGTTAACCACTAGTCCGTTAACAAACTTCACACCTCCGTTAACGTTAATTCATTATTTTTAGCTATAATTAACGGAAGTTAATAAAGTCCGTTAATATTTTGCGAGTAATTTACATTTCTTTTTATTCTATTGCTTCTAGAACACAAACCGGTATTGACGCTGTTGAGCTGATTGTAAGGAATTATTTATTGCTATTGTGGTCTTTTTGTGTTTTGGAAGTTACAATTTACAGTCTAATCTAATTTCAAGATAAAATAGATTCGAATGCACTAACAAAGTTACGATCGGAAAATCTTTGGAAATTGTGAACAGCGATAATTAATAGGTTGCAGCTTATTATTTGCCACAAAAAAGGGTTCCTTTCCTTGCAATCTTGTATAAAGCTCGTGCTAATATGCAACAAGTGTTACCAGTGCAAACTGGTTTGTACTGGTACAATGAATGAATTGTAACAATAAAAACCTTAATGGAAGTTAACAGAACTTAACGAAAGTTAATTTAATCCGTTAACACAAAAAAACTTTTTAACAAATTAATGAGTTAATGAAAAAGTTAGCTTCGTTATTAACGGACTTGTGCCCACCTATGAATTTTTGCATCTGCTACTGTATCGTGACACCACAATTTTTGCATTCTCTTGCTATTTTTTTTTTCAGGAGTTTGTTGCACAAACAAGAATTGGACTGCTGCCAGCTATAGCTAGAGCTTGCATGTCATGATTTCACTATCTGCATAATTTACAAATTTTGGATCTGCATATAAATAATACTAATACTAATAATAAGCAATTTGTCGATCCCTTGAGATAAGATAGCAAGAAGCTAACATTTGACCAAGGGGCACTCGCTCCTAAGGCAGGTGAAAAAGCAGAAAAATAGCAGATTACAAAATGAAAAATAGGATTTGTTAAAAGGTTATTAAGATTATATTATACAGTATTAAAGCATACTAATCCATATTAGGCACATTGATAGGCCACATTAAAATAGTGTATATATTTTCAATCTATTCTTGAACAATGAAATGCTGCTACTTTTCCGAATATCAAGAGGCAAATCATTCCAAACAGTAACTAAAGCATGTGAAAAAATTGATCCGGATTTGTTGTAGTCCAATTGACTGTTTTGTTTTTTTCACAAAAGCACATTGCAGTTACCACAAAAATCATAAGCTGTAAGCAGCAGATGGCTTAAGCAGGGCAATTCAGAATTACCTGTTGAAGGTAACCAGAAGCACAATGCTACTGCACAATCACAATCGCAAAAAAATTTTGTCACCCCGTTTTTCAACTTTTGGCTGGGCCAGTAGATGTAGAGCAGCCCAAATATTACCGTACCTACTCCTATGTTGTTGTCAAGATTAATCACTATTCATCTCAATATTACGAAGGTCTGCCCTAAAGGTCCAGCAGGTCTGGAACTAGCTTACCAGCCTGCCAGTAGGCTACTGGGTATGGCTGTCACACAGCACACATTACTATTAGTATCCCTTGAACCTGTACCCCCAGGCTCGGGCCCGGGTACATGCAACCACCTTCTGAGGCTCTAGTAACGGTACTGTAGTAGTAGGCATACGATGCAACCCCTTCAGTACCCCTAGCCAACATAACTGGGCAGTGGGTAAAACGTGGACTAATGGACAAAAAATGGACAAACAATTTTGACCCCCTATTCCCCTTAAATCAACAATTTTAACACCTCCACATGACTCAGCATCAAATTCTCCACAAACCCAGTGGGTTGCCATGGTGGCACAAGCCGTCGCTATGGCAACAATGACGTCATAAAACCATGGCCAAGCGATTTTGACCCCCTATTCCCCTTTGTGCCACCGTTTCAACACTGTCACATGACTCAGCATCGAATTCCCCACAAACCCAGTGGGTAGCCATGGTGGCACAAGCCGTCGCTATGGCAACAATGACGTCATGTTTAGTTGAAAACTGGAAAAGGTCTTCATCGTAATTTGAAGTGTTTTTTGCCAGCAATATTACAGAAAACCAAACGGATTAGAAGGAAGTTAATTCGGCTATTTGCAAACTCTTTCTCTTAGATCATCTTGAAATAACTGGCGGACCGTTAAGCAGGATTTGGGCAACCCGTTTTTGCATAGGTCTAACCAAATTTATTTTAATGTTTTCAATGTTATAAAAATCAGCCAATTAGAGATGTATTATTTTTTGGTCACCAAGAAGGTCTCATGCATTAGAATAATAATTTGCTTTACGTGATTCAATTAATCATGATAAAAAGAGGGATTTTGTAAGTAAATAAAACATCTGGTAGTTTCGGTAGAGAACTACCTAGTAATTTTATAAGAGTTGTACAGGAATTGAGAAATTCATCACGCAAGACGTTGATGTTTTGGCCAAAACAACAAGATTTTTACAGTGAAATTTAATAACATTACGCGAGAAGCAGAAAAAAGGACAAATCATGTATTTAAGTAGGGGCTGTTGGCAAAAAATTTTTTCTGGGGGGCTAATAAGAATAGAGCCAGTATTAACCACTAAAATGGAAGAATTTTTGAAATTTAGAAGGTTTAAGAAAGATTGCGTGAAAATCCGGGGAAGGGGGGCATTGCACCCCTTGCCGACGCCCATGTTTATGGGATTCGAACTAAGCATGCAAGTAGTAACTTCAAAAATGTTGTGCATTAGATTTAGATTCTAGATTGCGGTATAACAATATTCAATGTAGGACAGTCGTTAAGGGCACAAAGTGCTTAAACTAACAAAAAGAATCTACATTTAATAACAAAGATAAAAAGCAAAACAGTTGTCAGAAGTGGGCACTTGCGGCGCAACTATTTCACTTGCAATTGCACTTGCGCCGCAAGTATTTTTAAACAGTTGCGTTGACCCTTGCACCGCAAGTATTTTAGCAATTTTGCGCAAGTCAAATGCGATTATGAATGATTGTTTTTCAATCAAATGTGATTGAACTTAACAAAAGAATATTGATAAGGTACAGAGGCGTAACCAGGATTTTTAATTGGCAGGGTAGGCCAAATCGCAAATCACACGCAATGACGTCATCAAAATTTTTCTATAAGAGGAACTTTTTACCAGACAAAGATACCGTAGAATGGTGGATCAGAAGCCGGTGCACGTAACATGGATGTAACATGGTTAGCATGTAACATGGGTTTTGCTAAAGAAAAATGACTTGAACCTAAAGTCAAAAAATTTCCAAAATTGGCTAAGTTGGGTGACGTGGTGAGAAAACTAGTTTAGTCCAAACATGTCACCGACGGGGGTCTGGGGGCCGCCGCTGGGCAATTTTTTGGAATTTTTTTGGAAAAAAAGAACTATTTTAATGCTATTTGGTTCACGTTACGTACGTTTTTAGAGCTATTAAAAATGACTGAATTGAAAGCCAATTGAAACAATCAAATTTGTGAATCTTCCCTTTACTTAAAGATCAAGTCTAAAACACGTTTAAAATCTTGAATTTGGGTGTTAAATTTTGTAAGTGACTTGGCCCAAGATGGAGAAGCAAAGTGCATTGCCTCCTGCAATATTTTTAGCAGTAATTAATCAACCGAATATTTGCCTTGAGAAATTTTTGTTTTGTCATGAATAAGGGTTATACATTTAAATTGGATGACAAAAATTTGATTTGAGGGGGCCCATGCCTCCTCCTACCTGGTCGTTAATATTAGTCTGTTGTACACGAACTCAAACTTGAACGCAAACTCGAACTTGAACTCGAAAAAACTTGATTGTTTTGCCGAACTCGAACTTGAACTCGAAAAACAATTTTTTCTGAACTCAAACTCGAATAAAACTTTTCGAGTTGATTAAAATAAAATTTAAAGATTAAAAAGTTTCAGGAAAAAATATTTTTGTTGATTATGCTATGTAAATTGAAATTGTCGTTCACTTGTTTTTGCCGTGCTGGCGATCTACAAAAACAGCATGCTATAAACAAAAAAAAGAGCGAGTAAGTCGAAATGTAGACTTAGTATTTTTGTCAGCTTGAACTCAAACTCAAAAAACTTGATAGTTTAGCAAACTTGAACTCGAACTTAAACTCGAAAACACTAAATTAGAGAATTGGAACTTGAACTCGAACTTGTTAAAATAGGCTGAACTCGCATAAAAATCAATCGAGTTCGCAGCCCTGATTGTAACTACAGGTTTGTCACGATAGGAAATAGGAATATTTCTCTATTTCAGCATTTTAAGATGTTTTAGTGTAAAGGAACAACTAACTGTTTTGTGTTATGGAACAACTACGGTAAGCTTTGGTATAAAAAAAAAGTAATGTTTCGAAAAGCTCCGGGGTGGAAAAAAATGATTAATCGTCGCATCGGTTTTTGAAAACCGGTGTTCCATCCAAGATTACCAAAATTGCATTTGCATTTAAATCAAAAGACGTTTTCCGTGATTGAGAAATTTGGCACTTGTCCCAACTGCTGACCTTGGGTTGGTTTGGCGATTGGTCCTCCATTGCTTTAGTAGCTTCAAACGTCCTGCATAGTTTATTTATTTTTGTGTAGTAGTTTCTCGCTGTAAAATGCATTTGACCCCTTCCCCCAAAACGTATGAAATAAAGCTCTAGAGTATTTCCCTTCTTTCACTTACATAACATTTGCATATATATTTAGGTGTTTTACGAAGGATTTTCCAGAACAAATACATCGCTTTTGCAAAAAGAAAAATGTGCAACTTTCCAAAAGCTGAGAGTGATGAAAGATAAAAATTCTTTCTTAGGCAAGCCTTATAATGTTGTATTGTACATTGCGTAAAACTGATTACTATTTATTTATTCAAAATAATGCATCATATTTAATGCTAATTGCCAGCATAAGCATATCTTTCACAAATTAACTAAAATTTTAAGCATGGTCATCTCTAATTGCAATTAATTTTAATTACATCTTGATTTTAAAAAGTTTTCTTAACTCGGAGACAGCGAGGAGACATTTTCGTGTTGGAGTCACTTCACAATATCCTCTTAATTGCTGAACGTCAAGCAGGGAAGCTGTGAATACCAATTTTTATACTCTTTGGTTTGACCCGACCTGGAATCGAACCCGACTTTACCGTTTCATTATAGCAGATGCTCTGTCCATTAGACTATAGACCAATGATTGGCAAAACAAACAAATATCATTTTCACGGCACAGTGTAGCTGGGACAAACTATCGGGGGGGATAAGATGGTTATACGGGGCGAGTTGTAATCAGGGATGTGGAAGCAGTCAAATTTTTAATGCTTACGCTTCCAGCTTCTCTTGAACTTTTATGCTTCCAAGCTCGCTTACGCTTCCTCACCTAAGGAATTTTTTGCTTCCGCTTCCAGCTCCGGATAGAATTAGTCGCTTGCGAGTGCGCTTCCGCTTCCAGTCTCCTTCATCAAAGTGCTTCCGCTTCCACCGCTTCCAGCTTCCGCTCCCACATCCCTGCTCAGTATGAAACAGTTAATTGTATTTAGCGTAAAAAAACAAAAAACAGACAAGTTTACTTTGTAAGCTATTTTATTTGACTTGTGTTGTCGAGGGCATGGTATGGAATGGAAGACGATTTTCCGTATTCCATACTGGCAATTTTCTTCCATTCTATTTCCATTGCATACTAATAATTTACCATTCCATATTCCATCACATAATAAAATTTTCTTCCATATTCCATTCCATACTTCCATACCAAAGAAATATTAGACTGGAAGCAAAGCAACGTATATTTCGCTGCTTTGCATCTTTGAAATGTTGTAAGCAACCGCTCGTGAAGGTGCGTCAACAATACTAAGATGCAACAATCTGGAATGCATATTGCACATGGTTTTATGCATAGACGTAGCCAGGATTTTGGATTGGGGGAGGGCTAAACCGTAAATCACATGCAATGATGTCATCAGAAATTTTCGAAAAGAGAGACTTTTTATGGGACAAAGAATGAAAGATCAAAAGCGGGGGGCTGATTTAGCACGTAACCAGGATTTACTAAAGGGAAAAAACTAAAACCACAAGTTAAAAAGTTTTACCAACATATCAAAATTGGGGGACAAGAGGAGCAAATTAGTGCAACTCAAACGTGTCACAGACGGCGCCTGGGGGAGGAGCCACCAGCCGCCGGAGGCTATGGGAGTCTAGGGCAGAGTTGTAAGTCGGGTCGGGTTCGGGCCTAAAGTTGACAAAAATTTCGTGCTTATTTCGGGCCTGAGACGTGCTTTTTGTTGTAGGTACACAAAAATCACTCAACACAACTAGGCAACATTGCTAAATTTTTCAGACCCAGCTTAACTTTCGGGTTTTTTGATTTTGGCTCTAAATTAGTTTTCGGGTCCGGGCCGGGTTCGGGCTTATGTTTACGGGTTCGGGCATGGACTAGTCGGTCCGTTTACAATTCTGGTCAGGGAGCGAAGCATCCAGCCGCTGGGCAATTTTGTGTAAGTTTTTGTAAAAAAAATGGCTATTTTAATGCTATTTGATCACATTTCGCACGTTTTCAGAGGCATTTGAAAGAACAAACTTTTTGAGATTTGACAGCCCATTGAACAAATCCTTCCCTTTACTTCAGGTCAAGTCCAAAACACGTTTAAAATCTTGCATTTTGGGGTTAAATTTTGCGGCTTGGCCTAGTCAGGGGATTCAAGGAACATTGCTTTCTGCAACATTTTTAGCATTAAATCATTCACTCGAAAATTTGCCTTTGAAGATTTTTGTTTTGTCATGAAAATAACCAGTTTTAGGAACATGTACAACCAGGAGCCCAGGCACCTTCCATTCAACTTCAATAATTTGTTCAATAAGCATTTCCCCTAGCTAAGTTTTTTTAAAACATTTTATCGCGTGAAAACCGACGAGATGAGATGGATTGTTATTTGAAGTTGGTAGGTGGTGAAGGTAGAATTTAAAGTTATTTCAAGTTGGCACATTGTATGCAATAAATGGTTGCTAATCATGTTATTGCAATATAAAAGTTAGCTGGGGGCCTAAAACATACTATTGCATAAAAAAGTTAGATGAGGGCCTGAGATTGCACCTTTCGGAACAAAACCATTGAATTTTTCCCGGCTTGGACAATTAAATTGGTTGGCAAAAATTTAAATCGAGAGGGCCGATCACCCAGGTCGTCAATATTAAGTTATTGCTAATTGCTGTTGTACGCATGTACTGTTGCGCCCAAAAAATGCTAAAAAAACCCTGAATAATTAGGGTTTGTGTCATCATTTTTGTCATTGGTTGCATTTCAATTGGGGGGGAGGCAAAAGGTCCTGGGCGCTCTGGTTACGCCTATTGTTTAATGATTACCGTACAAGTTTGCTCTCTTATCAACTATAAACTTTGTCATCACCAAACTGCTAAAGAACATTTACCGTAATAGAAATACCAAGCTTTAACATCAAAAGGAATTAGAGTTGTAAGTCGGGCCGGGCTTTTCGGGTCAGGTTCGGGCCGGGTTCGGGCCTGAAGCTGAAAAAAAATTCGGGCTAAATTCGGGCCTGAGATGTGCCTTTTGTTTTAGGTACACAAAAATATAATCAAAATAGCGCGGCAACATTACTAAACTTTTCAGATCTAACATAACTTTTGGGTTTTTTCGAGCATGATTTGGACTCCAAATTAGTTTTTGGGTTCTGGCCGCGTTCGGGCTTATATTTTCGAGTCCGGGCCGGGTTCGGGCCTGAACTAGTCGGCCCGTTTACAACTCTGAAAATAATTATTGTAAACTGAAAAACTAAAAATTTAAATAAAATTAAGCTGAATCGGGAATAAAACAGCAAATAAACTTACGAGTTTTCGCGACGATGTACAAAAAACAAAATTTAGGACTTGGCAGATTGTCAATCTCAAAAAAAAAAAAGTCAAACCTGCCAAAGTCGTCAACTATAACATCAATGCTGCAAATTGCAACAGAGATGGAACCGGTCAGAATTTCCTCGACCCGACCCGACCGGTAAATTTCAAAATCATCGCCGGTTGACCGGCCGGTCGACCGGCCGGTTGTCCGGTTTCTGACCGGCCCGGTCGACCGTTTTTTTTACGGAAGGTTTTTCTTCATTATTCAATGTATTTAATGAAAAATTTTCAAAAGGGGGGAGGCATGGATGATGTGTTAAAATTTGTGACTTTAGACGGAGGTCTTAGAAAAAAAACGGAGAATGATTTTTGTGTTTTTTGCAAAAATGACTCAATTTTAAGACCTTTTTTGGTTACGTTTTGGTTTGAGTGACCTGTTTTGCGCAGCGCACAACGTGCACAAAATAAACATAAAAAGCACTGGAGAGCACATGCTGAATTATTTGGCGTTCTTTCTAATGATATTTTGCGAAAGGCCAAAAAATGAAGTTACAAAATTTAGCTATTGGTGACAGATTATTTGCGATTTTCCGAGCAGCAAACACTAAACTTTTTTTCGGCGGTGCTGCCTTTGCAGTTGCTAAAAGATAAATGAGAAAGAAATGACAGCAAAAGATAGGTAACAGTAAAAACTTATGAACATCACAATACTTGTACTATTATACCCAAAAACATTAAAATGATGGAGCAATGACATTATACAATATCGAAAATTATGTCACTAACAGCGTGAAAAAAAGGAATATTGAAAAATTATGTCACTAACAGCGTGAAAAAGGAATATTGAAAAATTATGTCACTAACAGTGTGAAAAAAATTAATATTTATAACAACTAGGCTGCTTCACTAACAGTTCGAGAAAGCATGAAAAGGATCTATTGCAAAACATTATGTACTGGGAAAGGTTTTTAGCTTCAAATAGATTTATATTAATTGTTCCGTCCATATATAAATCTCTGTGGAGCTAAAAACCTTTTCCAGTACATAATGTTTTGCAATAGATCCTTTTCATGCTTTCTCAAACTAAGTGAAGCAGCCTAGTTGTTGTGAATATATTTTTTTTCACGCTGTTAGTGACATAATTTTCAATATTATACGATGTCATTGCTCCATCATTTTAATGTTTTTGGGTATTGCTTTTGAGTATAATGTCATTGCTCCATCATTTTAATGTTTTTGGGTATAATAGTACAAGTATTGTGATGTTAGTATGTTTTTACTGTTACCTATCTTCTGCTGTTATTTTTTTTTCATTTATCTTTTTGCAACTGCAAAGGCAGCAACGCCAAAAATTGTTCTGAAAAATTTTCCCGGTTTGGAAAGCGAATCGTCAAACCAATAAATAAACTCATAGGTAGTGCGAAGTCGTTATGAATAACTATCCCGATGAACGCAACGCGTCCGTTCCTTTCATTGAAAACACTAAACTGTTATGACATTGGCTAGAAAACATTCGAAATATAATGTGCCCCAGCAATTTGTAGAAATGCTGCTATTTCAGTACAAGCCATGGTGAGTTAGATATAAAAAAATAAGAGCTATGTCTTTCTTGCCCAGTGTAGAGTGTGGTAAATCTAAGTTGAAAAAAGCTTTTCAAAGCGACAAGATTTTAGTATGTATAGTAAAAAATCTGTAATCAGCGCCACTTCTACTCTTAAGCTGATTAAAATGATGTTAAAATGCTAGGTAGCGCAAGCCTCTTCCACGTGCATGCTTTATTAGAATCTGATTACGCAATTTGACCGTATATTTTGCACTTTTTTGCTTTGTGCCGTGGCCCAAAGTGGTGGGGCATGGAACAATAGTCCCACCCTAAATACGTCCCTGGATGTGCGTGTCTTAATGGTCACAGCATATTAGTCACAGCTTGAAGCCATTCAACAAGTGTTTTCGAAAGATGTGGTTTGTTAATACTGTTTTTTTATAAAAAGTTTTATTTATGATAAAATATATAAATATATTTCGGTTGGTGCTTAGATGTCTTTTAGTAGCCAGAAAGGAGAATTTGACCGGTTTTTCAACCGGCTTCACCGGCCGGTCGAAGAATCTCGACCCGACCGGCAACCCGACCGGTGCCAGTCGACCCGACCGGTTTCCATCTCTGAATTGCAATATACTTACAATGATGTAAAACGTACCGGTACACTGTTTGCGCAATATAAACAACCGAAGTACCGCGATTTGTCGACAAATAATACGCGTAGATATTGAAGTTGAATACTTTTGTGACAAAATTATTTATCACCATTCGACATCGGTATGTATTTTTCTGTAAATACAACACTCACAATCTAGTATGGAATTGGTATGAAAGTATGGAAGACTGTCTTCCATTCCATTCTCGAAATTTTCCATTCCATTCCATTCTGGCATCTTCTATATTCCATACCGAAATTTCCGTTCCATTCCATTCCATTTCATACCATCCCCTGGTTGTCGATTCTATATTATTATTGCTACATTTTACCCCAACGGTTGTAGCCAGTTTCAGATTTTGCAAATTTGGAAGCGCCTGATTTTGAAAAAATTGCTTCTGCTTCTAGCTCATTTTCAACACTTTCGCTTCCGAGTTTGCTTCCGCTTCCAACCTCTTCCGTCAAAGTGCTTCTGATTCCGCTTCCACAAAAAATTAATTGCTTCCGCTTCCACATCCCTGGTTGTAGTAATGGACCCAATAATATGGTCTCAGTTTTTGCTAAAAGTCTGATAAAGAATATGACAAAATGGTGTAAGCACAGTATTAATTGATTATAGCTCTATTAGTGAATTTTTATTTCGTATTTTTAGATTGGTATACGTTTTATTACTTCCGTTAATATAATGTTAATTACAGTATGTCATTATTGTGCAACTAACTATTCACCTTTATGTAAGTAGTTCATATTGCTTTCTAGATGATAGTGATGACCTATCTAGTGGTGATTCATGACAGAGTCTTCCATTCATCATTTATGGTTATGCTGCTCTCACACTTTGGCGACTTTGACTGCGACTCTACTGCGAATGGAACATCAAATTGATAGCGACTGCACTGCGAACCCATGAAGGTAGCAGCGAGACTATGTCGAATGTACGGAGACTGCGCTGCGAATCATATCAATATAACGAAAATGACTTAGTTGATTGTTTTGAAATAAATTTTGCAAAATAGTGAGTGTTGGAAAGTAACGGTAACCAAGGAAGGCAGTACGGTAAGTTCAGAATTTGTGTACTACGCACCTCGCACCTTCAACCGCACCGTGCCAGCGTACCGTACCGCACTGCCATCCTTGATGGTAACACAAATAATTCGGCGAATGTCAGCTATTCGGCAAAAAGAGTCAAAAACTAAAATATTTTTCTAGCCCGAAGCTAATCAAACTATTAAAATATTGATGAAGCAGATCAAAACGAATGAAACGGAAAAGTTTTTAATAAAGTATTAATACGGAAGTGAATAGCATAAAACCTTGGGTTTTTAATAGTCGGAGTCATATTTTCTATGAATTTGAAGCGTATAGTAATTTTAGTTATAATTTTATGTTGGAATTTGCTTTTAAATTTCCTTTTAAAAGTTCAGGGATGGTGCAGTTGATAACGTAAATGCTAGCTACAGTACAGTATGTCTGCGTTAAGCCGTTAAGATGGGGCTATGTTTGGATCAGATATGGTGTGTCTGAAAGTGGGGTCCACTGTTTGATTCTGGCTGAACAGTCAGTAGGTAGACAAGTAGTCATTAGACAATAGTGCTAGTGATACGCTACATAACTGATTGCTTATATCTATTTAATTGATGGGTACTACTTGGGTTTTTATACAGCTGGCTTGACTTTCGCTTTGTTTTTAATCATACGTAGATTAAAACTGATGGCATCAGGATGTGGATGATTACTATGATTTGTGGTTGAATGAATGAGTGTCGTTTAGTACGAATCGTGATAGTGTAATTATAAATTTGTAGTTTCAGTAGGGAGGTTATTTTCATTAACCATATTGCAACATGACTCAAAAACACCACTACGTTATCTTATTACATTAAGGCTACTACAAGCTAGGCTGACTTTATATTTGAATTATACCTAATTACTATGGCAAGTTTTTGCAACTTTTTTCATAGCTTCCTGCAGCTTCATAAATACTAAAAATTTTTGTTGTACAGTATAATTTTTTAAGCTGTTTTATTAAGTATGGGGCAAAATACTACTGTGATTTAACAAACATGTTCTGAAACTACATTAGGGGCCACATACTATGGTCTCCGAAAAAACACGAACGTTCGTGTTTTGCGAAATTAGCATACTGTGGTCTTCGTTACGAATAAAATTTACGAATCTTCGTTTTGAAGACTTTCGTTTTTTCCGAATATTCGTAAATATTTTACGAACAAAAAAATCTTCGGCCGAAAATTTTTTTGTTTCGCCGAAGATTTTTTTATTCGGAAATTTTTACGGAGACTTTGAATTTTTTTTCAAAAAATTTTTTTCGGCCGAAAATTTGTTTGTTCGGTACTTTACATTTTTGTTCGTACAAACGTTTTTCTTCTTCAGAAAAAAAACTGAAAATGGCTCAAATTGTTTATGAACTAGCCCGAATCTTCGGAAAAAATCACAAATGCTCTGACCACTCGTAGAATCTACCGAAGTTTTTTTGCTGACAATTACACTTGTTTCGCAGGTTGTTGGTAAGTGAAAAAAAGCATTCCACACATTAGTGCCTGATTCATCATGGCTTTGTTGTAGGAACTTATGAATGAGGAGAAAAATTTTGAAATGAAGAAAACCCATTTTAGTTTATTAGAGGGCGAAACTAAACCAGATTTGGCAGAATTTACCGTTTTGCGAGGACCACGGCCGGTCTTTGATAGCTCTTTATTGTAAGAGCCACCATTTTTTTACCAATGAATTTCTTCAAATTGAACCAATTCAGTTTAAATTTTTCTACCGAAACAGAACTGTCACTTGCAGAACCGATGAGAACTGCAATCCACTTCCGTTTTTGATCCAACATGCCTTTCGCCTAGCACACAAAAAACAAATATGCTCGATAGTCATAATTCTGACTACTAAACTATTGGTAAATTTACATTATATCGGGTTTTGGCTTGCATTTGTACGTTTTTTCCTCTGCATGAAAAACTGGCTATGTTTAATTACCTTTAGGTTTTAATACGTCCTTATCCGCAAACTCCAGACTGTCATACGCTAAACAAAAGCTTTTCAAAAACATTTTTTGTCAAGAAGTAAAGCTCTCTTTTGAAACGACAAATTTTGAGCAAAATTTTTATGATTTTGTTGCAGTGCACTTAACCAAAAAATGGACGTATAATAAAAGCAGAAAAGTACATTCATTTTCAAACAAAAGTAAAAACCTAAACACGAAACGGACAAAAATCAAAAACTGTAGAACTTGGCCTTATCATTAAAAAATTTATTGGACGTATAACTTCATTGTCGTTGAAATGTTAAAACAGCGGAACGAAGGGGAATAGAAGGTCAAAATCGTTGGCGATTGCTTTATGATGTCATTGTTGCCATAGCGACGGCTTGTGCCACCATGGCTACCCACTGGGTTTGTGGGGAATTCGATGCTGAGTCATGTGACAGTGTTGAAACGGTGGCACAAAGGGGAATAGGGGGTCAAAATCGCTTGGCCATGGTTTTGTGACGTCATTGTTGCCATAGCGACGGCTTGTGCCACCATGGCTACCCACTGGGTTTGTGGGGAATTCGATGCTGAGTCATGTGACAGTGTTGAAACGGTGGCACAAAGGGGAATAGGGGGTCAAAATCGCTTGGCCATGGTTTTTGGACAAAACATGACGTCATTGTTGCCATAGCGACGGCTTGTGCCACCATGGCTACCCACTGGGTTTGTGGGGAATTCGATGATGAGTCATGTGACAGTGTTGAAACGGTGGCACAAAGGGGAATAGGGGGTCAAAATCGCTTGGCCATGGTTTTTGGACAAAACATGACGTCATTGTTGCCATAGCGACGGCTTGTGCCACCATGGCTACCCACTGGGTTTGTGGGGAATTCGATGCTGAGTCATGTGACAGTGTTGAAACGGTGGCACAAAGGGGAATAGGGGGTCAAAATCGCTTGGCCATGGTTTTGTGACGTCATTGTTGCCATAGCGACGGCTTGTGCCACCATGGCAACCCATTGGGTTTGTGGAGAATTTGATGCTGAGTCATGTGGAGGTGTTAAAATTGTTGATTTAAGGGGAATAGGGGGTCAAAATTGTTTGTCCATTTTTTGTCCATTAGTCCACGTTTTACCCACTGCCACATAACTGAACTGATTTCTGACAAACAATGATAAACTCGAGCCTAGCTATTCTGCATCAGTAGGACCGAGTGACCTTTGAGCCTAATCAGGTATGTGGTACCGGTATCTTGAGTAACTGGTACCGTAGGTAAGCAGGTAAGGTTATTCAAGTATTGGGGTACCCTGACTTAATTTTTTGCCATTCATTTCTAGCTGGCCTACATTGTTTTGCTTTCTTTACCTGCCCTTTGGCAGTAATGCTGGTGACTTTTAGCTTTATTTTAAGGGGTTACTGTACTGATGGTAGCAACTGAACAAACACCTACCGCCTACCGGTACTGAGTTAGTATGCCAACCATATTGTTATTAATCAAGTGTTTTATATAGTTTTGTTTTATTAACAAAACTAAACTAAATTCTCCAGAAAGTATCTTGCCTTAGCCTACTAGCACTATAGATTAATACCGGTAACTAATCCTGAATTATCCAAACGACAATGCGTCACTATCGAGGAATCGAACCCCAACCCTCCGCTCTTCTTGACCTGTCCATCACGGTAATCTGAATTGATATGAACGCTCTGCAGAAGTTGGAAACAAGTGACACGCTTGAGCAATCACAGCGGCCAATGAAAAACGAGCTTTTTCTTTTTTCTCGTGATTTGTACTTTCTCTGCATTAAATGCTAATCCAATGTACCTTAAGGTACGAACGTGTACACGTTTTCTGCATTTGAAAGCCGAAGGATTAACGTACTTTTTTGCATTAAGAAGCCTTGATCCAAAACTAATCGGGTGGGGTTACTTAACAGCAAGCCGGATTTACGTCGCTGAAAAAAAGAAAACAAAGCCGAGTTCTTACTAATTAAAATCTTTTTCAGCTTTTACAGGCTTTTGCCTAGCATTTAACTTTAATGTTACAAAGAATCAACTCTTTTATAGCATGAAAATACGCTCCATATCTTCGTTGTTAGTGTTTTTGCACGTATTTACATAGCGCCGATTCGCGATTTTGACGCCCAACGGTTTGGCTAGCAGCGCGATGACGTCACGTGCAATCCATCAATTTTGGCATATTTCTTGTCACCAACAAAAGGATTTTGGTTTTGGTAGGCTAGACTAGGAAAAGTTTAGGATTTTGGTGAGAAGATAAAACAAAGGCAGCCAAAAAAAATGTAGATGAAGCAGGTATGCGGTAAACAACAGAAAAGAGACACATAGCTTAGCCACATACCCACCCTGTATGCAGTAGGCCTATGGTATTGATTGGTACAACGCTTGCATTTCACTTTTCAGTTTTCAGAGTGACAGAGTTAGTTCAGTGTAGCCAATAGTGTTCATCAACAGGTCATGGCATAAAGCATTAGGCTTTCAGTCCTTGATGTCTGTAACCTGTCTGGTATGTGGTAGAGTAGGAAGACTAGGCTAGTTGCAATTACAGAATAGCCTACGTGGTAGTGGCAGATGATTAGAGGGTTCTCGGTTCACGGATAAGTACCCAATATTGAATACCCATTTATAGGCTTATGTTGGGAGCAGCCAAGATGTTCTTATCAAGTTAGACAGTTAAATATGAGTGTGGTAGCTTGTGACAGCACGATTGTAGAGCACGTGATATATCAGTACTTGGGCTATTGATTCAGGATTAGTACAGTAGTTTCATAAATCATCAGGTAGACAAGTAGATTGTTTTTGATTGCCAAAACACGTTTCAGAAAAATTGATAGAAGACACACACAAGGCAGATAAAACCAGTATAATTAGAATGACTGACCTCGCGTTGCGTGTTCCTTTGTTTTTACTCGGCCATTTTCAAAATTAACGAGTGCGAAGTTTCAGACTTTTACTTATAACTCGAGAACAGTGAGGTCTAGCTGTATTAAATTTTAACAGCAGTTTGAGATTGATTGGTGATATGTTTGTGACAAATTTTGAGGCAATGAGTCACGTGACTTCGGTTTTAGGAACCGAAAACCACTTCAAAAATTTGCTATGAAAAGCAGTCTTATTCAAAAACGGCTTAAATACGGCAAAAAATATTTTGCAGGTACGTCTTAAGATACCCTTTTATCCCTACCCATAGGCATAGAAGGTGGGGGGGCCGGGGGGGCACTGGCCCCCCCGGTTGGTGTTAGGTGTCGAAATTTCGGGCAAAATTTTGGGCAATTTTATATTTCGGGCAATTTTGTGTCAAAATTTTGGGCAAGTTCGTGTCATTCGGGTAAGTTTGCCCACTAAAATATTCCGAGCGCTGGACAGAAAAACTGTTTCAACATGAGTGAAGACCTTTTTTTTTTTTTTTGGAGATCACTTTTATTTGGACAAAAAAAACAATTGATTTGTTAGGCAACTTTCAAGTCAATTTTCGGGCAAAACTTTGGTGCCCCCCATATCATTTTGTGTCCCTACGCCCATGTCCCTACCAACCCACTTTTGGCTACAATGAGTTTTTCACTTTTTTTTTTCTTTCTAAATCTTGTGTGCTCTTCTTCTAAACCATAACACATCAAAATCTAATTTTTGTGTAAAGTTGCTAAGCTGCAAACGCAATTTTGTCTCCCGAAATTTTTTGGGGCCACTCCTCCAAAAATTCCCCAATATGGGACCCCTAAAATTAATTTTATTGATTGTTCAAGCTAGGATGATAGTTTTTTTAGATTAGTGGATTTTTGGCGACAAATGTTTTAACATACTTTGGGGGGTACCACCCCCCAGGGATCCCCAAAAATCAATTTTGATTGGCTCGAGCTAGAGCATTAGTTTCTTTTATCTGCAGATTAAAAAAACAAGTAGTTTGACATGGTTTGAAAGGGCAACCCCTCTAAAAACCGTCCAAAATGATGCCACAAAAATCAATTTTTTTGTATGTCGTAAGCTAGAGAGCTAATTTTTTTTGATGTTTGTGGAAATTTGAAGAATACGTAACTTGCGGTGCGGTGCAGCGTGAACTTAGTTGTGTTTGTATGCGGACACGGCGCAGTATGCGGATACATTTTTTGGTATTCGCGCCATCTCTAGCCCAAACCTCCCCAATCAAAATGCTACCAATGACAAAAATTTGACAAAAAAGCCTTGTTTCTTCATTTTCAGTTTCTTTTAGCATCTTAGCGTACAACAGTACACGCGCACAACAGTAATTATCAATAAATAATATTGACAACCAGGGGTCCCGGCGCACCCCCTTAATTCAATTTTTCCAACCAATTTAAACGTATAACCAGGGTGAAATGAAGGGTTTTTTCCTAAAAGTTGCTACCTCAGGCCATCATCTAAACTTTTTATGAACGTAATGCAATAACCGGCGCAGTATTTGCCATGTGGCACAGTGCCAGGGCCCCGCGCTCACGTAGCAGGACATTTTTTGGTCTTCACTTATATTTGGCAAGAAGATGTTGCAAAAATCCCCTAAATGCCAGGGCCCCGCGCAATGTAAATCCTGCCCGGGAATGATATGCTTAGAAAGAGTAACCTTCTATTGTACCATTTTTCAAAAACGATTCACCTTCATCTCGCCAATTTTTACGCACAAAATACTTTTAAAAAAAGGTGGGAAAAATGCCCATTGAACAAATTGTTGAATTTCAATTAAAGGGGCTTGGGCCCCCTGGCCGTACATGTACTCCTATGACTAGTTGACTTCATGACAAAACAAAAATCTCTAAGGAAAATCTTCGAGCGAATGGTTATTTACTGCGAAAATATTGCAGAAGGCAATGTGCCTAGCTTCCCCGATATGGACAAAATCACTTACAATTAAAATTTTGCACCATAATGCAAGATTTTAAGCGTGTTTTGGACTTTAATTCCAAGTAAAAGGATTGAACAATTAAATTTTTTTGTTGGCTTTCAAATGTTAAAAATCTAGTTCTTTCAAATGGCTCTGAACACGTGCAAAACGTGATCCAATGGGATTTAAATAGCTTTTTCATCCAAATTATTTTATATTTTTTATAATTAGAATTTAAATGGCTCTGGGCCCCCTGGTTGTTGGTTATGGGCCCGGGCCCCCTCCCCCTATTGAAATACCACCAATGATAAAAAATTACGACAACATAGCCTAGCGATGTCTAGTTCCAGTTTTTTTTGTGTGTAATTACGCACATGATAGTAATTAACAATAATTTTAATGACGACGAGGGGCCCCGGAGCCCATAACTAGCAATCAGAGTGTGGCGTGTCAAAAGGGAGCGCGCTCCGATTGCGGTTAACCGGCTCGACTGCGCAGCCTTGGCTGATATGATCTGTTGATTTAAGTACCATCGGTTAGAATTATCTTTCGTTTGTGGTTACTTCCATGCTAGTTTCCACATCGCCACTGGATGAAGCAGGAACTGCGACAAGAGGGCCCAGAGCCCCAAACTTACAACCAGAGGGCCCTGGACCACCTAACCGCCAACCATGGGGCTCCAGGGCCTTAAACTGACAACCAGGAAACCTCAGGGGCCCTAACTAACAACCAGGGGACCCCGGGGCCTTAAACTGACAACCAGGGGGCCCGGGCCCCTAACTGACAAACAAGGGACCCCTAACTGACAACCAGGGGGACCCGGAAGCCCTAACTAAAAACTAGGGGGCCCC
Organism: Trididemnum nubilum; assembly: GCA_963965965.1. Classification (NCBI taxonomy): domain Eukaryota; kingdom Metazoa; phylum Chordata; class Ascidiacea; order Aplousobranchia; family Didemnidae; genus Trididemnum; species Trididemnum nubilum. The sequence goes on from OZ014474.1 coordinate 24,429,939, forward strand.
TAACTGACAACCAGAAGGCCCGTAACTGTCGACCAAGGGGCCCCTAACCGACAATCAGGGGGCCCCTAACTGAAAACCAGGTGGCCCCTAACTGACAATCAGGGGGCCCAAACTGAAAACCAAGGGGTCCCAAACTGACAACCAAGGGGCCCCGGAACCCCTAACTGACAACCAGGGACTCCGGAGACCCTAACTGACGACCTTGGCGCACGAAGGCCTTTAACTGACAACCAGGGAACCCCGGGGCCCCTAACCAACAACCAGGGGGCCCAGGCATATAGCCCGATAAAAAGGAGGATACCTGATAAGCTAGGGCCTTGCCTCAATTTTTTTCTTAAAATGTATAAGATATACTGACCAATTTTTTCTCTTTGTTTACATATTACATTGCAGGCTTTTAAACTCCCGATATTTTTTAAAGTTCCGACTCCTACACTCCACGAGTCCACAGTCTTGCTTAAATCTATGAGAACTTTTTTTTTGTAATAACGTATAGCTTAACAAAGATTAGCCAAAATCTCCAGTATTTGATCACTGTTAATTTTGCGACTGCGATTCCACTGACTTGTCCGCTTGACTTAAAAATAAACTCAGCTTATCATATTATGGTCTATTGCAAACCGTAAATTGTAAAAGATAGTTTAATATTTCTATTCCAAACCAAGTCTTTAGCCCTCTGTTTAGCTAAATTTGCAAACTTACTTATCATTGTGGGAGTACCAGTACCGCTTCGACTGTCTTAGCTTGAACTTAAATCACTGGCAAGGCCACTACCATTATCCGAATTTTCGTCACTATCTTCCCCTTGGATTATTATCGGCTGCTTGGATGGAGGTTCTGAACTTGACTGTTCTACTAACGAACGTTTGCTAAAAAACGATGTTATCTTTTTCATTTGATTTCTATATTAGCATTATAAACGTGCTAAGCTCAACAGCAACATATACAAATAACATATTGATTGCAAAGTCTCTTAAATACTCTTTTCAGAGCAAGCGTCGTTTGAGGCATTCCATTTTGGTTTCCTTTCAAAAGTTACTTGAAACGCGTGAGTGCAAAATATGAAGATTGCGTCGCTTCTTCCTTTTCCAGATTCAACATGTTACTTTTTATGTTAGTATCCACTCGCTATTTACTATTTTTGTGGTGGTCAAGAACAAAAAAATGAATGAATTATCAGAGAAAATAATGTAGCATAGTACTCATTTTTTACATCACAAATTAACCTATAATTGTTCATCAGCTGCACACCAATCAAATTTGCTCTTATTTCGTCTGTGACGCTTATAATAATTACGTAACAATGCAAAGAATGGCGGCTGAGGTACAATAACCGTGGAGAGGGTATCCTTACACCTCGCAGAAAAACATTTCCTCGAAAATCGTTGGCCAGAAAAACATTTCCTTGAACGTTCTTTTTCCAGAATTAACAATTGTCAGAAATCACACTTGCCAGAATGAACACTTGCCTGAAATTACATCTGTCTGAATGAACACTTGTTTGAAATTACATCTGCCAAAATGAACACTTGCCTGAAATTACATTTGCCAGAATGAACAACTGTCCGAAATTACATTTTCCCGAAAGCTTATTTGCCAGAATTTACATTTGCCGGAATGTACATTTGGCCGAAATTACATTTCCCCGAAAGCTTATTTTCCAGAATCTACACTTGCCGGAATGTACATTTGGCCGAAATTACATTTCCCCGAAAGCTTATTTTCCAGAATCTACACTTGCCGGAATGTACATTTGGCCGAAATTACATTTCCCCGAAAGCTTATTTTCCAGAATCTACTCTTGCAGGAATGTACATTTGGCCGAAATTACATTTCCCCGAAAGCTTATTTTCCAGATATTATACACATCAAACCGAAAATTCGTTATTGATAGAATTTACATTACAAAAATATATGATTATGCTTGTTCATTTTCAAAAATTATTAAGCTGCGAGTAGAATAAAAGGGGCAAAGGAAAGCAGTCTCTCACGTCTTGTAAGTAATTTTGACAAACTACATTAGGTTTGAAATATTTTTGGTTTTTGATAAAAATAAGTGCCATTTTCAGAACCGAACTATTCTTCCGAAGTTTGTGATGATACTTTGATGTGTTTTTAGATTATTGGTAATATTACGGTATTTCCAGTAGCGGACGCAGGATTTTGAAAAGGGGGGGCCAGAAACTTTAGAAAATTTGAGAGGAACGTAGATCAGAATTTGAAATTGTCACACTCAAATTTCGTCCCATTTTTTGCCCAAAATCAGGAGAAGAGCAAAAAAAAAAAGGGCTTCACTAAAATTTCGTCCCATTTTTCGCCCAATATCAGGTGATTTTGAGCCCAAAGCCTGCTGCCCAACTTGCAAAGGGAGGGGGGGCATGCCTCAATTTCGCTCACTTTTCTATGCAATTTTGCAACCCTGGCGATCCAAAGGGGGGAGCCATGGCCCAATGGCCCCCCCTAAATAGGCCCCTGGGTACTTCGATAGTATCTGAAATTCACAAAAACATCAGCATACAAGAGTCGTATCATTGAAGTATCTTAGTCACGCGCGTAGCCAAAAATCTGCAATGAGGGTCTGTTTCGGGGGTCTGATTGCGGAGCCCGCAGCCAGAGACCATTCGAGATCTGGGGGCAGAGCGCCTAGCCGCAGGAAAATTTGGTATTTTTTGCAAAACGGACTTAATTTTAGGCCTGTTTTGACAAAAACCATTGCTTTGAAACGTGGCAAAGCTAAGAAGTTAACAGTACAAAAAGTTGATTAAACTGGTTGCAGAAATGGGTTATGTAGAAAGTGGATATAACCGGTAAAATTTTAGTTTCATATTTACAAGATGGTAAATCATAAAATTCTAGTTCAGTAAAACTTACATGGGGTAATCTGTTCCGTGTATACTTTAGAGAAAGGTAATTGGAGGGGGAGCGGGCTAATGGAACGAAACTTGAAAGAAGTGGTTGACAAAATTTGAGAGTAGTGATTGGTTATTAAGTAAAATTGAATAGCCCCCTGCTTATTTCTGAGTTTTAATTTTTTTTGATGAATATCCAAGCTCAGCATTTTTTAGCAAGCGATCAAATTTGATTGCTTATTTTTGCCATTTTGAAAGTTTTTACTTATTTGTGTATTTTATTTCTGACAAATCAGTTTCCTCCAAAAAAATTGTTTCAAAAGATGCTTTAAATCATTTTTGAGTCTATTCCAGTGCAAAATTAAGACTGCTGTCCCAGAAAGCTACAGCCATTACCGTCGCCAGGGCAAACGAAGCAAAGGGGCACTAGCCGAAAGTGGGGGGCACTAAAATAGACTAAATTTTTGCATATTAAAACCGATCTTCACATCTTGTACGACTACAAATATATATTCAAAAATGCTGTATTCATGTCTTAAAAAAAAAAGACCTATAAGGCCGGCAACGTTTCTAATCTCGTTTTTGTCTGCGGCCCCTAGTACAGTGCCGTAACTAGAGCGTTTTTCTATGCAGAGTTGTAAACGGGCCGACTAGTTCAAGCCCGAACCCGGCCCGAGCCCGAAAACACAAGCCCGAACCCGAAAATTAATTTGAAGCCCAAATCATGCCCGAAAAAAAAAACGAAACTTAGGTTAGGTCTGAAAAATTTAGCAATGTTGCTAAGTTATTTTGATTATATTTTTCTGCATCTAAGACAAATAGCACGTCTCAGGCCCGAATTAAGCCCAAAATTTTTGTCAACTTTAGGCCCGAACCCGGCCCAAATCCGAACCAGACCCAAAAAGCCCGGCCCGATTTACAACTCTGGTTCTATGGGGCAAAATTTATTTCAGGGGAGGACAAAAACTGCTGCCTTTTTCTACAATACGAGCATGCTGGGCCACAAGTACAGCCAAGATTTTTGATTAGGGGGGAGGGCACAAATCACGTGCAATGACGTTACCAGAAATTTTCGAAAGAAAAACTTTTTGTTGGACAAAGATATTGTAGATTGGAAGATCAGAAGCCGTGGCCAGTGTTTTAGCACTTAACAAGCATTTTGGTACAGTAAAGAGAGAGAGCTTAAACCTCCCAAAAAAGTGTAAAATGGGAGACGTGTTGAGCAAACTGGTGTACGTCAAACGTATTACAGACGTGAGTCTGATGGCGAAGCCCCCAACCGCTGGGCGATTTTTTGTAATTTTTTTGAAAACTAACTATTTATTGCCATTGGATCACAATTTGTTCAGAGCCATTTGAAAAAACTAAATTTTTAACATTTGAAAGCCAATTGAAAAAATTGAATTGTTCAATCCTACTTTAATTTTCAAGTGAAGTCCAAAACATTTTAAAATCTTGCAGTTTGGTGTTAAATTTTGTACGTGATTTGGCCCGGATAGGGGAAAGCAAGGTGCATTGCCTAGTGCAATATTTTAGCAGTAAATAGTAATCCACTCGAAGATTTTTCTTAGAGATTTTTGTTTTGTCATAAAAATAATCAGTTGCAGGAGCACATATACGACCAAGAGGAATAAGCCCCCTGAATTCAAATTGAATAGTTTGTTCAATGAACATTATCCCCTAGCTAAGTTTTTTTCAAAAGTATTTTGTCGCGTAAAACTGGCGGGGTTGAGGTGGATAGCTATTTTAAAATGGTACAATAGATGGTTACGCCTATTAACCATGTTATTGCTCGGGCCAGATTTATATTGTGCGGGGACCTTGGCACTTTGAAGATTTTCGCAAGATTTTCCTGCCAAATATAGGTGAAGAACAAAAAAGTCTCACCATTTGAGCGCGGAACCCCTTGCTAGTACTGTGCCGTATTATGGCAAATCCGGCCCTAGTTACTGCATTACGTTCATGAAAAGGTAAATGAGGGCCTAAGATAGGAACTTTTAGAACAAAACTCTCCATTTCTCCTGGGTTATATATACATTTAAATTGGTCGGCAAAAACTGAATTGAAGGGACTTGGTGGTCATTATTCGTATTAGTTACTCTTGTAAGCAAAAAATGCTAGAAGAAACTGAAACTGAAGAAACAAGAGGCTTTTTTGTCACATTTTTGTCATTGGTGACATTTCAATTGGGGGGCGGGATCCCTGGCTACGCCTATGAGCTGGGCAGTTTGTTTTAGAAATAAGAAAGCGTTTAGCAACCTCTAAAGCTGAGTTCAATTCATTGGTTGGTGCGGGTATGGGTTCGAAACCATTCGGGACAAAAGCAGCGGTTATTTTTGCCTTTTGGGAATAAACTCAAGTTTGGACGTGAAGGAGCAAAAAGGTTAAGACAACCAGGGGCACCAGAAGCATTTGCACATAATTAAGTGGAAGGAGTATCGGTAGCTTTAGAGAAGCAGGATGCGAACTGGGGTGAGAGTCTCTAATACTTCTCATGACAAACCTATCCATCAGAGGTGGAGTCCTCGAGGACGTCCTTGGCCTCGAGGACGTCCTCGAGGACAGATTTTGAAGTCCTTGGCCTTGGCCTTGGCCTCGAAGGTCAAGTCCTTGGCCTTGGCCTCGAGGCCTCAAGTCCTCGAAAATTGGCCTGTCCTCGGCTCGAGGACAGCACTATTTTTTGGAAAGTTAAAATTTTGTGGAGCGGTTGAAAAATTTTTTGGAAAGCGTTTTTTCGTGGAGATCGCTTGAAAAATTTTTGTGAAGACCTTTTTTTTTTTTTTTTTTTTTTTTTGGAGATCGCCTGAAAAATTTTTGTGAAGACCTTTTTTTTTCTTTTTTTTTGGAGAGCACTTGCGCTTTGTGTCCTTGGTCCTTGGCCTTGGCCTCGAGCATTCCTGTCCTTGGCCTCGAGAGTGTCTGTCCTCGGAAAGGCTGTCCTTGGCCTTGGCCTTGGCCTCGAGCCTTGTGTCCTCGACTCCACCTCTGCTATCCATTACTGCCAAACAAGACAAAACGCTGTGTACAACAGTTACTAAACAACTTTTTGGCCAAGGTCAAAGTGACCACGTGCACTCATTGCTAATGCTAGCGTGCTACCCTGATGCTGCCGCAACCGCACCTAACGTCAATTTTTTTAATGTAAAATAGTTGCTGTAGCGTCACAATAAAATTTTGGAATATTCTTCAAAAATTTTACTTACTAAACAATTTGCAGCTTGTCAGCTAAATCAAGCAAGGATTGCGATTATGCATTAGGCTTATGCATACCAGGTGCTATCACAATCAACAGAGGTGGAGTCGAGGACACAAGGCTCGAGGCCAAGGCCAAGGCCAAGGACACAAAAAAACTCCGAGGCCAAGGCCAAGGCCAAGGACAGCCCTTCCGAGGACAGAACCTCTCGAGGCCAAGGACAGGAATGCTCGAGGCCAAGGCCAAGGACCAAGGACACAGGCGCAAGTGTTCTCCAAAAAAAAAAGTCTTCAAAATTTTTTTTCAGGCGATCACCAATTCGTTGGCGTACCCAGAATTTTTGGGATAAGCCTAAACCACAAATCACATGAAATGACGTCATCAAAATTTTTCCAAAGAGGAAGTTTTTGTGGGATAAAGATATCGTAGGATGGAAGATCTGATATCGCTGCCTGTTAGCACGTAACCAGGATTTTGTAAAGGGAGAGGGCTTAAACTAATAGTTCAAAAACGCAAATATTTAACTTTGGAAACGTGTTGAGAAAGCTAGTGTAACTCAAAGGTAACCTATCACAAACGGGGGATCTCCATTGGACGATTTTTTGTAATTTTTTGGGAAAAAAAGCTATTTTAATGCCATTGAATCACATTTCGCAAGTGTTCAGAGCCATTTAAAAGCACTAGATTTTTGACATTTGAAAGTCAATTGAAAAAATCAAATTGTTTAATACTCCTTTTACTTGCAATTTAAGTTTAAAACACGTTTAACATCTTGTATTTTGGAGTTAAATTTAATTGTAAGTGATCTGGTCCAGCTAGGGTGCGTTGTCTTAATTATGATGTGCATTGTCTCTTGCAACATTTTAGCAGTAAATAATAATCCACTCGAGGATTTTTCTTTGAGATTTTTGTTTTGTCATGACAATAACCAGTTATAGGAGTATATGTTCGGCCAGGGGACCCAGGCTCTCTCAATTGAAGTTCAATGATTCGTTCAATCGGCATCTTCCATGGCTAATTTTTTTAAAAAGTATTTTGTGCGTAAAAACCGGCGAGGTTGGAGGTGAATTACTGAATTGTTATTGAAAAATGGTAAAATAGATAGTTACGTCAACTAGCCATGTTATTGTCGGCCCGAATTTACATCGCGCTAGGCACCTGGCGCTTTGGAGATTTTCGCAACATCTTTCTGCCAAATATCGGTGAAGACCAAAAAAAGTCTTACGATTTTAGCTCGGGGCCCCTATCTGGTACTCAGGCTGTAGCCAGAAATTTGCACTGTGGGGGCTGTTTTGGGGGTCTGGGGGCGGGGCCCCCAGTTACCAGAGGCCAATGTAGGTTAGCGGATGAAGCCCCCAGCGCTCAAAAATTTTGCATTTTTTTGCAAAATGAACTTAATTTTAAAGCTATTTTAATAGAAAATAATGCTTTTAAAACGTGGCATAGAAATCGGCAACCCAACATGATTCAACTAGTTGCATTAATGGGCTATATGGGAAGTGGCTGATGATAACATTGCAGTTCTCTTGTTTACATTCTGGTAAATCAAAAAATCCTATTATTCAATAAAACTCACACGGAGTAATCTATTTCGTCTATATTTTATAAAGAAAAATAATTGGGGGAAGGGTTAATGGAAAGATATCTGAGAGAAGTGACTGGTAATTAACTAACACTGAATAGCCCCTCTCCTCATATTCCTGAGTTGATGATATATTTGTTGATAAAACCCATGTTTGGCGTTTTTAAATTAGCCATCAAATTTGATTGTTTATTTTCGGGCATTTTTTCAAAGTTTTCATTGATTTGTAACTTTAATTTTTGACAATTAGCCCCCGTTGAATATATGTTTCAAATGATGCATTACATCACTTTTTAGTCAATTCCAGCGCAAAAAACAGTCTCAAAAGAGCTAAAAACGTGGTATTTTCCTTATTCTGCATTTTGGTTGACAGGCCAATTGGGGGGCTATAGTCCCCGCCTCCCCCATGGCTACGCTACAGCTGGTACTGCGTCATATTATGGTAAATCCAGCCCTGATTAATGCATTACGTTCACAAAAAGGCTAGATGTGGGCCTGAGATAGCAACTTTTAGGACAAAAACTCTCTGTTTTCTTCGGGTTATACGTTTAAATTGGCTGGCAAAAATTGAATTGAGGGGAACACGGAGCTCCTGGTCTTCAATATTGTTGATAGTTATACTGTTGTAAGCAAAAAATGCTAAAAAGAAACTGAAACTGTAGAAAAATTAGGCTTTTTTGTCACATTTTGTCATTGGTGAAATTTCAATTGGGAAGGGGCGGACCCCCTGCTCCCCTCCCCTTGGCTACGCCAATGCTCCGAATGAGGAAAACAAAAAAGGTGTTTGCAAATTTTCTGCAAGGTTTCTGGCGTTTTCCAACGAAATTTCAACTGTTCAAAAAAGAGTGCTGTCCTCGAGCCGAGGACAGGCCAATTTTCGAGGACTTGAGGCTTCGAGGCCAAGGCCAAGGCCAAGGACTTGACCTTCGAGGCCAAGGCCAAGGCCAAGGACTTCAAAATGTGTCCTCGAGGACGTCCTCGAGGCCAAGGACGTCCTCGAGGACTCCACCTCTGACAATCAATGTACCGATCATAAAAGTTTTGCGAAACGCAATATTTCGCATCAGTTCAAATCATTAATCAACAGTCTTACAATAGCTTCCAATCAAAGGGCAATGTTTGTGATTTTACAGCACAAAAATAGCAATTTTAACGGCATTTTAATCACATTTCGCACTTTTTGAAGCCGCATCAATGACTAAATTGATAAAATCCAGCAGTCATTTCAAAGACTTAAATTGCTTAACCCCTTTAGCCCTCCCCCCTTACTTCAGGTCAAGTCTAAATACGTTTAAACCCTTGTATTTTGAAGTTAAATTTTCTAAGTGACTTGGCTAAGGGGGCCTAAGTCCCTTCACAATGGTGCTCCACTGACTGCGACCTAAAAATGTTGAGTGTGCTCCAAGGATCAAAAACAGCTGCTCTTTGAAAATAATGTTTTCACCTATTGTTTATGTCATAATCACTAACAAAGTATCGGTAACAATTCTGCAGTCTTATATCTCTCTTCTGCGACACATTTGTAAAGGCGTGTTACAGTAAAAAGGCGGGTTATTCCGTCACATTTATGAACACCAGTTGATTGCCAGCAATTTGGCAAAAGATCTGAAAACGTAAAAGGAAAATTATGTTTGAAAGTTATTATTGCTGTACTTCCATCATTGACTATTGTCTTATCGTTACGTGATGTTGCAAAAACAGTTTTTTGAGTAAACTGAAATTGGGGGGCACGGCCCCCCAGTAGCGACGGCACTGCATCACTTCCCCGCTCAGGCTACTGACGTTAGTGCAGACGTAAGGCGGGTTCACACAGAAGCCGTCAACGTTACCGTTCCGTCGCAGTTTCGTTTAACGTCAAGGTGTTCACACAGAAAATTTTAGCGGTGACGGAAGTGATTTTCTTGATTTCATCCGTCTTACGTTGAGTTAAAATAATTTTAACTTTACGTAAGTAACGTAAGCGATTTCGAGCATTTTTTTGGTGGTTGGGGCAAACTTTGATCCACAAAAACTGAAAATCTTGAAAAAATAATTGGTTTTTGTGGAAAAGTAGCTTTCGGCAGGCAATGTTAAGTGCTTAGAGCTGTATGTAGTAGGCTAGGTCTAGTCATGTACCGATACTTTGTAGTATAGGTAGTGTACAGTAGCAGTGATACTGGTATCTAGCCTAGCGGTACTTCAGGCTGGATTGCTTTTTTTCTGCTCGGGTAAAGAAGAGAGAATGAGATATTGAAACTAACGGTAATTGGTACAGGGTAGGCATGTTAAATCTGAGTTGGTTGCTAGCAGCCAGTTGAGAAAGCCAATTCAATTTGGCTTTCCTTGCTCTTGCTTTGGTACAATTGGCTAAAGTTCAATTTTGAACTTCAATTGACTTGACTCTTGAAAGCTGAAATTATAAACTACTGGAAGCAATCAATTTCTACAGTAGAGACCTTTCTCATGTCTGAAAGTGGCTATTTTGCCTCTGGAGGCAAAATAGTGTTGTTCCTTTGTTTGGGTTAGGGTTAGGGCTAGGGTTGGGATTAGGGTTAGGATTAGAGTTAGAGTTTGGGTTAGGATTTGGGTTAGCATGAGGCTTAGGGCTAATTTGGCATTTGCGGCAAATTAGCCGTTAGGACTATTTTATATGGGGCTATTTTGCCTCTAGAAGCAAAATAGCCACTGCTTTTAAATAAAGTGGTCACTTTTGACCATTTTGGACGCTGTATCATCAATAGGCCTAGTCATGATCATATACCGTAGTGCACTGGTACTTTGTAGCAGTACCGATACTGGTCTGTGGTCATGATTATTGCCATGGTGCATATATGCTGACCAGTGATTGCTTAGCTACCAATACCTTAAATTCTTAACTTTTGTTTATTTTTAGGAACTCATAAGCCTATCTATTTGTTGATTTAATAATAGTCAGGTAGAGGCTACTGGTAGTTGTTGTATCTGTATACTCTGCAGTTTGTTTTGAGTGAACGCTGAACAGTCACTGAAATGAAATTGTATGATGTTAGAATCATCTTGTATTCTTAGCAGTGGATCACTAGATGCCAAAAAATAGCTGGTTTACTTACACAGTGTTGGTACAACGCACATACAAAGTTGGCTGTGGTTTTAAATTGCATTGAGCTTTATTTGTTTTAAGCTTAATGTGGTTTGGGGTTATAGCTACTTTAGAAAATCAACGAACCAGTACCACACAATCAAATTGGAGTGGAGAAAACATACTGTACACTGGTACAGTACTGTACAAATCAAGAGTTGAGTAGTGATAGTTTCCGTACAGTTCAATTGTCGCTACACTTCACGCATATGCTAATACTGTACCAGTTTGTGATAGACTACCAGTACAGTAGACCATCACTTCGCAATATAACAGATGCCGAATACGCGAGATCGATTTCTGACTTGCACACAACCTACGGTACATAGTGGTACTGAGCCTGGACCGCATGGGTTTGGGTTAGGTTTTTGTGCTGCTGCACTTATGATTCTGTATGTTCTAGTACTAGTAGTATGCCATATGACAGATAACAAGTGTATGATATCGGTTACCGAAACAATTTGCGATACGGTAGGGTACAAAAAAATAGACTTCTTTAAGCGTTCACACACTGTAATAGCAATTTTCAATTTGATTGCGCGATAACGATTTCTGATAATGAATGCCGTAATAAACTGCATGTGCTGCATTAGATATCTTTTTCCTCACTTTCTGACCTGCTAAAGATGCGTTTAGACTGGATGCGAAGCAACACGAAGCGACGCGAAGCAACCAAAATTTGACGTCATCGACAGCTTGCGAAAGGTTGCGACCGCTTGCAACCTTCGCGAGCAGTTGCGCAACAGCGCTTGCTTGCAGGCTGTAGTAAGATAACCAACTAATTCACTGATCGGATTTTTACGATCGCAGTTTGCTAGAAAATAATGTAAATAGTTTATTTGCATGGTTTAGCGCCTATTTATCAGTCCAAAGAGCAGGTTGTTGGCAAAGTTAGATTCGCGATAGCCCTAGGCTAGCCAAGTTAATTTGGATCTAGACAGCTAAGGCTGTAAATCCTAGAGTGATTTTTCATAGCTATGCTGGATCTCAGAGCTTCATTATAATGAATACACCAAAGCAGTAGGCCTAGCCCCACGACATCTAGCTTTTAAAACAAAACTTTTTTTACTGTGCAGCATAGCAGAAGCTATTGTATCAGTCCAGTGGTTCTTTTGGCTGAGCAGCTTTTGCTTTTTTGTCTTAAAGTAAACTTAAACTAACATGATGTTGTTGTTTTTTTCAGAATATAAAACAACCCACCAATGGGCTAGTTTTGAGTGTGTTGATAGTGTTTTTACCCATTGTTTGTTAGCTTGTTGTTTTAAAAGTAACCACAATTGAACAATTCCTTGAATACTGGAAAACTCGCAAAAGTTTTTTCACTGCCTTCTTGACCAAGCCAACTTGGTGAATAAAACTGTATTTAGAATTGGTTTCAAGCTACACTGCTACATACAAGAGCTAGATCGATACAAAAAAATCGAAAAATTTCTATAAACTTTTGGATTGGCCTAATTAGTAGTCACTTCTTTGAATAGCTACAAACATGGAATTTTTTTTTCTGAATGTCCTCTTAAAAGTCTTCTTGTTTCTGAAGGTTTGTGACCGTGATCAAGTTGAACTGGAAGCAATAGTTTTGGACTACCCCTAGTTTTATAATTATGAATATTGTAGTCTGGTTGTGATTTTTTATTCCAGTCCTAATTGATGAAAATAGAAATGTCAAGTGTGTTAAATATTCATTTACAGTGTCTTTATATAATATCTGAATTTAGTTGTTTGTGAATTTCAAAACATTTTTACTGTCTCTTAAAATTTTTACTGCTTTACATGGTGAATAAAGTGACAAAGTAAACTATTTTAAGTCTGAAGTTCAATCATTGCAATTACAGTCAGTGTATTTACATGAACTAGAAAGCCAATATATATCTAACCAGTAGAAAGTGAGTTCTGTTTTTTTGCTGAGGTGACTATCATTGGTAGAGAAGTACCCGCCAAGCAAGTTCATTAATATTGTTCCATTCTCTAAACAAAACTAAAAACTTGATACAGCATTTATAATAAAAATAATTGGACTGGGGAAGGAAGCTAACAACACTTTTATTCAGATGCTTGAGTAACAATTTTCACATGAAAAAATCTAAATGTTTTTTTGATCAGGGGCATAACGAAAAACTTGCTAAGAGGGGGCTTGACCTTACTGCTATAAGTTCGTCTGTATCTTACAAACGGTGGTTTAGAGCGAAGCCCTTTGAGGTAAACGCAACCGTCGCAACGTAGCCTACTGGTTTTGCAAGAAAATGCAAACTAATAAAATGCTCTCGATAGCATTTAACTTCACACTAAACATCGATAAGCGCTCCGCTAGCGAATAAAACACCAAACTTAGTTTTAGAAGTTGACTTTTCCTCAAAGCAACTGCTCGTATTACTGTGCTAAATTCTTGTCCTTCGATGATAGTGTCAAATCATGCGAAAACTGCAATGTTTTTTTGCTTTCTCCAGCAAATCAACACAGCAATCCATTGCACAATAAGCAAAAAATCCACTGCATAACTGATGACAAATCCAGCTTTCAGTTTCACTCATAGCGTTAACATTGGGAGTCTTCATAAACAGCACTAAATAACACATACAAACAACTGTTTAAGCTTACTACAGGTATCATAACATGCTTGCCTGAAAAAGAAAAATCACATCAAAAAAACAAAATAGTTAATGATTTAAATGTACCTGTAGACTAGCCTATTGGTTTACACTCTACAAGATACCGGTAGATCTACCACTACCATAATGAGACATGGATGATGAAAGCGTTTAAGGATTTGTAAACTGAGTATAGAGTAAACACCTAAAGAGAACTTTTGGCATCTGCTTCCAGCTTTTTGCGTCTCTGCATTAAAACCCAGAACTATCATCGTCAAAACAGATTAGGGCAAGTTTTCAGTGGAAGGATCTAAACAAATCATTGATAGCTAGTAAATAGCCTAAGTACTACTACGTTTTTGAAGAAATGACTTGTCTTCATTCCCAAATTCGATCTACTGTACTTCGTTTTTCACTAAAACTTTACAAACTTTTTTCTCAAGATTGTTTTGTTACCTGAGCTATTAGTCTAGACTCTTCTTCACGGTTATTGCGTGATAACATAATATAGACTCAATCTTTGTTTTACCGGTAATTCCAGCGCGCTATGACGAAACAGAACCTGTGATTACTATAATAGCGCTTCAATAATAAATTAATAAAGTACACAAAGCTTTCTGCTCATTGAATACATTTTAAAAGTAAGTTGTTAAAATTAGCCTATCAAGCGACCAGTCGCGAAGATTAGCAACCACTCGCGAAGGTTGGCAACGTTTGCGAGTGACGTAATCGACCACTCGCGAAGGTTGGCGAAGGTCGCCAACCTTCGCTTCGCGTTGCTTCGCGTCCAGTCTAAACGCACCTTAACTGTTGTTAACGATGTTAGTCAAAAATTGCAATCACATTAGATATTGAGAGTTGAAACATTTCAAAAAACTCAAACACTGATTTACCGCAATTTTGAGTATAAAAATTTCTAGTTCTGCAGGTTTTACCAGTACTTTTCAGTTTTTAAAGTAATTTCTGTCAGTACTTTCAGCTTTTTAAAGTCTTTTACTTCTTACATTACTCACTATTGCAGTAAGCCTACTGATTGACCAACCAAATCTGCCAAATTCAAATTCCACTTCAGTACGGTGCCAACCTATATTTATCTACAGATTATTTCTGAAAAACAAAATCTAGTGATTAGGCTCAGTAGCGTAGCCAGGGGGGGGGGGCGGGGGGGGCTCGAGCCTTTCCCAATGGCTTGTGAAGTATGCAAAATCGCACGTTTTTGGTGGTTTTGAGGCCGATTTTTTGTGAAAAATTGAAAATAGCCCCCCATAGGAAAACAGCCCCCCTCAAACGTTTGGATTTCCGATTTGGGCCGAAAAATTAGTCTCAATTTCGGTGAAGACCTTTTTTTTGGGAGACCACCTGATTTTGGGCGGAAAATACCTTTGAATTTCCGAGCTTTCCGAGAAATTTCGTCTCAATTTTCGGACAAACCGTGTGAAACTAATTTAAGAACAATGAAAATTCGGGTCAAGGTCGTTTGCACAGTTCTCACTCTTTCAAAATAGCCCCCCCCCCCCCCCCTTTTCCTAATCCTGGCTACGCGCCTGATTAGGCTATTTGAATTCATATCATATTGCTTACAATAAATTTAAATTTAAGTTCTACACCACCTTAAAATTGTTCATGCAAATGTAATGTAAATGATATACAGGGTGGGCCATAAGTAGGTATACAGCCATCGCTCAAAAGTGCTTCAAATCTTTTTTCCATTATGGTTTTTACTTGATTTTAAGTCATATTACAGTTCCTAGTGCTGAGCAAGTAATGTAAAGTCTTTTGGAATGTGCTGCTTATTAGAAGTAAAAAGAAATTTAAAGTGTTTATATTGTGATTGCTGTATAGTGTTTATATCCTACTTTTGGCCCACCCTGTACTCTAAATGCAATTACTTACTAATCACTTTTTTACTTTTGCAAAATAGACTTAAAATCTGTGATCATATCGGTATTTGACTGTTAAAGAAATTTAATTATTTAATAGAAATTCAACAAATATGTAAGCTGTAACTTAACAAAAAATCTCAGCAGTTTTTTAACCCAGCAGCAGTACCATGAAAAAAATTACTTGAGCAGTACCACTGTACAACTAAGTAAAACTAAAGTTAAAACCTGTGGCGTAGCGCGACATTTCAGATAAGGCATGCAATTATGATGATTTCACCAGCTTTGATGACGTCATTGATTATCAGGCAGTAAAATAAAAAAGCAACTTACTCTAATAAATGTCTAGTTTTGCGACTGGGCCTCCTCTCCCAGTACGCATTAGTGAGTACATTTACTGTCCAAGTATAAGTCTTTCCTGTGTTACAACAGTTTATATGTTATATTTTCTAGCAGTTTTATATGTACCAGTAGCTGGTACCGTACTAGGCTAACACTAACAGTAAAGTAGGCTAGGCCTAATAACACTGAAGTAAAAACATTAATAGTAGAACCAATACTAAGCTAAACCAACTTGCTGAATAGCAAATACACAGTCTAATTTCATAGCCTCTTCCTCATGTCATTATAATAAATCGTAGCCTGGTAACAGGCACAGCCAGCGATGCTTTTCAATATTAAGCAGGCTGGTGGACTCAAGGCTAGTCCAATGTAAGTATCGTTATGCCTAACCTTATTTAGTGTACTTAACAACCAGTAAAGCACAAACAAACCAGCTAAACAACGAACCGGTAATTTATTGATAGTCTTAAAAGCTTTTTTGCAAGCTTAGTGCAAACTCTACTACCTGCCTAAGCCTACTAAGTACTTACTGAACCAAACTACCGGTAACTCCCGGTTTAAATGGATTTCACATCTTGCTTTCACTCTTATAAGCTTAGCTCAACATTTAGCCTAAATAGTGCGAACAATACCATATCAAAAACTCACTCTGACTTACCTTACTTAATGCCAACTCCTACCGGCTTTCATGGCTTGGTTTCGCCGCTGAGTTAATCGCTTTTAGCATATTGCTAAATTCCATAAAAATAAATGGCAACACGCATGCAATGTTTAAAATTGCATGCTTTGGCGCATAGCTTGTGGCCTGTCTCAAGCTAATTTACAGTTACAAATCTAAAATCAAAATCGAGGCTATATTTCACAAAACCAAGAAACTAGACGTATAAAAGAACATTTGCAGCAAACAATGCTCCAATCAAAGTTTTCAAACCTATTTAATTTTGTTCGTAATCGTATCAAAACAAAGCGATCTCTTGAGCCGTTGAATGCAATTTGAAAATTGCATGCGTGTTGCCATTGTTTTTTGTATTTTAGCAAAATGCTGAAAACAGGCTAAAACTACAATCAATAACTTAGGTGAGACTATTTATTGCTACTCCGACTTGAATTGAATACCTGTAACTGTGGAAACTTAGTTTGATTTTGTTGTAAGTTTTGACGTGTACTTGTATAAATTATTATTATCGTTTTTGGCTAAATGACTAGGCATGCAATGCATGCCTTGCATGCATGGAGAATACGCCCCTGGTTAAAGTGACTCTGAACCCAAGCAAAAAAAAAATTTAGTTTTTAAGTTTTTGGCTGTTAATGCAGTGTCATAGCAGCATACATTCACGAACTAGTTTATTTTTTGGAACTGGGTTTGGTTTTTGCTTGAAATTATCGATTTAGTGTTTGGGTAAAACTCAAAATCACTCCGTTAGTTTTCCGCAAAACAAAACCAAGCAGGTAATGCTAGGAAATAAAATTGATCTATAATGCAACAATAGATAATTGTGGCCATTGTGATTTTTGTAAGTTGCGGCATAATAGGAAAATATTTTGCCGGTTAGGTCAATATTGGATGCTAGCAGCACTGAACTGTAAACTATTGCATGGAGAAACGCTTTCGTAGTCGTGACCGGACGCATTCGGAATTTGATGAAAAGCTTGCTCCAAATTCACGTGAAAACCAAAAAGGTCTTTACCGCAATTTGATGGAATATTCGGCCGGAAATTGACATTTTATCAGTCATTTTTTCGTCTATACGTCCATGACGCTTTCTTTTAGTAGGGAACGCTGAATTTCCATAAGGGAACGCTAAATCTCCATGGGGGGACGCGTCCCCCCCTACAATTTACGTACTGGATAAGCGGTAGGCTACCGGTACGTAAAACGTCCAGAAATTGTAGCTAGCCTGCAGTTAACACTAGCATCAACTTATATTGTGGAACTGCATTTCACAATAAGCGGCTATTGCTTGCTTGGGCCCAGCATTGGCACGTAGTTTTATTGGTTTAATGGAATACCTATGTTTTCCAACTAGAGCGTACTGCTTCTCTTATAAATTATACAATTAAAAAGTAAAAAAAAATTTATTGCAAAGATACAGGCAGTAAGATAAACGCAAGAAAAACTAGAGGCGTAAAATTCGCCAACTAAAAATTCCAAACAGATTCTTGAGCAATGTTGGGACTGTGGCGGCCGTTCAGGTGATGGACTGGGGTTTTGATGAAGCACGACGATGGCAGCTTGGGAGGTTGCCGGAACTGTAAAAAAATAATTTAATTAAAACGAATATCATACGTAATAACTATAGAATAGCTTAAAAGTAAAATTTCTGCAAATTAATGTAAACATTTCTGTAGTCATCTTTTTACAGGGACTCTGTAAGCCATAACAATGGTGCATATGAAAGTTTCTCTGATAATACTAGTTCTATTGACAAAACACAGCTGAGGATAAAAAAAAAGGCAAAACAGAGCCGTTGGTATTTGCTTTCAATAAAAAAACTGTTCAGAACTGCTTTGGTGCTCAGTGCTGTCGAAAGTTTTCAAAATATTACATATCTTAAAATTCACTGTTTCGTTAGATTGTATTTAATTCTACCTGATTATTTAAACTGAATGTTTATCAAACTTATAGTCTTAACAACTGCCATAATATTTCTCAGCTGCCGGAGTAAAAATCGATTGGTTGCTATTTTACATGTACCACATAACCGCAGTTTCTCCCAACTCGACGACGCAAAAATACTGCGTCTCCAATCGTGACGAAGAGCCTGGTTTATGATGCAACACATCCTGGGGCGACCAACCTGATGTGAGACAACTCATCAAGGGGCTCTGATGCAAAGTAAAATTTTGGGGGGGCAGTTGCCCCTCCTGGCTACGTCACTGACGTGCGCATCTACAATTAAACTAGGTAAAATTCGTGTCTTTTCGAATAAGGGACATTTTCTAAAAAAAGACAATTGAATTTTCGCATTAATGCGTTAAACCGAGATTTGACTGTATCTTGAGTCAAAGTTTGCAATTTTGGACGAATTTCAAGCGAAATTAAGATCAGGCGGCACAGTTAACAACCATAATATGCTGACACTCCATTATTGAAAAAATACGAAACTACCTGTAGACTGAGCAGCATTGCGCAAATGCGGTTCTGTCGCAAAACGACCGCTGGTGACTGAGTCCGATACCCGAAAGGTCGTCTTTGCAAAGAAGTAGAAACCCACATAACACAGTTAAATTGACACAAGCTGCGAAAATATAATTAACCGATTCAAAAAGCTTTGCTTATTGAACTTCTAGCTGTAGCAGCGTTTATTTAAAAAGACACTGTCTATAGTAGGGTTGCCTAATGTGCGGCCCATGCTTATTTCGTGAAAAGTAGCAAATTTGCGTTTCGTTGGCCACTACATAAGCAACGCTTTAACTTTTTTGGTTTTTGGTGTTTATATTTTTATCTCCGCGCAGTTTGCATTTCAAAACGCGTGTCACAGCAGATCTATCCTTCATAGTTTGTAAAAGGTGTGTTCAGTAGTACAACTATTGGGAAATAAGCGTTGCTTGGGAGGGGGTTGAAGCCTCCATCTTAGCCAACTAATTAAAAAAGTTTCAACCAAATAACGTAAAAAAAAAAGTTAAATTTTTTTAAAGGTTAACTCCGCGGTTTAGCAATGATTTAATGTGGTAGGGCAATGCAAAACTTACATGAGCATTACGCAGTATTCGGAATAAAAATTATCCAAGCATTTTATGAGAGTTTTGCGGCCCACTAAAGCTCAGAAAAAAAGGTCATGCAGTCAGCTTTTCGATAAGTTTGAGCACCCCTGGTCTAAAACATAAATTTTAATCTACAAGCTTTAAGCAACTGATTCCCAAATCTCGTCTACATATACAGTAGAACAAATAAAATGGTAAAAAATACCAATGCTTTCTGCGTCGAACATTCAGTCTAATAAACTAAATCATGAAGCACAGTTACTAATGCTTGTATTTATCACAGTGAAACCGAACCCACTTGCCACAATTTTGGTAGGCCTAATTTTGGTACATAATTTTGGTAGGTTTAATTTTGGATTTGCCACAATTTTGGTACATACCAAACTGGGGTTATGGCATGTAATTTTCTCACACCACGATGGCCTAGCACAAAACGTAAAGAACCATGAAACGAAATCTCATTGATCTATATGGTTTTACTGCGAAAGTGGATTGTGTAGTTAAACTTTCCTTGCTTTCTAACTGATTGCGAGCAAGACATGTTTCATTCCAAACTCGGGTTAAGGCATGTTTTTATTCTCAGACTAATAAAACCAAGCACGAAACGTAAACAGTCGTGATATGAAATGAATTGCTTTTCTTTTCTACAAGATGAGTTTCTAATGCGAAACCACACGTCCTTCATGATGCCTTTAACATTTAACAGCCTTTTCAAGTTGTTTCTAACATAGTTATAAGTATCGTAGTCACACAAAAACAAATTCGTGCTTGCTTGCATCCAAATCTATACTTTCATGAAAGGTATAATCTGGATCTCCCACTGAGTCATCTTGATATGAAATGCTGGCGATATCAAATTTCAGTTTTTTCGGGGTGGAGGAAAGGAAATTGCTCCCAGCATTTCGCTTTGATGGCTTTTCGAAATTTATTGCTTCTGTTTCAAAACCAACAAATAGTAGGGTGGAGTGAAAAACCAAAATTTTTGAATTTAAGAAAGTGGTCTTGATATATGGCCCTAAATACCGTATGAAATACTTCTGTCGCAATTTTGAGTTCTTGCACCCTCTAGTGGCTAAGCAATGTTATCGAACGTGCTTAAATAAATCACTTTTACCATATCTCACTACCCACATATGCTAGAAAGCTAGTTTTTAGCTTCAAAGTTGCAGAAACAGCACATTTATATCTCCATGAAAAAGAACTTTGCCATAAAAACGTACAGAAAAAAAACAAAAAAAACTACAGCAGAATGATTGATTACAGATTTACTGATTATATATTGATAAGTTTTCAGTGCTCAACTTCAATTGCATTGCAGTTCGCATTGGCATTGAAAATACGTCAGATGAGGTTTAAATTTATGTATATTTGCACTTTTAGTGTGCCATGCTGCCGTTTCAGCTTAAAATAGTTTCTTTAATGGCAATTAGCCTTACTCAACTGGGTAATGTGCAGCACAGTATAGTAACTAATGTTTGAAGTTATTGCATCATCCAGGATTGGTTGGCTCTTGCATTATCACTTTTTTCATGCTTAACTTGAGGAATTATATCTAGTTCATTCAAAAACAGGCTAGATTGTACAGTTTAAATCAAAAGCACTGAAAGATGCCAAAGTACAAAATTAGAATTAGAAAAGCAATTTGTACCATGATTAGAAAAGCTACAGTTCTAAAGAGAAAAAAATTTAGCTATATATTTTAATGAACAATTTAATACCATTGTTTATTGTATTGTAAATACAGTATATACTGTGCTTGCTGGCATAAATTTAGTTATTCGTGAAGCAGCATGCTCACCAAAAAAAGATTCCAGTCTAATGTTACTTGTACAAAGTTGTATGGGGGAGAAAATTTTTAAATTTCTGATATTTCTGCCAAACATTTACCCTTTGTGTTCTGCTTTTGATGTTCAAAAAAAGGATGATCATTAAATGTCATTCTCAAACCACACTGAAGTTCACATTGCTTTTTTTGTTTATTATCATAGCCAAAAAATATCAAAAAGTTTATCAGTATCTTGCAAAAAATTAGTTTCAAGCTCTTTGTATCGATCAGATATTTTAAGATTTTTATGGTTTTGCTGTTACAGTAAACTTTGATGACTGTACAGTCGACTTCGATGTCCTAATTAATAAATTCTGAAATTCTTCGTGCAATACTCAGCTCACATATTGAACAAAACATTGCACCAAATTCTTTTGTTCTATTACAATTTGAGCTCTATCCAAGTTCCTGAAGTGATTAAAGTTGAGCAAATGCTCAAATCACTTGTCTTTTGGTTGGCAGAAATCCTAAAGGGAAATTATCGGAACTTAAAAATATTTTGCCATCAAAAAACTTTTTACAAGACTAGACTTGGATCTTTTATTAGTTAGCATGCTGCTTCAGGAATAACTGAACTTATGCCAGGTAGTAAAGTATATACCGTATTTACAATACAATAAACAATGGTAGGCCTATCAAAATGTTTGTTAAATATATTGCTAAATTTTCTTTCTGTTAGAACAGTAGCTTTTCTAATCATGGTACAAATTGCTTTTCTAATTCTAATTTTGTACTTTGGCATCTTTCAGTGCTTTTGATTTAAACTGTACAATCTAACCTGTTTTTGAATGAACTAGATATAATTCCTCAAGTTAAGCATGAAAAAAGTGATAATGCAAGAGCCAACCAATCCTGGATGATGCAATAACTTCAAACATTAGTTACTATACTGTGCTGCACATTACCCAGTTGAGTAAGGCTAATTGCCATTAAAGAAACTATTTTAAGCTGAAACGGCAGCATGGCACACTAAAAGTGCAAATATACATAAATTTAAACCTCATCTGACGTATTTTCAATGCCAATGCGAACTGCAATGCAATTGAAGTTGAGCACTGAAAACTTATCAATATATAATCAGTAAATCTGTAATCAATCATTCTGCTGTAGTTTTTTTGTTTTTTTTCTGTACGTTTTTATGGCAAAGTTCTTTTTCATGGAGATATAAATGTGCTGTTTCTGCAACTTTGAAGCTAAAAACTAGCTTTCTAGCATATGTGGGTAGTGAGATATGGTAAAAGTGATTTATTTAAGCACGTTCGATAAAATTGCTTGGCCACTAGAGGGTGCAAGAACTCAAAATTGTGATAAAAGTATTTCATACGGTATTTAGGGCCATATATCAAGACCACTTTCTTAAATTCAAAAATTTTGGTTTTTCACTTCACCCTAATAAATAGGTGAAAAGATGTAATTACAATTGCCAAAGTTGTGATAAATGAGTTACCCGGTTTCAAGCATTTTTTGCTCTCCTCAAGTCGATTTAACATACAATTTAAATAAATTCAAATACACTCACAATGTCTAGCCTTGGCATATAAAACCTAAATTTGAATAAATTAGCAAGCAATTTGACATTGCCCTTTAAGCCTTGGATGCATTGGCATGTAGTTGGCATTTAAAAAGATGCATTGGTGTTTCACCAAGTCAGTCCTACCCGCCGAAAACCGGAAAGAGCAAACTTCAGAAAAAATGAATCGTTGAATTTTAATTGTCTCTCGTCAAGTATAGCAGCGGTAGCTAAAGAAAAAAGCACAACATAATCGCAAAACTTAACTTACAGCAACGCCCAGCAACACTAAATAGTATTACAGTAGCTTCGAAAAAATTATCATGAAATTTAAATAAACTTACCTCTGTCATTCACTATAAACAATCAGCAGCACTACACTAGTAGGTTACAGTGGCAAATCTATGCTAGCAAAGTATTACCAACCATGCACAACAGTATGACGAAGCTATCAATATATTCAGCATTAGCAAGTTAAGACTGTTCCAGTAGGCTACGGTAATCAGTAACGGTATGCAGATAAACGAACCTGACTTTGCGGGTACCATGCACACGAAATCCAAATAAGGCTCAAGTGACAACAAAAGGTCCAAGCATCTCTAAACATAATCGTGAACATAAATAAGCCTACAATGCAATGAAATGAGATTACTACAAACTCTAATCCGCGTTGTGTCAAGGCTACTACAACAGGCTCGCTTCTGACAGCTATCCGAGCCCCTATGATACCTCAGCAAAAGAAGTCATTGACAGCAAGATAAGACAGTATAAAACGGTTCAGTACTTCAACTACTGCAGCAATCAACACTATCATTTAATAATCAATCACCAACAACCCATGCTAAGCAAACTACGCATAGCCGAACGAACCTAAAACATGCTAAAACTAGTAAAAAAGTATACGTACCAAAGCTTAGTCTAATTGATACAACATTCCAACAGTTTCATCCACATTCAAGACAGCAAACTTAACCTAAACTTAACTCTAAGCAACCTCGGTCATCAACCAACTTATTCACTCACAAAAAGACCTAAAATAGCAAACATTTCACGGTTGTCAACGAGATCATTGTTGCCATTTATGTTCAAAGCGGAGTAAAAAACAAAAAAGCGGAAAACTAAGCACACATGCCGTCACAATTGGCATTAAAAAGATGCATCATTGGCATGTAGTTCAAAAGTTTCAAATGATGATAAAATAAATTAATAATTTTGAATTGATTGTGCAATGGATTTACACCGATGTAAACAATAGGCTAAAGTTTGAAGCTAATTAGACTTAGTTGTTAATATTTTGTTCCCTTGTTTTCAGACTTAAGTCTAGAAAGTTTGTAGATTCGTCCGCTGGGTGAAGTAGAAGAGTCAATTGCGCAAATAATTTGTTTCTAAGGAATCTTACAAAAGTCATCTTGCTCAGGCTAACAAAATGATAGTGATGGGCCAAATGGGGCTGTGGGCATATAAATTTAACATCGTCTTCCAGTTGCTGTTCATTTACCCGTAAAATGAGACCCACACACCAATGAAAGTTATACCAGCATGCCACAAAATCCATGCTTTTAACCTTTTGGTATACCGCTGGTAAAAAATCACATGTTGCAGAAAAGTTTAAGTCTGAGCAAATATACAGGGTGATTCGAAAGTAACTCCCTATTCTAAAAAAACTATAATTTATTTTTGAAGCGTAATTTCTCCAATTAATGAGTATGAGAAGAAACTATATTGCATGGACTTTTATTTAAAACTTAATTAAAATTCAAAATTCAATATGCATGGATTTTTATTTAAAATTCAATATGGGCACTACAATTCGCCACCGGCTTCCCGAGTCAACCATAAACCGCGTCAACTTCCAGGAAATTGGGCATTCAACCATTCACAAACAACAATAGCAAAGTGTGGAGGGGTTCCATATTGCATGAAAATTAAATCTTTAATATTATCCCAAGCAATATCAATTTGCCAAACTTCGTCTTTCAGCATAGTGAGGTACCTTTTGGCATTCATGGTATCATAAAGAATGAAGGAACCCACAATCCTATTTGAAGTCATTCCACACCATACCGTTATCTTGGGTCGATTCTGCATTTTTTATTGGTAGCACTAGGATCTTCTCCCACCCAGTAGTGGCCGTTATGACGGTTTACCAACCCACGTATGTGGAATACAGCTTCAGCACTCCAGAGAATATTTTTTTAAGAGATGTGGCCAATTTTTAAACCAAGCCAACATCATCTCTCCAAACTTCATACGAATGTCGCAGTCTTTGGCAGAAAGTGCTTGGTAAAAGTGGGGCTTCCAAGCATGACATTTAAGCTCATTTTTCAGCACATTACGTACACAGCTAAAGGATAGTTCACTTTGCTATGAGTTCCGTCCGCCAAGAGTTTCTTGTGAAATCAGTTGATGCGGTTCATGGTTGACTTGGAAAGCTGGTGGCGAATCATAGTGCCCATATTGAATTTTAAATAAAAATCCATGCATATTGAATTTTGAATTTTAATTAAGTTTTAAATAAAAGTCCATGCAATATAGTTTCTTCTCTTATTCATTAATTGGAGAAACTACGCTTCAAAAACAAATTATAGTTTTTTTAGAATAGGGAGTTACTTTCGGATCACCCTGTACTTGCATCCAATTTGATTCACTGATATTGGGTGATAAAAGTGATGTGAACATGTTCCAGGATATTTAAATATGGTTAGGGAAGCCTATAGCCTACCGTTTATACGTTTTAAACGTGGCAAATGAAAAAAAAAGCTCTAAACAATGCTCTAGCTATTATTTGATACCGGTACCTGTTAATGCATGTTAATTCAGTTTGACAAAGCTTGGTTTCATAATAGCCATGAAAAGTAGTCATTAAAATGGGCATAAAACATTTTTTAAGAAAAAAAAGTCAGAGCACCCCATAACCGAGGTGCAAAAAGAAACACCTAAATTATTAAATAACTTAAAAAGCAATCTTTTCAGCTTAAAAATAACCGTTTTATTATATTTGGCATGGTCAAAAATTGGGGGGGGTAGCAATTTACTGCATCCTCCTACCTCAACTTTGAGCGTTAGAGGTAAAAATCACTCATGCGTATCCTCAAAATTCACTTTCTAGCACAATTTTAAACAGACCATATCTCAGGAACAGCTTGTGCTAGAAAGGTGAAATTTTTTGCAAACAGGTTTTTTTTACTTTGTTCTACCTACCCCCATGCCAAGTTTGTAGAAGATTCTAGAAGATGGGTTG
Source organism: Trididemnum nubilum (assembly GCA_963965965.1). Classification (NCBI taxonomy): domain Eukaryota; kingdom Metazoa; phylum Chordata; class Ascidiacea; order Aplousobranchia; family Didemnidae; genus Trididemnum; species Trididemnum nubilum. The sequence goes on from OZ014474.1 coordinate 24,455,748, forward strand.
ACAGCCTGTCAAATTAAGCATGGATTGACCCATAGGCTAAGCACATAGCCTAGATTTAAACAATTATATAGCTTCAGTTACACAGCAGGTCGTAAGTAGCCTAACATCACTTATTTTCTTGTCAGTTGCTGTTGCCAATGCAATAGTAGGCTATGCCAATCTTTGAATACAACCACCAGCATCAGTATTATATGCCTAGGCTAACTAGTGGTCTCGCTACCGGTAGGCCTAGTCTAACTAGTACTAACCTAAACCAGGCCTAATATAGGCAGTACAAAACAACATTTTATACTTTATCTTTGGTTTGCGCTGTTACCCAACTTATTTTCAATGCTAGCCTACACCAGGCGAAGCTCTAATCCTGAACTGACTGACTGAAGAAGCGTACTATCATGCATTACCACTTGTGACGCGGAAGCTAGTGACGGGGAAGTTAGTGACGTAAATTTCTATTTGTGGAATGGATCAGTGATGTTTGACATGATGTCACTCAGTAACGATGAAACGGAAAGAAATAATTTTTTTGCACAAACCTTAGAAAACTACAGAGTTTTGATTTTTTTGATTTTTAACGAAATTCAATCATCGTTCAGCCCCTGTTTAAAACCCATCACTTGTTTCCACAATTATCACTGATACTTGATAAATGTTTGTTGATGATTTTGGCAAACACTTCAAAACCAGCAAGTTAACCCCACAGGATAACAGTGCCTCTTTTAAGCTTTTGCGTTAGGGGGGGGCAAATTCCTAAAGGTAACCTAACGTCTGGGGGGCTAAGCCCCCCAGACCCCCCTTTCAGAGTTGTTCGCGATTAGACTGTAATTTTTAATTGAGAAATGTGTTTACGGTGCGTATTACCGTATTAGTGTACAGCAGAACACTGGGTATAAAAAGTTCCACAATTAGCGACAAAACAAACAAAAGTTGAAGAAACAACGAAATAAGGAAATATTGAGAAAATATTGAGACAATCTCAATATAAAAACAACATATTCATTTTTTGCTTTTTGGGTTGTTCATTTTCAGCTTTTATTCAAAAAACCTATTTTGGATAAACTGTCGCTTGCTGTAAGTTTTGATGTGTGGAAACTTCTTTCTTCGTTCTTTCAATAGAAACTGCATGACGACAGGTCTTGGGTCGTAATTGACCGTAGCTACTCCGTTCCAATAAATGAGGAGCCTATCTATTAGGGTATCTTCAGAAGCACTTTGGCGGTGCTTTGCGTGAAGAAGATTGTACGTGGAAACGCACCTTTCTACCGTCATACTATGGAGACACACCACGCAAAAGTTGGACAAAAAATCTGTAACTGGAGGTTTGCTTTTTCTTAGCACGAAGTATAGCCGTACTCCATAATCGTTTTCGGCTATTTCGTTCGGCGGCTTCATTTCATCAAAAGTTTCTAGCGTAGTGTCAATGAATTGACCTTGATCGTTGATAGCGGTTGAAGCAAAATATGGTTGGCAGGTGTTGATGAAAGCTCCGGCTTCTGCCGTATGGCAACCCTAACATATAACTAATAAAGTCCTGAACTAATGATGCACTGCATAAAAAAGTAATAACTTTCAAAAACTCCATTTAATTTCGCTGTAAGTCTTACGCTCACCTACTATTTAAAGACGTTTAGCAAAATTATCCAACATCCAATAGTAATAGCAACAGTAAACCAATTCCAGAAAGAAAAAAAAAAAGAATCAAAGCTCAAGTTTATTATACAGGCAAGTTTGTAATCAAAGTTTATTATGCAGGCATATCAAAGTGAAAAGGCGCTAATAAAAACAAAGGGTTTCATATCTGTTATCGTTCCGGATACCAGTTCCGAAACTTTTTGTGACATTAGTTCACCTCCACGCGACCTCCGACTTGCAGGCTCCTGGCTACGCCAAACAAACCATGATACGGACATACAATGCCCCTTGCCCTTGCGACCCTATGCCCATGACCGACCCTATGCACATAATGAATAGAAGCGGTAATGTAGGACAATATCACATCACAATACATAGCTACGTACTATAATCGAAAGCAAGCATTCAAGCAATGAATCCATTTGGCATTTAGAGTGCCCGAAGCCGCAGTTTCGCCAATATTTAGGAAAAAATATCTTAAAATTAAAAAAAAGCTCTTTTCTTGACGAAAAGTGCATTGCAACTGCTTTCAAAACAATTGCCCAACTTGGGCAATTTTTTATTTTAGGGGGGGCAAAAGGCTTTTAGGGGGGGAATTGCCCCCCCTAAAAGCCCTTAAAAGAGGCCCTGCAGGATAAAGTGCATTAAATAGTGTTAAATCTCAATTGCGGCAAGCTCAGTCTTCGAGACTAACATAAGAAACTCGGCACTCTTTAAACGCTCTCATATAAATTTTCAAATGTATTAAGCAGTCTGAACCAAACAAACAGTTTTCACCGGTTTCGAAAAATCGTTTTCCTTCGACTGAGTTTTTAGTCGCGCCTTTAACAGCTGTAATCACTAGACTGAGAAAAGGTTTGTGAATAAACTGAAGAAGCGGCGCGTTGATTTAAACGCAAATTCAACCACAAAAAATCACTAATTAGTGGGTCGAACAGAATCATGAGGCAAATTAAATCACGAAATCACAATGACGCAAACTAAACCGTTTTTGACAACGTAACACACCCCCACGCAAAATGTGCCTCTCGGACACATTTTCAAACATCAAAGGTGAAGGTGTCAAACCAAAAAACAAAAAGTCTGAAGTTAGTCAAAAGATTGTGAGTTTGTATCTTTGTTCAGAATGATGCAAAGTTTTGTAATGGGTCTCACGACTGTGCCATTTTTGGTGTGGACTGCAACTGTCCTCACCTTGCCCTTCTTATCAGGAAAAACAGCAGTGACTCTTCCCATGAGCCACTTTGATCGATGCTGCATGCTTTCAACCAATAAGACAACATCGTCAACCTGTAAATTGTTAATAGTCTTAAACCATTTCTGTCTTAACGTTAAATTAGGCAAAAATTCACCTATCCAACGAGACCAAAACTGCTCGGCTAAATACTGAACCTGAGCCCATCGCCGCTTTCCATAGCAATCACCTTTCTCAAACAATCCAGGCGGGAGATTAGGATTGCCGTGGAGAAGCAACAAATGGTTCGGTGTCAATGGCTCATCATTTTTCGAATCCATGGTAACAGGGACTAAAGGCCTTGAATTAATAATGCCTTCGACTTCAGCCATTAAAGTAGTCAGTACCTCATCTGTCAGAGTCTGAGTGGTCATGAGAGCAGTCAGAATTCGTCGTATGGAGCGAATCATTCGCTCCCACGCTCCACCCATGTGACTAGCAGTAGGGGGATTAAAAGACCATTCAATTTCCCTTTCACTCAAAAAATTTTGCACTCTTTCGTGATCGAAGTGTTTTGAGTAGTCTTGTAGCACCTTTGCAGCCCCAACAAAGTTGGTTCCGCAATCGCTATAGATTTTGATCGGTTTTCCTTGCCTGGAAATGAATCTCCGCAGAGCACATAAGAATGAGTCAGTTGTCAGTGAGTGAGAAACTTCAATATGAATTGCTCTCACTGTCATACACGTAAAAACGCAGCCATACCGTTTAACCAAAGCCCGGCCTTGTTTGACTTGGAAAGGACCGAAATAATCAACCCCAACGTGGCTAAACGGCGGTTGATCAATTTGAAGGCGAGCGGAAGGCAAATCAGCCATAAGTTGCTTATCGACGGGCGCATTGCGTTTTTTGCAACTTGTGCATTGTCCGATTGTGCGGCGAACAGCAGCACCTCCCTTCAAGATCCAGTACCGTTGGCGTATTGCTGACCAAGTATGGTTAATGCCAGAGTGGCCGACTTCACAATGATATTGCCTTATTACAAGTTCAGTAAAATGGCAATCTGACGGTAGGATTGCAGGGTGCTTTAAGTCATAATCAAGATTTGCTCTTTCGAGTCTCCCTCCCACTCGAACTACTCCGTTCCTGATGATAGGACAAAGTTTGTTCAAATAACGTGGGAGAGAACTTGCCCGAGGAAGTTGGGCCGAACCTGCAGAAAACAGAAAGGGAAAGTTTTTCCTCTGGATATGCTTAACTAGTTCAAGTTCTGCTGACTTCAACTCCTCAGCAGAAAATGGCGCGGCATTAAACACCGTGCTGCCGCATCTCACCTTATTCCATAGGAACTGCTTCGTTCGAATCAGCCACGCTGTAAGTTTTTTCGCTTTCAAAAGAAATGAGCAACGTTCAATTAATCTGTTCAAAACATCACCGGTTAGATCTTGTGAATTGGATTTTGTCAGAAAGACCGTAGTCTTTTGTTTCTGCTCTTTAACCAAGCTTAAAGGAATGTCAGGTAACTCGCAAGGATTTTCTGGCCATTCCTCAACTGGCTGCCAAAGAAAATTTGGTTCTATTAACCAAGGATGCATTGCATTCAACTGATTAGCAGGTATGCCTCGCGTAGCGAAATCCGCCGGATTCAACTTCGAAGGCACGTACTTCCACGATTTAATTTCAGTGTGCTCATTGATGACAGCCACACGATTCGCAACAAAAATAGGGAACCGTTTTGTTTCATTGTGTATTATCTGCAATACGGCGGTAGAATCTGTCCAATTCACAGATCTGCAGTTAGGTAAATTTAGCTCTTTCTGTACTATTTGGCAGAGTCGAACTGACAATACCGCAGCAGTCAACTCGAGTCTAGGTATCGACACTGCCTTAATTGGAGCCACTCGAGCCTTACCAATGACGAAGGAGCAATGGATTTTATCCTTGCAGTTGATTAGCCTCAGATAACAACAACTGCCGTAGCAGTGGAGTGAAGCGTCCGAAAAAACATGAATTTCACAATTCTTAACTTCTCCAAATTCAGGCGGTTTTAAACACCGCTGAATCCGCAAGTGATTCAATGTCGGTAACGTCAATAGCCATTTTTTCCAGCACTTCGCTTCTTCGTCCTCCAAATCTTGATCCCATCCTCGTCCCTTTTTGCATAACTCTTGCAAGAGGAGTTTTGGTATCAAGGTAACAGGAGATACAAACCCAAGAGGATCAAAGAGACTAGAAACAGCCGAAAGCAATCCACGTCGAGTCAACGGTTTATCAGGCAAGGAAACAGAGAAGAGAAAGGAATCTTCTTCAAAATTCCATTGCACACCTAAAACTCTGTGAGATTGCGTGCTGGGAATATCATGAGTTTGCATTTCTTTGGCTCTTTCCGACTCGGAAATCATGTGGAAAACCTCAGAACTGTTGGTTAACCATTTCGTGAGATGAAATCCACCCTTTTGAAGTAGCTGGGCTAGGTCACGCATTACTTCAATCGCTCTTTCAGCCGATTGGAATGACATTAAACAATCGTCCACATAGAAGTTATGAGTGACGATTTCTGAAGTAATGGGAAGATGCTCGTTGCCAAAATCAACAACAACACGGCGCAAACAATAAGATGCGCAGCTGGGCGATGATGTGGCTCCAAACAGATGCACCTGCATCCGATGCACAACTGGTTCTTTCTCCAGGTTGCCGTTAGGCCACCAAAAGAAGCTTAGAGCGTTGCAATGTTTAGGATGCACTCGTATTTGGTGGAACATTGCTTGAATGTCACCAATCAATGCAACTTGTTCCTTACGGAAACGTGCAAGCACCCCGAACAAATTGTTAGTTAAAGAGGGTCCGGGCATCAACAAATTGTTCAAACTAACGCCCTTATACTTGGCACTGCAGTCAAAAACCACTCTCACCTTCTCTGGTTTGAATGGATGCGTGACTGGGTGATGGGGTAAATACCACCTCAGCGAATCACTTCGCTCTTCTTCGCATTCAGTAATTTCGGAGGCATAATTGTTACTCACGTAATCATGCATGGTTTGAGCATATCTGGTTTTCAGTTTAACGTCTTTAGTTAGACGCCTTTTTAAACTTAGCAACCTTCTGAGAGCCATTTCTTTATTGTTTGGCAAATTCGTCACTCCAGTTCGCCAAGGTAATGGTAATTGATAATGCCCATCTGGTGTCAACGTAATAGTGTCGTCGAGTAATTTCAACATTGCTTTGTCCTCACGGGAGTAGGGTTGGTCAAAAACTGAAGTTCCGTCACCGAAATCAGTTGACCATAACGTTTGAACAAGTTGCTCAATTTCTTTGCCCTTTTCAGAGTGTGTGATAAAATTAACCGAACAATTACTTGAACGTGACGAAGAAAGTGATGGCCCTAGAAGAGACCAGCCTAAAATCGACTTAAAGGCAATTGGCTGTCCCCGGCCGCCCTTGCGAACGTCAATGGGACAAAACACTTCTGGCACGTCCGCGCCGATGAGCAAGGTTACGGTTGCATGTGGTATTCTCTGAAATGTAATCCCACTCAAATGAGGCATGGTATTCAGCACACCCTTGGCAGGAATTACATTTGGATTAATCGGAATGTTTCCGATCGAAAACACGTTAGGAAGGTTTACTGAATGAAGCCCATCCAGTGACGAGACACTCAAAGTAAGGGATACTCCACGACAACTAGTCGCAGGATGACCCAACGTTTGAAAGGTCATGCTTTCTTCCCGACCAGTTACTCCAAGTGCCTGTACAAGTTTGGTGTCGCAAAGGCTGTGCGTCGATCCTTGGTCCCAGAAGGCATACGTCAAAACAGTTTTACCTTCGTGCTGAACCTTGACGGGAACGACACACAGATAGACTCCTTCTAAGCTCAGGTTGTTGCAGGTAATTAGACTAGCACTAGTGCAAAGTTCCATATCTTTAGAAGCCGTTTGTGTATCACAAGCCGACTCCTGATCAACTCGTATAGGCGTCACTTCCTTGAAAGCCTTGGGATTATGCAACAGGGTGTGGTGATAACGTCCGGTGCACCCCGGAACGGTACAAGTATTCGCACGCTTGCACATGTTGGTTCTGTGTGTACTGCTGAGACATTTGTAGCACAATCGTCTTGCTTTCACAAAATTCGATTTCTCTTGCACTGGTAGTTCCTTAAATTTTGGGCAATCGTGCAATCGATGTCCGCCATCCTCGCAGAACCAACACCGAAACCGTGCTTTCTCCGTATAACTATTAATTGAAAAACTGTAACTAGACTTAGATTTAGCACCTTTAGGCTGTTCGCTGGAACCTTTGACATTTGACGGCTTATTCTCAGTCTTGCTCGCAAATACGCGTCTGCCAAACAGAGAACTTTGCTCTTCAGATTCTCGAGTCACATACTTGACAAAGTCACCAAAGGTAGCAACATGACCGCCTTTTTCCTCGATCATAACCGATTCTCGAACCCAGCGCTTTCGCATGTCAAAGGGCAGCTTGTCAACTAGCTTTGTCATAAAATCGAGTGAATTAACACTTCCTTGTTCTTGCAAGTTTTGCAAGGTAATGTTGGTCCTTTCAAGCAGCTCGGAAAACGATTTGAGAGAGGCCGAATCATTCGCCTTCACTTGCGAGGCATCCCTCAATTGCTGCTCACAAAGGTCTGCTATAATGCAGGGTCGACCAAACTCACGTTTAAGTTTGTTTTTAGCAAGTTCGTACGCCACCTCGCCCCTTTCACCAAAATATTCAATTTTGAGCTTCACCTTGTCCGCACAATGTTGCAACAGCAAACAAAACAACATCTTTTTATTTTGAACTCGGGGTTCAACGTGAGTCTCAAAATTGGTGATAAACGATTTGAATTCCAGAGGATTACCATTAAATTTCTTGAACTCCGGCCTAGGTAAAAACAGCTCATCATAAGCCGGATACGAAAGTGGCGTAAAACCTGGTGGCGGTTGAATTACATGCCACGGAGGATAAAAATTGGCACCACTAGTCGACGCAAAACTGCTCGCCCCACCAGACCCTGGCATATGTCGCAAATCAAAAATCGGTCTCTGAGGTAAATAAGGCTCAGCTAAATGAGATAAAGGGGTAGGTTGCTGAACACTCGAATAATGTGGGCGATTTTGAGAGGAATAAGCTGTGGAAAAGCAATAAGATGCTTGTGGAGCATGAGAGTACGTTACGTCGCAAAATCGAACATCAGCATTACATCTATCAGATGGTAAAAAAACATGCTCCTGAATATTAGCACCTTTAAGTTCACTACACGCATTTTCTTGAATGCTGCTGCAACCAGCCTCAGTTCGATTTGCCACTGTTGCGCTCACTTTGGTCGCACCTGGGCAGACCTTAGTCAAAGTTTTGGCAATTTGTTTCTCAGGAAACACAGCAGTGGCAATATGACCGCTTGAGCTAGCAGCATTAACATTCAAGTTATTTGAATTAACAGCTACATCCGAAAAGCATGCACGATTACCAATAATATCCGCGTTTCGATCAAACTCTTGACTGTCCTGCTGTTGCCATGCTTGCATCTTTGCCGCAGCGATCTCCATCTCTCTTTCAGCATTTCGACGCTCTACTTCTTGTCGTTGTTGTAGAAGGAGTGCTTCCTCTTTGGCCATTTCTGCAGCTTGCTTTGCCTTTAACTGAGCAACTCGAAATTCAACTTCAGCTTCACGAAGTTTAACGCTAGATCTCGATGATGCAGACGATCTGGACGACTTAACGGACCTCGAATCGCACAAGGAATAAGCGGAATGGCGATCCTTATCTTCGGAAGATTTCGGAAGCCTTTCTGAGCTATTACGGAGTTTTACGTATTCTTGATATCGGGTATCAAACTCAGCTTTATTTCGTGATATCGATTCTTTCGTATTAGAAGCTGAGGGCGAGTCAGAACACTCAAGTTTTTGCAGCAAATCGCAATATTGCTTTTCGATCTTTTCTACAAGCGATTGCAAATGAGGCAAATTTGCCTGTCTCAACGACATCAACTTCTCGGCTGCCACTAAATACCCGGTAAGCTCCTGCTGCATTTTAGTAATAGAACTGTCCGAGAATTCCTCTGACGTCATCATAGCGAACTATCTTCGATGTCACCATCAGAAATACTAAATAGATTTTTCGAAACTTTTATGTTAAATCTCAATTGCGGCAAGCTCAGTCTTCGAGACTAACATAAGAAACTCGGCACTCTTTAAACGCTCTCATATAAATTTTCAAATGTATTAAGCAGTCTGAACCAAGCAAACAGTTTTCACCGGTTTCGAAAAATCGTTTTCCTTCGACTGAGTTTTTAGTCGCGCCTTTAACAGCTGTAATCACTAGACTGAGAAAAGGTTTGTGAATAAACTGAAGAAGCGGCGCGTTGATTTAAACGCAAATTCAATCACAAAAAATCACTAATTAGTGGGTCGAACAGAATCATGAGGCAAATTAAATCACGAAATCACAATGACGCAAACTAAACCGTTTTTGACAACGTAACAAATAGCCTGCACATATTATCAGTAGCTCTCAATTTAAGCATAGTTTGATGGTATAGTGATTACTGATTACAAAACCCAAACTTGATTGGCCTATTGGTTTATTAACAAAACTGCTTTGCAAGCATTACAACCAGTTACAGGTTCTTCGCAATACGTAACGGTGACGGATCAGTGTGAACCTCTCACGTTCAGGTTACCGTCACCGCTAAATAACGGTAGAACGCTGAACGGTGACGGAACGGTGACGTAAACGTTGACGGCTTCTGTGTGAACCCGCCTTTACACGTATGAAAAGACGAAACTGAAATTTCACGATCATTACGCTTACATATGGCCTACAGCAGTGTTTTTCAACCTGTGGGCCATAGAAGCATTTTGTGGTGGGTTACAAAGCTATTTAGGTAACTGCAAATTCGGTTGAAAAAATGTCTTGATCATTGGCGCTGTAGGGCCCGTTCGAGAGATAGCATAAAATTTGCGGTTTTTGGCGTGAATACCCTTTTTTTTTGTGGAGATCACCTGAAAACTGAAAAATTACGATTAAGCTAGCGATTTAGATGTGGGCCATGGACAATTTTCGAATTGAAAATAGGCCACGGTGATGAAAAGATTGGGAAGCACTGGCCTACAGTCTTGCTTTAATGGAGCTCGTTAGGTGAGCGTTTTCTCGCATTAATTACACAGTAATATAATCAAATATTCGTATCAATAAATTTGAAGAATTAAAAAAAAACATCGTACGGTACTGTCATTTTGATTTGAGGTACATAACGCGCCTTGAGGGAAAATTTATTTAAAGCAGAATTAATGTTTCACTGACACCAATGTGTAAATTGGTAAAATTGTTCAATTCGAAAGATTGACAGGAGCTTGGTTGCAAACAAATATTAACTCAAAATTCTCTGGTCAAAAGCGGTAAAGTACACACCAGAGATTTCTTAACAGCAGGAAATTCGAATTTTCATCATATACAGTTGCAGTCCAGCTACCTCTCCAACAACAATCTCGACAAGATCATTCATTCCACGTTGTTTACTACATCGCATTATGCGGTCAGTTTATGCTAGAGCAAGGCTCGTTGATTTTAATTGTGACGTCACCTGAAGAAATCACTTATCTTCTTGCTACCTTTGCATGAACTGCGAATGAAATGTTTTAAATTGTATAAAATGTGAATGGCGGGAATTGACAATTGACATCATAATGAGATTTCCGTAAGAGTGTTTTTCTCGGTTGATTTCAACTAAAACTCTTTGAAGCTGGTTGTGGGAATATACGCCAGTGCTGCTTTTTTGAGTGTTAGTAAGCTAAAGCGTGAAATCGTTAGCCGAGGAATGCAACAAGTGTTGTTTTGCTGGCTTGCATTTGATGTAGATTTTGGCTGCTTTGTACTACAGCTGCAGATTTAATTTTGTCGCGAACGCAAGACGAATTACACTATTTTCTTTTATAACAACAATATTTCATCAAAACCAGAGGCTCATTGTTGCTAAGAATCTAAAAAAAATGCCAACCTCCATCAATTACGAAAAGATTGAAAACGAAAAAGAATAAATTTCAAATCTTGAAAGCAACTAAATTCTGTGCTAATTCAAAACGATAAAATTTTAGTAATTTTCCAGTATTTACAAGCAAAAATATTGCAGTGCTGCTTGAAACTGCGCAAGCAACTCATAAATATTTGGATGTTCTCAAGGTAAAAAAAACTCCGTACTTTTTGCTTTTGCAGTTTTACGATGCTGCAAAAAAGGTCTTAGCTCAAGCTAACAGAGCATTCGGAATTAAACACCACAATAACTTTAAAAACATGGTCGTTTCAGGCCCGGAGCCAGGATAGCGTGACTGGGGGGGAGAAATAAATTTGGGGGGGCACGAGAAGTTTATTTATGTTAATTCGAGAGGGGCACGGGGGTACGAGAAATTTATTCCAGTGTGGATCAAACGAACAAGGTAAAGACCAAAAAAAAAGGTCTTCAGTTCAAAAATTTCCACAAATTCTGGTCATCGTCTCAAAATTCTTGCGATTTTTCACGAATTCTTAAGTGTAGAACAAAAAAAAAGAGGTCTTTGTCCCAAAAGTTTTATGAAATCCGGTGTGAGTTCACAAAAATTACGAAAATACGAGCGGTCAACACCAATTTGGGAGTCTTAGGCCTCGATTTGCACTCCAATAGCCCCGAGCCTGGTAATTTCTTCGGGGCACAGTCCTCGCTTGGGGGTGCACAATTTTTGTTTGGGGGCACAAGCAGTCATTTGGGTGGGGGCACGGCCCCGTAATGCCCCCCGTGGCGCCGGGCTCGGGTCGTTTAAATTGACATGAATTTTTTCTGAATTCAAGAACTAATATTAAGAACAAATAAAGCAGCAAATTGGCAAAAAAGTAAAAGAAGACAGCCTCAACTTAAAATTTATTGGTTTTTCTAGAAAAGTGTAGCCTGGGTTAAAGTTAAAGCTTGCTTTGCCTCAGTGAACATGCTTGCATTGATTTTTAACTGTTAATCTTCATTACGCTTGAAGCACAACTTATGATAGCAAATTGACTAATAAGCTGGGTTATATTTCTCATTCAGTAAGCTAGCTGTTATCGCAACGTTTCTTAACTTCAACTAAAAGTTTGTTCTGCTTGTTAGAAATAAATAACCTAAACATTAGTATAATTTTTTGAATGAAAAATACTTTCTAGAAAATGAATTTTTGAGGAAATGTAATTTCTGAAAAATAAGTTTTCGGAGAAATGTAATTTTGGCCAAATGTACATTCCGGCAAGTGTAAATTCTGGAAAATAAGCTTTCGGGGAAATGTGATTTCGGCCAAATGTACATTCCGGCAAGTGTAAATTCTGGAAAATAAGCTTTCGGGGAAATGTAATTTCGGCCAAATATACATTCTGGCAAGTGTAGATTCCGGAAAATAAGCTTTCGGGGAAATGTAATTTCAGCCAAATGTACATTCTGGCAAGTGAAAATTCTGGAAAATAAGTTTTCGGAGAAATGTAATTTCGGTCCAATGAGCATTCGGGCTAGTGTAATTTCTGGCAAGTGCATGTTCAGGCAAGTGTAAATTCTGGAAAGTGCACGTTCAGGAAAATGTAATTTCTGGAAAATGCACGTTCAGGAAAATGTGTATTCGGGATAATGTAGCTTCGGCCAAGTGTTTTTCGGGGAAATGTAATTTCTGGAAGGTGTTTTTCGAGGAGGTGTATAAGATCCCGTGAAGAGGGGAGTTTATTTTTAGAGATTTGAAATCAGTTTCAAAATTACGTAAACATCGCATAGTTGCAAAAATGACAGCCGCACAGGTATTAAACCTAAACCGAAGGTATCGTACTCTTAACACGAGCATCACAATTGGGAATGGAATCGATCCCGTGAGGAGAAATTACGCTACAAAAATTATTTTGAGTTATCGTCTTAAAAGTCAATGCATATAGTCCAATGCCTTCCCACCCGGTTAGGAAGTGTGAGTCTGCATTCTCCGCCTTCTGGTTTCGACATCTATGATATTAAGTTGCAAAAACATTTTTCAGTAGTGTTATTTTAGAAAAAAATCACGTAAATTAGGGACCCCACAAGGCCCCCCTGAAAAAAAAAGTGGGGGAGCCGCCCCCCCCGGTTCCGCCACCTATGGGTCCAGGGGTTTCTAACTGACAACCGGGGGGCCCCGAGGCCCCTAATTGACGACCAAAAGTCTCGGGTCATGGGCCTCTTAATTCAAATTTTTAACAATTTATATACAAAACCTGTGAGAAATGTAAAAGTTTTGTCCTAAAAGTTGCAACCCCAGGCCTTCGTTTAACGTTTTTATGAACTTAATGCTACAACGCAGGCGGTAATGCAAACCTCCCAATTGAAATACTACCAGTGATAAATATAATGAGAGCATAGCCAGTATGTTGTCTTTGTCCGGAATTGCAGTTTCTTCAATTTAGAATTTACGCGTACAAAAGTAAGTGATGATAATGACGACCACGTGCCCACGTCAAAATACAGTCATGCAATTCTTGGAGGTTTCAAAAATCTGTCAAGTGACTTGACTCGAGTCCTCCACGTTTTGGAAAAAACTTATTTTAATTTTGCTTTAAATGCTTCTCTTGTTTATGAAAGAAATTAAGGACGCGATCTTATCGTCAAAATCATAGGCGTAGCCAGGGGGGGTGGCCCAGGGGTCCCGGGCCCCCGCAATTGAAATGCCAGCAATGACAAAAATTTGACAAAAAAGCCTTGTTTCTTCATTTTCAGTTTCTTTTAGCATTTTTGCGTACAACACTACACGCTTACAACAGTAATTGACGATAAATAATATCGACGACCAGGGGGCCCGGCGCACCCCGTTCTTTCAATTTTTCCAACCAATTTAAACGTATAACCAGGGTGAAATGAAGTTTTTTTTTCTTAAAAGTTGCTACCTCAGGCCCTCATCTAAATGTTTAATGAACGTAATGCAATAACCAGCGCCGTATTTGCCATACGGCACAGTGCCAGGGCTCCGCGCTCTGATAGTAGGACTTTTTTTGGTCTTCGTTGCAAAAATTCCCCGAAGTGCCAGGGGCTCTGCGCAATATAAATTCGGCCCCTGAATAACATGTTTAGTAAGCGTAACCATCTGTCGTACCATTTTTCAATAACGATTCACCTCCACCTCGCCAGTATTTACGCACAAAATACTTTAAAAAACAATAGCTAGGGAAAATGCTCATTTAAACAAATTATTGAATTTCAATTGAGGGAACCTAGGCCCTTGCCTACATGTACTCCTATAACTGGTTATCTTCATGGCAAAACAAAAACTCTAAGAAAAATCTTCGAGTGGATAATTATTTACTGCTAAAATATTGCAGGAGGCAATATACCTTACTTCCCCCAACATAGATCAAATCACTTACAATTAAAATTTTGCACTATAATGCAAGATTTTGAACGTGTTTTAGACTTACTGTAAATAGCAAATAAAAGGATTGAACAACTAAATTTTTTCGATTGGCTTTCAAACGTTGAAAGTCTAGTTGTTTCAAATGGCTGTGAACACGTGCAAAATGTGATCCAATGGGATTAAAATACCTTTTTTTCCAAAAACTTACAAAAATTGCCCAGCCCCCTAGCCGCGGCGGCTGGGGGCTCCGCCCCCTGACCCCCGTCTGTGATACGTTTGAGTACACTAGCTGATTCAGCACGTCTCCTAAGTTAGACATTTGCACTTTCTAACTGCTAGTTTTTGCCCTCTCCCTTTACCAAAATCCTGGTTAAGTGCCAACAAGCAACGGCTTCAGATTTTCCATTCTGCGATATTTTTGACCCACAAAAAGCTACTCTTTTGAAAATTTTAGATGACGTCATTGCATGTCATATTTGGTTTGCCCCCCCAAACAAAAATCCTGGCTACGCCTATGCCCCAGACCCCCGTTTCCAGACCCCCGTTTCCAGACCCCCGTTTGTGATACGTTTGAGTACACTAGGTTACTCAACGCGTATCCTAAGTTAGACATTTGCACTTTCTAACTATTAATTTTCGCCCTCTCCCTTTACCAAAGTTCCTGGTAAACAGTGGCGGATTTAGGGGGGGGGATGGGGGGATGCATCTCCCCCCCCACCAGCCTAAACGTAACGATTACGGCCGAAAAATCAGTCTCAATTTCGGTGAAGACCTTTTTTTTTTTTTTTTTTTTTTTTTTTTTTTTTGGAGACCACCTAATTTTGGGCCGAAAAAACCTTTGAATTTCTGAGCTTTGTGAGATTTTGTGCTTAAAATTTTTATTTCCCCCCCCCCCACCAAAATTTTCTGGATCCGCCACTGCTGGTGAAGTGCCAGCAGGATACGGCTTCAGATTTTCCATTCTACGATAAGTTTGCCCCATAAAAACTTCGTCGTTTGAAAATTTTTAATGACGTCATTGCAGGTGAGTTGTGGTTTAGGCCCCCTCTAATCAAAAATCCTGGCTACGCCTATTTCTCGACCCGACCGGAAATCGAAACCGTCAACCCAAATCTACTGTCTCAGTAGCGGACACTCTATCTACTTAGCCACTGGCCGTTTATGATGCACTTGCTTTTTCATTTCTATTAAAATTAAATGATTGATTACATGTGATAGCATTATAATACTCAGCGGCACGACCAAGGGTGTTAAGAGTACTTAAGGAGATACTGCTCAAAATCGGTTTTATTGAAGAAATGAGAAGTCCAATATTCCCTCTACTTTTTTGTGGTCTCTGTGCGCAGAAATATTGGCGTGTGCGCACTTTTGCTAAGATTCACCCAAAATTAAAGCGGTTTTTGCGTCCAAAATTAGGTGAAGACCAAAAAACAAACAAAGGTCTTCACCCCAGAACGGAGCAGTGTTTGTGTACGAAATTACGTGAAGACCAGCAAAAAAAAGGTCTTCAAACAAACATTTTTTTTACAATTATTGAGAGTGATTTTCTCTTTATGAACAACAATGGTTAGTCTGAATGTAACTATTATATGAATTGAAGGCAATACATGCTACTATAACAGTAAAAGGTGCTTTCGGTTCAAGTTTATTTTTTCAGAATTCGGAGCATACTAGAATCGGCTATTTTGGCTACAAGAAACTTAGTTTTGATCGGCTGAACGTGTTTTATGACACCAACATAAAGATTTTGGTTTTGGTAGGCTAGACTAGGAAAGGTTTAGGACGTTTGGTGAGAAGATGAAACAAAGGCAGGCAAATGTAGGAAGAAGCAGGTTTGTGGGAAACAATCATCAGAGTAGAGGCACAAAACAAAGCCTAGCGACACACACCCACCCTGTACACAGTAGGCCTATGGTATTGGTACAAGCCCAAGGCTAGACAACAGTTTCTACTACACATGCGCTTGCATTTCAGAGTGACAGAGTTAGTTCAGTGTAGCCTATTCGTTAACAGGTCATGGCATCAAGAATTAGGCTTTCGGTCCTATGTCTGTAGCCTATCTCAGATCTGGTAGACCTATATGTAGTAGAGTACGAAGACTAGGCTACACAAATTTCCAATCACAGAATGGCCTACGTAGTAGCAAAATTTATTCCACAATCAAACACACATGCAAACGGCAAAGGTAAAATACATAGGGTAGTTTCATACAAGTGTAGTAGCTTGTGACAGCATGCAGAGCACGTGATACCTAATATTTCATTATTTGAGCTACTGGTTCAGGATTAGTACAGTAGTTGCATGGAATCATCAGGTAGAGTGGTAGATTGTTTTTGATTGCCAAAACATGGTGCAGAAAAACTGATAGAAAGCAAACACAAGGCAGATTAAACCTGAAGGCCTATAATTGAAACGACTGATCTCACGTTGCATTTTTTTTTGGTTTTTACTCGGCCATTTTCAAAGTTAACGAGTGCAAAGTTTCTGACCTACTTGTAACTCGATAATGGTTTGGTCTAGCTACATGAAATTTTGACAGGAGTTTGAGATTCATAAGTTATTTGTGTGTGCCAAATTTCAAGGCAATGAGTCCCATAACTTCAGGTTTAGGACCCGAAAACTACTTCAAAAGTTTGGTGTAAAAAGCGGTCTTATTCAAAAACGGCTTAAGTACGGCAAAAAATACTTCACGTGGTTATATGTCGTAAGATACTCTTTCATCCCTACATACACTTTCAGTCGCATTGAGTTTTTTTTCTTTTTTCATTTTTTGCTTTCTAAATTTTGTGCACTCTTCTTCTCCTAAACCACACAACATCCATATCTAATTTTTGTGTAAATTTGTTGAGCTGCAAGTGCAATTTTGTCTCCTGAAATTTTTTGAGGCTTCTCCCTAGAACCCCCCAAAATGGGGCCCTAAAAAACTAATTTTTTTAATTGCTCAACCTAGGGTGATAGGTTTTTGTTTATATTGGTAGATATTTAAGCAACAAATAGTTTGACATAGTATGGAGGTACCACTCCCCCCAGGGGCACTCAAATGGACTCCCGAGAAATTAGTTTTTTGAACGGCTCAAGCTAGGGCATTACTTTTTTTATATCAGCAGATGTTTAAAAAACAAATATTTTGACATGGTTTGAGAGAACAACCCTTTTGAAAACTCTCCAAAATGATAACCCTAAAATCAATTTTTTTATATGTCGTAAGCTAGAGAACTAATTTTTTTCTGATGTTAGTGGAAATTTAAAGGATATATAACTTGCGGTGCGGTGCAACGTGAACTTAGTTGTGTTTGGATGCGGTGCGGTGCAGCATGCGAACAAGGTTGCGGATGCAGCGCAGCATGCGGATGCATTTTTTGTTATCTGCGCCATCTCTAGTGTAAGCTACCAAATTGGCAGAGCTGGGCAAGTCCGTAAGTTAGTCCGCAAGTCCGCAAATCCGCAATTGCGGATCAACGAAAAAAGTTGCGAACATGTGGACTTGCGGACTTTGGCAGTTTAAATTGCGGACTTGCAGTTGCGGACTATTTTTTATTTTAGTCCGCAATTCCGCAAGTTTTATACAAATATTGAAACTCTTTTCTATTTTCGTAAAATATTTATGTTTTAACCCAGTCAAACATGAAAAATCAATTCAATTTTTTCGATTTCAAGTTCGGCAAAAATATCATGTTTTTTTAGTTTAGACTGACAAAAATACTAAGTCTGCTTTTTGACTTAATCGCTTTCTTTTTGTTGACATGCTGTTTTTTCGAGGTCGGTAAAACAACCGACTTTTTTCGAGTTTAAGTTTGAATTTGCAGCCCTGGTTCAAAGTATGGCTTTGTTGTTGTTTTTTTTACCGTGAGTTCATAAAATTAGCCACTGGTGTATCGTTTTTTGTGCTGGTAGCCAGTGCTGTCGCTACGGTGGGGCCAGGGGCGCCGTCCCCCCTAACGACTGCTTGTGCTCTCCATTTCGGTTTATTCAGAATGCATGTTTGGAGCATCTCGTAACGACAAGACAACAAGCAATAGTGGAAAAAGGAATAATAAGCTTCAAACATAATTCTCGTTTGAAGTTTTCTTAATTGTTTGCAAAATTGCTGGCCACCAACTGCTTTACATAAACGTGACCCAATAATCCGTCTTATTAACACGCCTTTACGGATGTGTCGCGAAAGAGGGATGTATGCCTATAGAAGCGTAACCGGTATTTCGTTTGTGATTCTGACGTGAAACAATACGTGAAAGCATTTTTTTCAAAGACCAGCTGTTTTTGTTTTTTAGAGCACACTCAAGATTTATTTTAGGTCGCTGTCAGTCGCGCAACCAGGTGGAAGGGGTTAAGGGGGGCATCAGCCCCTTTTAGCCAAGTCATTTAGAAAATATAACGAAAAAAAGGCTAAGCGTTTAAACGTGTTTTGTACTTGACCTGAAGTATGTGGGGGCTCAAGAGGCTGGACAATCTAAATCTTTCAGTGACTTCTGAATTTTAGCTGTTTTCTGTAATTATTGATATGGTTTTAAAACGTGTGAAATGTGATTCAAATGGCGTTAAAATCGCCATTTTTGCCGCAAAATCGCAAAAATCACCCAGTAGCTGGAAGCTCTGCCCTCTCTGTGACACGCTTGAGTTGCAACGGTTTGTTCAGCACGGGACCAATTAGACCATTTCAAATTAGACAGTTTTTGTGCGAAAACCATTAACTTTTGGTTTGAGCCCCCTCTCTCCTAGTAAAACCCTGGTTGCCCTTCTGGTTGTATTCACTCCTGCAGACAGATTTTTCAAGCGATTGTACGGGCCGCATACGAAACGAGCTAATAAACGATGCCGGGCTTATATGTGTCTTTTTTCAAAGATGAATACAAAATTATATGTAAAGTATCAGTTTTTATGTACAAAAGTTTAGTCTATTTTATATAGTGCCCCATTTTCGGCTAGGGCCCCTCACTTCGTTTGGTCTGGCGACGGCACTGCTGGTAGCGTGTGGTTGTCTCGTTCCTACAGTATTTATTGAAACTAGGGACTAAAAATTTAGTAATACTATTAATGATATGAATGTTTTTTTTGCCTTCTACTGCATTTGCCTGTTCCTGCCTTGAAAAAAAATTGTTTTTTTAGAATACGAGCGTATCTTGTTGTAAGCGGAATTACGAATTGTGCTCCGCTATTTGGTGGCTTCTCATTGTAATCCAATGGCTTTTAATCTTCGAACCCCCTGCTTCATTGTAGCATTTTTAAGGGTTCGTCGGTGGGTTGTGCATTGTGCTTCCACGCAGTTTAGGCTCCGACTGTATAAGCAGTAGCACAACCACGAGGGCTGGCGGCTACAACCCCCTTTAGCCAAGTCAATTAAAAACTTTAACCAAAAATATAAGCGTTTAAATCTGTTTTGAGATGGACATGAAAGTAAGAGGGGCTGGGCGATTCTTAAGTTCGCCATCCGAAAAAGCAGCTCAATAACAAGTCATGCTATGGTACATTTACTACAATCAACAATTGTAGTAATTTTTTTTATTGCGTGGAATGTATCCACCATACACTTGCTGTACTTCCCACAAGTCACAACTTTTGACATATGTTTGTTAATCACCTCTGAGCAGATCACTTCGAAACACTTTTGATTGCAAAACTTTTCTACTAGGTTCATAAAAAGTTGCGGACTTGCGGTGCAGACTTCAAATATAACAAAGTTATGGACTTGCGGTTGCGGACTTCAAGAATTACAAAGTTGCGGATTTGCGGTTGCTGACTTCAAGAATTACGAAGTTGCGGACTTGCGGTTGCGGATTCAAGAATCCTGAAACGTCGTTGCGGACTTGCGGTTGCGGACTAAGCTTTTAAACGTGTAATTGCGGACTTGCGGTTGTGGATTAGGAAAATTGAAATTCGGTTGCGGATTTGCGGACTGCGGACTTAAAAAAAAACTTGCGGTGCCCACCTCTGCAAATTGGCATCACAAAGTTTTTTTGCATTGTTTGGTAGGACCATTAATGTTGACTTTAATGACTTATTTATCAAAGTATCAGCAACAGCAGAAATGAATGGAGGCGAAGACCACTAAACAAAAGCACTTTAATTTTGAGATTTGACGTGTAGATGCAATTTTATAGTTTGGTAAGTAGGGAATACCACTAGTTTTGCTTTAAAGTGCAACTATTTTAGAAGCGTATCTTACATAACACCTTAACAACATCCAAAAGTAAAACACTCAAGATTACCTATATTAAAGTTTCGCCAAAAACTTCTAAAAACTTTCATATCATTATTACAGCCTTTTGATCAGGATAAATTTGGAAGTGACTACATAGCGCATTGTCATGCGCTATGTTGCATGCAGCTTTACAAACCGAGAAACAGCCAATTTTTAGAACTTGGGAGGAAAGACGGTTTTGCGATATCAAATAAAAGTTAAGATGGTAAAATCTGAAAAAACATTACACATTTATTTACGTTGAAATGCTCTGACATATTTTCATTGTTTTGACAAAGACAAATTCAAAATGTTGCATGAAAGTGGCTTGTTTTTGCTTTAATGCTTAGAAATAAAGCAGTAGTCAATCTAAGATGCCTGGAGAGGGTAGATTCGAAGTAACCAAAACTCATAAAGAATAGTTTGTCAAGCTATGATACAAAAAATTTCCTACTAGCACGAGAAGACAGAAATAAATTACTTTACTAGAGAAACATTTTGGAACGACAAGCAGTTTAGCTTGTACTACAGTATGTTTGCTAACTCAAAATTGAAGTATTTGTACAAAAGTTTACCAGTAATCTTCACATCTCACAGCCTGCAGTGATCTTTTTATGCTTCCAATAACTAATAAAATAGTAAGAAGAGGCTTCATAACAACCATGTTACCAAACTACCATTACTAGATTCACAGTTAATAAAGTTATGATATAAGAAAGCATTAAAACTTTCTAATTTTACCATTGTCACCTCATACTAAAAACTTTACCTAAAACTTGATTTGGTATTACTATATTACATACTGTAATATGAAAATTTACCGCAATACAGTACTTTTGGTTCTCTTTTGTGAAATTGTTCCAAAATCAAAGTAAGCTTAAATTTTGATCACATTTTAATCTACTCCAAAAGCATCCTCAGGTTTGAAGTAGTGGATATGGAGCCCAAAATAAAGTTTCTAACATGAATAATTAAGAAGTTATTGACGTTTTTGTTTATTTTCACAATGGTTCATGAAATTCAGCTAGAGGACTTCCTAGAAATTGACTGTTTTAAAAATATTTTACAGAAAACGTTTTTTATACAAATTACACCTTTTGAACACAGGTAAAACAAAAAGAAAAGTTTTGAGGCAAAACGAGCCATCTGAACGCGGAGCCCCTGGGACTGTGCCACATGGTAAATCTGACCCTGGTTATTGCATTACGTTAATAAAAGGTTACATAGGGCCTAAAGTAGCAACTTTTAGGGCAAAAATTCGTATATTTTCCAGGTTATACATTTAATTATTGGTTGGCAAAATTTGAATTGAGGAAGCCCGTGCCCCCTGGTTGTTAACTCTTATTGCTAAACACGGCTGTACGCGAAAAAAAGGAAGCCACTCCCCCCCCTGGCTAAGCCTATGCCCACCACAGCATCGGTCTTTGACAAATTATAAAACAGTATTGTGATTTTTACACAAGCATGACTTACAATACCTCATATATTGATTATTTTTGTTATTGGGACTTTGCGTGAGCGCGTAGTTATCTTTGTTTTTGTTTGCGTATTTTGGCAAATGAGGAGTGATTTGCTCATAACTAGCAAACGGTAAAACCTAAAAAGTTGAAGTTTGGACTCAACATGGGAATCAATAAATGCGTTATGTGTGCCAATTTTAGGGAGCCTAGGGCACGTGATCGTGAATTGAGACACAAAACAACATAGAAAAATGCGATTTTGGTTTGAAAATTTAATTCGCCTATAACTCAAAAATCACTTGGCATGCAAAGCTGAAATTTGAACAAAATGCGTGTGATAAATGGCTTATGCAAACCGAGTTTGGGGGGCTCTCGGTTATGAGACCAAAATGCTACTGGCCAAAAATGGGTAGAAAGTGGACGATTTTGAACCGACATATCTCGGTAAATACCGATTTTGATGAAAAATGATTTGTGGTTTGTGAGCACACTATCAACCGCCTTTCTTTTGGCTATTTATGTTCGTTTACCCCAACTTGAATACTATTTTTCTTTTTTTTTTCGTTTTTCTTTTTCTTCTCCGGTTATCTACTTTAAACCGCAAAACGCACTGTATTCAAAGTTTGAGCGATGGAAGATATCAGGGAGGACTAGTGCGGGAATGAAATCGGGAGTGCCAGGTTGGGGGATCCTCCTCAATCGGGCCCTCCAAAATTTTGAACTTTTAAACCGTTGGAGCTAGATAGGTCAAAATTTCGGAATAGGTAGATGTTAAAAATAAACTAAACTTAACAAAAATTGGGGGTTCAACGATGGGGGAATTTTGCCCAAACAAACTCCCAAAATTCAAACTTTTGAACCTTCTAAGCTAGGCCCACGAAATTTTTAAGGGGGTCCCTTCATGAGGCCGCCAAAATTGTAACTTTTTAACCACTCACGCTAGGCACGTGAAATTTTCGGGATAGGTAAATATGAAGAAAAGATAACATTTGACAATACTTGGGGGTACCAAAATTGGGGATCCCCTTGAAACAAGGCCACCAAATTTTTGAATTTTTAAACCGTTGGAACTAGAAGGATCAAATTTTTGGAATGGGTAGATATTAAAACTAAACCTAGCAAAAATTGGGGGTTTCAAAATGGGGGATTTTCCCCAAACGAGGTCCTCCAAAATTCGAAATTTTTAACCTTTTAAGCTGGACACATAAAATTTTTAAGATAACTAAATTATAGGAAAGATAATCTTTGACAATATTTGGGGGTACGAAAATGGGAATTCCCCCTCAAACGAGGCCACCAAATTTTAAACTGTTAGAGCTAGATGGATCAAATTTTCGGTATAGGAAGATATGAAAAATAAACTAAACCTAACAAAAATTGAGGGTACCAAAGTGGGGATTTTCCCTAAATGGGGCTCTCCAAAATTTAACCTTTTACGGTAATTAAATATAAAATGAAATTTTTAAGGTAATTAAATATAAAAAAAGATGAAATTTAACCAAATTTGGGGTTCTAAAATGGGAAGTCCCCCAAAATGAGGCCGCCAAAATTTAGAACTTTTAAACCATTCACGTTAGACAAATGAAATTTTCAGGATTGACCATTATGAAAATAAGATAATTTTTGACAAAATTTGGGGGTACCAACAAAAGGAGATCTCCCTAAAACGCGGCCGCCAAAATTCAGACTTTTTAACCACTCACACTAGACAGGTGAAATTTTCAAAATAGATAAACATAAGTTAAGTTAAAGATAAGATATGACAAAATTTGGGGATACCACAATCAGGGTGTCCCTTTCAAACGGGGCCACCAAAATTCAAACTTTTTAACCACTCACGCTAGATGCATGAAATTTTCAGAATAGGCTAGTACAAAGAAAAGATAAATTTTGACAAAATTCGGGGGTACCAAAATTAAGAGTTCCTTCTCAAATAAGAACGCAAAAATTCAACTTTAACCGTTTACACTAGACTGATGAAATTTTTAGAATAGGTAAATATAAAGAAAATATAAAATTTGGGGGTACCACAATGAGGGGTCTTCCTCAGACGAGTATGCCAAAATTCAAACTTTTTAATTGCTTAAGCTAGACATATCAAATTTTCAGGATAGGCAAATATTAAGGAAAGACAAAATTAAGCTGAGGCATCAAAATCGGGGTCCCTCACTTGAATCCTTCAAAATTCAAACTTTTTAACCATTCAAGCTAGACACATAAAACTTCCAGAATAAGCAAATATCAAAGAAAAGTTAAATCAGAATAGGTAAATAAAATATGACTCGGTGCCACAATTGGAGAGTCTTCCTCCAACAGGACCTTCAAAAATTTTAACCACTCAAGCTAGACAAATAAAAGTTTCAAGATAGGTAAAAAGTTAATATGAAAAAATATTGAGGATCTCATACTACGAGGGTTCTCTAACTATGTTGACACCTCCCCCATGGACTACAAAACCTAAACGAATTAACTCTATTGGATAGGTTAATATAAATCAAAGATAAATAACAAAATTTGGTGGGCCACATTTAGGAGACCATGCCCAATGGGCCCCTTGAAGATTTAAAATCTTAAATACAAAGTAACCCAGCTAGACATATCAAATTTTAAGCGTACCAGTACGCTAATCTTAGAAAAAGATAAAACATGACAAACTTGGTTATGCCATGTTGGACAATAATTCGCTCGAAAGATCGTGTTAAAAAAAGAGCGTATAGAAAACGGCGATGGTTTATCAAGTTATTCTCGTCGACCTGCAAAGCATTAACTAGGGAAAATATATTGTGAGTGAAGCACAAACTAGGGAAAATAAATTTTGATTCTCCTCCTTTTCTTACAATTTGCAGATTATGCCATTCGAGAATGAAGTCTATGAGGCAAAAACATAAACAATTTAGTAAAAGACTTAAATAAATGCCTGTGTTTAAATTTGTATAATTTTAGCACTTTTCTAGTTTATGTTGTTGAGGAGGGGGCTTCAATTTCCAAACAACCGGTTTAACAATAGTATATGTTGAATTTCGACGTGAAAGAGCATTTTCAGAATCAATACATGGCTGTAAGTTTTGTTGATGTAACGAAATTTGGTTGCTAGTCGCTGGAATTTCAAAGACCGCTCTATGTTATTCCAAATGTAACGAAATTTGGTTGCGAGTCGAAACTACCAACTCACAGGCCACCCAAATCAAGCATATTTAACATTCTTATTGCCTCTAGTATACAGTACTGTGCTTATGTCTGCAGTACAAAGAATTAAGAATTCTAAAGTGAAAAGCGCTACTTCTTTACATACGATAGTTACACAGAAGCGCAGACGCACTACTGCGCAGGCCTCAACCTGTACGCCAACGCGCTGCTTTTTTCTTGCGTTTCCAGTCCAGATTCTAATATTTAGAAGTCCGTGGTTCTTCTGTACGACTGGTCATTTCCCACTTGGCAACTCTGCCATTCCCCACCAGTGGGTAATTCCCCACAGGTTAAGAACCACTGGGATAAGCTATTCTCAAGTAATCATTATAGCCTCTTAATTTGTCGTTACACTTGCATTATGATGTCACAAGTCACAGTCACAAGTGTGGCCAATTGTGATGTCATAACTATTGCCTATAGATGCTAGGAGCCTAAGACTATCGTGGCATGTCATATATTGAAGAAAAATTTGAACGGAAACAACTGCGACACTTTAGCTGAGTACGCTATAGTTTAAAAATTATAGACTTTTCGCACATTGCGCCGGCTTTTTGTTTGCAAAGGCAAAAAACAGCTGAAGCCTACGCTAAATGTGTAAATTGAGACTGCTGATTTATAGGCTAGTGATTTCAAAGTCAGTTAAAGTTGCGAGTAGTTAAAAGCAAGGATGGCAGTACGGAACGGTATACCTCAATTTTTGCTAAGAGGTACGGTACGCTGGTACGGTACGTCTTTTTTACAATGGTACGGGTACGGTACATTGGTACGGTACGCTTCAAAAATTGAACTGAAGTACGGTACGCTGGTACTGTACGGTTCAAGGTGCGAGGTACGTAGTATGCAAAATCTGAAAGTACCATACAGTACTGCCATCCTTGAAATCCACATCCGCTGAACGATTTTTGTGTTGAAAATCGCCGCTAGGAATTCCAAATAATAAACTACTGTTTCAGAAAAACGCTGCATGAAGAATTACAGTTTTGAAAAAGCAAGTGTGAAATTAAGTATAACTATAAGACCTAAAGATGCGAGCTGCACTTAATCAGTTTTTACATGACGTCATGAAGATGAAGAAGCTTCCGCAAAAAATTAGAACATTTTTAGAAAAAAAATTGATTTGTTATTTTTAGTTTTCTAGTTTCTACAATTGTGGGCCTTTTGAAGAAGAGCCCCGAGGCAAATTGCAAATGTCGCTGTCGCAGTCACTGCTCAAACCGATGACGTCATAAATTCAGCAAACAAATGAGCAACAAATAAAACTCAACTTCAACAGCATAGATTAATAAAACAATCCATTCTTTCGCTCATAGATTGTTCAACCGAGCTGGTCGATCGCAATGGGGCGCGTCCCACAAGCCCCTCAAGGGTTGGAGCAGTTGCGTGCAGTGCTGCCATTGCAATTTTTTAAAAATCACAAAATTTCTCTTAAAAAATGACGAGATTTAGTTCAAAAATTACGAGATCCTAAATCGATTAGTTGTGGCAAAATCTGGACCAATTCAAAATGTACTGTATACAATATCTTTGAATAACTTTCACTGATCAAGTTTAGATCTTGTTGCACAATAGTTGACTTGTATTTTGGATTTAACTTATTTCTACCTAATGTAGCTTCGTAAGGCAAAAAGTAGCATACTAACTGATAAACTGAATCAATCACTCAGTTGCTTGCTGTCCTGCTCTTACCGTCTGAGGGCCGGGTCCTGGCACTTAGCCATATGGCAAATACGGCGCTGGTTATTGCATTACGTTCATAAAAAGTTAAGATGAGGGCCTGAGATAGCAACTTTCGGACAAAAATCCTAGATTTCACCATGGTTTTACGTTTAAATTGATTGGAAAAAATTGAATTAAGGATGTACGACGGGCCCCCTGGTCGTCAATATTATTTATTGTTAATTACTGTTGTACGCGTGTACTGTTCTACGCAAAGATGCTAAAAGAAACTGAAAATGAAGAAACAAAGTTTTTTGTCAAATTTGTGTCATTGGTGGCATTTCAATTGAGGGGTCCCGGGCCCCACTTGGCCACCACGCTGGGCCACTCCCCTGGCTACGCCTATGATTTTGAGATAATTCTTTCATAAAAAAAACATTTAAAGCAAAATTAAAATAACTTTTTTTCCAAAACGTGGAGGACTCGAGTCAAGCCGCTTGACAAATTTTTGAAACCTCCAGAAATTGCATGACATTATTATGACGTGGACAGGTGGTCGTCATTATTATTATTACTTGCTTTTGCACGCGTATATCCTAAATTAATGAAATTGCAATTCCGGACAAGGACAACATACTGGTTATGCTCTCATTATATGTATCATTGGTAGTATTTCAGTTGGGGGTTTGCATTACCGCCTGTGTCATAGCATTAAGTTCATAATAACGTTAAACGAGGGCTTGGGTTGCAACTTTCAGCACAAAACTTTTCGATTTTTCACAGGTTTTGTGTATGTATTGTTAAAAATTTGAATTGGGGGGCTCCTGGCCCGGGACCCTTGGTCATCAGTTAGGGGCCCCAGGGTCCTCTGGTCCTAAGGTAGGAGCCCTGGGCCCCCTGGTTGTTAGTTAGGGGCCCCGAGGGTCTCTGGTTGTCAATTAGGGGCCCCAGGGTCTCCTGTTTGTCAGTTAGAAGCCCCGGGGCACCTGTTTGTCAGTTAGGGGCCCCAGGGCCCCCTGGTTGTCGGTTAAGAGCCCCGGGGTCCCCTG
Organism: Trididemnum nubilum; assembly: GCA_963965965.1. Taxonomy (NCBI): domain Eukaryota; kingdom Metazoa; phylum Chordata; class Ascidiacea; order Aplousobranchia; family Didemnidae; genus Trididemnum; species Trididemnum nubilum. The sequence continues at coordinate 24,483,431 of OZ014474.1, forward strand.
GTTGTTAGTTAGGGGCCCCCTGGTTGTCGGTTAGGGGCCCGGGGCCCCCCGGTTGTTAGTTATAGGCCCTGGGCCCTCTGGTCGTTAGTTAGGTGCCCCGGGGCCCCCTGGTTGTCGATTAAAGGCCCCGGGGTCCTCTGGTCGTTAGTTAGGGGCCCTGGTTGTTAGTAAGGGGCTCCGGGGCCCCCTGGTTGTTGGTTAGGGGCCTCGGGGCCCCCTAGTTGTTGGTTTGGGGCCGCTTGGTTCTCCGTTAGGGGCCCCTGGGCCACCTGGTTGTTAGTTAGGAGCCCCAGGGCCCCCTGGTTGTTGGTTAAGAGCCCGATGGTTATTACTTAGGGGCCCACTGGATGTTAGTCAGGGGCCCCTGGGCTCTTTCGTTGTCCGTAACTGCAACTAAACATCGCTAGGCTATGCTATCATAATTTTATATCATTGGTGGTATTTCAATTGGGGGGGCCCGGGCCCCCTGGCTACGCCTATGAAATATAGTAGTATATCAATTTACGACTGATTTCGTGTGTACCCGATAAGCTTGTGGCTTTATTATTTTTGTGGATTTTACATAGTATGTACTATTTCTCAGTTTCAGTATCTGCTGGAGAAAGGACCACTCCTAGAAACAAAACGATTTATTCTACGCAACTGGAGCCAATTTTATGTAAGCATTTGTAAGTTTTAAGAACAGGCTTAACGTGTTTTACTTACTGTCATCATTTTTGAACTAAGTTAACTAAAACGAGGTCTGCAGACTTTAGAGACTTTAAACTTAGAATAATATTAGATTAGATTGGCATTGACTCCATCCCTCATGATCCAGCTGTTTTATAGATTTTCTGCTTCAAACACAATGTAGGGGCCTCCCTGTTGTTAATTTTTTTGGCAGCCCTGACGTTGATGACACGGACGACGCCATCCACAATCTGTGATTACTCCAACTTTAAAAACTCTGATTTTGCTTCTAGTTCTCTTTTAACTCATTCAGTGCATAAAGCAAAGATTTTTGTTTAAGCCACTCGTTTTTTTTGTGCGCAAGACGAAAATTTACGTCTTGAAACTAACACAAGTACACAATCTTTCACAACTGTCTAGTGTTCTAATCATTCTGTGCTTTGTGTGCACACTTTTTGTCGGATAACATTAGAAAAACAAAAGCTAGTTATGCATACAGTATTTACTATTTATCCTGCTATGAATTGCTGATTGTTTTATCTCGGACACAAAATTTTTGCCGACATGTTTAGGCTGTTAAAAATGGAACCAGTAAAATGAGTGAGTGGCAAGTTTAATTCCGCAATGTAAGTATGGAACAGCGAAAGCGTTCTATTAATTTCGCAATGAAAGAGTTAGATATTTTGTTGTAACTTATATGTTACTAACCATTTTTAGACAAAATTTTTGAATCGTTGAAGTCTAAAATGAAAAGTTTAAGAGAAGCTGTAGAAAAACGGGATGAAAAAAATATACTTCAATTTCCAGTGGATACTTTCCACTGAAGTCTCTTCAAGAAATTGATGAATTCGAAACAAAAGCCTTGGACACCACATTTGTGGATGACGTGGTGAGTTGTGTGTCTTTACGGCATCTGATAATCTTTCACGAAAATAGCAGGCAAGAATGACAGTACGGTACGTTTAAAATTTCAACATGGCGTACTGCAAAAATTTGCTTGCGTACTGTACCTGCGCACTTTTCATAGGATGGTACGCTCTAAACGTACCATACTTAAAAGGTTACGATACATGTAAAAAATTGCCAAGGTTTTTTTCGGAGTTCTCGTTTTCTGTGCTTCAAAAATAAAGGTTTTATTGCATATATAATACAAAATGGAATTCATAAATATCAGTTTTGCTAAGTTTTGAGCTTTTCCATTCATGTATTGCCTTTGGCCTTGATTTTTGGGCAAGAAACGGAAGAAGAAATAATCAGAACTCAGAAGTCAGAATACGCGTCATAAATAATTTACAGACGCGTAACAATGCATCGTACTAACACAAGTATGGTACGTAGCGTCGTCAGCGAGTTGTAGACGTCATTACGTAACGTACTTGTAAAATATTGTATGTTAGTACATTTAAGACGCGCATTTAAACAGTGTGCCACAGCACCGTATCTTCACAAAAAGCGCGCCACTTACTGTACTGCCATGCTTGATAGCAGCTTTTTTGTTATTGGATATTTTTGTTATTGCATAATTTTTTGTTATTGCATCAGATATAGTATGGTCACATTGAAATGTGCGTAGCAGCAAAATCAAGAGCAAATAGTTTGAATGTACTTGCGTAGCAGCAAATAATTCCAGCCTAACAATTTAGTATTTTTTAAGACAAAATTTATTTAACGTACAACAAACGGCCAATGTTAAAATAATATAAAACAAAAAAAATCGATTTCTTTTTATTGTACGCTGGATAAATTCTATTTTAAATCCGAAATAAATGCCAACAATCTCCAGCTTAACTTCCCATTAAGAAAAGATTTTTCGAAAAACTCTAGACTTACAGTAATTTTTTTTTTTTAAGAAAAGGAAAATATTTCGGATTTGCATTTTAAAACCAGCAGCAGGTACAATAACCACTTCCCTCTGATGCTATAAGCAATAGCCAATAGTATTTACTCATCTGCATTTCGCGCTTGTGACAAGATATTTGAAAATTATGCTTTTAGGTAAGCATGCTCTTGGCATTGAATGGTCGCAGCTTTCCAGAAACCACAAGGAACATGCTAGGTTCTGTGTTTACCAACGAATCGGCCATCAATTATCATCTAAGCGGCAAAGGATCGTCTGGCCGAAAAGGTTTTCAATTTTTGCGGCTTTACAAGACTATATTTGGTAAGTACCTTCGATTTTGGTTATAAGTTTGTCGTATGAGATGCAATGCTGCTGCCGTATGCATGTTGCTTGAAGATGGAAGAATTTCCGTACAGCAGACATAGGCAACCACTGACTTGACACATATGGGTCTCAACGTGACCCGCCGCCGACATTTCAGTGGCCCACAACTCGTCTGAAACACTAGAGCTTGGAAAATATATTAGTTGCATCAAAAAGTCAACAGTAGAAGGTCTGTGACCCGCTTTACATCTTATCGCAAAAAAAGTTTGCAAAATAACCCTTTCTTTCAAAAAGGCTTGACGTTACTGTAAACTAGAGTGACTTTGCTCTAAGTCATTACAAGTTTACAGGCTTGTTTCTTTAGTCTCTCGTCAATGAGCGTCAAACTGAAAACTGATCAGTGGTCGATGGGATAGAGCGTCTACTACTGAAACGGTAGACTCGCATTCCATTCCCGATCGGGTCGAACCTAAGACTATAAAAATTGGTATTCACTGCTTCCTTGCTTAACGTTTAGCATCAAAAACGGACAGTGTGAAGCTTCCACCGTGTGTGGTATACAGGTGACCAGGCAGCTTGACTCGAAGACCGAAAGGTCCCTTCGCTGTCTCCTGGCAAAGGAAACTGGGTGAGTAAATGTAATTTTAAGTCTTGTGGGACTGAACTTAGAATCGAACCCGAGGCACCTGTTCCAGATACAGATGATCTGTTCACTTAACCATGTGATCTGTCTTTGTATTTCTTTACTTTTTACCTAAATGATAATATCAGTGTTCGGCAAGAAAAGCGTTTAGATTAAAAAAAAAGCGATTTGTGGTGGACTATTTCCAACCAGTCTCATTCTTTTCACAATGAGATTAGACTTAATTTAATTTCAATATTGATATGATTTATCGTACTAATTTATTGCTACCCTTTCTGAACATGGTTGAATCAGTTAGGTAAAAGATGCCGCTTTTCGTAACGATGAAGTTATGTTTGATATCTTATTGGCATTTATGTTGCTGGACCTTGGAACGTTGATTTAAAATAGCTAAATGTTATTTTCAGCTGCTTTGCATCAGATCCATGCGGACGCCAGCGAACACAGCTATAGAAATGTAATTGTCCATTGGTAGGATGGAGCCAGGGATAGAAACGGCAGAAGGAAAAAAGGTGCCGTTGCTTCCACTGAACAAACTTGTAGCAATTTGGAAAAGCATTGAAAGTTTTGCGTTTTTGATAACAAATAATTGTGCTGCAGCATTATTTTGTTTAAAGTTTAAGCCAAACTAGTTTAGGATCTGATTATGATCTGACCACAGAGAACTACATAAACCCAGAGAGAACACAAGGCTGTATTACGTCACTTCACGCATGAATGAAACATGCGAATTCTACCAGCTAAGCATGTGACTGCATAGAAAGTAAATGGAAGCAGACAAAGTCTAGGCTAGACACCGAAATAAAGTTGAATATAAAGAAATTATGGATGTGTAAACGACAAATGAGGTAAATTTTGAAAAAGTTGATAAAGCCAGTGATTTAGGAAACTGGTTATTTAAAAAAAGTATTGCAATATTAGCCTACTAAAACTTTGTTTTGGCCTTTCCACCTAAAATTTGCACAAGTCTATTCTTGCAATCGGTGTTTCATTGCGAAGACGTAAAAAGTGAGAAGCAATTAATAATAATAATAATAATAATTGCAATTTAAATCCCCCTTGAGATAACACCAACAAGTGTCAATGCATCTGATTAAGGGGCCAAAGTAACATTCAAATAGCTTTACAGAAATAAAATTAATACTCACCAGAGGTACTAATTCTACAGCAATAAGCAGCAAAATACTGGCATCAAACAGTGGTAATATCCTCAAAGGCTAAATTAAAGTAAAATGCTTTTAGACGTTTCTTAAAAAGGGACAAACTTTCAATTTCACGCAGAGATAGTGGCAACGAATTCCATACTTTGGGTGATGCACACGAAAACATAGATTGGGATCTAGCAAAGTTTAAGCTAGTTACCGTTTGAAGCAGCCAATTATCATCATTAACACGCAAGCTATATCTTTCCGAAACAGAACGAGAGTTGATTAAATTTTTCAAATATGTAGGAATATAACCATGCAGACACTTGTGTGTGAGCGAAGTAATTTTGAATTCAATACGAATATTAACTGGTAAAAAATGAAGGCTTTTCAAATATGGTAGCATATGCTTACGCAAAGCAGAACCACGAAGTCCAAAAATAAATCTCACTGCAGAATATAAAACTTTTGTCAACTTGTGCAATAAATATTCTGGTAAGTTATAAAACAAGGCATTGCAATAATCAAATATGGGACAATATCAAAGAATGAACTAGCTGAATTTTTAGAGGTTTAGTAAGCTTAGATGCAATTCTGCCTAAATTACGTAAATTGCCATAACAAGTACTAACTACTCTATTGATATGCTTCTCAAGGTTCAGTCTGTCATCAAATACTACACCACGAATTTTGACAAAAGCATTAGGCATAGGTAAAGAACAGCTATCATCAATTTGTGTGTTAGAAATTATTCTGGATTCAATGTTACGGTTAGATAAAATTTCGATGACTTTGGTCTTACTTTCATTCAATTTTAGAAAATTACAAGTCATCCAATGCTTTAAATCTTGCAAAAAGGCTCGAATTTTGTTTTTAATCATGTCTACAGAAAAGTCTTTATCAAAAGAAAGATAACACTGCCTATTATCAGCATATGAATGCACAAAAAGACCATGTGAATTAGCAATTAATTCAGAACTTTTAAAATACAAGTTAAATAGCATTGGCCCTAAAATTGAACCAAGGGGTACACCAGACTTAACATCAACTGTATGAGAAGTACAGCCAGCACCTTAAACAAAGTAGCTCCTATTATTTAAATAGGTTGAAAACCATTCTAAAGCTACATCAGAAAAACCAAATTCAGCGGACAATTTACTAAGCAGGAGATCATGCTTAACCGTATCAAAAGCAGCTGACAAATCAAACAAAAGAACTACTGCATTTGACTTGGCATCTAAAATTGACAAAATATCATTGTGTATTTTTACAAGGGCAGTCTCACAGCTATAGCTAGATCTGTAAGCTGATTGCGAATAGCCATACAATGAATTTTCACACAGATATGTATTAATTTGGAGAAAAGCACATTTTTCTATTAATTTGCCAAGAAAAGGCAAATTGCTTACAGGTCTAAAATTTTTAATATTATCATTATCTAAGTTCTCATTTTTAATCAAAGGAGTAACACATGCCTTTTTGAGAACATCTGGAAAATAACCCTGACTCAATGAAAGATTAACAATATGATGAATTGCAGGGAGTAATAAATCAATGCACTTCTTGAGAATACTGGTTGGTAGTGGATCAAGATCACATGTTTTAGATGGCATAGACTCAATTATAGCTTTTAAACCAGCTAAAGATAGCGGTTCAAACTTTCTAAATTTGGAAGCATATGAAGATTTAGCTACATTTATATCAACATCAAGTGTATTGCATTTATGGTAAGACATGTCTCTATATATTTGTTCAATCTTAGCATTGAAATAGTCAGCAAATTGACATGCTTGTGCAGTGCTTGTGATAAGCGGATGATTTCCCAAAAATTTATCCAATAACTGATTCACAACATTATAGGTGGCTCTGGCATTACCTTTGCAATTAGCTAGTTTTTCTTTGAAATATTTTTCTCTTTCAATGCAATAGATCTTATTAGCCTGTTTACATGCTGCACAAAATTTAGATTTATTTTCTAAAGATTTATTCTTCCTAAAAGCTCTTTCAAAAACTCTTCTGCTTCTTCTAGCATTTTGACATTCCGAATTCCACCATGGCGTTTTAGATGTTTTGATATATTTTTGAACAAGAGGAGCATGCTTTTCTAAGATTTTACTAAGTATATCATGATAGACAACAATAGAATCATTCAAGTTTTGACATTGCAATACCAACTGGACTATATCAGATTGTTCCAGATCATATCTTAGTAATTCAAAATTAATTTGCTTCAAATTCCTTACAATTTTTTTTAACCAATGGAGCAGAGGTGGAATGTAATCCAGCAGTGTCTACAACAGCAGTAACCAAGCGGTGGTCGGAATTGGTTCCAGTGTCAACTACGACATCTAAACTTTTCATGAAGTTTTTATCCATTGCATTTTTTGAAATAAAAAATGCATCAAGAACCCCACCTTTGCAGTGTGTGGGATTACTATTAAAACTGTCCAATGGGGTAAAACCATAGCAGTCAATCATGTTAAGAAATTTGACTGCATCTGCTGAATTAGTTTCAAAATGAAAGTTAAAGTCACCACACAAAATAATTTTATCTGACTGAGTAACTTTATTGCTTAAATAATCTTCAAATTCTGACCAAAATAGTGATGTAAAGCTAATATTTTCTTTCTTAATTCTTTTAGGCTTGTTAATTCCAGGTCTGTACATTAAGCATATCTTAATCCTTTCTTGAGCTAATATTACTGCTTCAGTAACTTCAAATGACTTAAACTTTAAGGCTTTTTGATTCTTGATAGGAAATCCACTCTTGAAAATGAAACCAACCCCACCTCCTCTTCCAGCCCTTGGTGCACTGAAAATATCGAAACCCAATTCCAATTACCAAGGTCTTTCTAGCAAACCCAATTACCAAGGTCTTTCTAGCTCAAGGTGTTTACTAGTTTAAGAGCAGTTCTGAAACGCTTGCATCACATCCATCTCCCATCATATCTGATATTAGACCTATGTTGTTGACTTGGGCTACCGGTATGCATAGCACAGGTCACCATAATTGCTTTTCATTGTGATTTTTCTTTTTTAGGAAAAGCCGTTATGGCAGTATCGTCGTTGTAAAGTATAACCTTTTGCAGATGTTAGTAGTCTACTGTCATCTTATGATATCACTAGTAGTAGATTCAATTCTAATTAATGCTGGATTTACCATCAATTATACAGAAGAATTTTTGCTAATTTTTCAATGGATTGCTGCGTTAATTGCTGAAATATGTTTTATTACGTGCGTTATGCTTCATCAAAAAATAATGCAATTTTTACATGATTTTAGCTCTTTCATTGAAAGTCAAGATAGAATTTAGCAAGAGATGACAAACCCTATTAGAAAGTCAGCTTATTACAGTACGGGTTCTGAAATAATGTTCAATTGTATCGCATTCATTTGCAAATAGAATTCTTTAAGATTTTGTTCAGTTAGGTATCGGTATTCATTTGTAAACGAAACGCTCCCAGATTACGTCGGTTAGGTAGCCTATTTATTCGTTAACAAAACGCTCTGAGATTCGGTTATTTACCGTATTTGCTTGTGGAGTACTTATCGATAGTTTAGCTGTTTGGCGTTAGATTGAATGTTACTCAAAAACATTTTGTTAGCTTTTAACTGTCTTTGTGTACCAGTAGCTACGTATCTCTGCGTTTATTCTGGATTCATTCGCATTGGCCTTGCAACTCATTCCTATCTGTGAAAGGCTAGTTGAATTTTTTTCCGAGAAATTCTAGTCTTGCACATTGATGCATCAGCATTTATTCAATTTTCATTTCTTACTTCATCACTAGTTACTTCAACATCACGACAAGTAATACTAATAAATTAATGTTGCAAGCAGTTTAATCTTTAAACTAAAAAGCAATTAAAAATTACAATCAACTACTATATAGTGTATATTCACATTTTGGATAAAAGCCACCAGGCCTACTCATGCTGATAGTAAAAAGCATAAGAAACTTCACAATAAAAACTTTAAATTATTTTGACTTCAGATCTAACACCCATCAAGTCGTGGTTAAAACACTTGCATACCACTATTTTCTAACATACGGAAACAAATTGGATCAAAGTTGGAATGTTGATTATGATTGGAAACTGTAGGCTATGATGACTAGAAATTGTCCACTGTTGATAAAATATTGTTTTCTTGGATAACATATAACCACTCTTAAACTTAGCAGAAGCATTTCAGAAGTCGATTCCATGTTTAATTTCTTGAAATGATGCAATTTAAAGAAGTAACAGTTTATCTTAAACTTCAGAGAAGAATTTGAATATAATCTTTATCGTGTGGCTTGTTTCATAAGTCACAATCATCTGTAGGCAAAATAAATAAAGTTTTGTGAAAAACCTGTCTGGCAAAGGACAATGAACAAACAAAAATATCATTACAATGCCTACCAAAACTGATAAAAAAACTGATCAGTGGTCGAGTGGATAGAGCGTCTGCTACTGAAACGGTAGACACGGGTTCGATTCCCGGTCGGGTCAAACCAAAGACTATAAATATTGGTATTTACAGCTTCCCTGCTTGACGTTCAGCAATTAAAGGGACAGTATGAAGCCTCCACTGTATGGTGGTAGAGAGGTGGGCAGGTGGCAGCTTGACTCGAAGACCGAAAGGTCCCTTCGCTGTCTCCAGGTCAAGGCAACTTGGTGAATAAAATGTAATTACAATTATAATTACCAGGGTTGCAGAGTCGAAGCAAAATCAGCTCGACTCTGACTCTGAGCCATTTTTTCAGTTCGACTCCAACTCTGACTCCCGCGATTTATTTCCGTTCGACTCTGACTCTCGACTCCGGCACAATCCTTTTTTCGACTCCGACTCCCCGTAAAAACCTTCGACTCCGACTCTGCAACACCGCAGCAAACTAAATACAAACCTATTCAAAAATGTGAAGATGTAAATATAAGCGTATACTGTTGCAGCCAGACTAATGCGTGCTAATGCTACATGCCAGAGGTGGAGTCCTCGAGGACGTCCTTGGCCTCGAGGACGTCCTCGAGGACACATTTTGAAGTCCTTGGCCTTGGTCTCGAAGGTCAAGTCCTCGAAAATTGCCCTGATCTCGGCTCGAGGACAGCACTATTTTTTAAATGGGTAAAATTTTGTAGATCGGCTGAAAAATGTTTTTCTAAACCGTTTTTTTTTGGAGATCGACGGAAAAAAATTTTTAAGACCTTTTTTCTTTGGAAAACACTTGCATTTGTGTCCTTCATCTTGGCCTCGAGCATTCCTGTCCGTGACCTTGGCCTCGGAGTTTTTTTGTGTCTCTGGCCTTGGCCTCGAGCCTTGTGTCCTTGACTCCACCTCAGCTATATGCAACTTGACAACAGTTACGTTAACACAGGACGTAGCTTATATTTTAATCTGATGTTTGTGCAACACTGGGAGTCGAGCATGTATTTTTCGACTCTGACTCCGACTCCAACTCCGGCAAAATCTTTTTTTCGACTCTGACTCCCGACTCCGGCAAAGTCCTTTTTTCGACTCTGACTCTGACTCCCCGTAAAAACCTTCGACTCCCTCGACTCCGACTCTGCAACACTGATGCCTACTACCCTATATAATATGAAAAAAATGAAGTTTTTATAAAGATAAGCAGATATCAAACAGGCACTAGGCCTATTGTATAATGGATGTTGTTTCGGACGCTAGCTATTTGTCTCCATATTTTAATTTAATTTAGTTTACCTACGGTAGCCTATTTAGTCACGGATTGAACGCCATTTACCGATTGTAGTTCCTACTGTACTATGACGTCATAAGTATGTAATGCCGAACTCTGACTTGTCTAGGCGTGCCGTTTCATTCTTGAATAATGTTCTGAGAGAACTGCTGCATATGCTGCGGTTTAATAATTCAAGTGTTTTTTGCACATTGCATTGGATTGAACATTACATTGATTTGCTATTCGTTAATTTCCGAGTGGTTACTTAACTAGCAGAAGGCAGCGTATGAGCGAATTGAGGTCATTGGTTCATAGTGCCCTTGAAGTCGATAGCAGTGGTGAGCAAGAATCATTCAACTTGTTCCTTCCGCCCCTTGGCAGGAACAGTTGTATAGGGCATAACGTTTAAAACTATACACTGAGAAGCTATAAATGCAATGAGACTAAAAAACTACTGCGTTAGTTAGTGCATTTAACAATTACGCAGGTCCAGCATCTGTGAAAGGAAACCTCAAACTTGTCGCTAAAACTTGACTGTCTTATATAAGAACTACAGTATTAAATTAAGAGCGACTTGTCATATTTTAACACATCAGAAATCATTCTTACCTCACTCTGTTATAGCACTTTTAAGCCATAGTAGGTACGTACATCCAATATTGGCTAAAACCACTCGGTCTGCAGCTAAAACAGTGATTAGCCACCACACAAACGATATCTCAACTTACGCCTCCAATCAATTCATTGTCTTTAATAAATAACTGATACCGGTATTAAAATAATGGCTAGAAACCGCAAAATTTAACATTTGAGGCAAAGGAAGGCGTCTTTAGGCTAAAAATCCTAATACATTCGAAGAAACAAGCTTTCCTTGATATCACAGACATCACTAACTTTCTCCAATTCCACTTCGTTTGTCGCCAACACCCCCCAAAATTTTTTTTAGGCCAGTTTGCTACGGTATCTGGTCTAGGCTATTCCGATATCCATTTACTTCCATTGCTTTCCAAGCGCAAGCAGGAAGAATTCGCATGTTTCATTCATACGTGACGTGGCGTAATACAGCCTTGTGTTCTCTCTGGGCAGGGTTGGGAATCGATACTCAAAAATGTAAAGATTTAATCGATATTCGATAGTTCATCAAAAAGAAAAGAATAATTCGATTTCGATGGCACTTCAAAAAAGTAAAGAATAAAGAATACCATAATCGATATTCGATTCCGGGTATTTGGGAAAATGATAGATGGAGAGCGATGGAACATGCAGACGCTTTTCGCTCACTTTAGCAATAAGCATCAAAGTATCGGAGTTCCTTGCTCAAATCTCAATCAAAGCAGTCAGACAAACAACAGAAAACGAGCCAATTACAGCTTCCAGATCATAATAAAATATGGAAGACAATAAATGGTTTCAGCTGTCTAAAACCAAGAAATGCAAGTGGTAAATGTAACAATTAGGCTATCAAAGCAAATCTACTCACCAGAAATCAACTTACTAACGTTAAACTGAATCGCAAACTTCTTCCTTTTTGCTGCTATTAGGCTACTATGTTGCTGGAACAAACACTAACCAGATCAAACATACTAATACTCAACAGTTCTATAATTACAGTATGTACAGGTAGCCTACTTGTAACTGATTTATCTGTTCATTACAACTACCAGGTATAATAATCTACTATAGACTACCATATACATGAGATAGTTTGTCAGCACTAGCAACAGTATTTTCACCACAACAGTCTGAAATAAATAAGAAAGTATATACAAAAGAAATTGAAAAGACAACAGTCTACTACAGTTAATATTTCCAATTTGCTGCACTGTCAAATGTGAATTTAAAATGTATCATGTATATATACAACATACACTGTTTGCCTGTTAGTGTTACACAGTTTAAGTTGCTAATTTCACACTATCTGACTGCATTAAAAGGCGATTCAACCCTGGTCAGCCTTTTGCTGAAAATAGTAAATTGGAAAAACTAGCCTAATGCTTTAATGTATCCTCACTAAATGTGCACTTTCCATGACTAATCATTTTCGAGATTATACAGCTTAAACAGTAGAAACTAACTTATGCTAAACCTTTGTTTTCAGTTTGCAGCATTGAGGAAATGCTGTTAGTCAATTTGTGACAATGTATTCTCTTATGGTGTTAAGCTAATTTAACCCTCAAAACGAAATCAATTGTATTTTAAACAGGAAACTAAAAACTAAACAGATACTGGTAGTGGTGAGACAGTGTAACCAATAAGAAAAAATGGCTGCATAAAATTAGGATAAAGAATTTTAATGCCGGTGCAGTCTTGTAGTAATAATAGGAAGGTATGGAGGGTAGGCAATAAAAGCCTGCATGGGGAAAATTCCATTGCACAACTGGTTTTGAGCTTGTTTGCACTTGTCAGGTAGAAGTTGGAATTTACAGTTAAAACTACCCAGTCCTATTTCTTGGAACTCCCTGAAGCACCCCGATCTAATCATCTTTTTGAGAAATGAAAACAAGTTCGTTGACTTCAGCTTTAAAAACATAAGGTTAATCATAGTTTTACATCGTCCATGAGAGAGTTATATTAAGGTTGACCTTTGCCAGGTACAGCCAACATTACCATTTTTTCAAAATTGTAATCCCCAATTTGATTTCGGCAAGGACTCATGACTCTTTTTCCTAAAGAGAATAGTCTCTCAACTGGTGCTGATGATGGAAGAGTTGTATTATAAATAATAAACGGTTTGAGCAACTCCTTAGGCAAATCATCATTACTGTTACACCACGACATCCACTGGCTGCTCAGGGAAGATTCACCATTGCGTCTTCGTAATTTTGCTCTCTTTTCAAACCTCCAAAAAAATGAATGCTTGGAGCAATCTGATTCTTCAGGTGTAACATCCAACGATTCTGAACTAGTAAGGCTATCAGAACTGCTGATTTGAGATCTCTCAAAACTTGCTAATGCATTCTGCACGGTAGATTCAACTACTACTCTTTCAGAGTCTGAAATCCAATTAAGTCGAAATTGTGGGTGGAGTGCTGCTGCAACCTTGAAGTAGGGTGATACAAGCTCTTTTTCAAACCTTTTGCTGAGACCTTTCTTCATATGATCAACAAGATTGGTGCAATATATTAAGTTAGCATTTAATGCACATTTCCATTCTTCTTGTACATTTGTGAGTGTAGGCAGCAAGAAACCAGCACTAACACATTCTGTGCCTTGTAAAATGTCAAGAGCAATTGCAATAGGTCTCATGACAGTCAAAAATTCTTCCAAGAATTTTTGTTCAGCCGTATTGATGGGACGTATATCTAGGCTAATGAAAAGATTGGACATCGCTTGCTTCGGATGTTGAAGAAACTCATGGACTCTTGTCATTCCATCAAAAGTGGAATTCCATCTGGTCATGTTAGGAATTACAAAAAGCTTTCCCAAAGCTGCAGAAATTTTGTCACTGCAGAGCACTGATAAGACTGTTTATTCCAGATAGCACTAAGTTTGCCAGTTAAGCTTCGATAAATGGACTTGTACCGTGTTTCTGACATAGCTGCACTTGCATCTTTGGTTGCAATAAGACTTAGGCAATGCGTAGCACATTTGAAATGTGAAGGTGAAGAGTACTCATCTTCACCAGTCTGTACGTTATCGTCAAAAATATCTTGAATGGTTTCAGCCGTTAGTTCATCAGAAGTACCGGTATCAGTAATGTTGCAGATAATTTCCTCTTCATTCTCAGAGCCAAATTCGGCAAATGCTTTAATGAAGTTTGAACCAGAATCCGTTACACAGTGTGTAACTTTCCTAGCAATATTGTACTCAGCAAGAACAGATTCTATAAGTTTTCCAAGAACATTAAATGTGCATCGTCCCTCGATTCTACGTAAAGCAATGCAAGCATTCTTCCGAACTAAATTATCTGTGTACCAATAAGCAGTTATTCCAATGAAGCCTCTTCTGAAAGCACTCCAGTGGTCAATAGTAAGGCAAACTCTATGGGCAGACATTAAATCTTCAGTCAGTTTCTTTTTATGTGACTCAAACAAATGGTCTGCTTTAGCAGAATAGACTTTACGAGATTTGACTTTTAAATCTGGGGCCATAACTTTCATAAAGTTTTTAAATCCTGCAGACTCCACATGGTGAAACGGCAGCACCGATTCAGCAATGTATTGGGATAGAGCAAGGTCAAAATCCTTCTGAGAAAGTTTTGATCTATTCAATCCAGAGCTGATACGTGATGCTTTTAATTGCACATTAATAGGGTTGGAAGGCAGTGTTTCAGAACCTGCATTAGGATCTGCAGAAGAAGCATCACTGCTTAACCACTTTTGCTTTCTCTTATCATTTTTGTTGCATATTTCATCAAAGCTTTTAAGTGCACCAATGTGCCTACTTTTAATGTGAGCACGCAAATTTTGTTGCGATTTGTAACTGGCACTTATATTCTTGTTAACACATCGTTGGCAACTAAAAATCCAATTGCCTTTTGATTCGTCTTTTTCTTTTAAAATGTAAAATTGTTTGGGCACGAAATAAGGTGGCTGAAATGATGAATCACTTGTGGAAGATACCAATACTGGTACTCTACCTGTACTAGTAACAGGAGCACATGTACTGGTAGGTGGAGTTTCACTACTATCGGTAAAGATATTATGACCATCAGTTGACCTAGTCCCAACAGAAGTTTCAGCTTCATCCTCAGTCAAAATAACGGACATGACTAGGCTACTGTAATCTGTCATGAACAACAACAACAAGATATTTTACAGTACAGACAAAGAAGGAAACATTGTTCAGCAGCACAATACCTGATACATACCATTTTGAAGGTGAAGAATGACATCCAGTTGGAGATGAATATAGAGCAATTCATATCAATTTAACATCATATTTGTTCATATACATAGTATTATAAAAGGATGTATGATAATTTATATAGAAGTAGCAACATGAAAAACAATAATTAACTGGGTTAGAAACAGTATTTATAAATAAGTCACTACTACATGTAAATGTATCTTCACAGTCCACACCAATGTCAAACGTGATACCGTACTGTGATAGGGCTATGAAATCAATATTAGTTTGATGGTTATAAACAACTGAACAACAAACACATAGCCTAGCTCTACTGTTTTAGTCTGTTTAAAATACTCACACTGATGCACTTCTACTTACCGTACGTTACATGGTAGGCTAGTAGGCTACCTATGGCTGTATAGTGTCCTAGACATACCCGTATCCATTACCGGTACCTCTTTAACTAGGTTTAATCCTATTTCTATCCAAGCCAACACACTGGGTTGGCCCATGATGCAACTGGGCTGGCTATCCTAGGCAAAGTAGAGTTGACTATCTTAGCTAAATAGGCCCTACCTAAACTGCAGCAGGCGTTTAGGCTATTCAGTTATTTCAGTAGTATCCTAAGCAAATAGTAGACCCACTAGCCTACGATACTTTTTAAGAGACTAGGCCTCAAAGGCTATAGGCAAACCTGCTGACTGATACATTTGATTGATTAGACTTAGGCTATTGCTGATCTGCCTCTTGGCCTACCGGTACCTCCTACTGTCTTACCGGTTAGGCTAGGCTGCTTTCTTAGGCCTAAACTGAGACTACACAAAGAGGTTTAAACAGTTAAACTTCTAAGAAATACTAGGCCTATCAGATTTTTATTACTGCCTTTACTGAAAATAACGCAGATACAGTTCACTTATTTTATTTATGAGTTCAAATTACCAGAGTCCCCTGCGTAGCAAGTAGGCAGTATCGTCTTAGCCTCTAGCGTCTAGTCTGTCACCTACATCATAGCACTATGCCTGCATTGACAATCACTGCTGGCCTAAAAATCACTCAACTGTATCGGAAATACAACTCCGCTTATATAATTAATTAATAATCCTCTTCGGAGTGTTTGCTCATTTGCTGTTGCATAGCTTTCTGAAAAAAAAATCGAATATCGTTTTAACCAGGAAAAAACTAAAGAAAACAGCATATTCGATACTCATTCCAAAAAGTAAAGGATCTGGTGTATTCGATTGAAAAAAAGTAAGGAATATCGCAATCGAATATCGATTATAATCGATTTTTCCCAACCCTGTCTCTGGGTTTATATAGTTCTCTGTGATCTGACTCTAGGATCACAATCCGACCTCCATTTGAGGTCGAGACAAGATCTGGATGCCAGAACTGGCCCGGATAAGCACACCAGATCGCATTCAGATCTTAATTCCAGATCAAGACAAGATCTGGTAGCCAGATCTGGCCCGGATGAGCACGCCAGATTCCTCTGCACATCAGGCAGAGATCTGGAATCCTTGTAAAAAATGGTTATGCCAGATCAGTTCCAGATGATAAAGCCAGATCATATTTTGATCTGGCCCAGAGCTGCATGGCTCTCTGGGAAGTCATTGAAAGATTTAAATTGTCTAGCCTTGTGAGCCCCCATATACTTCAGGTCAAGTTAATACGTTTAAACGCTTATTCCTTTTTTGGTTTTGTTTTCTAAATAACTTGGCTAAAGATGGCAGATGCCCCTTAACCCCTTCCGTTGACTGCGCCACTGACTGCGACCTAAAATAAATTTTGAGTGTCTTTTAACGCAAAACCAGCAAATCTTTAAAAAAAATGCTTTCACGTATTGTTTCAGGAGATAATCACTAACAAAATACCGGTGACGCTTCTGTAGGCATACATCCCTATTTCGTGACACATCCTTAAAGGCGTGTTAATAAGACGGATTATTGGGTCCCATTTATGTAAAGCAGTTGGTGGCCAGCAGTTTTGCAAAAAATTGAGAAAATTTTAAACAAGAATTATTATGCTTGAAAATTATTACTCCTTTTTCCATTATTGCCTGTTGTCTTGTCGTTACGTGATGCTCCAAACAGGCATTCTGAATAAACCGAAATGGGGGGAGCACATGTAGTCGTTAGCAGGGGCGCCCACCGTAGCGACGGCACTGGCTACCAGTACAAATAATGATATACCAGTGGCTAATTTTGTGAACTCATGGTAAAAAACGACTAAGCCATACTTTGAACCAGAGCTGCAAATTCAAACTTCAACTTGAAACAAGTCGGTTGTTTTGCCGAACTCGAAAAAACAGCATGTCAACAAAAAAAAAGCGATTAGGTCGAAAAGCAGGCTTAGTATTTTTTGTCAGTTAGAACTCGAAAAACTTGATATTTTTGCCGAACTTAAACTCAAAAAAATTAAATTGATTTCTCATGTTTGACTTGGTAAAACCATGAATATTTTACGAAACTAGAAAGGAATTTCAATATTTGTGAAAAACTTGCTGAATTGCGGACTAAAATCAAAAATAGTCCGCAACCGCAAGTCCGCAATTTAAACTGCCAAAGTCCGCATGTCCGCAACTTTTTTCGTTAGTCCGCAATTGCGGATTTGCGGACGTGCCCAGCTCTGCTCATGAGCATATCTATTTGTTAATATAATAGTCAGGTAGAGGCTACTGGTAGTAGTTGTATCTGTCTACTCTGCAGTTTGTTTTGCGTGAACACTGAACAATCACTGAAGCAAAATTGTATAATGTTAGAATGATCTTGTATTCTTAGCAGTAGATCACAAGATGCCAAAAAATAGCTGGTTTACTTACACATTGTTGGTACAACACACATACAAAGTTGGTTGTGGTTTTGACCTGCATTGAGCTTTATTTGTACTAGGCTCAATGTGGTTTGGGGTTATAGCTACTTTGAAAAATCAACGAACCGGTACCATACAATCAAAGAGAATGGAGAAAACATAATGTGCAGTGCAGTATCAAATCAAGAGTTGAGTAGTAATAGTTTCCTTACAGTTCAATTGCCGTTGGCAGCTCATGCATAAGCTAGTACTGTAGCAGTTTGCGATAGCCTACCAGTACAGTAGGCTATCGCATTCTATCTGAATAAGATTTAGGTAATATAAGGTTATGTTTACTTCCTAATAGACTTGGATGTACTGGTGTTAGGCTACCTTTACTGAAACACAATTGGTAAATGGTGACTGGTGATTGAACTTGACAAAAAGAAAACTATATAGAAAAACAGCTTAAATGACTGGAAAGAAGAGCTGTCGAAGACCTCCGTCATCGGGTGCTGGTACGTCTAAATCTAGCCTACAAACAATTAGGCCTACTAGTCCTAGCGCTGCTGTTTCAGATGGCTTAGATCGAAATGTTATTGAAAATGTGATTGGATCTGTAACAAAAGACTCTAATATTCTTTAAAGGAGCCTAGCTGAAAAAAAGCATGATGATCATGTAACAAGAAGCAGAGTTGCTGCTGTTGATGAGGCATTTATACTATTGCAGCAGGTAAAAGATGACTCAGAATTCATTGGCCTAATAGTAACCAAAATCAGCAAAATAATCATTTCCAACAACACCTTTATACAAATAATATGTAATGCTGTTTCATTGGATCTTCAAGAAAAGATGACAAAAATGAAAGATAAAATTTGGCTTCAAAACGAAAAAATCAAAACCTCAGAAGTAAGTTTGGAAAATCAGGTACAATATTCGCGTCGAAACTGTTTGCTGATACGAGGTGTAGTAAAAAAAATGAATAAAGACACTAATGAAACTGCAATACAAATTTTTAAGGATTATCTTGGAGTCAATGTGACCAAATCTTGCACTGGCACGTCACACAGACTAAAATCAGCAAATAAGAAAAGCCCCATAATTGTGAAATTTTTAAGCTACAATCTAAGAAATTTGGTCTTTCTAAACAAGAAGAAGCTTAAAGACTTAGGCATTAAAATCACTGAGGCACTTACTCTTCAAAGAAGAGCATGTTTCAAAAGACTAACAGAGCTACGCAAGAAAGGCCTAATACACTCAAATTGGACTGTAGATGGAAAGATTTTTTATACAAAACCAGATAACACCTCAGCCAAATTAATGATTGATCCTTCCTATCTTGATAACATTGACTTGAAGTTCGCTAAGCAAAACTAGCATGACAGTTAGTACTTTAATATTAACATGTAATGCTGGTAATGCAAGCCTGAAGAAAATAGTTTGTTTCTTTTTCGACAAAATTTATAATTTCATAAACTGTTGCTGAATTCAAATCACTTCTAAGCCAATATCAATCCTAAAAATTAGGAATCCAAACAAGTCCTTAGTCATATCTTGCAGTTTTTTTTGTTTTTTTTTAATATACTTTGTTGACGTACTTGCTTAATTTGATACCAGGATTTATATGTATATATGTAGTAGATATGTTGTCATACACCAAGCGTAGTAGCAATTTATGATAACTTACCCTAAAAAGCACGAGGAATATCATTACCAGTACGCTATCCTATGAAAGCTCTCCTTACATGTGGAAATTGAGAAGAGTTGATGTGAAAGCTAGTCTGTTGAATGAATCAGTTTTAGCAACATTCTTTTCCTTCGAGAGATAGCTTACACATTCTTATTTAACCTACAAAATGCTAAAGATGCTGAGTAAGCAATATTCTTGCACTTTTGTGCAAAAATTAAGATGCATTAAAATGCTTGTTATGATTTGTAGCATGCAATGCCATGTAAAGTCGCAATTTTATAGCCATTTTAAATTGGCTACCACCATGTCATTGCTTTACTAAACTTTTTTTTTATTAGATGGCCTAATATTCGGTTTGCCAATAAGTCTATAGTAAAAGAACGTAGACTTGTTTTGTTCTAGTTTGTAGTTGTTTTCTGCTTCACTTGTTAAGGTGAAGGCCAAGTGCAAGATTTTTGTAAGCTTTTGTTGCTTGTTTGGTTGTTTGTTTTTTTGTTTTTTTTAGTTTGATGAATAGAACTCACTTTGATTTTGGTAATAAAAATACCGATTTCGATGGACATGACAAAGACTGTAACTACTTCAGTGTTTCTCAATATTCCAATATTGTTAAAACTCCAAAGTTCTTCAATCAACTAGCTTTTGTGCATTTTAACATGAGATCCTTGCCTAAAAATAGGCACAAAATAAATTCTTTTTTAGGACAATTGTCTGATGATTGCCTACCTTCAATAATAACTATTACGGAAACTAAGATCAGTAATGCTAATGCTAAATCAATTAATCTAGAAAACTATCTGTTTGAACACGTTGACTCACTGCCCCATGCTGGAGGTGTAGGAATATACATAAGAAAAGATTTACAATACACTGTCAAATCAGAAACTATCAATTGCCTTAATTGTGAAGGTTTATTTATTGAAATTCTTAACAAGCCAAAAATGAATAAAAAAACAGTAAACAAGTCTTTGATTGTTGGTGTTATTTATAGACAGCCAAATACTTCCTATGCATCCTTTAAGGAACAGTTATGTAAAATTATGCAAAATTTCAGTCGGTCAAATAATACCTTTGTTCTCATTAGTGACTATAACATTGATATATCCAAGCAAAATATTGACAATAAGATACGAAATTATGTAAATGAAACATATTCATCTGGGTGCTTTTCTCTAATTAAGAAACCAACTAAGATAACTTCAACATCAGCCACTACTCTTGATCATATCTATTGCAACTCGCTCCAAAAAATTTCAGTTACAGGGATTCTTATTAGTGATGTATCAGATCACGCCTACATTCTGCATTATGAAAAGTAACATTCATAGAAGTTTCACTCCAGGAATAATAATTAGAGATACGAAAAAATTTGATGATGAAGCCTTCTCTGAAGATGTAAACAATAAGCTGGAATATCTATCACGTAATCTGAATGATGATCCAAATACAGAAATTCATAATATTTTAAATGCTATAACAAAAGCGACTAACTTGCATGCACCATTAAAAAAATTACCTCGAAAGAAGATGAAAATCAAAGAAAAGCCTTGGTTGACCAAAGACTTACTTGAATCCATTTCAACAAAAAACAAATTATTTGAGTAATGCTATAAACAACACAGACCTCATTTGGTTTCAAAATATAAAACTTACTTAAAAAAAGTAACCAAACTAAAAGAAACTGCAAAGAGATTATTATCAAAATGAGTTACAAAAGCACAAAAAGTATATCTATGCAATGGAAGATCATAAATAAAATACTATGCTACAAAAGATTATAAAGTAACAACATTCCTTTGATAACTGATGAACAAAAGGGTAAAATTACTGATAAAAACATGATACCTGATTTGCTAAATGAGTATTTTACAAAAGTAGGACCTAATATGAATGCAAAAATACGTGTTGCCACCAAACATTTTACTTTTTAAATTTGCCTAACTCCTTTATGAATGATCTAATTTCAGAAAGTGAAGTATATTGAAAAATTTTACAACTTAATCCTCTAAAAGCTGCTGGGCTTGAGAATGTACCAATCAACCTTTTAAAAATGTTATCGCCTATAATATCCACTTATCTGAGGGATGCATTTAATAAATGCTATGAAACAGGAATTTTTCCTAATTCTCTAAAAATTGAAAAGATAGTTCCAATCTACAAAACTAAACAAAAAGATATAGCCAGTAACTATAGACCTATCTCTCTTTTATCACCTATTTCAAACATTTTTGAAAAGTTGCTATATTCAAGACTTGAAATAAGGTAATTACTAAACAGCACTTTGGTTTTCGTTGTGGTTACTCTACTGAAATAGCAATAACAGACGTACATAACCAACTTTTAAAAAATCAAGATGATAGTTACAATTTCTGCTGCTTGTTTTTGGATTTGTCAAAAGCCTTCGGCACTGTAAATCACAAATTACTCCTTGATAAACTTTGTTTATATGGTATTCGAGGAAATATGCATAACCTTCTCTCCAGCTATTTAACTAATCATCAGCATTTCACTGTTTGCAACAATATTCAATCAAAAGCTAGTACAATTGTGTGTGGGGTACCACAAGGCTCTACCCTGGGACCTCTACTGTTTTCTTTGTACATAAATGATCTGCTGCTTCATACAAACTTTCAAGTTAACATGTTTGCTGATGACACAGTTCTAATACTAAAAAAATAAAAATAAAGCTCATCTTCAGCAGCAAGTAAATCAAGAACTTACTTTTATTAGCGAATGGATGAAATATAACCGGCTTTCTCTAAATTACACCAAAACAACATACTTTGTTTGTGCACCAAAATGTCACTCAAGTTCCTTGAAAAACTTTATCATAAAAATGGGCAAACATACAATTCCATCTGTGGAATCTATAAAGTATTTGGGTGTCATGATAGATAAACATTTAAACCGGAATGCGCTCATTGAATATGTAATCAAAAAATTATCATATGCAGCCAGAATTCTATCTATAATCAGACATTACGTTAACAAGCAAACACTAATCAAGTTATATTACAGTTTTGCATAGGTGGGCACGAGTCCGTTAATCGTATATCCGTTAATAACGAAGCTAACGTTTTCATTAACTCGTTAATCCGTTAAAAAGTTTTTTCATGTTAACGGACTAAATTAACTTCCGTTAAGTTCTGTTAACAGACTAAATTAACTTCCGTTAAGTTTTGTTAACTTCCGTTAAGGTTTTTATCGTTAATATCTTACCATTCATTCATCAGACCGGTACAAACCAGTTTGCACTGGTACCACTTGTTGCATATTAGCGCGAGTTTTATGAAAGAAAGCGAAGGAAGCTCTTTTTTGTGGCAAATAATAACCTGCAGCCTCATAGGTCTATTAATTATCGTTGTTCACAATTTCCAAAGATTTTCCGATCGCAGCTTCGTTGTGCATTTGATCTTATTTTTATCTTGAAATTAGATTAGACTGTCAAATGTAACTTCCAAAAGACAAATAGACCACCATAGCGATAAATATTTCTTTACAATCAGCTCAACAGCGTCAATACGTGTTCTAGAAGCGAGTAAATAAAAAGAAATGTAAATTACACGCAAAATTTTAACGAATTAACGGACTTTATTAACTTCCGTTAATTAAAGCTGAAAATAACGGATTAATGTTAACGGAGGTGTGAAGTTTGTTAATGGACTAGCGGTTAACGAAGCTAACGTTTTGCATTAACTTGCCCACCTATGCAGTTATGCGTATTCGTATTTAAAGTATGAAATTTTTTCATGGGGCAGTGCTTGTCAAACTTCTTTGTCAAACAATATCATCCGTATTATGAACTTCAAATTTGTGAAAGATAAAGTAAAAATGTGTATTCTGTTTAAATCCATAAAAATGTTGAAAGTAAAAGATATTTTTGAACTAGAAATTGCTAAATTTATGTACTCTTATTATCACTCCAAGTTACCTGAAAATTTCGACAATTATTTTAGATATGCTAGCAAACATGATGATCAATTGATTATAAAACGAGATCAATTACCGCAGACAATTTTTATTTGGAACGAGCTAAAACTCGAAACCGGCAACGATCTTGCTCGTACATTGGAGTAAAAATATGAAATAATATTTCACCAACTTTTAAACAATTACCAAAATACTCATTTAGCAAACAAATAAAATTGTCCATGCTAAGTAATTACTGAAGTACTTACAGTCTTAATAAAGTCGAGGTAAGACTTAGTGTGCTCTTTTCTTATGCTAACTGCTATGTTTGGTTGAATCCTAACTTTTGTTGTTTGTTTGTTTTAAAAATAGTTAAAAAAAAGTTACCCTCTCAAAAAAACTTATAATAATTACAATAATAAATTACTTATAAGGGCAGCCTGACTCGTTGACCCGAAAAGGGTCTTTCGCTGTCCTGCTTGCTTGATAGTAAGTGACTCAAACTACAGTAGGTACTGGTAAATTTTGGAATAGCCTATTAATTTCTTCGCCTTCATCAACAATATTACTTCTGTTAAGTGTTACAGTAAATTAGCTCACATTTACTTCCTTTATTGGCATTAATAATCATTTTATTTGTGCGTGTGGATATTTTTTTATTGGTGTTAAGTTTCTGGAAATTGAACTCAAGTGAACAAATAAATTGAATTGAATTGAATATTGCTTCACAATATAACAGATGTCGAATACGAGATATCGATTTCTGACAGTGCACACATACCTGCATAGCGGTACTAAAAATACAGGAGCCTGGACTGCATGGGTTTGGGTTAGATTTTGGGTTCTTGTGCTGCTGCACTTATGATCCTGTATGTTCTAGTAGTATGCTATATGACAGATAGCAAATGTATGATATCGGTTATTGGAATGATGTGCGATATGGTAGCGTACAAGTAAAGGGATTTCTGTTAGCGGTCACATACTGTAATAACAATTTTTGATTTGATTGCGTGATAGCAATTTTTAATAACGAATGCCATAATAAACTGCACATGCTACATTAGATATCTTTTTTCTCACTTTCTGACCTGCTAACTGTTGTTATTGATGCTAGTCAAAAATTGCAATCACATCAGGTATTGAGAGTTAAAATATTTCAAAAAACTCAAACCCTGATTTACCGCAATTTTGAGAGAGAAAATTTCTAGTTCTGCAGGTTTTACCAGTACTTTTCAGTTTTTGAAGTAATTTCTACCAGTACTTTCAGCTTTTTGAAGTCTGCTTCTACTTGTTACATTACTCACTACTGATACTGCAGTAAGCCTACTGATTAACCAACCAAATTTACCAAATTAAAATTCCATTACAGTACCAAACTACATCTTATCTACTGATTATTTCTGAAAAACGAAATCTAGTGATTAGGCTATTTGAATTCATATCATATTGCTTACAGTAAATTTAAGTTCTACACCACCTTAAAATTGTTAATGCAAATCTAAATGATATACTGTAAATGCAATTAATAACTAATCACTTTTTTACTTTTGCAAAATAGGCTCAAGATCTGTGATCATCAGTATTTGACTGTTAATGAAATTTACTTATTTAATAGAAATTTACAAACATGTGAGCTGTAATTTAACAAAAAATCTCAGCTGTTTTTTGAAGAGGTCTATTTAGCTGAATGATTCAGATGAACCTTGTATTCCGCTCATATTTATAACAGCCTAGATAGAATCATTTCTAAATAGAATTCAACCCCTGCGCGTTTGGTAAAATGTTATTCGTGCCCACCTCCGTTTATTATTATAATTTCATATTAATTAACCGTACTCGTGAGTCGTGTCTTGCACTGTTAAATTATAACTCTGCTGCAGAAGGCAACTCAATCTCAGTTTGCTTGTTGAAGTGCTTCCTCCCAGAGTTGGAGTCGAGGACACAAGGCTCGAGGCCAAGGACACAAAAAAAATCCGAGGCCAAGACCAATTACCGACTTTCCGAGGACAGACCCTCTCGAGGCCAAGGGCAGGAATACTTAAGGCCAAGGACCAAGGACACAACGCGCAAGTGTTCTCCGAGAAAAAAAAGGTCTTCGCGCAGAAAGTTGCAAATTTTTCGTGAAGCTTCAGTCGAGGAAAAAAATGTTCATAGCCTTGGCTCATTTTTAACAAATCAAAAAATAGTGCTGCCCTCGGCCGAGGACTGGTTATTTTCGAGAACTTGGAGACTTTAAGGTTAAGGACTTGACCTTCGAGGCCAAGGACGTTCTAGAGGACTCCACCTCTGCTTCCTCCTTTATTTTTTTATACTGTTGCACTGTAGTACTAGATATTTATTTGGTATTTCCATTTGCTAAAGTTAAAAAGTCGCTTTTTTTAGTTTCTATTCGGATTATCACATATTGATGCTCCTATATATTTGTTAGCTTTTCATTTATTTACCTTATTATTCACCCTGGCATTTGATTGACGTCTGTGAACCACGACTGCGAATTGTCAACTGCTTATATTGTAGCTTTTCCTTTATTGAAAGTCGTTTGGTGGCATCAGTTTAGATATGCTTGTACGTAAACAAAATTTAAAATTTGCGGGCTGATGCCATTAAATGTTTTTGCGGATTTATTTTGCTGCGTTTTCTTTCAAACTTTTTTTGGTTAGTCGCGCAAGTTTATATGTAAAAAATTAGTGTCGCGTTTATCGTAATATTGCCAAATGTTGGCCTTCCTTAGCAAATAATTAATCCTTTTTTGTTTAAAATCATCATCATCATCATTTTGCTCCAGGAATGTGCTTCCTTCTATTTCTGGAGCCAAGCAGAGGTTCTCTGCATGCAGGGGTCAGCTGGTTTTTCCAGCCTAGTCGCCATCTTTCACGATCTTGAGCATCCAACCTTTGCAAACCTCTGGCTGTCATGTCACATTCTAGTACTTCTTTCCACCTCTTTTTTGGTCTTCTTTTCTTTGTCCCATCAACTACTAAGAGTAGTGCCTTTACTGGACCCCTTTCTTCATCCATTCTCTCCACATGTCCCAACCATCGCAACCTTTTCTCTCTCAGAAACTCTTCTAATCTCACTACACCCGTCATTTCACGAATCTTCTCATTGTTCATTTTATCTTTCAAGGTTTTCCCTCGTATCATTCGCAACATTCTCACTTATGTGGTCTTCAGCCTCCTTTCATCTTCAATTTTAAATGCCCAACATTCAGCACCATAAGTTAGAGCATTTTTCATATAGCTTTTGTATAAGGTGCCTCTAACCTTCAATGATATGCTTCTTCCGCATATAACATTCGAAACTTCTTTAAATTTTTTCCATGCCGATCTAATTCTTGATGCTACAGCCTCCTGAGCTCCTCCTGCCGTACTGATTACATCACCAAGGTAAGAAAACCTGTCCACCACGGATCCTATACACCTCCCCGAAAAACACCATCCAGAAATTACATTTCCCCGAAAAACACTTGGCCGAAACTACATTATACCGAATATACATTTCCCTGAACGAGCATTTTCCAGAAATTACATTTCCTTACACTTGTCTGAACATGCACTTGCCAGAAATTACATTAGCCCGAATGCTCATTTGCCAGAATGTTCATTTGGCCGAAATTACATTTCCCCGAAAGCTTATATGCCAGAATTTACACTTGCCAGAATGTACATTTGGCTGAAATTACATTTCTCCGAAAGCTTATTTGCCAGAATGTACATTTGGCCGAAATTATATTTCCCCGAAAGCTTATTTTTCAGAAATTACATTTTCTCAAAAATTCATTTTCTAGAAACTATTTTTCATTCAAAAAATTATACTATGTTTAGGTTATTTATTTCTAATAAGCAGAACAAACTTTTAGTTGAAATTAAGAAACGTTACGATAACAGTTAGCATACTGAATGAGAAATATAACCTAGCTTATTAGTCAATTTCCTATCATAAGTTGTGCTTAAAGCGTAACGAAAATTAGTAATTAAAAATCGATGCAAGCATGTTCACTGAGGCAAAGCACGCTTACTTTAACCCAAATTACACTTTTTTAGAAGAACCAATAAATTTTAAGTTGAGGCTGGCTTCTCTTAGTTGTTTGCTAATTTGCTGCTTTGTTCTTAATATTAGTTCTTGAATTCAGAGAACGTTCATGTCAATTTAAACGACCACGTTTTTAAAGTTATTTTGGTGTTTAATTCCGAATGCTGTGTCAGCTTGAGCAAAGACTTCTTTGCTTTTTTTGCAGTATCGTAAAACTGCAAAAGCGAAAAGTACGGAGTTTTTTTTAACTTGAAAACATCGAAATATTTATGAGTTGCTTGCGCAGTTTGAACCAGCACTCTGTAATTTTAGAATTGTTGCAATATTTTGCTTGTAAATACTGGAAAATTACTAAAATTTTATCGTTTTGAATTAGCACAGAATTTAGTTGCTTTTAAAATTTGAAATTTATTCTTTTTTGTTTCCAATCTTTTTGTTACTGATGGAGGCTGGCATTTTTTTTAGATTCTGAGCGACAATGAGCCTCTGGTTTTTATGAAATATTGCTGTTATAAAAAAAATAGTGTAATTCGTCTTGTGTTCGCGACAAAATTAAATCTGTGGCTGTAGTGCGAAGCAGCCAAAATCTACATCAAATGCAAGCCAGCAAAACAACACTTGTTACATTTCTCGGCTAACGATTTCACGCTTTAGCTTACAAACACTCAAAAAAGCAGCAATGGCGTATAGGGCTATTAGGCCTTGTTACACTAGCAGAAAAAACGTCTAGAAAAGAGATCTCGTGATACCCATCGAGGTACCTCTTGAAAATTTTTTACACGTAGAGTTTTAATGCCTGATTAATGATTGATTTGTCTTCGGTTGCAACCAGGTGCCGTTTTTAAGATTATACCGCTTTTAATCGAACGCGGATGAATATTTTAAAATCATACGCTTGAATAATTTTTTTTACTATTAGTGTTGCCGTGAAATAATCCACGAACTACAACAAGAATATTTTTTATCTTTCTTTAAATGTAAAAATGTAAAATACTATAATTTTAAACTACATAATTAATCATGGGTAAGTTTTTTGTTAAAAAGTTTGCATAATTTAAGTTTTACCTTGAGTTTTTTTGTGTTGAATTTTAAACATGGAAACTTGCTTTGAAGTCACGTGACCGTCGTCGCTTGGCAGCTGATCGTTACGAATACAAAACTTCAAAATAATTTTTCATAATTGAATACCGGTATCCTTAAGAACTAATGACGAAATTATTTCGAGTTAAAAGTCGAAAACCAAATGAAGTAGCTCATGAACTACACTACATGTCACTTATGATGATAGTCTACACACGAAAAGTAGCCGAATACAATAACTGCTTTGAGAAATACTGATAGGCTTTCTCACTCCTCGAAACTAACTAGCCTAGCCCCTAGCTCGTTGGCTTATCAACTCTCGAATGTCTGTTCTGCCACACTTAAACACTTGAAACAGTCACCGGAGTTAAACCAACAAATAACCCAAAATAAGAGTTGGCTCTCATGAAATTGCTGAAAAGGAGCACAGTTTATTTAAGCCGTAGCCTAATTTGCTATATTTGCGAAAGTGTTGGCTTATTGCTTTGTGTTGAAACTTCGCAGTAAACTAGTGTAGTCTTAAAACATTGTAGCTGAATGATTTATTAGAATTGACGATGTGCTTCCGTTCGATTGGAATACACGTTATGGACTGATGACCGGTATACCCACTGTTACCAAGTGCCGTAGGCTATCGATATTCCTTGAAGCTTATCGGTAATCTTCGAAGCAGTTATTGTATTAGGCTGCTTTTTGTGGGTAGGCTATCATCATAACAAACACGTGGTGTAATTCATAAGGTAGTTTGTTTATTTTTCGACCTTTTACAAGAAACAATTTCTTCATTAATGGTTACCGATATTTTGTTCAAAAATTATTTTGAAGTTTTACATTCATAACAATCAGCTGCCAAGTGACGACGGTCACATGACTTCAAAGCAAGTTTCCATGTTTAAAAGTCAACACAAAAAAACTCAAGCTAAAGCATTAACTATGCAAACTTTTTAGCAAAAAACTTACCCATGATTAATTATGTAGTTTAATTTATCATATTTTGAATTTTTACTTCCAAAGAAAGATAAAAAATATTTTTGTTGAAATTTGTGGATTATTTCACGGCAACACCATAGTAAAAAAAATTATTCAAGCGTATGATTTTAAAATATTCATCCGCGTTCGATTAAAAGCGGTATATCTTAAAAACGGCACCTGGTTGCAACCGAAGACAAATCAATCATTAATCAGGCATTAAAAATCTACTTGTAAAAAAATTTTCAAGAGGTACCTCGATGGGTATCACGAGACAACACAATTTTGGACACTGTAACAAGGCCTATATTCCATTATATTTCAAAAAAAATTTTGAGCATTTTTATACCCAACCTCTGGAAAAAAGTCAATTAACTATTCTACAGATAGAGGCTGGCGTACTGATCAACTTGCACAAAAAATTTTTCTAATCGGCCTAGTGGTTGCTGAGATATTGAAGGTCACTACTAGATGGCATACGCGAGTATGAAAATTTTTTAATTTAGATTTTACGAGCTTTACTGAAGGTATCGACTTAATTTTCGTGTCTAAATACATGTTTTTGGGGACAAGGAATCACAATTGTAGGTTATTTTCATGATAATTTCTCAGGAAAGTCTGTTATTTAAAGTTTTTTTAAATTTTGGGGGCTAAGTTGAGGCCCAAAAATGGGAATGAAGGATTGCACCAAGTAAAAAAAACAAATATGCCTTAAATCTTGACAGCAAACATTTTTTAATGCTTTTTCGTTTTTCCATGACAATTGTAGTCTTCATCAACTATGCTGCATTTTTTAAAACAAGCTTCCAAAAATTCATACTTTATTTTTCAAATTTTGAATTTATTGCTTGCTCTATATGAATGCAACAATTGATTGTTTCAAAACAATTACAGTTGTTTCATAATTATGCGACAAAAATATGGCTGGTCTATGTATCAGAACCAAGAACTTTACCTTATTGAGCAATAATCAGAGATCATTCTCCGGTGCTTCACTGTAAGTTAGTTGCCATGAGTGAATTTCATTTGATTATATTTCACCAAATGATATCAATTAGTGATTGTTTGTTCAAATTAGGCTACATAAAATGCTAACTAAAATTAATCAAAGTTATTTTGATCATTCTCACCAATTTTGCATGCATTATTTTAGAGCTTGCATGCAAAATACTGTATTTTAATTTTTTAGTTAATTTTAGAGCAAAATGTTCGATTTTTTAGCCGTTCATTCAAAATTTACGCAATAATTATCAAATAACTGAAAAAAATTAACAAATCTAGACTGTTAATGGTATTGATTTAATAAAAAGTCAATTAAAGTTTGCATCTCAATGTTATAAGGATTAACTTGGTTAATTGTGCTCATTATGAAAACGATGTAGGCTACAACAAAGAAATTATTGAACAATACCATATTATCAAACATCTGAACTGCTTACTCACGTAGGTCAATACTCATGTATTAAGTAATTTTGAGTGTGCTTAGATGTGCTGTTTTCTCCCAGGACCTTGATATTCTTTTGTGCATGTGATTTCAATTGTCATTTAACTTCATCAAATCAAAATCAAATTTTTCCTTATACTCGTTGTGTTACGCTAAAGCATGTAATGAGTTTGCGGGCCCATCTCCGCGTCATTGCGCCCAAGCAACGCTGCTCCTTTCGAAGAATTGTTGCAGCAGTAGCGAGCCGTTAGCAACACTATCTGACTTGACTGGCCCGAGATTTGACCTCCCGCTCCAGAGACGAACGCGTTACCGCTCGACCAACTGGCTGGTCATTTAACTTCATTCCAAGTAAAATTGCAATTGTACTATAATTAGATTTGCAAAGCTAGTTTCTTATTCTTTCAAATGACATACAGTAGCAGTGATTTGGAGATGAACCCACGTGTATAATATTTTATCATTTGCATCAACATATTTGCTCATTTTTGCTTAATCGTTTTGCGTGCTTCTGGCCTTAAGGCTACCAACCCGGAAGCCTTGAGAAGAGCCACCAAAACGGTGACTACTTAAAACAAGCAATGCAAAAAAATTGTCTTCCCACAGAATTCGAACCTGCAGCCTTTGGATTACCGTTCCACTGCTCTACCACTCGAGCTGGAGAAGACGACTCCTCGCAAGCTTAATTTTGGCTATTTAAACCCAGCAATTTGCTTGTTCTATGATTTTAACATCATAATTGACTTATTATACTCGGATTATATCACACTTAGTGTATGTGGGCCACGTCTTTGGAATGCATTACCACCACACATAAAAGACGCTCAATACACCTATCAATTTAAAGTTCTGCGAAAAACTTATTTCTTTAAACAAGCATATTCGACATGATTAGTTTCTCTCTGTGCACACTTTGCATGCTAAATAGTATCGTTTATTTTTTTTCACTTTTTTCTCCCTCTTAGTATTCTTTTTTAGACAAGTGTACGATATGCCGACTATACTGTACCAAAGTTTTGGTTGCCTGTGACTTAGTGTGCTACTTTTGCATGTTGGTGAACAGTATTTGTTCTGTACAGCGCCTTTGATCTGCTACCTCGCAGGAAACGGCGCTCTTCAAATGACTACATTATTATCATTATACCTATTATATTAAAAACATCATAATTGACTTATTATTAAAATCATAGAACAAGCAAGTTGCTGGGTTTAAATAGCCAAAATTAAGCTTGCGAGGAAACGTCTTCTCTAGCTCAAGTGGAGAGCAGTGGACTGGTAATCCAAAGCCTGCAGGTTCGAAATCTGTGGTAAGACAATTTTTTCGCATTGCTTGTTTTAAGTAGTCGCCGTCTTAATGGCTCTTCCCTAAGCTTCCGGGTTGGTAGCCTTTAGGCCAGAAGCACGCAAAACGATTAAACATTAAAACTCTGGCCTGCAAACGTCAAAAACATCATAATTGACTTATTATTAAAATATTTGCTCATGATATTTTTGAGCTAAATTAGTTAAAAGGTATACACAGAATGTTTCAAAAAAACATACCGGTATATTATAGAAATAATACCAGTATATTGGTATGTTACTTTTGAAACACCCTGTATAAAGATTTTGCTACGGTTAAAATTGTATTTTATAACAAAAATGCTTTAAACAGCATTGCAACAATGACACCAATCTTGTGATTGACTAGCATTTATTACTTGAGTCAGCAAGACCAACTTAATGCTATGTATAATTTGTGGCCAAAACGTCTACTAATGTTCGATACATGTTGCATGCAGCTGTATTGCTATTTGCTCAGCTGCATTGTATGAAAACTAAAATACTCAAAATTTGTCTCTTTTCATATCCATACTTTCATTTCACTTAAATGAAGAAATTTTTTGTGCTGTTTTTATTGCATTATCTTGGGAGCTGAAGAGTGAGATTGTGATACAACAGCAAAACAAATTGTTCTGTTTACACACATTGCTAAACAATTGTCATCGTAAATTCTGCATCAAAAAGAAAAAACAACTTTTATGCTATCCCAAAATATTTTTGTTTCAAAGTTTCATTCAATCCTTCATCCCCAATTTTTGACCCCAATTTACCCCCAAAAACGTAAAAAAACTATCAAAACACAATTTTATAGTGACGTTAGCCTTAATTAAATCCCAAATTTAGATTCCCCACTCCCAAAAACATATATTTAGACACAAAAACTAACTTTCTGCCATAAGTAAGGGCCTCAAAGATGATTTTTGTGTTTTTACGTACTCTCACCTAACATCTAGTGGTGACTTTCGATATCTCATTAACGGGCATTCCGATTTCAAAAAAAATTTTTTATATAACTTGTGTCATCCTATATAGATGATCTATAAGCATTTTATATAAATTTTCCGACCTAGGGTATTTGGCATTTGTTAAAATATAATGGAATAGCCCTATATTCCCGCAACCAGCTTCAAAGAGTTTTTAGTTGAAATCTACCGAGAAAGCCACTCCTACGGAAAGCTCATTATGATGTCAATTCCCGCCATTCACATTTCATACAATTTAGAACATTTCATTCGCAGTTAATGCAAAGGTAGCGAGAAGATAAGTGATTCCTTCAGGTGACGTCACAATTAAAACCAACGAGCCTTGCTCTAGCAAAAACTGACCGCATAATGCGATGTAACGCGATGTAATTTTCGTCGTCTCCTGGTTTGGTTTTTGTGCTTTCACAGTTTTCATCCTTTTTGTGCATGCTTAGTGCTATTCAAAATGTGTTGAGGTGTAAGCGTTGAACCCCATTCCGAATAAAAGTTGATTGATTGAATGAACGAAGTAGAATGAATGATCTTGTCGAGATTGTTGTTGGAGAGGTAGCTGGACTGCAACTGTATATGATGAAAATTCGAATTTCCTTCTGTTAAGAATTTTCTGCTGTGTACTTTTGACCAGATAATTTTGAGTTAATATTTGTTTGCAACCAGGCTTCTGTCAATCTTTCGAATTGAACAATTTCACCAATTTACACATTGGTGTCAGTGAAACATTAATTTTTGCTTTAAATAAATTTTCCCTCAAGGCGCGTTATGTACCACAAATCAAAATGACAGTACCGTACGATGTTTTTTTTAAATTCTTCAAATTTATTGATACGAATATTTCATTATATTCTTGTGTAATTAAGGCGAGAAAACGCTCACTTAACAAGCTCCATTAAAGCAAGACTGTAGGCCAGTGCTTCCCAATCTTTTCATCAACGTGGCCTATTTTCAATTCAAAAATTTTCCATGGCCCACTTCTAAATCGCTAGCTTAATCGTAATTTTTCAATTTTCAGGTGATCTCCACACAAAAAAAAGGGTATTCACGCCAAAAACCACAAATTTTGTCCCAGCTCTCTACCGGGCCACACAGCGCCAATGATCAAGACATTTTTTCAACCGAATTTGCAGTTACCCAAATAGCTCTGTAGCCCTCCACAAAATGCTCCTATGGCCTACAGGTTGAAAACCACTGCTGTAGGCCATATGTAAGCGTAATGGTCGTGAATTTCAGTTTCGTCTTTTCATACGTGCAAGTCTGCACTAAGGTCAGTAGCTTTGGCGGGGAAGTGATGCAGTGCCGTCGCTACAGGGTGGCCGTGCCCCCCGATCTCAGTTTACTCAATATAATGCGTTTGCAACATCACGTAACGATAAGACAATAGTCAATGATGGAAATATAGCAATCAGTAATCAGTAGTTTATTCTTTCAGCATGCACAAAAGGAGGCACACAATGATATCTGTAAAAGCTGTACAATGCGAAACCACAGTCTATGCATACTGTGGATGAAGCGAAGGAGCTGTGCTCATCAAATCAGCTTCACCCACACTCCCACTTCATACTTCAATTCTAAAGCAAATGGCGATAAGAAAAGCGCAAGCAAAAACAAGCCAAAAAAAAAAAAAACAATAAGGCACCGTGTAATAAACATAGTAGTCAACTGCTGCAAAAAAAAGCACCATATACAAGTTCAAAAAAGACAATGAATACATTGTTACATGCAGTAAGTCATAACTATTATGTAATAGTCAGTTTACTGATAATTCAACAGTAATCATACTTTCCTTTTATGGTAACAAATAATAACTTTCAAACATAATTTTCCTTTTACGTTTTCAGATCTTTTGCCAAATTGCTGGTAATCAACTGGTGCACATAAATGTGACGGAATAACCCGCCTTTTTACTGTAACACGCCTTTACAAATGTGTCGTGGAAGAGAGATATAAGACTGCAGAATTGTTTCCGATACTTAGTTAGTGATTATGACATGAACAATAGGTGAAAACATTTTTTCAAAGAACAGCTATTTTTGATCTTTGGAGAACACTCAACATTTTTAGCAGAGGTGGAGTCCTCGAGGACGTCCCTGGCCTCGAGGACACATTTTGAAGTCCTTAGCCTTGGCTTCGAAGCCCCAAGTCCTCGAAAATTGGCCTGTTCTCGGATCGAAGCACTATTTTTTGAATTGTTAAAATTTTGTGGAGCGTCTGAAAATTTTTTTGGAAGACGTTTTTTTCTGGAGATCGCCTAAAAAATTTTGGTGAAGACCTTTTTTTATTTTTTGGAGATCGCCTGAAAAATTTTTGTGAAGACCTTTTTTTTATTTTTTGGAGATCGCCTGAAAAATTTTTGTGAAGACCTTTTTTTTTGGAGAGCACTTGCGCTTGTGTCCTTGGCCTTGGCGTCGAGCATTCCTGTCCTCGGCCTCGAGAGGTTTTGTCCTCAGAAAGGCTGTCCTTGGCCTCGGATTTTTTTGTGTCCTTGGCCTTGGCCTCGAGCCTTGTGTCCTCGATTCCACCTCTGATTTTTAGGTCGCAGTCAGTGGAGCACCATTATGAAGGGACTTAGCCAAGTCACTTAGAAACTTTAACTTCAAATTACAAGCGTTTAAACGTATTTAGACTTCACCTGAAGTAAGGGGGGGAGGGCTAAAGGGGTTAAGCAATTTAAGTCTTTGAAATGATTTCTGAATTTTATCAATTTAGTCATTGATGCGGCTTCAAAAAGTGCGAAATGTGATTAAAATGCCGTTAAAATTGCTAATTTTGTGCTGTAAAATCACAAACATTGCCCATTGGTTGGGGGCTCCGCCCCCAGGCCCCAGTCTGTGACACACTCGAGTTGCATCAATTTGCTTAGCACAAGGCCTAAATTACACAATTTTTGAGCAAAAAAAAACTTTGTTTCACCCCTCATTGGCAAAATCCTGGTTGCGCCTTTGGTAGCATTCATTGCTGCAGATAGAGTTTTCAAGCGATTACAGCAGGGCCGCAACTAAGGGGGGGACAGGAGGGGCGGCGCCCCCCAAACAAAAATTTTGTCCGCCCAAACCCCTAAGCGACGATAGAAAATATTGGTATGCCTAAGTAGCCTATTGTAAGACTGTTGATTAATGATTTGAGCTGATGCGAAATATTACTTTTCGCAAAACTTTTATGATCGGTGCATTGATTGTGATAGCACCCGGTATGCGTAAGCCTAATGCATAATCGCAATCTTTGCTTGAATTAGCTGACAAGCTACAAATTGTTCAGTAGTAAAATCTTGAAGAATATTGCAAAATTTTATTGTGACGCTACAGCAACTATTTTACAATCAAAAACTTAACGTTAGGTGCGGTTGCGGTAGCACCAGGGTAGCACGCTAGCATTAGCAATGAGTGCACGTGGTCGTTTTGACCTTGGCCAAAAAGTTGTTTAGTAACTGTTGTACACTACGTTTTGTCTTGTTTGGCAGTAATAGATAGGTTTGTCTTGAGAAGTATTAGAGACCCTCACCGCGGTTCGAATCCTGCTTCTTCTAAAGCTACCGATACTCCTTCTACTTAATTATGTGCAAATACTTCTGCTGCCCCTTGTTATCTTAACCTTTTTGCTCCTTCACGTCCAAACTTGAATTTATTCCCAGAAGGCAAAAATAACTGCTGCTTTTGTCCCGAATGAGTAATATATGACATGGCGTGTTCGGTGCACAGAGGTCACGTGACTGCACTGCAACCGTCCTTGTGTCTCAAATTAAGAGAGGTCACGTGACTGCACTGTAGTCGGCCCTGTCTCAATAAAAATCATTCAGTGCAAAGCAGGTCACCTGACTCTCAAAAATGCACTGGAAACAAAATGACTTAAAATGCACTGAAACCGTCCTTGTGTTTCAAATTTTTTTTTAAATCGTGGTTCTCAGTCCCCCCTCCCGATGTTAGTAGGAGGTATTAAACTCACAATTGAGCGCTTGTCACATGTAACCAACTTGTGCTCATAATTGCGCTTCAGTCGCGTTTAATTCTTTTCAATAATTAGTTTGATTTTGTCATTTTCTATAGGTTTCACTTTAATTGTAAAGCCATTGCTATCAAATATTTTCACTTTGGGTTTACCGTACGCCTTTTGTATTCTTTCAATGTCTTCTTTTGATAGAACATCACTTGATACTTTTGACCACTCGTGTTTATAAGTAGGATACATGATAGAATCTGTACTTTGTGAATGGGTTAAACCTAAACAATGACCTATTTCATGAACAGCTACTACAAATAAGTTGTGTTTGGGAGGTGTGGCTGTCAACAAACACTGCATTAGCATTTTATTCATTTCAATAATCACTTTTATTTTGTTATTTATTTATTTGCGTCAAGCGCAAAAGCGCTCATAGAAAACGAAAAAAAAAAAGAAACACACACACAAAAAAAAGTTTACAGTCATGCATTAATAATTCTAAAGCGCCAGAGAAGAACAGTAAGCTTCTCCCAAACCATTTACACTAAGCAAATCTATAAAGCGAGCAACATATTTCGAACAACGAAATCTGCAAGAGTGAAGTAATGAGTGAACAAACACATTGGTAGACCTGTGGCAACGATTCATAAAACGAAATAAAAGTTTGCGAACAAGGGCATCAAAAGTATCAACATTAGCCTCCACTTGATATTGACGGACACTGCAATAACGAGGAATACCCATGAATACTACGGTAAGAGTCATTGTAAGACACTCGAAGACGTCTATAGCTCTCATGGATATAACAACACCACAGCTGACTAGCATACAATACACAACAATGAGCCCGAAATAACATATTTTTGATATCATTTAATAATCACAATTATGGTGTATTTGACCAGTATTCTCGAATGTTAGGATAAGCATCCAACATAGCTTTTATATCACTTTTTCGGTTACAGACTTCGGAAAATGAAAGAGTAAGAAATTGAAATCGTGGTAAATTACCGATCAAATCAGCAATTGCTCTCTTCTTTCTGACACTTCGATCACCGATATTGATCTTTTCTTCCACCCATGCTTTCCATGTTTTGTAAATATAGCCTTTTGCTCTTTCTTCTCGCCATAATGCGTGGAGAATGTTCAAAGCTTTTCCGCAACGAACATGAAAGCAAAGAGACTGCTTGTTTACGGTCTTTTCACGTTGAACACATTTTGTTAAATATTCAGTCAACGAATTGATCGTCTTTTCTTCCGGTTCAATAAGCCCTGGTTGAAAATCTGCAGTGGAAAGATTTTGAACTAAATATTCATGCAACTTTTCGCCAACAAGTCTCTCTTTTTTTTTATAAGGAATCGGCAACTTGTTTGAAGGTTTTTTTGGTTCAATATTTAATGGTCCATTTATCTCGAACTCATCTAGGTAATCTAACATGTCTCCATGATACTTTTTATGCTCTCTGATGATTTGCAATTCACTTTCATTCCAATAGTTGTTAATCATTTTATCGCAGCTGCTCCACACTCTTCTAATCAACTTGTTGCAACCAACGTAAACGTCTAAATGTCCTTTCTCTTTCATACAAACAGCTGATTAAGCTTGTCTGTGACGTAATCACGTATTTAGTTAAAGTACGCGTTTTTTCCATTATAATAATCAAGACGCGATGGTCGAGTGGGTAAAGCCGTCGCTTTACTTTTACAGTAACGAGCAGGTTCGAATCCCAGTGAAGTCAAAAAACATTCTGGAATGCCGCGGAACCACCAGTTCCGCGAAATTACGTCACTCAAGAGAAGAACATTCTGGAATGCCGCGGAACCACCAGTTCCGCGAAATTACGTCACTCAAGAGAAGAACATTCTGGAATGCCGCGGAACCACCAGTTCCGCGAAATTACGTCACTCAAGAAACAGAAGACCAGGTTCGAATCCCAGTGAAGTCGGAGAAAATCCAAAATAGTAGGTTCGATTCTCAGTGAAGTTAAAGAAACAGAAGATCAGGTTCGAATCCCAGTGAAGTCAAAGATAATGCTTGATTAACAAGTTAAACGTAGCTTATCTTTTTGTTTGTCGAAATTTTTACAATAATTTCATTTAAACTTCTAAGCTTTAAATTCATTAATCTGTTGTCATAACGTATTTTGTTAATGTGCTTTATTTTTTCACCATTTTTTAATAGCCCATGATGACATTCCCATATAAAATTATGAACCAAGATTCTATCCCAGTAATCTTCAACAGTGATTTCATAATAACCTCTTTCATTTATGCTTCCAAATGTTGGTTCTCTAGCAACAACATGAACAACGCATCCATCAATGCTCCCAGCGTATGCTTTGTGTGTTGGATGAAAATAAAACTCACGATTTTCAATGACTAATTTATCATTCATTTTTATTTAACTACAGACAAAATTTTCTTAAGCATAAAAATTACTTAAAGATTATATTTCTCTTATAATAAAAATGAACCAATCAAATATTTTAGATCAGGCGGTTCCAGATATTGGAGTTTCTACTTTAAAACCGTCACCCTTTAGAAATTTTCCCCCAACCTTAAAGAAAATAGCTCTTAATGCAGCTGGTAAAGTTCAAAAGCGTATAAATGATTTTGCCGATTGGCTGATGGCTTTTGTACCACCAACTATTAAAGCAAGTGCTTCAGCAGCATTTCAAAAAATTTTAAATCTTTTTCCTAAACGGGTAATTAAAGTGCAGTTACTCAAAACTGCTCTGAAAAACTATACTAAATCTTATGATGTAGATATTGTTGATTTTAGCCCATTGAAACAATTGAATGAAACAGAGAAGGTAGTGCAAGATAAATTACGGTTAGACCTGGTTAAAATGAAAGGATTAAAAGTAACAATTACTCTTAAAATTACATTTGAAAAACAAACAGAAGACAAAGCAGTAACCAAGGCAGCTTTTTTTAACAGCAGAGCAATTGTCATCTTAAATAAAGATGATGTGAGTGAAATGCAACAAAATGCATCCAATCAAATAATAAATAAAATTGGAAATTGGCTTAGTGAAGGTTCCGGATGGTCTATATTTTCTGTTGATGGGCACTTCGTTAACTTAGTTCAATATACCCCTCTTCATGGATCAACTTATATTGCATTACCGGAAGAACTTCGAAATGCTAAGAAAGGACTAATTAACATCAAAAACAAAGACAACGAATGCTTTAGGTGGTGTCATTTAGCTAAAGTATACAGTGAGAAAGTAAAAAGCAATCGTGAAAGAATAAGTCATTACAAAAAATATGTAGACACACTAAATTATGACGGTATAGAGTTTCCAGTTTCTATCAAGCAAATACCAAAAATTGAAGAACAAAATAACATCAGCATTAATGCTATTGGTTATGAAAACAAGCGACGCTTTCCTTTATTTGTGTCTAAAAAGGTTTTTGAAACAACTCTCGATTTATTATTGATAATGGAAGACGAAAAGCAACATTATGTTTGGATAAAAGACTTTAATAGATTTATGTATAATCAAAGCAAGCACCAACACAGGAAACATTTCTGCAGATATTGTCTTCAATGTTTTAGCAGCGAGGAAATTCTACACAAACACACACCAAACTGCGTAATTATAAATGGAAAGCAAGCAATACAAATGCCCAAAAAAGGTAGCTCAGTGAAGTTTAATAACTTTCAAAAACAACTACCAGTTCCCTTTGTTATATATGCTGATTTTGAAGCAATAACTCAAAAGATTGACAGCTGTCAGCCAAATGATGAAAAGTCCTACACAGAAAGATACCAAAAACATATTGATTGCGGCTATTCCTACAAAATAGTTTGTTGCTATGACGATAAATTCAGTAGACCAATTCAATTGTATAGAGGTAAAAACGCTGTTTATAAATTTTTGGAAGCTATGTTGGAAGAAGTTGACTATTGTGAAAAAACGAAAAATGAACATTTCAATCAACCTATGGATTTAACGAACAAAGATGAAGAAAACTTTCAAGCAGCTACAAAATGCCACATTTGTAAAAAAGGCTTTTCTGAGGAAGACAAAAGGGTTAGAGATCATTGTCACGTTACAGGAAAATACAGAGGGGCGGCACATAATGAATGTAATAGAAACTTCAGACTTACTCATAAGATACCAGTAATCTTTCATAATTTAAGGGATTATGATTCACATTTTATTATGCAAGAAATAGGAAAGTTTGAAAAGGATATCAAAGTAATTCCAAACAATCTAGAAAAATACATGGCTTTCTTCTTAGGCAAACATTTAAAATTTATCGATAGCTTCCAATTCATAAGTAGCTCATTAGAAACTCTGGTTAAGAACGTTCCACTTTCTGACTTAAAATACACATCAAAAAAATTTCAGGATGAAAAACTAGAACTAATGAAAAGAAAAGGAGTTTATCCCTACGATTATATGAACAGCTTTGATAAGTTTGACGACAGAAACCTCCCACCAAAAAAGGAATTCTATAGTCTTTTAACCGATGAAGATATAAGCAATGAGGATTACAAGCATGCGCAGAATGTGTGGACTACTTTCAAGTTGGAATCCATGGGACAATACCACGACTTGTACCTTAAGTCAGATGTTTTGCTGTTAGCAGATGTATTTGAGAAATTTCGAAAGACTTGTCTTCAATATTACGAATTAGACCCTTGCCATTATTTTACTTCTCCCGGTTTATCATGGGATGCAATGCTTAAAATGACTGAAATAAAACTGGAATTAATGACAGATATTGACAAATTTCTTTTCATTGAAAAAGGTGTGAGAGGGGGAGTTTCATACATTTCTAAAAGATATGCTAAAGCTAACAACAAATACATGAATAATTACGATTCAAAGCAGCCATCAAATTATATTACATATCTTGATGCAAACAATTTATATGGATGGGCAATGAGCCAAAATTTACCAACGGGTGGTTTTAAATGGCTATCAGAAAAAGAAATTGATTTAGCAAATTTACCTAAAGGAAAAGGACTAATACTAGAAGTTGACCTGGACTATCCTGAACACCTTCATGATAGTCATAATGACTATCCACTAGCTCCAGAAAAAATGGAAATTAAACATCACCTCCTTTCAGACTACTGTAAACAATTACAAACTCAGTTTAATATAAAAGTTGAAGGAGTTAAAAAATTAATACTTAATTTAAAGTCAAAACAGAGTTATGTTCTTTATTACAAAAACTTAAAGCAGTATATTGAATTAGGCTTAAAAGTTACAAAAGTACATCGGGTATTAGAATTTAACGAATCACCTTGGTTAAAAAAGTATATTGATTTCAAGACAGAAAAACGAAAAACCGCCAAGTCTGACTTTGAGAAAGATTTTTTTAAACTTATGAACAACTCAGTGTTTGGAAAAACAATTGAAAATCTTCGTAAACGTGTCAATGTTACTCTGATCAACGAACCAGAAAAACTATTAAAGCATTGTGCAAAACCAACCTACGTTAGCAGCAAAATATTTAATAAAAATCTTGTTGCAGTTCATAAAATCAAAGAATCTTTAACCCTAAACCGCCCCGCTTATGTGGGAATGTGTATTCTCGATATTTCAAAAACGTTGATGTATGATTTTCATTACAACTACATTAGAGAGAAATATGGCAAGAATGCAAAACTCTTATTTACAGATACAGATTCAGTAACATATGATATAGAAACAGAAGACGTAAACAAAGATTTTTGAGCTGACAAAGACAAATTCGACTTCAGTGGTTACAAAGAAACCTCAAACTTTTATGACCTAAAAAATAAGAAAGTAATTGGAAAGATGAAAGATGAAACCGCAGGTGTGCCAATAGTAGAATTTGTAGGACTTAGATCTAAAATGTACAGCTACGTCACAAAAGATGAAAGAGGTTGCAAAACTGCAAAAGGAATTAAAAAAAATGTAGTGAGGAATCTGTTAAAGCACGAAGATTACAAAAACACGCTCTTCAATAATCGTCAAATGTTTCATAAAATGAAATCAATTAGAAGTGAAAACCACAAAATTTATTCCGTTGAAATCAACAAGAAGTCTCTTTCGTGTTTTGATGATAAACGATATATTCTTTCTAATGGAATTGATAGTTTTGCTTATGGTCATTATTAATTAAAAAAAAAATATATGCTATTATAAAAAAAGATGGATGAAAATTGTTGTGAAAATCTTGACATAAAAATTATAAATGGAAATAGAACTTGTATTAACTGTGGTGTAGTTCATCACCCATATTTTGTAAACGACTGGATTGATTATAACCCACGTAATGTTGTTTTACGTAAATCAGTTTACTGCAGAACTGCTTATGTTAAAAATAAATTACAACGCCTTGAATTGTCTGCTGATGAAATACAAGCATTTATGAACATTTGGACAACCATGGAAAACCAACTACAAAGCTTCACTGGTAAAAGGTTTCCTAAGATAGATTTTTTTATAAATAAAATCTTAGAATATTTAGACATTTCCAAACAACCTTCATACAAAATTAGTGATGCATTACGGAAGAAATATGAGATTATGTGGAAGGAAATCGTTTAGCATGTAATTTTTCATAGCTTTCAGAAATTGGTGGACATATATCAGCAACTTGGTCATCAACCAT
Source organism: Trididemnum nubilum (assembly GCA_963965965.1). Lineage (NCBI taxonomy): Eukaryota > Metazoa > Chordata > Ascidiacea > Aplousobranchia > Didemnidae > Trididemnum > Trididemnum nubilum. The sequence continues at coordinate 24,527,270 of OZ014474.1, forward strand.
AGCAAGTTCTCTTTCAAAAAACTCGTCAATATCACCAGATCTTAAAAACAATTTTAACTTGTTGAGTAATTTCTGATACGATTGATAAGCATATCTACAAGACTCAGTTTTTTTGGAAAAATTTTTCTGCGTCGTTATTGTCTGTAAAAGAACACCTGTACCGCTAACAGACGCCAAGAAAATCGGATTTAATGTAACAGAACCAACCATGGCCCCAGTTGTAGTAAAAACAACAGATGACAGCTTTAGAGCTAAGTCCATTCTTTTAAATTTTTTAAACATTTTCTTATAACACCAATACTGTTTGTGATAAGTGTGATACAGTTTTGTCAATTCATTCACTTGTTCTTGAGTCAATTTTCTACTAATGTGGTTAAAGTCCATTGTTTATTTTACGATATACAATTACGCTTCTGGTTGATCACCCACTTCAAGCTGTTTAACTTTAATTACGACACTGCTTATATTCATTGATACCGAAGAATTTGAAGAAACATAGTTGTATTGTATGCGAAACACATCTCGAGAAGGATTAGGAAAAACAATGCAGTTTAAATTAAAGCAATCGAATGGGGGTGTTACTGTTGTTTTACTTATTTTATCTGTTTCTTCTTCACTAACACGGATTATATCAATATGTAATTTGTCTTCATCATCATAACTGGTAACTTTCACAAGTCCGCTTACGCTTATTTTGATGTAACTGCTGGTTACCTCATCTCTCAAATGAATACTATCGGATTGCAAAGACAGAAAATCGTTCCCAGCGACAAGAGGTGCACTCACGAAATGTAAATTGTGATCTGTATTAGTACGAACTGAATGAATAGCACTTGATGGAATTGGCCTCGAATCAGGTGTCGAAGAAGCACCCAAAAGTATTTGAAATTTTGGACGATATATATTTCGTTTAAAATAACGTTTATTTATTGCACTGGTAGGTTCGGAAGGTCTACCTACGTTGAAAATGGTATGATTTTTCATATCTAAGTTTCGTGAAATGGTTACATTATCGTCTTCGGTTTGAATGTGTTGCGTTATTTGGTCAACATAATTTTTGTTTGCTGCTTCACCCGGTGCTGTGGGATCTCGTAAATTTATGATAGTGTGTAATCCTTGTAAGTTAATATTATCTCTCACATTTGTAACTAAATTTTCAACAAATTGTTTAGTTGCCGCATCAGAAGGTAGAATGGGTTCAACAAGTCCTTTTAGAATCAATGATTCACCTAATTCAATTGATGCGTTGTTAGGTGGAATATTTTCTATACGAAAGACCCTGTTTGGTAAACGACCAAGTACTTCCACACCATATATTTGAGACCTCTGAATTTGAATTTGAGAGGGCGATACAACATATTGATCATCGTTGTTTATACCTAAAGTAGCCAACCTCGAACCAAACTCAGAGCTTTCGGCAAAGTGGACAATGTTGCTAATTGCATTATCCAAGAATCCTTTATTTACACTATCTGATTCTGTTACAGGATTGGCTAAGTTTGTAATTTTGTGGTTGTTTAAGTTTAAATCACCATACATTATATCTCCTGACTTGGAAACTTTGTGTTCAATACCTACAACCTTAACAGTACTTGAAGATTGACTTCCACTTGTTCCAAATTTTGAAATATTCATTTTGTCCTTCTTTATTATAAATGAACATAATAAACTTTGATAAATATTTAAGTGGGGACAACAAGCAAATCAAACATCATTATCTTCTACCAGATTGCCATTACATGATAGTAGGATCGACAGGGTCAGGAAAAACAAATTTGCTTTTAAACATGGTTCTCAAGTGGATGAATTACGACCTTTGTTGTGTTTATACTGTTAATCCTGAGCAAGATAAATATCGATTTTTAAAAGAGCAAGGTATTGAAGTGCTAAGCCCTGAAGACTTGCCTCCAGTAGAAGAGCTTGACAGTCAACAGAAAGTAATAGTTTTTGACGACATTAAGCTAGACAATATGAAAAAACTGATGGAATACTTTTCTTTATCTAGAAACAGAAATTGCAACTGTATTTACCTCACCCAGTCATACTTCAACACTCCAAAGTACATAAGAAGAAACACTAACTGTTTTGTTTTTTTCGGGAACTTAGACAACAAAGATATCAGACACATTACTGACGATCATGCTAAAGGTATAACAAAAGAAGAAATGGAGTCGATTTACCGTGAAGCAACCAAAGATCCTTACAATTTTATGGTGCTGGACAAAACAGCCAAACACCTACCCCTTCGTTACAGAAAATGCTTTGACCATTTTTGGGCTTAAGCTTTATATGCTATATAGTAAACATGCCATTTGTAAATGAAGAAGAGTTGAAAAACAAAAATAAACTTGTAAAGGATTATATTAATAACCGAAAGCGTTTGAAACAAAAGCTGCAAAAAGAAATTGTAGCCAAACAACAACTGCAAAAGTCTGCTTCTGAAATATTTCGTCCCATTACTAAAACGTTTGAAGAAACTCAGAAAAAAACTGATAAAAGGCAAGACCAACTAATTCAACACATACAGCAACAGCTTGCCATTGAAGATAAACCTCGATCAATTTATACTGTGCACTTTGAGAGTGCTTTCGATAACGAAGAAAAAGAATTGCTTACACAAAACAATTTTGAGACTGATATTGTGGAGCTTGTAAAACGCGGGCCAGATTACATAAACGCATTGAAAGACAGAGCTAGATTAATCAATCAAAGATTAGGTGGTTTATGAAGAAGACGTGATGCTGATACAGAAGTGATTGATGAGCAAATAAAAACTTTTAAAAAGTACAGAGAAAAATTAAATAAATTATTAGGAGGAATGGAACTTACCTTTGGAAAAGGGCTTAAAGATCCCAACAAACTTTGTGAAAGACTTAATTTACTAGTAGCAGCCAAACAAGCCGGCAATAATAACAAACGTTTGGATCAAGAAATTGCAAACATTTTGAAAAAACTAAAATTAAACAAATGCATTTCACACTGCGACCACCAAAAATTATTTGACAATATATTAAAATGACATCAATACCACTTTTTTTTTACTCTAGGAAAGGACAAGGAAAATCAGAAGATTTTATAACTAGCTTTAATCCACCGTTGCAACTAGACATTAAAAAAAGTTACGAGATGTCCTTAATCAATGCTCAAATATGGTACTCTTGGCATAACATAACGAGCAGCAATAATAAATTTTTTTATTCACCAGATGGAGTAGCTGCACGACTATTATCGATTCCTCCAGGGAGCTATAATATTGAAGATCTCAATAATGAAATCAAGTACTTGATGGAACAGAGACGTGATGACAAAAATAATATAACTATAACACCAAATTTTAATACATTAAAATCAAGAATTGAACTTAAAAATGATTACATAGTTGATTTTCGAATTCCAAATTCAATAGGTGACGTTTTAGGATTTGGTTCGGCATTTTTGGGTGTAAATGGAATTCATAATAGTCAAAATCCTGTAAATATTACAAATATCAACAGCCTTCAGATTCATTGCAGCTTAATTGATGGAAATTACATAAACGGAGCGTCTAGTGACTTACTTTATACTCTTAGTCCAAACGTACCACCGGGATATTTGATTCAAGTTGAACCTAAGCAAAACATTTACGTTCCAATCAAAAATTTAAGTCAAATTGATAGTATCCGATTCTCTATAAAAGATCAAGATAACAATTTTGTAAATATGAATAATGAACGAGTGACTTACTATGTTCACCTGAGAGAGATTATGTAGTTTAACTATAAATGTTATCACAAAGAGAAACTAGATTTCATAAAAAGAAAATCATAGGTGGAAGTTTGCTTAAAAATGTTTACGACAAGATAAGAAACGTAATCAGCACTGGTTCTAAGATTCTTAACAGAATTCCTACTGGAGTGAAGACTGAGATTAAAAAACTAGCTGCACCTTTACTGAAAAAAGCCTTAGAACCCACAAAAAAGACATTAGAACCAGTCTTAGAAAATATACCAATAAACAAGCGTATTATCAATGACAGAGAATTAGAAAATCTCAACGACAGATCGAGAGCTATCTTAAGTAATTTAATTGCTGGATCAGGATTTAAAAATTATATGTCTTAATTATAAAATGACAGAACTAACGAATCCATATTTGCAAATTAAAGAAACAAACTTAGTGGACAATTCAATTACTGAGTTTGAATATGTCGAATACCTTCCGAGAGACTCAAATAATATGAACAAAGATGGTCAGCACATTATTGAAACAAAATATGAAGATGTTTTTCTTCTACCGCATAAAGCATACCTAGAAATCAGAGGAAAACTTCAAACTAATGCGAATGCTAATTACAATAACAATGACGTAATTTCATTGGTAAATAACGGTTGGTCTTTATTTCAAACTGCGCAATATCAATTAAATAACCAAACTATAGAAAACATAAACCTTTATCTACCTCAAGCATCAACAATACTCAATTTAGTTAGCTTTAGTGATGATTATTCAAGATCAACCGCCTCTAACATGCTGTGGTTTAAAGACACTGGAACTGGTTCCCCATCTCTTAAACAAAATTTTGGTGGTGTAGCTGATGATGCAAATGCAAATGCTGTACGTGATGGTCTTAGAGCAATCGTAGAAATATACAACAACAATCTACAAGCAAATATTGGTTTCACCGCAAGACAGAACATTACTACAGGAAATAAGCAAATTACTTTAATGCTTCCTCTTTCCCAAATATTTGGATTTTGTCGTGATATCGATAAGGTTTTTAGGGGTGTTAAACACAGTATAGTCGTGGATAGAGAAACATCTAATAACTATATTTTACGTGCAAATGGTGTTGCTGCTGGTAAGTTTAACATAAGTCATATCTCTTTGTGGATGCCTAAAGTGAAACCAAGTTTAAGAGTTGAATCGGAAATAGATGCTATGTTAGTAAAAGGACATATAAAACAGCTATACTTTGAACAAATGAGAGTGTATCGAACAATGTTTCAGTCAACAGAAACAAGCATGACTTGGAGAATAACAACCCAGCCGGGAACAGAGCTTCCTAGACATGTCTTTGTTGCGTTTCAATCGAGTGAACGAGATAACAACCAGCAGCTAAATAATATGATTTTTGACAATGCAAACTTAAGACGTATTAGTTGCAGAATAAACAGCATTCAATATCCTGAACGAGAATTTGAATGTAATTTTACTCCACAAAATAGAAATTATTCGCGTTTATACATGAGTTTTCTAGAGGCTGTAAACAAATACCAAGACGCCGACACGGGCTGTCAATTATCAGCTGAAGACTGGGCTAGTTTGTATCCAATTCATCATTTTGATGTTAGTAAACACAATGAACGACTTAAAAACAGCTCGGCAGATATTGAAATAAGGTTTAATCTTGGTGGTAACTTTAGAAATATTGCAAATAACGCTGACCAAGCTTTCTATGTTTATGCAGTCGTACTTTCTGATAGATACCTTCAGTTAGAAGGACTTTCAGGTCGAATGAATATAATTATCTGAGTATAAATAAAAATGTATGTTAAAATCGGATTAAATTTATCACAATTTCAAAAAGAAAAAATAAAACAAGCTTTTCAAAATAAAACTGGGCTTACACTCACATTTAATAACCACCAGTTACAAGGATCAGACTTTCTTGGTTTAACAAAGACGCAAGTTAACAAAATAAATGATGCTAAAGCAAAAGGTTCAGGTGTTACTTTGAAGCTATCAAAACTACAAATTTCAAAACAGGGTGGTTTTATTGGAACTCTTTTAGCAGGTTTAGCAGGTAGCTTGCTACCCAGTTTGTTAGGAGGAAAAGGACTTGTGTTACCTGGATCAAAGGGTAAAGAGCTTATGTTGCCTGGAACAAAAAGACAAGGTAGGTCTTATCGCTTCGACGAACCTCAGATTCTCGGAAAAGGTTTAATACTAGGAAAAATTTCTCCTTTCAAAAATGTTCCGATCTTGGGTTTGATTTTATAAAGTCTAATATAAAATGTACCACGATTACTCATTGAACTTGACACAAAATCAAAAGAAAAAAATTGCAAATGCATATAAAAACAAAACTAGTGTAAGTGTTAGACTAACACATGCAAGTTTACAGACTAAAGGCAACGTTAGTTTGCAACTGACGAGTCGACAGATAAATAGAATTAACAAATCAAAAGCGTCTGGACACGGTATACAAATAAACTTTAGTAAAACACAATTGCAAAAACAAGGTGGTTTCTTAAGCAGCTTACTTAATTTAGGAAAACTAGTGTTACCGTTTTTAGCTAAAAAGGTTTTGCCAACTTTGGGATTAGCAGCTGCTTCCGGGGCCATCCAAGGAGCAACTAATAAAGCAGTAAATAAATGAAACCATTAACAAACTTAGACATTGATAAAATCATGATTAAGTGTGACAATTATCGAGGAACATTTAGCAAAGATATGTTACCAAAAGCAATGAATAAAAATGAGTCAGCTGTCGTAAACTTGCAAGATTATTTTGCGGGTAGTGGAACTCATTGGGTTTGTGTTTACAACGAAGAAAAATCAGATAAAGTAGAATACTTCGACAGCTTTGGACTTGTACCCCCAAATGAAGTTGTTAAATATATAAGCACTACAAACAAAAACATTATTTACAATGATGCTCAAATTCAAAATATTAACTCAATTCTTTGTGGTTACTACTGTGTGTATTATATAACAGAGCGAAATAAGGGTAGAACAGCAAACGAACTATTGTTAGATTTTCATGAAAAACCTACACCTTTTAATCAAATGTTTATGAAGTTTTATGTATCATATATTAAAGATGGAAACTTATTGTGTTAGAGAAAAGAAAAAAACTAAATGTGTTCCAGGTTCTGATGAAATTATAAAAGCAAAAGGAAATGGTCGCCTGATGTTACGTTGCATTTGTGCTAGTTGTGGTATTACAAAGCATAGTTTCATTAAAACCAACAAAAAAGGAGGCTTGTTAGACCTTCATGCTGCGATAGGAAAATTACCAAAACCAAAAGGTGGGTTCACTCTTCCAAGTCACAAGTACACTGGGCCATATAATCCTTTGGATAAACAACTTGATTCAAACGACCAACCTTTACCGGGGCAAGAACCTTACAATCAAATAGATGCTATTGCAATGAAACATGATATTTGTTATCGTGATAATGACAATAAAAAAGGTAAACTAAAATGTGATAAAGATATGTTAGACAGTTTATCGCAAACAAAACCGAAAGGTATCCGGGAATCGTTTGATAAAAAGTTAGTACAAGCAGCAATTGGAACTAAATATAAGTTGGGGTTAGGTGCAAAAAACGGGAAAAGGCGTCGTGGCAAACAGAACTAGCTGATGAACTACACAAACCAGTAAAGAAAAAGTTTCTGCGACGCCGAGTTATAAGCAAATCAATTGATGAAATATGGGCGGCTGATTTAGTAGAAATGCTAAAGTTTAGCAAATGGAATAAAGTTACCGATATTTACTGATGGTGATTGACGTATTTTCTAAATTCGGATGGATAGTCCCTTTGAAAGACAAAACGGGTAAAACTGTTGCTAATGCTTTCAAGAAAATCTTCAAAGAAAAAAGAATTCCAAAATTCTTATGGACTGATAAGGGAAAAGAATTTTACAACAAAAATAGGAAAAGCCTGTTGGACCAACACAGCATTAAATTATACTCAACTGAAAATGAAGAAAAAAGTTCTGTTGTTGAACGCTGGAATCGCACTATCAAAAATAAAATGTGGAAGCAATTTACAAAACAAAGTTCAACTCAGTACTTAGACATGCTACCTGAGATAGTTGATGAGTACAATAACAGCTATCATTCATCCGTGAAAATGACGCCTGTTCAAGCTAGTGAAAAAGAAAATCAAGGAATTGTTTACTATAATTTGTACGCTAAAATTAAACCAATAAAAACAAAAGCAAAATTTAAAGTTGGTGACACAGTTAGACTTTCAAAATACAAGCGAAAACTTTTTGACAAGGGTTTTACTCCAAACTGGACAGAGGAACTGTTTTTAATTTCTAAAGTTTTAAATACCAATCCACACACTTACGAAATCACTGATCTTCGTGGTGATTTAATTTCTGGAACTTTCTATGAACAAGAACTTTTGAAAACGAATCAAACTAAATTCAGAATAGAAAAAGTTGTTCGCAAAGATAATAAAAAGAAATCGGCATTAGTTAAGTGGTCTGGATACAGCAATGATTTTAATAGCTGGATTCCGATTGAAGAATTAGAGCAACTTAAATCTACATATAAATAAAAGATGTTTTGTGGATTTCAACCTCCAAACTTATCAGTTCCAGAAAATATAGAAGATATAAAACAAAAGTGGAATAAACGTGTTTTAACTTACTGTATCACGAACTTAACACCAAAACTTACAGAAGAATCGATACACAAACAAATTGATTCTGCTTTTAAAGTTTGGGATAAACCTACAGCACTTAAATTTAAGAAAGTACAGCCAAATGAGCCCTGTGACATAAAAATTAGTTTTTGTGCCAAGGAACATGGCGATGGATTCCCTTTTAAAGGTAAAGGCGGTGTTTTAGCTCATGGATTTTATCCAGGTTCAGGAATTGGGGGTGATTTACATTTTGATGCTGATGAAGATTGGACAGACCAAGAAACACCTCCCAAACACAACTTATTTGTAGTAGCTGTTCATGAAATAGGTCATTGTTTAGGTTTAACCCATTCACAAAGTACAGATTCTATCATGTATCCTACTTATAAACACGAGTGGTCAAAAGTATCAAGTGATGTTCTATCAAAAGAAGACATTGAAAGAATACAAAAGGCGTACGGTAAACCCAAAGTGAAAATATTTGATAGCAATGGCTTTACAATTAAAGTGAAACCTATAGAAAATGACAAAATCAAACTAATTATTGAAAAGAATTAAACGCGACTGAAGCGTAATTATGAGCACAAGTTGGTTACATGTGACAAGCGCTCAATTGCGAGTTTAATATCTCCTACTAACATCGGGAGGGGGGACTGAGAACCACGATTTAAAAAAAAATTTGAAACACAAGGACGGTTTCAGTGCATTTTAAGTCATTTTGTTTCCAGTGCATTTTTTAAGAGTCAGGTGACCTGCTTTGCACTGAATGATTTTTATTGAGAATGGGCCGACTACAGTGCAGTCACGTGACCTCTCTTAATTTGAGACACAAGGACGGTTACAGTGCAGTCACGTGACCTCTGTGCACCGAACACGCCATGTCATATACTACTCGAATGGTTTCGAACCCATACCCGCACCAACCAATGAATTAAACTCAGCTTCAGAGGTTGCTAAAAGCTTTCTTATTTCTAAAACAAACTGCCCAGCACATAGGCGTAGCCAGGGATCCCGCCCCCCCCCTCAATTGAAATGTCGCCAATGACAAAAATGTGACAAAAAAGTCTCTTGTTTCTTCAGTTTCAGTTTCTTCTGGCATTTTTTGCTTACAAGAGTAACTAATACGAATAATGACCACCAAGTCCCTTCAATTCAGTTTTTGCCGACCAATTTAAATGTATATATAACCCAGGAGAAATGGAGAGTTTTGTTCTAAAAGTTCCTATCTTAGGCCCTCATTTACCTTTTCATGAACGTAATGCAGTAACTAGGGCCGGATTTACCATAATATGGCACAGTACTAGCAAGGGGTTCCGCGCTCAAATGGTGAGACTTTTTTTGGTCTTCACCTATATTTGGCAGGAAGATGTTGCGAAAATCTTCAAAGTGCCAAGGTCCCCGCACAATATAAATCTGGCCCGAGCAATCACATGGTTAAATAGGCGTAACCATCTATTGTACCATTTTTAAATAACAATCCACCTCCACCCCGCCAGTTTTACGCGACAAAATACTTGTGAAAAAATTAGCTTGGGGAAATGTTCATTGCACAAACTATTAAATTTGAATTCAGGGGGCTTGTACCTCTTGGTCGTTTATGTACTCCTGCAACTGGTTATTTTTATGACAAAACAAAAATCTCTAAGGAAAATCTTTGAGTGGATTATTATTTACTGCTAAAATATTGCAGTAGGCAATGTACTATGCTTTCCCCTATCCGGGCCAAATCAGGTACAAAATTTCACACCAAAATGCAAGATGTTAAAATGTTTTAGACTAAACTTGTAAGTTAAAGGAGAATTGAACAATTTAATCTTTTCAATTGGCTTTCAAATGCTAAAAATCTAGCTTTTTTGAATGGCTCTAAACACGTGCAAAATCTGATCCAATGGCAATAACATAGCTAGTTTTCAAAAAAATTACAAAAAATCGCCCAGCGGTTGGGGGCTTTGCCATCAGACTCACGTCTGTAATACGTTTGAGTTACACCAGTTTCTCAACATGTCTCCCATTTTACACTTTTTTGGGAGGTTTAAGCTCTCTCTCTTTACCAAAATGCTGGTTATGTGCTAACTCAATGGCCGCAGCTTCTGATCTTCCAATCTACTACATCTTTGTCCCACAAAAAGTTTTTCTTTCGAAAATTTCTGGTAACGTCATTGCACGTGATTTGTGCCCTCCCCCCTAATTAAAAATCTTGGCTACACTTATGGCCCAACATGCTCGTATTGTAGAAAAAGGCAGCAATTTTTGGGCTCCCCTGAAAAAAATGTTTGCCCCATAGAACCAGAGTTGTAAGTCGGGCCGGGTTTTTCGTTTCGGGTTCGGGCTGGGTTCAGGCCGGGTTCAGGCCTAAAGTTGACAAAAATTTCGGGCTTAATTTGGGCCTGGGACGTGCTTTTTTTTCTTAGATGCACAAAAATATAATCAAAGTAACTTAGCAACATTGCTAAATTTTTCAGACCTAACTTAACTTTTGTTTTTTTCGGGCATGATTTGGGCTTCAAATTAATTTTCGGTTTCGTCGACAACTCTGCGTAGAACAACACTCTAGTTGCGGCACTGTATTAGGGGCCGCAGACAAAAACGCGATTAGAAACGTTGCCGGCCTTATAAGGTTTTTTTTAGACATGAATGCAGCATTTTTTAATATACATTTGTAGATGTACAAGATGTGAAGATCGGTTTTAATATGCAAAAATTTAGTCTATTGTAGTGCCTCCCACTTTCGGCTAGTGCCCCTTCGCTTCGTTTGCCCTGGCGACGGCACTGCTGGGGTAATGGCTATAGCTTTCTGAGACAGCAGTCTTTTGCACTGGAATGGACTCAAAAATGATTTAAAGCATCTTTTGAAGCAATTAGTTAGGGGAAACTGATTTGTCAGAAATAAAACACACAAATAAGTAAAAACTTTCAAAATGGCAAAAATAAGCAATCAAATTTGATCGCTTGCTAAAAAATGCTGAACATGGATACTCATAAAAAAAAAAATTAACACTCGGAAATAGGTAGGGAGGCTATTCAATTTTAATTAATTACCAATCGCTTCTCTCAAATTTTTTCAACCACTTCTTTTAAGTTTCGTTCCATTAGCCCGCTCCCCCACGAATTACTTTTCTCTAAAATATACACAAAATATATTACCCCTTGTAAGTATTACTGATCTAGGATTTTATGATTTTCCAGCTTGTACATATGAAACTAAATTTTATTGTTTATATCCACCTTCTACATAACCCATTTGTGCAAACAGTTTAATCAAGTTTTTGTACTGCTAACTTCTTATGCCACGTTTTAAAGCAATGGTTTTCATCAAAATAGTCCTCAAATTAAGTCCGTTTTGCAAAAAATACAAAATTTTCTAGGGGCTTGGCGCTCTGCCCCCAGACCTTGAATGGCCTCAGGCTGGGGGCTCCGCAATCAGACCTCCAAAACAGCCCCTCATTGCGGATTTCTGGCTACGCCCCAGACTAAAATACTTTATTGATACGACTCTTGTATGCTGATGTTTTTGTGAGTTTCAGATACTATTGAAATACCGTAATATTACCAATAATCTAAAAACACATCAAAATATCATCACAAACTTCGGAAGAATAGTTCGGTTCTGAAAATGGCACTTATTTTTATCAAAAACCAAAAATATTTCAAACCTAACGTTGTTTGTCAAAATTAGTTACTAGACGTGAGAGACTGCTACAAAGTCTACAGAAATAAACTAGCACAATACAAAGTCTACAGAAATAAACTGACTCATATTAAGGAATATGCAAAACGACTTTACATTAAAAATTTAGTGAATGATAATAAGCGTGACACCTCATCGCTTTGGAAAATTATAAATAAAATTATTCACTTGAAAAATGTTAAAAAAAAAATTCCTGATAAAATGTATGCTTCCAAAACTGAAAGTGCACAAGGTCCACAGGCTATTAGTAACTTGTTCAATAAACATTTCACAGAGATAGGAGTTAACCTTGCATCAACAATTGAAACACCAGCTATAATTGACGGCAAATTTAATGCCACGTCTTTGATTCAGAGTAGTTGCAATTCGTTTTTTCTAGAACCAATAGTTGAAGAAGAAGTAGTAAATTACATCAGAGCTATGAATCCATCAAAAAGTACAGGAAGACATGGAATTCCTGCAAAGTATATAAAAATGTCAGGCTCTGTTATAGCTCCAGTTCTAACTAACATTTTTAATGCATGCATATCAACAGGATATTTTCCAAAAGATTTAAAAACCGCCGAAGTTGTTCCAATTTTCAAAAAAGGCGAAAGAGAATTATGCAGTAATTATCGCCCTATTTCTATTTTAAATCCTTTTGCCAAACTATTTGAAAAGTGTCTGCTTGATCAACTGAACAATTATTTTGTGAACAATAATTTGATTAGTCCAAATCAGTATGGTTTTAAGAAAAATTGCTCAACAAATAAAGCCGTTTTAGATATTTACAATAAGCTACTTGACAATATGGATAAAAAGCTCATTACATGTTCTATTTTCTTAGATTTAGGAAAAGCATATGATACCATCAATCACACAATACTGATCAAAAAACTAGAAAAGTATGGAATTAGAGGATTACCATTGCAGCTACTAGCAAGTTACCTGACTGACCGGCAACAGTATACAATTGTAAATCAATGTAAATCCAAGTCAAGAGATGTTATTTGCGGTATTCCTCAGGGCTCAACCCTAGGTTAGTTGTTATTTAATATTTATATCAATGATCTTCCACTTGCCTTAAATTCCATAATTCATGTTTTTGCAGATGATACAAGTCTTACTCTCTCCCATTCTAGAGTTTCAACACTGCAACAAAATATAAATGATGAATATTAGTCAATGTAAGCATTTGGTTCAAGGTGAATAAACTATCAATTAATTTTAATAAAACTGAGTTTATGGTAGTGACAACAAAACAAAATAAACCTGAACTCAAAGTATCAATAGATAATAATCCAATCAAGCAATCACATAGAGTATCTAGGCGTTCTAATAGACGACAATCTAAACTGGAAACAACAAATCAAGGAACAATGTTCAAAGGTAGCAAGGGGATCTTGGGCCCTTAATCAATTAAAACACTTTGTAGATGAGCAAACACTACAATCTGTTTACCACTGCCTCATATACTTTCATCTACAATATTGCGTAAGTAGTAGGGGGACTGCTTCAAAATCAACATTAGCACCTCTCTTCATTCTGCAAAAAAGAAGCATCAGATTGTTAACTGGAAGTGGATATCGAGAGCATACTAATCCTTTGTTCTATCGAGCTAAATGCTTAAAACTCAAGGATATTTACTCTCTTGAAACTGCAAAGCTAATGTACAAAATTCACAATAATGTATTATTTTTTGCAAATTTAGATAAGTTTAACCTAACCAAAAACTGTTATACACATAAGACAAGATTGAGCCACAAAAACAACTTCTTTCTTCCAAGAACTAGAACAAGATTAGGGCAAAAGTCCCTATCATTCGCAGGAATTAAAATTTGGAATGAAATTCCACGCAGTTTAAAAGAAGTTTCATTCTACAGATTTAAAAAAGCTGTTAAAGCTAATTTTTTATCAACCTATGAAACCGATAAAAGCTAGAATAACAGCTTTCTATCAGCAACGCAGTAGTAATTACAGTAAACATACTGTAGTTGCATATTTATGCTTGAGTTCTACAATAACCTATTCCACTGCTTGAATAGCATGAGGTGGTGCATTCATCTATCACACATTTATACAATACGTCATCTCTCATTTCGATTTGCCTTTGAATTATAGGTAATTTTGCAATAACTGACTGAGGGCGATATATACTGGTATTGGAAATTGTACCAGTACTAATGACATATTGGCAAACAATGCAAAACAAAGCAAGGAGTTTTTTTTCACTGCAATTGCCCACTTTAAATTGTATAAAACATAAATAAGCATTATGAACTTTATTGATTTATTTTCTTTCCAATCTGTAGTTACAGTATTTTTTTAGTATGCCTAGAGTTAGAACGATTCTAATGTTGCCTTGCATTTTCTTTACATGCTGACTGTGAGTTTTGTGCATATACTGTACAAAGTCTACATATCTTTGCAACACTTTGTTTTAATTTGCATAAAATTTTTTATCATAGAAAGTAGCAGACTGAGAAAATCTAAAAGCTGCATTTTTAACCTTAACTTGGTGAGGTGGCAGTAGATTTACATGACTTTCGGTCCTTCGCTTTTACTCACCAAGTGACTAAATATCGCTTTGACTCTGCAAGTTTGTGTGTTGGTTTCAAAGGAATTCCATGTTTCGATGCTTTGGTGATAGACCTAGAGCAAGCTGCAGTTTTTTTCTTGTGATATGACGTCACTTGGTAAATAAATAAATGTGATGATGATGAAGATGATGCTTTCCTTTGCCCCTTTTATTCTACGCGCAGCTTAACAATTTTTGAAAATGAACAAGTATAATTATACATTTTCGTAATGTAAATTCTATCAATAACCAAATTTCGGTTTAATGTGTATAATATCTGGAAAACGAATTTTCGGTTTAATGTGTATAATATCTGGAAAACGAATTTTCGGGGAAATGTAATTTCGGTTTAATGTGTACAATATCTGGAAAACGAATTTTCGGGGAAATGTGATTTCGGCCAAATGTACATTCTGGCGAGTGTAAATTCTGGCATATAAGCTTTCGGGGAAATGTGATTTCAGCCAAATGTACATTCTGGCAAGTGTAAATTCTGGCAAATAAGTTTTCGGGGAAATGTAATTTCGGCCAAATGTACATTCTGGCGAGTGTAAATTCTGGCATATAAGCTTTCGGGGAAATGTAATTTCAGCCAAATGTACATTCTGGCAAGTGTAAATTCTGGCAAATAAGTTTTCGGGGAAATGTAATTTCGGACCAATGGTCATTCCGGCAAATGTAATTTGAGGCAAGTGTTAATTCAGGCAGATGTAATTTCAGGCAAGTGTTCATTCTGGCAAGCGTGATTTCTGACAAATGTTAATTCTGGAAAAAGAACGTTCAGGGAGATGTTTTTCTGGCAAATGATTTTCGGGGAAATGTTTTTCTGCGAGGTGTAAGGATACCCTTTTGGCTAGTGTCCCTTCGCTTCGTTTGCCCTGGCGACGGCACTGCTGGGGTAATGGCTATAGCTTTCTGAGACAGCAGTCTTTTGCACTGGAATGGACTCAAAATGATTTAAAGCATCTTTTGAAGCAATTATTTAGGGGAAACTGATTTGTCAGAAATAAAACACACAAATAAGTAAAAACTTTCAAAATGGCAAAAATAAGCAATCAAATTTGATCGCTTGCTAAAAAATGCTGAACATGGATACTCATAAAAAAAAAATTAACACTCGGAAATAGGTAGGGAGTAGAGTGGCAAATTTTTATATGGAAAAAATTTTTTTTGGAATTCTGTATCGCACACCCCCTTATTTTAAGACGATTTCTAAAAAAATAACCCAGTGAAAATTTCAGGTCAATTGAACAAGTTTAAGTGGTCTCCCAAAGCATTTCTATTCTACAAATGCTGGTGCTAGTACATCGTATACCAGTATTAGAGAAATACTAGTAACGTTAATCAAAAAGTTACTGTTTAATGGTTTAATAGGATGCCTTGTACTGCTTTTAATGAAATTTTTTTTTATCATAGCCAGCAATGGTCATATTGTTTTGGTCTTGATCATAAGCATAAACTCTCAGCATGGTACAACTTAAGCTCTTCAATAGATAACCTACGAAATAAAGCCTGGTAGTAATTATGCATGCAGCATTGTTTGCATCACAAAAATGATTAGGACACACACAATGTTACATAACATTTTGATGTATAAGAGCTTGTCCATGCAATGCTCATAATTTGGCAGGAACCAACCATCAATATTAAGCAATTGTAGTTTCTGGCTTACATGTTGAAAAGCTGTCGGGAATCCTGATGCTGTCAGTCGGAAGTGGAGCGATGATTGGTCAAAAAGTAGGAGAGTTGTTCACAAGTGGACAGGAGTTGAGAATTGTTTGGCGCTCTTTGTTTCGATACAACAGCAAGCAACACAAGAATTCATACAGTAGCCATCACTGTTGTGCAGAATTCATTTAGCTGACTGCTGCTGCTTCTTGCTTGTTGGCATTATATGTTTGAAATTTATCCCTCAGCTGCCTTCGACTCTTTTTTTGTATCAAAACGCCAAAGACAGATGTTTTTCATAGGCCTAAATTGCAATGGGATACCATTAACAGGTTAGAATTTTGCGTTTTCAATTGTAGTGAAATCGGGGTTGGTTGCCTAGGTCAAGCCGAGAGAGTATGGCTCGAACCATAGGTTCTCAATGTGCTTCCTAGGGAGCCCCAGGGCTCTATTAGAGAAACCTAGGGGCTCCGCAAGCTATTGTTTTTTTGTTTTTGGAAAATTCTTGTGGGGCTCTGTAAATAATGGTTAATCTCTTCACAGGCTCCATAACACCAAAAGTTGGAGAACCCCTGGCTTAAACAATGTTGCCATGTTGCTGGGGTCCACGACAACTGACCGCGAACCAAATGACGCCAATTAGCTGAGAAGAGCGATCATAAGCATATTTTACTATCCCCAGAGCCATCTTGTGCAAACCCTCAATCACTTTGTGACAAAATCACTGCTGATGAAATCAGTGACCAAATCACTGTGACAAAACCGTTGGTTCACGGTCAGTTTGTCATGGTCAGTTGACCTGGCTCGTGTTGCTGTGTCAAATATTTTAAAAAATTTGTGAAATGTTCAGCCATGTGGTGACTGCAAGAAATTTCCTAGTCTAGTTCTTCAGCTTTTGGGAGAGAATATGGACAATGTTACAGCTGTTTGTGCTCCTGGCGTCTATTATCGGGCAAGATGGATGGCAAAAGACATTTGTAGTCTTAAAATATTTGGATTTAGAGATCAGTTTCAAATACGCCAACATGAGATGGATTCATTGCGACGAATTTGTGTATTTGTCTGCACCACTTATGCTGACTTCTGATTCGCAATTTCTCAGGCATCAGCTGCTCCTGCAAATGATCTGCAGATGTTGCAATTGATTGAACTGTATGCACATGTTGATAAAAAAATTGCTAAGATTGCAAAAAGCAAAATAAGTCTATTCTTATGGTTCCTCAGTGAAGACCTTGCAGCTCTCCCACTGTTTAGTAGCGACACCACCATTGCAGTCAAAAAGGCTATTGTCAACACATTGTAGAGAAAATGATTTTTAGAAGATGTTCGTTATGTTGTTCCAACCAAGTGCTCAAAGTTCAGTGATCTTTCTCTTGCTCAGTTTGTGACACAAAGATTCCTGAATTTATTTAAATCCCGTTCGCTATCAAAGGATTTTCTCTATGTTGCAGTGGACACACAGGATAAGCATGATGGCTATACTGCGTCATGCAAAATTATCCATGCTATCAAGTTTGTAAACGGTTGTGCAGAACGAGCAGTCAAGTTGGCAACCGACTTCAATGAAGTCCTCACTAAAGATGAAAAACAGCGGCAGCTTTTACATCAAGTCATTGAGCACCATCGCAAACTTCTCCCATCAAGTGGAACAAAAGCTCAACTAACCAAAAGTAGCAACTAATTCACCAAAAGTGTTATCTTACCAAACGTTGGATGAACGACTGAACATGTAATTGCAAACAGTGCATTTATGAAAACTATATTAAAGCAATAAGCAGCAACTTTGCTGGATTCAACATTTTTATTAAAAACAAACCATATCGAACGTTTTCAGCTTAAAACAATTAAGCCCTCACCAGGATATTATAAACAATCCCAATAATAGTTGTTTTACCTGAATTGGTTTATTTTACGCTAAAAGCTTTATGCTGTTGCTTGTTTGACGGGATTGCTTTGCTCCAAAACCGGAAAGGCATTTTTATTTTGTTAGATAATAATTTTAAGTATTTTCTCATATACAGGGAGTCCTCGACTTACGACGTTGATCCGTTCTTGAGACGCGGTGTAACCCGAATTTCAGTGTAAATCGGAATATTATACATAAATTACTCTATACATATCATATATTCAGAAGTTACATAGCAGACTTGAAACATAAAGTTGTTTTTTCACGGCTGTGAGGTAGCACTTACCTCACATATCTGCTTTCCCATTAGGCTAGTGTTTCATCAGCATCTGAATTCACACATAGCCTATCCTGGCATCCCACCCGAACCTTCAAACCACACACGAGGGCAATTTCTACACTTGCCATCGTACCCTCTTCTCAGATTACTCTGATCTAAGTCTGACAACAAGGTCACCAGAAAGAGGATTCTCGACCAGTATCACACTGATGCCAGGATAGGCTATGTGTGAATTCAGATGCTGATGAAACACAAGACTAATGGGAAAGCAGATATGTGAGCTAAGTGCTACCTCACAGCCGTGAAAAAACAACTTTATGTTTCAAGTCTGCTATGTAACTTCTGAATTTTCAAAGCACATACGAGTAAATGAAAATTTATTCGTATGGGCGTTGACTGGCATTGGATATAGCAATTTGCTTTACCGGTTACCGACAAGTAGGTTAATTTTGGCTTTTGGGGTTCAAAATTTGTGATAGGCATTTACACAGTTATGTACGCCTGATGATAACAAACAAGTTTGAAATATGCATATAGCGTACCATTGTGGTAAATTGCTAATGTGATGTCATATATGGTGTCCATGCTTAGTGATGCTAGCGCAATGCGGTTGAGCTAAGTGAAGTGCCAGTGTGATACTGGTCGAGAATCCTCTTTCTGGTGACCTTGTTGTCAGACTTAGATCAGAGTAATCTGAGAAGAGGGTACGATGGCAAGTGTAGAAATTGCCCTCGTGTGTGGTTTGAAGGTTCGGGTGGGATGCCAGGATAGGCTATGTGTGAATTCAGATGCTGATGAAACACTAGCCTAATGGGAAAGCAGATATGTGAGCTAAGTGCTACCTCACAGCCGTGAAAAAACATATCATATACTTACTGAAGCTTATAATTGTAATAGTTCGCAATTGTTCACGTCATTAACGATGCAAATGACGAAAACCAATGAGCCCAAAGCTCTGTATTTCTTGATCACAATTATCCAGTAAAAGACTTCGATATTACAGTACTGTATTATCATTTATATTTTTATGCAGTGCGTTCGTAACCTTGATACAGCGTAAGTCGGGACTGACGTAACCCGAGGACTTACTGCAATGTACGTTATTAATCTGCTATACGTAATTTATGTTGCCGTAATGCTTCTATTTTCCTTTTCAGATGTTTATGCATTATTGTTTATAATATCCTGATGAGGGGGCTTAATTGTTTTAAGCCGAAAACGTTCGATATGTTTTGTTTGTAATAAAAATGTTAAATCCAGCAAAGTTGCTGCTTATTGCTTTAATATGGTACTGCAAATCCACCTCTTTGCCTAACATAAGAAAAATATTTCTGATTTCTTGAACTTTTTAGAACATTTTTAGTTGAAATACAGTATTTGTAATTCAATCATGTAGATGTTGTTATTAGTTGACTTTTCTCTGCCTTTTACGACACCTGTACCCCTTTAGCAAACATCTCTAATCATCAAATTTTAATTGCACTGTCTAAATGATTCATAAGAAAGACTAGAAGGGGTTCGAACGAAATTAACTCGAAATTATGAGTTACAAAAGCACAAAATATAATATAGAAAAATTTGGCAATTTTTGAAGGATTTTGAGGAGCTTTGGGAGACCACTTACTCTTGTTCAATCAGTTTAATGTTTTCTCTGGGTTAGTTTTTCATCAAACCTCCACAAATGAGAAGGTGTGCAATTTAAAATTCCAACAAAAATTTTTTTAGGCCAATCTAGTAGGGAGGCTATTCAATTTTAATTAATTACCAATCGCTTCTCTCAAATTTTTTCAACCACTTCTTTTAAGTTTCGTTCCATTAGCCCGCTCCCCCACGAATTACTTTTCTCTAAAATATACACAAAATATATTACCCCTTGTAAGTATTACTGATCTAGGATTTTATGATTTTCCAGCTTGTACATATGATACTAAATTTTATTGTTTATATCCACCTTCTACATAATCCATTTGTGCAAACAGTTTAATCAAGTTTTTGTACTGCTAACTTCTTATGCCACGTTTTAAAGCAATGGTTTTCATCAAAATAGTCCTCAAATTAAGTCCGTTTTGCAAAAAATACAAAATTTTCTAGGGGCTTGGCGCTCTGCCCCCAGACCTTGAATGGCCTCAGGCTGGGGGCTCCGCAATCAGACCTCCGAAACAGCCCCTCATTGCGGATTTCTAACTACGTTCCTGACTAAAATACTTTAATGATATATGCTGATGTTTTTGTGAGTTTCAGATACTATCGAAATACCGTAATATTACCAATAATCTAAAAACACATCAAAATATCATCACAAACTTCGGAAGAATAGTTCGGTTCTGAAAATGGCACTTATTTTTATCAAAAACCAAAAATATTTCAAACCTAACGTTGTTTGTCAAAATTAGTCACAAGACGTGAGAGACTGCTTTCC
Source organism: Trididemnum nubilum (assembly GCA_963965965.1). Classification (NCBI taxonomy): domain Eukaryota; kingdom Metazoa; phylum Chordata; class Ascidiacea; order Aplousobranchia; family Didemnidae; genus Trididemnum; species Trididemnum nubilum. The sequence goes on from OZ014474.1 coordinate 24,548,148, forward strand.
TTTGCCCCTTTTATTCTACACGAAGGTTAATAATTTTTGAAAATGAACAAGCATAATCATATATTTTTGTAATGTAAATTCTATCAATAACGAAATTTCGGTTTAATGTGCATAATATCTGGAAAACGAATTTTCGGGGAAATGTGATTTCGGCCAAATGTACATTCTGGCGAGTGTAAGATCTGGCATATAAGCTTTCAGGGAAATGAAATTTCGGCCAAATGTACATTCTAGCAAGTGTAAGTTCTGGCATATAAGTTTTCGGGGAAATGTAATTTCGGCCAAATGTACATTCGGGCAAGTGTAAATTCTGGAAAATAAGCTTTCGGGGAAATGTAATTTCGGCCAAATGTATATTCTGGCGAGTGTAAATTCTGGCATATAAGCTTTCGGGGAAATGTAATTTCGGTCAAATATACATTCTGGCAAATAAGTTTTCGGGGAAATGTGATTTTGGCCAAATGTACATTCTGGCAAATAAACATTCAGGCAAGTGTTAATTCTGGCAGATGTAATTTCAAACAAGTGTTCATTCAGGCAGATGTAATTTCAGGCAAGTGTTCATTCTGGCAGTTGTAATTTCAGGCAAGTGTTCATTCTGGCAAGCGTGATTTCTGACAAATGTTAATTCTGGAAAAAGAACGTTCAGGGAAATGTTTTTCTGGCAAATGATTTTCGGGAAAATGTTTTTCTGCGAGGTGTAAGGATACCGTCCACCACTTCTACGTTGTCTCCATCCAAACTTATCATTCTATCTTCATCTTCAAATAACACACCTGGGATGCATTTTTTGCAAGTTTTCTCTCTGGTTAAACTTCCATGAACTCCAGAACACCTCTTTTGCAACCAGTCCATGAACTCCAGAACACCTCATCACCATCCATCACCAATGCACATTTTTGCTTAAATTCAAAACGCGAAATTCACATTGCGTGTTGTAACTTGATTGCGAACGTTAAGCTTCGCTTTATCTTATTCGTGCCTACGTTTAATAACAGTATAACGAGGTTTGCTTTTGTGTTCATACTCATTTAAATTGTTTGCAACGTTTTTGAAAACCGTTATTTTGGCGAGCAAGTCGCTATCCTTCTCCAACCAACCATACATCAAAATTTCTCAGCAGATTGAAACCCCGATGGCCCACGGAAACTATGAGTTTTTTGCGTTCAAAATATTTCAGCTTTTTCAACGCACCGTACGTGGTATTGAAAGAATTTTGGGGTGTCAAAAATCAAATCTTTTTAATCGCTAAATTACGACGAAGCGTATGACAACTTAGCCGAGCCCATCTACGAATCATCGCGCCTTGGCAACACTACTTCGAAAGGTTACGTTAACAGCTTGCTGTTGTTTGTAACTCCGTGTCCGAATTCACTGACTCCAAATTTAAACTTCTTTTGCAGTATCTACGCTCCAAAGACGAACGCGTTGTTATTACTTAATCAATTTTGCGCAGGTGCTAAACATATTTGTCAGCTTCTCAGCGAAACTTTATTGGTACGGTACCTGCCGACTATTAGCCTGTAGATTTCAGCATTTAAGAAAACCATTCTAAATTTAGAAAATTTTAAAAGTATCTGCACATGCATTTAGCTCGTGCTCTCCCTGAGATTTTTATATGAACATGTCATAAGTTGTTTGACGTCATTATAAAATTTGCATAGACAAAGCAGATGTGTTTATCGATGCAATTTTTATTTCCAAATTTGGTAATTGCAGATTTATATGAGTGCATGTTTAGAATTTCAATGATTTTAAAATTGCTGCTAATTTTTGTTTCCAAATTTTAATTGCAGTTTTATATCATAGCATGTTTAAATATGTGTTATTTTTTTCGCGTGATGAGACTCTTGAGCAAAGTCGAAACGCTTCGCGATAGCTCAATCGCACTGTTGTTACAATAATAAATTGTATAGATGAATAACTTATGCTTCTAAATGCTAGCCGTGAAGATGGCCTAAGTTACTGGACGAAACACGAAAACCTATAGTTTTAGGTTGACAATCATTGAATGCATAGGTGGGCACAAGTCCGTTAATCGTTAATCCGTTAATAACGAAGCTAACTTTTTCACTAATTCGTTAATCCGTTAAAAAGTTTTTTCATGTTAACGGACTAAATTAACTTCCGTTAAGTTCTGTTAACTTCTGTTAAGGTTTTTATCGTTAATATCTTGCAGCTTCGTTGTGCATTTGAACTTGTTTTAATCTTGAAATTAGATTAGACTGTAAAATGTAACCTTCAAAGCACAAAAAGACCACCACAGCAATAAATATTTCCTTAAAATCAGCTCAACAGCATCAATACGTGTTCTAGAACCGAGTGAATAAAACGAAATGTAAGTTACACGCAAAATGTAAACGGATTAACGGACTTTATTAACTTCCGTTAATTAAAGCTGAAAATAACGGAATGACGTTAACGGAGGAGTGAAGTTTGTTAACGGACTAGTGGTTAACGAAGCTAACGTTTTGCATTAACTTGCCCATCTATGATTGAATGAAATTTTAATGATTTTTAAAGTATGTTTTAAATTTTGATTCTTTTTTGTTTCTCTGTAGTTTTATGCCGGACTTGTAAAATGAGTTTTATTTTTTTCATTAATTAGCGTTTCTTATTTTTTAAATGTATAAGTTACTTCACTCGGTATTGCATATCTTCTTTGGTTGATCTTTTGGATAAATTTTCAAAAAAATAGGCCTGAATATATAATTTGAAATTTTGTGGAGTCCTGCGTTCGCCAACAAAAACCGCTCGACGCTTGCTCATTCTTTTATCATCGTTTGTTTGCTGACTTGCATTATGTTTCTGTTGATTACTGCTTAATAAACCTCGATTTCATTACACACTGTGGTAAACAAGTAGAATTGGAAAGCTTTATCGAGAATCGAACCCTTACGTGTCACTGAAACCCAGATTGCGACTAGAGATGACGAAGCGCCAATTTGCCATTCATTTCCACTTCCAGTGTGCAGTTCTTTGTGAAAAAGTTTTGAAGTAGAATTTTTTTCTGAAAATTAGTTTGGCAAATATTTTTTGTGCAGTTTGATGGAATCGTCGAAATGGTTTACATTATCATTACCAAACATAAAAGAATCGAATTGCGTAATTGGATTCGTCATCGCAGAGATCTAAAGTTTTAGCGTAGACAGAACTAGGAATGTGGATTGAAATGATTCAAGCGTCTAATTGCATGATAACTTATACGTTATAATCACAAGGAATAATCACTTCGGTCGCTGGGCCAAGGGCAGAACACCCAGGTGACCCAACACTCAGAGAGTTTTGAAAAGAGTTGCAACGAGAAGGTATTACATGGTGCTAACAATCTAAGTGAACTAAATACTTTGCAACGTTACAAACGTTACAAATACTTTGCAACGTTACAAAAAATATTTGTAACTACGTTACAAATACTTTGCAAATGCTGATCTGACAAACAATGTACTGTAGTTGTTGTTCAAGAGGAAGCGGTTCACTTTTAAAACCATGATAAAAAGGTTACCAACACCATGTGCTTCGCCCATATTTGCAGTTCTGCGTATGAGTGTATATTTACTGTAAAGCAATCATAATTCACACAGAGCGTAACATTTTCCTGCAGGATCTTTGCACACAGCGAAGATACTGCAGTAGAGTATTTGTGTTGATTTAGCTTACTTTTAATTGGTTTTGCAATCGTAACTTTCTAGCAAACACGAAGGTTATTTAATAGATAAGATTCTTATGAAATAAAAACATCAACCAACCAATCACGTTTTATTTGTAATTTAAACAGTGCTACAACAACTTGAAAAAACTTCAAATATGCAAGAAAAAAAACAAACGTAACTACTGTAGATCTCATTCAAAAACATTTGAATAAAATCTAGATGCATCGCCATATGTACGGCGGTCCAATTGTCTATAAAGATAATTGCTTGGTTGATCCTCAAATTCGGCAATCTCTTGTCAAACAATTGCACCACCACATACATGTTGGAGGCTTGTTGCTGCAGCTGGCTGATTTATCCAAAACGCGCTCAAGCTTGATTCTTGGCGGTTTTCTATTAAATAAACGATAATAAATAATGCGGAAAAAATGACAAAACACTTTAACTAAAAGCTAGAAAAAAGGACGCAATAAGATTCGAAAGAGCTAAACAAAACGGTACCATCAATGCATATGAAACTATGGAGTTAAATAAGTTAAGTAAATACCATTCTAAACGCTTATCTTACATAGTGTCATAACAAATACAGAGCGGTAATAAGTATGCAACGCCCAAGACTATTCCCCGCACTCCGACGATTCGCCGCGGCAATTGAAGTCGCCCAAAACGCTTCGCCGAAGCGCACAAAATACTCTTAGCGTCCCATTCTCAATTCCAGATGTTTAAACCAACTACAGCTGGAGTAAATTAAAAAGTCAAGGTTTAAGACCATAAAAGTTAACCAAAAACTCACCGACTGTCTTGCAGCACACAGATCAAACAGTTCTAATCAGCAACACAGCATTAAATATCCAAGTAATTCATAATATACAGTAACTACAAAATACACATGAACTCATTATTCTTGTTTCCATACCTCACCTGCCTCCAGTGCAACACGCACAAACGAGCAAAATGTCAGCGCCAGGGCCCAGAGTGCGAAGACACGTCGCCCGCCCGTGAAAGCCACCCAGAAGTAGCAGAGCCCGCATAGAAACAAGGCAACGTCTCATCCAACGGTATCTCAGAAGTCTGGACTCGCTCCAGAAAACTTGCATCCCAGGAATACCGAACAGCAGCTAGACGTCTCCGTCGCCGCCCGACATCCCAGAAACACGAATTACTAAGGAGCGGCACAGATTCCTAGACTCAGACCCTTCCATTAAACTCAAATCTTAACAGTAATCTCAGTAGTCTCAACAGTAAATCAAAAATTTGAACCGTTCTTAACTGTAATCTAAATCTTAAACAGTAAACTCAAACAGTGAACTAAGCTATGTCAAAAGAACTCCATAGCTCTGACCACGCCCAAAACCTAAATCTCGAAACTTTACAGAAAATTATAACGTCCTTACTCTGCCGAATCAAAATGCTTGTGACTAAAGAAACTAAATTATAACAGAAAAGACTGTGTGATTGTGGAAAAAGGCGTTTTGCAATTTCTGCAAATTACACCGGCAACTAATTACGAGAACTAAAAATCTCAATAATAACGAAAAGCGAGTAATCGAGAAAAGGCAAGTAAACAAAAACAACTAACCGAAAGGTTACTGGTTCGAATCTACATTAAGGTGTCTTGCAGTAACAGGCTAGCTGAACAAAACATCGCAACCTTGCAATTGCCACAAGCCATACACTGATACGATGTAAATCAGGCTTTAACGCTACTTTAATGTATAGTTGTCTAATTTCAGATTTGTGTAATGGGTTGGTAGTGTTTTTATTTAGAAGATCTGAAACTGTTTTTATTTAGAAGCGTAAACTTTGTTTTTTTTGATAGAACATTCATAAACAAAATCAGATCCAGCACACTCGCATTCTTTCTGAAACGTTTCATTTCTTAAACCAACATCATTTACCAACAATTCTATACTAGCCATTAAACTCATGCAATTGTGAAATAATTATGGAGTGAATCTTCGTACCTAAGTGCTTTTGCACCAGACTAAGCTGCCAGACAAACAAGTTTGTTTAAAGAGTTACTACTTGAAATTAGTTTAATTAACAACTGAGAGCTACTGGAGGTAATAAAGAGGTGCCCCAAACCTTGTTTCACTATTTTTTTTATCCTCAAAAATAAATTTAATGCATTTGACTCCGTACCATTAGCAACCCTGTGTTTCAAAATTTTGTGACTTCATAAAAGGATAACTTAAAAAATTCTTATAAGAACGCAATGTTTACAATAATAATCGAACTTCGCGTTGCCTATTCTGCAAGAAATTTTGCAAAGTCATCCTTTTTTGAATCAGGAAATTTCAAAATGCAGGGTTGTCAATGGTACGTAGTTAAACGAATTAAATCTACTGTTGCGACTAAAGGAAATATTGAAAAAAGTTTGCAGCATCTCTTAATTATCTCAGGTGGTTTTCATTTCTTCAATAAAACTGATCTCAAGCAGTATCTTTTTAAAAGAATTAGATTAAAAGCGAGTTAATATTGTCAGCAGCAAACACGTTAATTAAGCTCGAAAACACAATTTGGCATTCGGTTGGTTTGGCAGTCAGATCATAGACTCTTTATCTACTAGACTAGAAACAAACGCACGGAGAAAAAGAGAAGAGGATTAAACAAAAAAAAAGGTTGCTCTTGTTGCAAAGAGTTTTTGCAGTCACGCGCATTCGACTGATTTGATTCGACATATTCGAAGAACAAGAGAATTGTGAAGAAAAAAACGACCAAATTGTCAGTTTCCAACTACTGCTAAAGAGTAGGTATCACAGACGAATTCGCTAACCGAAAAAGTACTACAGGTAATTAAAATAACAAAATCCAAGCTGTTAAGCGGCCAAGTAACAAAAAAAGGATGGCGCTTTTGAAAAAAAAAAAGAACTTTGTAATAAATACGAATGAAAAGATGAGAGACAAGTTAAGATATTCTAAGGAAAACTAGAGTTATTTTGTAGCATTTTTTCAAAAATCATTTTCTAGGCAATGATAAATTACATACACAAAAGTTGCTTACAATTTTGATAGCACACCTCAATTTAAATGAATTAAGAACAGCACGTACATACACAAAATGCTCAAAATAAATAAATGTCATAGCAGTAAAACTAAGATGTTGCTAATTCTGGATGGTACAAAAGTCATTCTTCACTCTTTTTGTTTAAAACTCGGAACCAATTGATACATCGCCATTTTTATTTTTACGGCAATTCGTTTTTATGTTTTCTGATGCTGCTGCATAGTTGAACAGGCTTTTTTCCAAGGTAGCATTCGCAGCAGAAACCACTTTGTTTTTGTCACTTCAATAGCAGGCATGTGTTCACTTGCGACAACTATTTATAAGCTTCCGCTTGCGTCTTCCAACAGTTTTTGTGCAACAGCAGATTCTTTTGAGCTTTCGCTTGTTCTTACTGCATGAGCTGTCCTTTTTGCACAGGAAATGTATTATCCTGGAGAGAAATAGGGTACAAACCAGATCCATACATGACACGAACTGGAAGATTAAAGTGCACGTTGTACATTCGAGAAAGTCTAGGTATTTTACGTGGGTCTTATGTCTGAAAAACAAGGTAATTAGACTAAAAATTAGTTTATAACCAAACAAAATCTGGAAAAAATAATAAAAGAAATGACCAATAAAAAAGAAAAATATAAACAAAATGAAAAAAATAAGCGCTTGACAGCCTGAAAAATGGAAAAAAAATTAATAAAAGCTTTTCGAACGATAATCCACAACTAGGCTTGCAAATCTCAACAAAAAGTCATGGAGATCGCATGCAATTTCAGGAAAATTTGGTGCTCTCTTAGTTTTCGGAGGAACATTTCTTATTGAGACTTCTTTTCTTCTGATGATTGTTATTCACGTGGCATTATTTCTACTGTAGTTCTGTTGTTGCAGATTTTTTGGAAGTATACGATTCATTTATAATATTCCATAAGTACATTTCAAGATTTTGGTGATTTTTTGTGAAGATCTTTTATCATTTGCAACAACCTATTTGCTCATGATATTTTTGAGCTAAATTAGTTCAAAAGTAGATGCAAGGTGTTTCAAAAGAAACACACGGTACCGGTATTGTATTGAAATAATACCAGTATATTGGTATGCTACGTTTGAAACACCCTGTACAAAGCTTTTGAAATGATTAAAATTGTATAGTTGGTCAAGCGGTATAATGTGTTTGTCTCTGGAGCGGGAGGTCTTGGATTGAAATCTTGGGCCCGTCAAATTGGACACAGCATTGCCAATGGCTCGCCACCACTGCGACATTTTGTCAAAAGGAGCTGTGTTACCCGGGCGCCATGACGCGTAAATGGGCCCCGCAAACTCGTTACAAGCATCGGCGTTTCACAGGGCGTATAATTAAAGATTTGATTTTTACAGCAAAAATGCACAAAATACCAATTACACCATTGCAGCAATGACACCAATCTTGTGATTGACTAGCACTTATTATATTAGTCAGCAAGACCAATATAATGCTACGTATATTTTGCGGCCAAAACATCTACTAATGTTCGTTACATGTTACATGCAACTGTATCGTTATTTGCTCAGCTGCATTGTAAGGTAAAACTAATATACTCAAAATTTGTCTCTTTACATATCCATACTTTCATTTCACCTAAATGAACAAATTTTCATGTGCTGTTTTTGTAGCATTACCTATCTTGGTAGCTGAATATAACAGCAAAACAAATTGTTCCGTTTACACACATTGCTAACCAATTATCATGCTAAATTCTTCATCAAAAAGAAAAAACAACCTTTATACTACCCAAAAATATTTTTGTTTCAAAGTTTTATTCAATCCTTCATCCCCAATTTTTGACCCCAATTTACCCCCCAAAAACCTAAAAAAAAACTATCAAAACACAAATTTATAGCAAAATTAGCCTTAATTAAACCCCAAATTTTGATTCCCCATCCCCCAAAACATATATTTTGACACAAAAACCAACTTTCTACCATAAGTAAGGGCCTCAAAATTAATTTTTGCATTTTTACGTACTCTCGTCTGACGTCTAGTGGTGATTTTCCATATCTCATCAACAGACAGTCCGATTTCAAAAAAATTTTTTTATATAGCTTGCGCCATCCTATGTAAATGTTCTATAAGGAATTTATATAAATTTTCCAATCTAGGGTATTTGGCATTTGTTGAAATATATTGGAACAACCCCTATAGTCGAACTACCGTTGCGTTCGTATGACTTTATCGCTTAAAAGTGCAAGTTGTGAATTTTGCTAATTTGGCGCTTTTAAATCAAAAAAGGACGAGGTACATAGCCAGAACGAAATTTTTGGGAGGGCAACCAGAATTTTGGGATTGCAATGGCTTCCCAAGTAATTTCGGAAAGGAAATATGAGAGCTGCATTTCTCCCGAACTTTGGGTGAAGACCAAAAGAAAAAGTGTTCAATGCTATTAAAAGCTATTTTGGATAAGTAAATCTGAAACATGCAACTCAAGCTGTTGAAAAGCAACTTTTATAGCTTAATCACTAAACTAAAACTGTTCAACTTGACCAAATCAGGGCCCAAATGACAGAAATTTCCTCGTTCGCTTTAATTAACGAGTTTTTTTAAGAGGCGCTACTGAACGAAATACTCGCTAAACGTAAGAGGTCATTTTTGCATGTGTTTGTAACGCCTTGCGAAATCCGTTACGTCATTCTTTCTCACTAACTTGCTTTGAGCGATTGCGGAAAGGAGTTCGAGTGAAAAAACGTCACATTTTCCTCGCCAACTTGAAGAGGATCTTGAAGCACTCTTTAAGCGTGCGAGAAACCTTTTGGTTCAGAAATTTAATGGCGAAATGCTGAAAACTTCTATTTAAAGCGAATTTTTGCTGAAAATTAATTAAAATCGTCATCATCTTTGCTATCAGACTGCTAAAAAAAGCGAATTGCATTGAGAACCACTTGCTGTTTCGACTGATAAAGAAATGTTGAGTAGTGCCAGTTGACAAAAATAGCAATACACTCCTTTTACAAGAATAATTTTCTAAAACACGAGGCTCATTTTTGCTCAAAATTTAGAAAAAATTAAAAACAATGCCAGCCTCGGCAACAAAATAAACCAAAAACAAACAAAAAATTCAAACTAATCAAAAAAAACTAAACTTGTGCTGATTTAAAGCGATAAAATTTCAGTGATTTTCTGGTATTTGCAAGCAAAATTGCAACTATTCAAGATTATAAAGCTCTGTTGCTCTGCGCAAGCAATTGAGAATTTTTTTGGCAGTTGTTTATGGGGCGCCAAGTGTCCAGTAAAATGTGCGCGTGTTTTTTGTGCATTATGAGGCGCCAATTTGAGGATTTATTTATTTGTGAAAAAAGGCACCCTAAATCTGCAAAAAAAAGCACGCGCAAAAATTGGCACCTTAAATCTGCAAAACGAGGCAGTGCCTATGTGCAAAAAAAGTACGCGCAAAAATTGGCACCTTAAATGTGCAACAAAAAACACACGCAAAAATTGGCACGTTAAATCTGCAAAACGAGGCAGCGCCTATTTGCAGAGTTAGCTCGTGTCCATAAAAATAAATGCTGACTCAGCGCATGACTGTGGCGTGGATGTTGTATTGGTTGTTGTTTGCCTACCTGTACAGTGTACCTTACGACTGTTGGTACTGTAAAATAAGGAAATATGTGGTAAATAAACAATTTTAGCTGTGGAAATGGGTGCAGTAACCCCGTTTCCTTTGCTAGTAAGCTATTAATATAGACGTACTAGGCCTAATACCTACCGTACCGTACAGCAACTACCTAGATCGTTTAGACTAGGCCTACCAGTACTCTGTTAGTCTTTGTAGGTTAGCCCACTGTTAGGGAGATGAGGGTTACTGGTAACAATGATAGTTTGATGAAGAAAAGCAATTACCGGTACCAATACGTTATTGCCGGTTGGCAGTGTGTTACAAAGCTAGGCTACTGACTGACTGATCAGTGATGCCAGTAAAGGCACTTAAAATAACATCAGATTTCTCAGACTGTCGTATTTAAGTCGAGTTAATTAGAAAAAGCAATAGATTGTAAATATAACGGTTCACTTTGTTAAAATGCTACCAGTAGGCCTACCGTAATTGTTAAATAATGGTAGTCCACTGCAGTTTGAGTTGCATCAGTAAAATAAAATGCTGTACCTTGTTTTCAGTTTAACAAAATACTGTATAAACCTTGTTTTATAGTTTAAGGTACAGCAGTAGCATAATTTCAGTTGCAAACAATATCTTAGCTTAATTTCTCATCGACAATGTCTCATGCGACTAGCCAAACAACCGTGGACGATATTGCCCAAGCCATTGTTGCGAGGGTTCACTCTATTTTGGTGGACTCTCCGACACCCAATGGCTTATTAGGCGAAGAATCACTATCGGTGCCAATACCAACATCCTCTAGCCTTTGTTGTGAGCAAATCTGTATCGATGAGGATACTACGTCTAGTGCTTCTGGACTTGCCGCTGCATCAGTAAGTATAAATCAGTTACCAGTAGGCCTACTAAGCAAATTAATAGCCTAATCCGGTTCCGGTAGATAACAATTCACAATAGCATTTTGATGAAACCTCCCTCTTTAACTATGGTATACATTATAGGCGTAGCCAGAGGGGGTCTGCCCCCTCCCCCAAATTCAAATGCCACCAATGGTAAAAATGTGACAAAAACTTTAGTTTCAGTTTCTTTTAGCATTTTTCAAGTCCACAGTACACGCGTAAAAACAGTAACTAACAATAATTTTGGCAACCAGGGGGACCCAGGGCCCTCAATTGAATTTTTGCCTACCAATTGAAATGTGAGACGTGAGAGAAATTAATGGTTTTTGTCCTAAAAGTTGCTACCTCAAGCTTTTATGTAACCTTTTTATGAACCGAATGCAATAACCATAATTTTCCATATAGCACAATGCCATACTTGTTTATACTGTGGTATATTTGACATTAGTTACCTGTAGTATTGAAAAGCTATGTAAAGTAATCCAAGATATGAATCCATTTCTTAGAAATATATTCGTATTATATGCTTTAACTTTCAAGAGGAGAATGTGTCACATAGATCGTGAGCCATCTTTCATGGATTTGAGAATAGAATTTTAGGAGCATGCTTATTTTCCCAACATGGTTGCAGCAATAATCGCAAAACTGACGATATCTAAACTTGCAATTTTTATATGGACACCTATTTAGCTATTCTGATCAATCATTAGGTTTCATAAAAGTGTCGCTGAAAACAGATGACTGATATTGGCACTATACCAGTGGTTCTCAAACTTTTTTGGTTCAGGGCCAAATTTTCAACTTCAAGGTTGTTGGAAGCCGCATGCAAACAATGTGGTTTAAGAAGGGATACTCCTAACCAAATACTCAAATCGAATGCGAAATATAACATTAAAAACAGCAGATAATATTCCATAGTAAGGGGCACATTTACAAAAATATAAAATGTAATAAGCAAATCTGTACGTACAAGTTTTCTCAAACACTGCAATAAACTCACGAGTTTCGCTTCCAAAAGACTATACGAAGGGCTGGCAGAAACCATAATGTGGTAACAGGTAATCCATTACATGCAGGTAACCAGAATTTCCCCTCCCTAAGGAATGGAAGAGGCTTAAATTAAAAGGTCTAGTATTTTTGTGTTGAAAAATGTATTGAGCAGATGGAGGCCAGAGGGAGTGTTAAGCAAACTACATGGTAAAACTGAATCCATTTTGCACGATTTGAAACAACTAAATTTTTAACGTTTGGAAGCAACTTGAAAAAACATTTTGTTCAGGTCCCTCTTCCTACTTACTGCATGGTGGAGTTTAAAACTTGTTTTAGCACTGAAATAGTTGAACTAAATTTTTCCTTCCTCTACTTTGGCCAGCACTGGCCCATAGCATAAACCAAAACAATCCCAGCAACTTAAAAATTAACTTGAACACTGGACAATAAACACAGGCAGTCCAAAAGCAAAAATAAAAATGAAGAAAGGAAGAGCTGTGTGCCGGATGAAATTATGAAGCATATTGTTTGTACATAGCTGCAAGAAAAAAGTCCATAAACAGGTCATATCTGATATGCTGTGCCATTTGGTTGAGTGGCGGGTCTGTTGGATTACATTGTGTAATGATTTTATTAACAATACTTTTTCATACAAATTTTGTGAAATCAGTTGTCTAACGCAGGGGCCGGTAACCTTTTTATACTGCGGCCCGGATAAAAACTGAAAATTTTTCGCGCACCGGCTTTCAAAACAAAAGAAACACAAATGTATAGCAATGAAAATCTAAGTCTGCTCCAAGTTCACTGGGAAATTAAAGCAAATTCAAATGTTCACTGTTAATTAATGAAATATTTGCATTGTTGCTGTAATACTGATGAATTATTGTACTATACTTTGCGCAAACTGGAATTATTTCATCACAAACTCTTAAAACTAGAGTAATCAAATCGAGTTTTGATAAAATGTCCAATTTAACCTCACAAAATATATTCCTAACTATTTAACTTGGAAAAGTATACGGCCCGGTAACGTGAACTGGTACCTGGCTGCAGACCGGTGGTTGCCGACCACTGGTCTAACGTATCAGTGGATATTATCCGGTTAATCGATTAGCTAAATTCAAATTACACGGATGTATCCGTTGTCCGGTTAGTAACAAATATTAATATCCGAACTAACCCTAATAGATACTGTATGACTGAGTCATTTAATTGTTCTAGTGGTATGTGACAAAGTATAGTATTAATTTAAACAAAATTAAAATTTCTGTTACACCTCTTTTTTTTTATATAAAAACCAGCAAATTTTGAGTTGAGGTTGGCTGTTCTTAAATTTTGATATTAAAGACGTCAATTTTCGTGATCGTCTTAATTATAAAATTGCTTTCGAATGCTTTTTCACCTTGAATAAACGCTTTTTTCTTGGTTTCGCAGCATCAAAAAATTGCAAAAGCGAAAAAAGCGAGTTTTTTTTTTCAATCTGAACAGTAACCAAAACGTTTCTTCGTTTCTTACACATTACGCAATCAGCACTCTATAATCTCGAAATTGTTGCTATTTTGCTTGCTAATACTTGACAGTCAGTAAAATTTGATCGTTTTGAATCAGTACAGAATTTTGTTAGTTTTTTTGGAATTGGAAATTCATTCTTTTTTATTTACTCTTAATTTTTTTTTAACTGCTAGCTCTCGTATTGTTCTTGAATTTTGAGCAAAAATGAGCCTCGTGTTCTTATAAAAAAATTGACTGGTGTTGCATCACTAACTCGAGTAACTGTTTCAAACAGTTTCATACCCATTTTCATTACTACTGTTGTAACTCACTGAGTATATGCATCGGTTAGTTTCACTCAAACCATTGCCATATATGAAATTTTTTCCTATACCTAAAAGTAACCTGGTAAACAATTCGAGTTAATGAAGCTATCATACTAGTGTTTTGCAATCTGCGTATTTATGTTTGCAGTCAACTGAATATTAGTGTTTTTATTTCTTTAGTCTTCAAACGTTCATGAAATACAACAAATGTTGAATGCTAATGTTTCTATTTCCAAAATTGCCAGAAACTTTGGGATGTCTCGCACAACTCTTTACAAGATAATCGAAGAACATGAACTTGTAACAAAACAATACAGGTATACAATTACGATAATAAATATTTCAGCCTTAACAGAATGTAGTTTCGTAATGGATTTAAAGAAATTTTGTGAAAATTGTTTTACAGTATGGTACCTTTTTTCATATAAGTAGGTGGTTTGATTTTTATTCATTATGCTAAACTTCCTTTGCAGTATTTCTATACGGTCTTGAATTACTAACGTTCTGGTTTGTACGGTACTTAAGAATGCACCACGCTGGAGTCACGCAATATTTACGTTAACTCCTCTATTCAGGCATATCTCACACACATAACAGTGAGGGTCATGTAGTCTGATAAGCCGATCTATTGCTGCCTGCGAACCTTCGGTATTATATTCGGTGCCTGATTTCTGGTCTTGACACTGAACAACATTCTATCGCAGTGAATGTGCAAAATAACTGCCAATGTATTTTTGTACAGTGATATTTCTGATGGTGACTTGGATCAGCTAATCGAGAGCATTAAAGAGAAACTTCCAGCTGCAGGTGAAATAATGATAGCTGGTCACCTGAAATCAATGAACTTTAAAGTACAGCGTTCACGGCTTAGAAAAAGTGTACACAGAGTTGATAAAGACGGAATTGCAGATCGGCAATTAAGTACTCTTAGAAGACGTCAATACTTCGTGCCAAGTCCAAATTATGTTTGGCACGTAGATGGAACTCACAAGCTTGAGCGCTGGAAAATGGTAATTCATGCTGCGATTGATGGTTATTCCCGATTAATAACATTTTGTCATAGCTCACCAAACAACAAGTCCGCAACAGTTTTGCAATTGTTCAACCAAGCTGTGGTTAAGTATGGTCTTCCCCTAAAAGTACGAACAGATCATGGTATAGAAAATGTCCGTGTCTGGAATGTATTCCGCAAGACAAAATAGTATGGCTGTTATCATTGGCCAATCCGTTCATAATCAGCGCGTGGAAAGGCTTCATAGAGATATTAACACCCAAGTGGTTAACCAGTACTACAACAAATTTATGAGCTTGGAAGATGAAGGTTTTTTAGATCCACAAAACAACACCGACATTTTCTGTTTGCAAGAGATTTTTCTCGAAGAGATAAACAAACGTTTGCACAAATTCATATGCGCATCAAACAATCATTGTTTATCCACAGAAGGCAATCAGACACCTCTTCAACTGTTCCAGTTGAACTTGCGGCTGTTGCAGTTACAGCATTTAAACCCATCCGGTACCTTGGACCTTGCAAGCATCATTTCTCATAGCAATAATAACGTGGTGGTTCCAATTGTTCCGAACCCATTTGATGACACAGAATATCGTACTTTCCGGGAATTTCAATCCACGCACCAACATTTTAAACCAATACAACGGTTCAAAGCTGTAATTCAATACCTTTCAGAATCCTTACGTTAACCGCTTAAAACTTGAAGCTAGTTTGTAGTTTATCGACGAGCTGGAATTATTTTTGCAAAAAATTTGAAAAAAAAAAATTTTAGCATGACTACAACACGGTGAAATGCGAATGTTCTACCAGAAATGCCAGCTCCATTTTTAAACTAGTGTAAGTAGGAACCTGGTGCACTGAAGGCAGATCTACACTATTAACTTTACTGAGCCCATCAAAGGAAAACGTCAAGAAAATTGGAGGTTCGGGTCTGAAACCCCAGCCGCTGATATACTGGAATTGTTCTGTGATGTTAATTTTCTATTGTTTTCCATGATAAAATGTAAAAGTTATGCCCCCAAAAAGGTGCATTTTATTGCATAGGTTCCTGCTAACTACAGTAGCAGCTTGCGTTTATTACTGTAAGACTACCAAATAGCGATGGCAAGTAGCATCATACTCCCTGCATAAGTATGGGGGGCAAGCTTCTGAAGTAGGGTGCTTGTTCCCCCTTGGCACTGGTCCTGCTCTTAAATCACAAGTCGGCATCATTTCTTAAGTTTTAGAGCGTCGTTTTTACGACGAACATAGATCGAAAGTTCCGTGGTTCACACACACTCTTGTCGCGTTGTTTTGGACCTGAAAATTTTAGGAACTAGTAAGTAGTGGTCAGAGCTTCCGCTCAGCACAAAAGGGATAGTGTAGACTGTGGAGTACGGAGAGCGGCAAGTTCGCTCGTGTCTTTTGGGCAAGGCACTTACTTAACCGGACGCATCCATCTTTGAGTTATATTCGGGCTTAGGGACAAAAAAGTGAATCTAGGCTATGCTTGTTACACGTTTTTTTTGCATATTGAAGTTTGCAGACAAAATTAAAATTTTAGTCGGTGCCGCAATTTTTTGGGTGACGTCATCACCCTCAAATCCACTTTTTATATTTTGATGCATATATATCGATTATTTACTTAATTGAAAGTGGCCTAGTAACAGATTATGCAAACCGAGAAAAGTATTACTGAAGCTAATAGGTGATGTTCTCAAAGACTCGGAATGGAACCAAATTCTTGCTCAAGCATATGCTTTTACTTCTGGGGTAGCTGAGAAATTACTGTCAGCTTCACATATAAAAAAACTCCTCGTTCACATCAAATTACATTGGCTGCCTTGCATATTGTTTTTTAGTGGTAACTATTGTTTTTTTCTTTTAAGGAAAGGGATAACTGTTCTTTTCTATTTTTGTGGTAACTGTTGTGGTGATAAATGCCAACTATTCATTTCTGATGCTTTTTGTGTCAAAAAATGTGTAAATGCTTCGCGCCAAATTGATTAAAATGTTGTAAATATGTAAGTGCTAATTTTATGTTAGTTTTTTGTGCTGTTTGTTGTTTTTTTACGGTAGCATTGAACTTTGAAGACCGTATGGTCATTTTCGCTGCTTCCATGTCAGAAATGGCAAAATAAACTGAATTGATTGATTGTACTGAAAATAAAAACTTACGAGGGAAAAATAGACCACTCAGTTGATTATGGCCAATCGACTAAAGATAAATTAAAAGAATCAGCAACGTTTTTTAATGGCCATTAGCGGTGGTGGACAGTTACGAATTACTTTTTTAGTAATTTTTACGGTAGCGACACTACTTTTTTAAAAATGGAACTTTTGCGGTAGTTTTATTACTCTTGAGGTGTCTAAATTACAAATTACTTTTAAAAGTTTTTTTACAGACAAGGTGCAGATCGCAAAAAGATTTGCAGTTGAAACACCGCGCTGTGTATCAGTGCGCAACGTGTTTGTGTTAACGTTGTCATTCTGGCACTGTCGAGGCATAACACTTGATTGGCTGCTTATTTTAGATTTCCAGCCAATCAAAAAAAGTTCTGCGCGTAAAAATGTTTAAGGTTAGTGACACCATGGGCGGAATTTCGTGGTGTCACCCTTCATAATGTATAAGAGGCTGCAAAAGGTTTTTGTTTTAAAGACACCTTACTACTTCATTACTGTGGAGAGCGGAAATGTTATTAGACGTCTTATTGTAAGATCCTAAAACTTAGAAGTATGAGACGAAGCACAAGCGGTCTATAATGGCAGGTGCGTAACCAGAAAACTGTAATGGGGTAGGAGCTGTGTTCAGAGCGGAAGTCTGGGAGCTTCATCCCCGCCCGCCGCAGGCCATCGGGGGTCTGAGGGCGAAGCCTCCAGCGCTCAAAAAAAATTGCAGTATTTTCAAAAATAACTTAATTTTAGGCTTATTTTGATAAAAATTTATGCTTTTAAAACGTGGCATAAAACATAGCAGTGTAAAAACATTAGTGTTTCAAGCCAAAAATGATGAAAAAACCGGAAAAGGTTGTCAAAAAAACGGAAATGGGTGGGTTGAAGAGGGGATCTGGGGGCGGAGTCCCAAGAAGCTAGCGACTTTTGAAGATTAACATTCAAAATACTTCACTTTGAGAAACTCTGTTAGAAGTCTTAAGGTAGAATTACTCTATAGGCCGCAATTCGTACAAAAACGTGTGAATCAGAGAAAAGAGTCAAATACTTAATATAAACAAAATCCGACGGATGGCACTCAAGGGGGTGAGTGTTTTTTGAAAAAAGTGCATTTTTGGAATAATATCGTTAGATGCCGATTTGAACTTCAAAATGCCCGAAAAGCATGAACAAGTTTACACAAAAATTAAATTTGGGTGTTTTGTGGTTTAGAAGAGCGTGCAAGCTTTAGGAAGAAAAAAAAGTAAAAAGAACTCATTGCGGCCAAAAGTGTTATGGTAGAGATGAAAGGGTATCTTAAGATATGTAATCGTCTGAAATTTTTTTGCGTACTTAAGCCGTTTTTGAATAAGACCGCTATTTACGTCAAACTTTCGGGGCAGTTTTCGGGTTCTAAAACAGAAGTCACGGAACCGATTGCCTCGAAATTTGGTACAAAGATGTTAATGATCTCAGACTGCTGTAAAATTTCATGTCGCTAGGCCTAACCGTTCTCGGCTCTTGAGTTATAAGCGAAAGTCTGCAACCTCACCAAGCAAAAACAAAGCAACACGCGACGCGAACGTCGGTCGTTCCAATAATACAGTACACAAACTGTATTTAGGAAAAATTTATTGGAAATTCAAAAGCATTAGGACAGCAACAAAAAAGCATGATCGTTTGAGAGCATCTTCGGTGAAGTAGCAATAACACACATAACAACACAAAACATGATACAATTAAAACATAGTTACTCGAAGTAGCCTTTGGGTACTGTAGTTCCTTTCACAAACCCGGATCGAGACGGAAAACTATGGGTTACTCGAGATTTTTCAGTTTATTTGTGCGGAAGTATTTTTAAACATATCCACAAACTATCAAAAATACAGTTTAATACTGTACTACACTAAAAAATACTGAACAAGTGACAAATAGACGATCAAGTTTCTTGTGCAAGAACGCTTGCTGAAGCGTTGATGCAAGTTTTTTCTGTGTGTAAATGGCGTAGCAACAATATTGTGCAACGATTGCAGAAACGTTGCCGAAGGGCTTTCTTGCAACGTGTAAATGGCTGTTTGCAAGATTTCAGAAAACTTTCCTCAATATTGATATCATTTTGGCCGTATTTTATCTTGTTGCAATTTTTTGACTTCTTGTGCCCGCGTCGCAATGCTTTCAACACTGTTAGGTATCGCAATTAGCGTATACACACTGCACAATATTACGGTACAAATTATATATTATCAGCAGTCCATTATCCCTAAACTTGGATAAAGCATTGATAAGTTAATTTCAACTTAAGCCTGCAGTTTGAAACGTATTGATAATATGGAGACCGAGTAAAAAAGCACTGCATGGGAAGAAGTGGCGGAGGCATCGCAAAAAAAGCGAAAAGATTTTAACAAGGTATTAAATTGTAAGTTACATAATTTTAAGAGAACCAAAGACAAGGATCATAGTCAAAAAATTCCTAAACCGATAGTGCTCAAACCACTGATTTGGTGAGCGTAAATCAAATTCAGTTATGGGGTTCACGACAACAGCACGTGGAACACTGTTTCTCAAAACGAATGGTTTAATGACAATAGATGAAATTGAGTCGTCGCGACGCATTTCGTCCTAGCTCTAGGGACTTATCTGGCGACAAGGGCCAATTTTGTTTTATTAACCAAAGAAAATTGTAATTGGAATAGGCACCCTCACTGTATCTATATGTTTTTTAGCGCAATGTTGGTATACTTCAAAACTTAATTTTGGCCTACAACTGTCGGCTTAATTAGTTAGCCAGGAGACAGCGAAGGAACCTTTCGGTCTTCAAGTCAAGTTGTTTTCTGCCCTCGTATCCGCGGTGGAGGTTTCATACTAATGCTAAACGTCAAACAGGAAAGCTGCGAATAGCCTACCAAGGTTTATAGTCTTTGGTTTGCCTAAACCGGGAATCGTCTCAGTAGCAGACGCTTTAGCCACTCGATCACTGATCGGCAAAAATTCACAGTATAGAATAGTATTTCCAGAAGTGGGCACAAATAACACTACAAAAAGTGCAGTGCAAAACACAACGAATTTTTAAACCATTAAAAGCGCAGCACATGAGGCACAATTTTATATTTTTGAAAGCGCAGTGCAACTTCCACAACGAGCTTTTTGGTTCACTACAAGCGTAACGCAATTCTGCAATTGCGGAACAAGATTTTTGTACAAAGTGAAAGCGCAACCTAATTTTGCAATTAGTGGAAGTTTAAAAAAGACAGTTGCAAATTCCTCGTTTTTGTGATTTTAGATGGAAAAGGAGTAAGAAATTTGCTATAGAAGGTCGACAACTGCCAAATATTGCGATCAACTGAACCAAATTAAGTCAAAAGTATTCAATTGCGCTATTTACTAACTAAAAAAAATTGAAAGCGCAGCTCAATTACTCCGCAACTAATTTTAAACACATTAGTCCGCACGCAACTTCTGCAATGTCTCAAACTACAAATTTACAGCGCAACGCATCTTTTACAATTGCGAAAGTTGTGTTTTTAGGTTGCTCTTGGTATTTTCTTACCTGTGGCGAAAAAGGGTAAGGATACTGCTAAACACTTCTTGCTAAAAATTGCCTGTCGTGTATCACGACGGTGTTATTTCGGCCAAGCTATAGGATCGTATCTACAATCTACTTTTGTTTATCTTTTTAAAGCATTCCAAATTATAGTATTGCTGCTACCGCTGTTCTTTTTTAAAACATGCTTATTACTGATAGTTTAGATTATTACAGCCGAAAATACTGTATGTAGTTTGAACATTATGAAATAAATTGAAATTAGGTTTGTTTGGGGCTTTTTCTTGTTTGCATGCAAAAAGCGAAAGCGTTGCAGCTCCTCAATTTGTGATCGTCTAACATTTTGCAATAAAAGAAAAACATCCAATAGTGGCCAATTTGATTAAAAAAGAAGAGGAAAATGTAAGCAAGTTTGGTGCAGGGATGTTGATCAAATGCTGTATTTTACCCTCAAAAAACATAAAAAGTGCTAAAGCTCCGGGGTTCTGCCCCGGACCTTGCTGGGGGAGCTCACAGTGCTCCCCCAGACCCCTAGCTGGATTTAAACTAATTTTATGTCTAGTTGTGTTTTTCATAGGTCCTATAATTATACGCGATATAATGTTATCCCTCAGTTTCAAATAAAGATCTACACCCATCGGACAAAAAATGATTTAACGGTGTAGGCCCCGTTAAGGCTTTGGGGGAGCGGGGTATCGACCCTGGAAGGCTACTCCCTAAAATTTTTCTCTCTTAGGTCCTGGGTATAATAACCGATACGATCCCATGCTGATCTAATGCAAAAGACAAAGACAATCATGCACGTCAGATAGGCATTAAATAAATATACGGTTTAGTAATCTTTTTATTGCAACCTAAGTAATTATTTTGTAAATAAACTTGAAAATGGTTTTATGAACTTAATCAACGCCAAATATCTGTATTACTCTAAGGCGAAACGAAATTTACAACCCCGCCACACAAACAATCTACTTAACTCTTAAAATACTGCAATAATTTACCGTCAAAACTTTGCCCCCCCGATTTTCAGCTTTGCTCTCCCGATCTCGCTAAGCTGGCGATGCCCCTGTTCGTCCATAACAAGTTCGCAAGATAGACCTGGGTTGTTCATCGTAAGGGTGGAAAGAAGATTCTGGCTGGGGTGGCGGTATTGGAATTGTTAGAGAACGTCCTTCAACAGGCTGCTGTGTTTCGGGAACTCTGTCGGGTGTAAGAAGATGAGCAGCTCGAAGTCGGTCAATGGAACGACGTCTCTGCGAGTGATCAAATCAAGTGTGAAAAATTTGTCCCCTTTGTTCAACACTTTGTATGGGCCTTTGTATGGTCGATCAAACAGGGAGCGGGCGGTGTCATTCTTGACAAAGACGTGTGTGCAGTTTTGGAGTGCTTTTTCGACATACGAACGTGGTATGCCATGATGGTGGGGGCAGGTGGAGCTCTGAGGGTCGAAATGAACTGTCAAAGTTGAGTGCAGTAATCAGTTTGAGGTGTCTCCGAAGAAGGCTCGAAGAATTGGCCTGGTAATCGTAGCGAAGTTCCTAAACAAAGCTGCGCAGAAGAAACTTCGAAGTCAGATTTGGGAATGGAGCGTATGCCCAAAAGGACAAGTCCTAAATTGGAAAACCAATCGCGAGGATTTTCTTGAGCTTTGAGAGCGGCCTTTAATGTTCGATGCTGGCGTTCCAAAAATCCATTGCTCTCAGGATGGAAGGCTGTGGTGTGGACTAGTTTGCAGCCAAGAAATTTACACAGTTCTTCCCAGAGGTGGCTGGTGAATTGGACACCCCTATCACATGTCATGACTTGCGGACAACCGAATCTGGCTACCCAGTTGAGGACAAAGGTGTCGGCACACGCATTAGCAGTTATCTCGCGGAGTGGGATACATTCGAGGTGCGTGGTAAACCGGTCTATAATGGTGAGTAGATAAACGTGCCCACAGCTTTCAGGAAGTGGGCCCACTAAGTCACAGTGTATTGCTGAAAATCGCGAATCTGGTTGTAGAAACGATTGCAGCGGTGCAGAGTTGTGACGAAGGATCTTAGACTGTTGACTTGGGACACAAGCTCTTGTGAATTCAGCTATATTCTTTTGTATTCCTTCCCAGACAAAACGTTCGCTGATCAGGTCCCGCAAAGCTCTTATTCCTGGGTGAGAAAGAGAGTGTACTGCATCAAAAACGTTTTTCCACCGGCGTTGGGTATGAAACGGCGCAAGAAATTGATGGCCTCAAGAAACTTGCGAAGATCTTTCACTGTCTTAGGTTTTGGAAAATCACGAATGGCGGACACTTTGGTCTCTAATGGGCGTACACCTTGGTAGTCAACCCTGTGTCCAAGAAAATCCATTTCTTGCGCAGCAAAAATGCATTTGTTCTTGTTCAAGATGAGGTCGTAATGATCTAAGCGGTTGAAAACTTCTGAAAGATGCTTCCAATGATCTTCCTAGGACTCAGAAAAGATCATTATATCATCGATGTAAACGAAGCAATAGGGAACTCCCCGTAGCACTTCATGCACAAATCGGCAGAAGGTGTTACCAGCTGATTTAAGGCCCAAAGCTAAGCGTTTGAAAGCGTAATTTCCCAGAGGGGTAATCATAGCGGTCTTGTGAACGTCTTCTGGAGCAATTCGGATCTGATGATATGACTTGTAGAGGTCCAGAGTTGTGAAGACTGTGGATCCTGCCAACATTCCAATGAAATCTGTCAAAAGAGGGATAGAGTATTTGTCTGCGATCGTCTGCTCATTCAACAAACGAAAATCACCAGTGATGCGAAATATTCTCCCGGATTCTTCTTAGAGACCAAGTGCACTGGGGATGCATATGGAAGCTCAGTTGGTTCAATCACCCCCATATTGAGTAACTTTTGGAGCTTAGATTTTAAAACGTCAAGTTTCTCGGGCTCAAGCGGCGAACTTTGGAGCACACGGGCGGGCCTACGGTTCGAATGTGATGAAGCGTTTGATGTCTGGTGGGGTGATGAAACTTGTCCACCGCAAAAACTGATGGGTACTGCGAGAATAATTTTTCCAAAGACGATACAGTTGGAGCTGTGGGGATCGTTTGATGCTGCTCAGAAATTGCCTCGTGTTCTGTGGGTGTGGTAGAGGACATGCTCTGCGTACTATTCTTCTCATGCTTCTTAGGAAGAGTCATCAAGCGTTCGTGTGGGTTCAGCGAAATTTGGAAGTGCTCCAAAAAATCCAATCCAATGATGGCATGGGAAGTGGCTGCCATAAGAAAATTCCAGGTGAATTCAACGGACAATCCTAAAGTCACGCTCAGAGTAATCCGTTCGTATGTGGCTATTTGACTACCATTGGCAGCAAAAAGATAGCCGGAAGTTCTTGGGTCATCTGCTGGTCGCTGGCATGGTATTATAGAATCTCTACTACCGGTGTCGATGATGAATGCAATGTTAGTATTGGGGTCACGGACAACCCATGGGTGAATTTCTCCAGTGATGATGCTGGTGTGTGGACCCTTGAGGTTGCGAAAAGCATTCCGGTTGATATCTCTCCAAGCACAGTTGCCTGCACAATTTCTAGCTTGATCTCCATATTTGCGATGAATATGACAGATAGATGATTGGGGTTGTGGTCTCGAAGGGCGTGAATTTAGGCTTGGTGCTGGCGTCGAGGAGTGTAGTGGGCGATCACCCCAAGCTGCCTGCCTACGTGGGCTCCAAGAACGTGGATGTCCAGAACTTGACGGGGTAGGAGAAAACGATTGGAGTCTCACAGAAGTGGAAGATCGAGGTGGCGTGGTGTCTCTAGTAACTGATGGATGACGGGAGAAAGGAGTGGCTGTGGCATTGTAATTTCTAGTGTTTGTGGAATGATGTGGTGTGTGTGGCATGGACTGCAGAGAATGTGTCAGTAAGGTGACAGTTTGTGCAAGGTCTGTGACTGTCTCCTGCAGTGTTGATAAACTGATATGAGAGGTGTCAACTGATGATGTGGAATCATCATACTCAGGTCTTCCCCCAACAGCTGATGTGCATTCATGGTCCTCCTCCACGACTCGATCCGCAATTTTAGCCAACTGATCTAAATCCTCGTACGGGTACGAGACAATAATGCAACAAACGCGTGCAGGCAAGCGATCTAAAAACAACTTACGCAGAAGCCTATCCTGCGAACCAATCTCTCCTAACAACGAACGCATTTCAGCCAGTAGCCTAGACGGTGACGTTCTATTGCTCAATCTACTCTGATGTAATAATCGCTCTAGCTTGTCATCGCTGGACGGCGCGAAATGCTGTAGCAAAACAATTTTGGCTTTGCTGTACGCGTTTTGTACGTTTAAATCTGGGAGTACGTGTTCCAGAACCTGAGAATGCCGCATATCTAGCGTGGCCAAAAGGCTGTCGAGTTTTGACTGCTCGTCCCCGATCCCCCTGACCCTGAAAATGGCCTCAATGGTCGAGAAAAAAAGGTCAGCGTCTCCGTCCCAAAATTTCGGTAACACTACCTCGCTCGTGCTTGTACCAGCGTAACTAGATCTCAAAACAAAATTGTCTGGGGATAATAATGGGGGTATATTGAAGTCGTCGTCGATTGTGAGTTTGGTAGTTGTCGCACGTGGAGGGATTCTCCACCTTCCTATCGGCGTTGAGCTTGCGTGCGCATTGGGTAGCGGCCTCCTTCCGGTAGGGTGTTTCAAAAAAGCAGCCATCTCCTGGGCTGACGGTTGTATTCTCCTGCTCTTGCTACCCAGCTAACAATATTACGTGGTCACCACGTGGCTGTAACGTTACGTCTCGAGGCAGTTTTTCGTCACGACCACGTGATTTTGTCGAGACTTAGCGACATGCTAAGCACGTGGTAGTGACGTAACTATTCATGAAGAGACGTGATTACCACGTAACTACAACGTTTAAGCTTGAGGATGTATTTACGCACTTAATGCTGTCACGCACTGCTCCACGTCGCATTTTCGTTGCTACCACCACTACCGCTAAATCAAGTTTTTTTTTTATGTTGCATCGTCACGTAACCACCACGTATCAGTTACGTTGTTGGAGCAAGAAATTTATGTCTTAATCATACGGACTTTTTCAATAA
This sequence comes from Trididemnum nubilum, assembly GCA_963965965.1. NCBI lineage: Eukaryota > Metazoa > Chordata > Ascidiacea > Aplousobranchia > Didemnidae > Trididemnum > Trididemnum nubilum. Next base: position 24,573,841 of record OZ014474.1, read on the forward strand.
ATTGATTTATTGAAAAACTTTCAAATGCACACAAAAACAAACACAGTGAAAATTCAACTGCAACAAAAGTTGGTAGGTGGAAAACAGCAACAAAATTGGGTAGCAGTTCGTTTTTGACGATTCAAAATGCATAGTAATATTGTAACGTGATATATTTGTGTAAACCGCCTTATGGAATTGTAAATTACCATTGATTTTGCCGTCACGACAGAGTTAAGTATGTCCTTGGGGAAAACTGCATAAAGTGCTTGAAAGGAAAAATTTGGGGCCTTGGAAATGAACTCGAGAACAATAGAAATGGAAGATGGTAAGGTCACTCTTCTGCCGTTGTTTCATTTTCTCTGATAGTTTTCTGTAAACACATAAATTGAAACTGCGGCTTGTTAAATCTACGCTTCAATAATCAACATTCGCTATGAAATTCCCACGTTTCGTATCAAATGGTACACATATGGAAAAATGTTTGGGTCACACCCACAAGTTAGCAAAACTGTAAAACACCCACCTACTCGCCTGGGATCCAGGACGGTAACAAAGCAAAAAGATAGCGTTTATTCTGAGCCAAACATAGTTTGAAAAATAAAAAGAACTTTGGTTTTTCCTATTTTGTGATTGCAAATAGCTCAAGTATAAAGTGCTCTAAGCCTTTCTAAAATATATAATCGAAAAGATTGCAGATTTTTTTTTCAAACTCTGTGATGCGATAATGGATGTAGATTTTTTGCGTGTTTCGGTGCGCTATTTTCGGAAAGGCGTGCGATTGCAATCCCTAGTCTTGTACTTTGTAATGGTTGGTACAGGGATTACCGGACCCCTTCCGCTAGGAGCAAAAAGATCAGGGACGGGGCCACCAGTCCACTGGAAATGTGTCGTTGCTCCTTTAAAAAGGCGTTTATCGTCTATTCTTTGCCCCGGGCTTTACGGAAAAATGGGTAAAAAGCGCAAGAAAAAAGTAGCTAACTTGCTCTCTGATCATTCAAAAAGTTCACACCAACTTACCAAGCACTCGTAATGAAGGAGCATCATCTAATTCGTTTAATTGAGTCCACGAAACGTCTATGAAGTAAAAGAGGCATCAAATTAACATATTTATTACAACTGACCTGCCGACCGACCGCATTTCAAACATGACCCAATACAGAGTTTGGCCAGTCTTTGTACCCAGTATATCTACTCATTTCGTAATTATATCATAGATACCAGGATTTTAACATAGTCAAAAAGTGAAGAAATTCTCTCACATTAAGAAGGTGCACCAATCGTCATCGTGCTAAAATACTCACCAGGCAACATAATACAGTCCTAACCAAGAACAGTGGGCAAGAAAAATTAAAATTACACTGAAAAAGAAAAATTAAAACTGCACTTGTGATTAATTTTTTACAAGCATCTATTCTTGAAAAAAATGTGTAAGAAAAACTAAGCCTTCAGCAAAAAACACGGACAATAATCCGAGTTGGACAGCTGAAATCACATGCGCTTGTTCTCATAAATAAATTAACTTGTAGCATCACACACCGTCTTTGTCATCACTTTCAGGATCGGATTCCACTATGTGCAGTCGCTTTTTACAGTTATTTTGCCCATTGGCATCATCAAACAGTAACAACCTAAATAATTAGAACCTCGCAACACTATTTAGTCGATAAATATAGAGTTCATTTTTGTATATTTTTGCTATTGTTGTCTTCCCCCTCCCACTAAAAAACTCTTAAATTCTCTACTGATGATTCCCAAATTAGTTGGAAATCATAAAATCATAGTCTACTTTGACAAGTAATTCACAGTAATTTTCCATATTATAGCCTAAGATATCTATTAACTGATTCGTGTTATAACCTTGCGATCTTTACTTTTTCCACATTTTTCTCCTTTTAAGCTTGCTAACAGTTTTCAGAATTTTGTTTCTGGTGGTCATCTTCCAAATTGAAGTTTCCACTGCTCGTTTCTTCAGTCAAAGAGCTTCTTCCAAAGTGTCTGAAAGATTATGATTTAAGTTACATTAAATTGAAATGTTGACTAATTGACAGTGTTGTGTTGATAAAAACATCTCAGCAGCAACTGTGCATGGCATCGGATACAATACCAGTAAGTGCTTTGTTAGCTGTCAGAAGAAAAACTATAACTGATCAAACAAAATAATACAGACTTTTTGGTGTACATTTCAATAAAATTTTATTAAACTGTAGCTAGCAGTGTGTTACATGCTTCCAATCAATGAAACCCACTTGTAGGAAGGGACATAAAATTTTTTTTTTTTTGGGGGGGGTAGCACAAATAATCTAACAAAAAATTAGAAACAAATTACAGCAGATAGATTTTCCTTGTATAAAATTAAGCACATATCTGAAAAAAGCACTGCAGTCAAGGAGATAAAAATAATGTTAATTCAACCGAAAAATGTTATCAACTATATGGTATATGCGATAAATGTGTTACTGCTATTCAGTAAAGAAAATTTTCTAAAATTGCTGATGCTGACACTCTTCACCTCTAGCAGATATGAAATAAAATGCAGGCACGTAAGATAACATTACTTAACTGCAAGAAAACATCTCAATCCCATTTGGCTTGTAGGCATAAACAAGTACTCGAATTATGTGTAATCGACAATTCAGGGATGTAGGCTCTCGATGGAGGATAATATCCAGCTCCTTGACCATTCTAAAGCATGTATGATAATTCAAAAACGAAAGTTCGGAACAGTAACTAGTAAGCAATGAAAACTGTTAACGATGAACTCTGGGAGCCCTGAAAACATAATATAGACTCAGGCGCATAGCCAGAAATTTGTAATGGGAAAAAGCTGCTTCGGGGTCTGGGTGATGGAGCCCCCAGCGCTCGAAAAAAAATTTTTTTTTCGGAAAAAATAACTAATTTTAAGCCTATTTGAATAAAAATTATGCTTTTTTAAACGTGGCGTAGAAATCAGCAGCGCATGAACATGATTAAAACAGTTACATAAATGGGCAATGGCTATGTGAGAGGTGGTTAATGGTGAGTTCTCTTAATTACAAGCTGTTAAACTATAAAATGTTATAGTTTAATGAAACTCACAAGGAGTAATCCATTTCGTCTATACTTAATAGAGAAAGGTGATTGGGGGGGGGAGGGAGCGGGGGGCTAATGGAACGATATTTGAGCTGAAGTGATTGGTAACCAACTATTACTGAATAGCCCCTTCTCTCCCGGATTCATGAGCTTATATAAATATTGTTTTTTGATGTGATGAAACCTATATATATTCAGCATGTTTCAACAAGTGATCAAATAATTTGATTGCTTAGTTTCTGGCCATTTTTCAAAGTTTTACTGATTTTTGAGTTGTATTTTTGACAAATTAGTGCCCCCTCTAAATACACCAAAGGTTTCAAAAGATGCTTTAAATCATTTTTAGTCCATTCCAGTTGGCTAAACACTTCCAATGATATTAAGCATAGGTCTGTTGTTTTCGTTTTTGTTCGATTGGTGTCATAAAATGATATTACCCCAAAATGGTGACACCCGCGGCAGGCCACCCCCCTTTAGTGACGCCACTGACCTAATGATCAGAGTCATTTTTGCTGATACAGGCCTTCTAATTACGTAATAATACACTTTGTACTAACAAACAACTAGTGTCTAGCATAATAAAGGTTGCCCGTGCACATTTTTTAGCAATGTATAGTTGGTAATAAAAGAAAGCAAAGAAGAAAGCTAGTAGCCTAAATCTGACAGAGGGGGCCAAATTTTTTGACAGGGGGGACCTGGTCTAGATACGGGCCTGACTGTGTCCCAAACAAACTCACTACCTGTTTGAGACATTTGGGAAATCTCAAGCAAAACTTATGTTTATGATATACTGTCTGAACGATTTCTCCCCAAAACTGGTGCGACGAATAATTCTTTGATCTGTGATGTGTAATCGCCTCTGAAGTCTAACCCATGGAATAACCCCATCTGTTTATTCTGTATACTCCTGTCGGTCTGTTCCAGCTCATTCTATCAGTGATGCCAGTTCTCATGTTTAACATCAGATTTGATGTTTTTGAATTTCAATCTGATGTTTTTTGAGAAAAACTGATAAAAATCTGATATTTTTTAGTCCCGAAACCAACCCTGATGAACCAAAAATTCATGCAAAGGAGTCACCCCCCCCCAGTGACATCGCTTAAATAAGGGTCCCCAAAAATGTGCCCACCAAAAGATAAAAAAGGTCCCCCAAGCTACGGTATACTCTAAAAAAAACGGGTGGTCAAAAAGGTGATCTCCAAACAAAAAAAAAAAAAAAAAAAAGGTCTTCACCTCCAATTTGGTGGATGAAACCCCTATTTGCCATGTTTTGGGCCCGAATATCTGATGTTTTTTGTCCCGAAATTTGATGTAACTTTAGGTGTCTTCGCTGGCATCACTGCATTGTATATTCAGAGCTCAGATATAAAGTTTGTACAAGCCGAGAGCAATCTCAGGCTTTAGCCTATTTGGTGCGGCTTTATTCAGTTATTGCATGGGCGAGAGATACAAATGTTTAGCTTTCGCTTGTGCACTACAACTATCAATAAAATACCAGTAAAGAATTACGGTAAGTCTGCAGGAAGAAGCAGAATTCTTCTCTTTTCATTTCCCTTTGTAGACTGTAGAGCCATACTGATTGGCTTCTGCTATTATGCCCCGCCCCCTTCCAGGAGTTCCCGCCAGAGGAAAAGACCGCATTTGTTTGTGGTGACCTGACAGTGGGCTAACCTACAAAGACTAACAGAGTACTGGTAGGCCTAGTCTAAACGATCTAGGTAGTTGCTGTACGGTACGGTAGGTATTAGGCCTAGTACGTCTATATTAATAGCTTACTAGCAAAGGAAACGGGGTTACTGCACCCATTTCCACTGGTAAAATTGTTTATTTACCACATATTTCCTTATTTTACAGTACCAACAGTCGTAAGGTACACTGTACAGGTAGGCAAACAACAACCAATACAACATCCACGCCACAGTCATGCGCTGAGTCAGCATTTATTTTTATGGACACGAGCTAACTCTGCAAATAGGCGCTGCCTCGTTTTGCAGATTTAACGTGCCAATTTTTGCGCGTACTTTTTCTGCAGATAGGCGCTGCCTCGTTTTGCAGATTTAACGTGCCAATTTTTGCACGTACTTTTTTTGCAGATAGGCACTGCCTCGTTTTGCAGATTTAACATGCCAATTTTTGCACGTACTTTTTTTGCCGATAGGCGCTGCCTCGTTTTGCAGATTTAACGTGCCAATTTTTGCGTGTGTTTTTTTGCACATTTAAGGTGCCAATTTTTGCGCGTAGTTTTTTTGCACATAGGCACTGCCTCGTTTTGCAGATTTAAGGTGCCAATTTTTGCGCGTGCTTTTTTTTGCAGATTTAGGGTGCCTTTTTTCACATATAAATGAATCCTCAAATTGGCGCCTCATAATGCACAAAAAAACGCGCACATTTTACTGGACACTTGGCGCCCCATAGTTGTTCAACTTGAAAAAAGCTTGCTTTTTCGCTTTTGCAATTTTACGATGCTGCAAAAGCAAGACAAAAGCCTTCACTTAAGCAGACAGAGCAATAGGAATTAAACAGTGTTTCAAACATGCCCGCTAAAATTGACATCGATGCTCTCAAAATTTTTACAAAATCAATAACAAATGAGACTGAATATCGCCAAAAAATTAAAAACAGCCAGTCTCGACTCAAGATTTAGCGGTTCTAAAAAGGAAGAGTGTACTTCGACTTGCTTACTTTTGAAAAATTTTGAAACCTAAAAACCTAGAGTTACTGTTAGCATATGAGTTTACCCACCAACAACCTCAAGGGATCTTTACGTCGTTTAAAAAAAATTGTTGTATGGAAAAAGTTGTTCTTATTTCACATTGACCCAAAAATATAATTAAATTCTGTCATTCATTTACTAATTATCATCAGTTGAATAATTTGCTTGCATAGAATAATAGCGCATAGGTTATGGTACCTTTTTCCATAACAATGCAATACATACAGTACGCTTAAATGCATTATTTTGAAGTAGAAATGCATCTGACGTCACAATGAGATATTTATTACGTGCTAACACAAGTTACGAACATCTCGCAAAGAAATTCGAGCGAACTGTATTAACGTGTGTTGGGCGAGACGGCTCAGAAGTGGCAGTTTATCTACGAAGATTTTTTGCTCGTTAGCGCTTTTTACTGTAGCAAGAGAGAATGGCCTTTGCGAGCTCGCTAGCATGTTCTGTCATGTCCCAACAAAACCACTCAATTTTAGCCAAAATTGCTAAAAAATCGTTATTTTTGAACAAAAAAAAGCTCAATATTGCGTATTTATTCCAACATCTGGTAAATCTATACAGCAAACGAGCAATTATTTTTATCTTCTACAAGTGTACAAGCGATTTTATACAGTACAATTTCTTGTCACATGCAATATACCGCTATATTGCTGCAACAGATCAATTCGTAATTTTGAAAAACAAGAAAAATGAGATATTTCAAAAATATTTTTCAAACAGCCAAAAAACAATCGTATCTAGCAATTAGGTATAGTGTTTCAAAATATAGGCGATTGAAACAGCGTGTTAAGTGATTGCCGAATCATGCGTACGAGTGCAAACATACAAAACAAAAAATTAGCAACGAGTACAAACTCCAAAGAGGACTTAGTAGTGGCTCACTGCACTGCAGTTCAATTCTTCAAATCAGAAAAACTACTTACGCTATAGCACAAGTTGTAGGCCTACTACAATATTACTACTAGGCCAAAATTAAAAAGTTTTCCGGGATTGAAACGTTGGTGTGTTATTGAACAAGGCCTACAAAGTTCGATTTCGTGTTAAATGCGCTCATGGTAATGCTGGACCTCAATGTTGCTTTTACCACTCCATATCTCTGATTTGCATCACTAATACTAAAGGAAACCTCTGAAAACAGTTTTAAAAGCCTAGCTACAGCTTTAAAATGGCAAGAAATGCCAACCAGTTCTGTTTCACATTCCACAGGATTTTCTGTAAAACTCTTCAAAGTTTGATTAGAGCGGTTTCGCGGTAGTGGTGGAGCAGTTGTTATCGAACTCGTCCAATCAATAAGATCAATGTACTGAAATCTTCACATCGAAAATCAACTTTAGGCACTTTCAACACTCTGGCAGGTTCAGCTGATCTAGTAGCTTTAGCTACTTCGACTAGTTTGGCTGCAAACATCCGTATATTTGGCTGCTTAACATCCGTCTATCATCAATTAACATTCTCAAAAGTAGATTTTTAGAATGGGCATAGTAAATACTACGCTGAATCACAGGATTCACCACATCCAACACACGTTGAGGTAGGCATCTACTACAATGAATCAATTGCCAGAGGTCAGGAGGTGAATGCTTTCATGAAAGCAGGAGTTGTATGTTTTGATGTCAAATCACATAGGAATATAGACTTTCATAACGTACGCTGTTAGAGTGATTAAACCGTCATAGGGTTCTGTTTGCGCTATATAAAGACATAACAATCGACAAGCAGTAGTAAGCCACTGAGCACGGTGCATCAATCCAGGAGTATGTTGCTCTAAATCTGTAGTACATTCGAAAGTAGAAACGGAAACAGGCAGTTGATACAATAGTTGTTGATCAATGCTCGGATCCTCTGGATCAGATATGTACGGTATGTTGATATAGATAGGTTTGTAATTTATTACATCCAGCTCATGGCAATTTTTCTGAGTTTTTCCAAGAGGCCCAGAAAATACTCTTTAACCATGTGTTACTCCATCGATTGCAAATAAGTGATGTCTCTATGGAAGTTCGTTGGCTTGTAAAAGGCACATAAGCGATTGCATTCGTTTGCATATAGCCTATTCTATTTGTCGAATTGTGTCTTTTTTGTTGCCGGTGTTTACAGTAATGCAGTACCATCACGGCCAATCGCTAGTTTACAAGATTTGTGGATACTGGATTTTTGAAGAAAGATAATGATGGAATTCGCAACAGTATTAGAATTACTTTTGTGAAAAGCAACGTGCCTAACATATTCCGATTTCTGCTGCTAGAGTGTAATGTCCTTCCTTTTCAAAACTTGGGTAGTATTTACCAGTACCCACACCTTTTGTTATCTTCTTCGTTTTGTCCTTACGCCCGTCGAAGAATAAAGCTTTAACTTTCGTGTAATTTTCTTTTTGAAATTCATTTTTCATCGTTTTCTTCGAAGCTTCGAATGGTCTATAACACTGGAACTGTTATCAGCAGATGCAAAGCCCATATCAGTAAAAAATGCACTAACAATAACAGCACCTGATCTGTCTCTTATGTTATGCCTATCCATTTCACAGGCCACACTAGGCAAAAACACTCTTCAGAATAATCCTTTCGCGGTTGATGGTGCGTTTTTATCATTTGATACATCTGCCAGTACGGCAGAGTCTACACCGCATGAATCTGATGTGACTCTGGAAACAAAAAATTTCGGCGGTTGCTGTAATTACATTATCACCGGATCCTTGAGAAGCCTGCTCAGATGCACCGTCATCGTTACATAATCCTGCAACATTTTTGAGTGTATTTACAGTTGCAAATATATCTTCATTCTCTACGATTTTGCGATTTTTGTAGAGCTCATCTTGATCAATTTTTAGTTTTCTTTTCTTTTGTTGGTTAGTAAACCTACAATCCACTTCTCCAATCACCATTTTTCTGCTTGTTCTTTGATCCAACAGAAAGTCTGTTTCTTCATGAGGTGCTTTAAGCTCTGGCTTGCATTTGGAAACACTTGCACTGGTGCATCGACCGGCAGCTATATCAAAAAGCACTTGGGCATTTGTTTTGAAATTTTTGAATTTCTGATAATTGTTGGTGTGAAAGCGATCTATTATATACGAGTCATAATATCGAGTTATTTTTTCGCAAATTTTGTGGTGAACATCACGGAAATACTGGCTACCACACATAACGCGTAAAAGGAAACGTCATAACAAAGACGCATTTTAGGATTTTGTCACGTCATAGATTAACAATAGACTAAAAGCTCGTTTTCTACAGGTGAACAAAATGTGCTTTAGATATTGATTTTATAGGGCATTAGTAAAGTGATGGTTAATGATTTATTTAATCGCATTCCGTTTACACATAATGATATACTTATAAAATTCTTTGATGCGATTCAGCAAACAGCGTGTAAAGCGGCTTATGATGATATTTTATTTGTTTACTATCACTAATAATCTAAATAACAGCAAAATAGGCAATGTCAGCCTTATTTTGTAATTTCACATCGATTGGGGCAGTACCTTGAGTTGGATAGTTTGAAAAATATTTGGTAGTTATAAGTTATACGGTGGTGGCTATCGCATAGTGCGTGGGAGAATTTGATTTGGGGAAGTTGATTTTTTCCAATAGTTTCGTGCTCCACCTCCACCCTAATGGACATTTAGGGCACAGCTAGGGCGGATATAAAAAGTTGTATGCCATTACGTAACAGTAAGGAAAAAGGGTTTGATCACATGCAGCCCAACGTGCAAAGTTGATTATTTACATAACGCACTCGATACCATCAACATTTTACGGTTTTAGCTTTTACTGTTCTGCTTAGCGATATTTTGAAAATCAAGGTCTTGATGATGAGAAAAATGATTTAGTGAATGTCTAGCAAATTATCTGGCTCAGCAATGAGCCAATGCTCTGCCTTTGCCAGGGCACAGTAATTTAAACCAATAACGTTTTTATTCTTCCGTCGACTCGACTACATCCAAATTGCAACTACAGCAATGACAATTTTCAAAATATTTTTACTGGCAAATAACAAACTTTAAGCAACCATTGATACATTATACAATTCAAAATCAAAAAGATAACTATATTGAACGTTTTCGGTGATTTAAAACTGAATTAGACCCAATACTGCTAAAAGCATATCAAAACTACGTGACTTTACTTTAAATATCATTTAAAATTTTGATTTTAAATGATATTCTTTGAATAACTGCACAATGCACTGTGTAAACTGCACAGCTTTTTTTCTTTCAGTAGTATGACAAGAGTGAAGAATTTTTCATGTAGCGAAATTGAAAACAAAACGGAAACGAAATAAATGAACAGGGCGTAATAATAACAAAATGATAAAATTAAATAAAAGTAAGCACGTAGTAACATTAGATTTTAACCCCTTCAGGCGAATCATGACGCAATTGCAGTTTTTTTTTCACTTTACAGTACTGCAGCTTCTTTTACTTTTTACTATCGATTGTCGGAGAGGAATTTCCTCTAGTTCCGCATTACGGATTTAAGCATGAATTATTACATGCTCTCACAATTAGCAAATGTTGTGGAAACATGCTTAGTTACGTTATTTTTTAGCCCACTAAACTCAAAACAAACGTTTTTAATAAATATTTCTCAAGACAATTACCACCAGGGCAATTGAGAATGAATAAACAAGCACTCTAACCCGGTAATGAATAATTTCCTGATAATAGCATGTCTAAGACACATCCGAGTCGACTAATTGAATAAGACAATCATTCTATTTGAATAAGACAGGAAAAAGAGGTTAAACGGTAGGCCTAGTGGTAGGCCTAGTGATAGTTGGTGGTGGAATCTTTTAACTTTTGGTTCAAGCCTTCCCACTCTTTGGTCAAATCCAACTTTTTCTTGAAGATTTCATTGCAGTGAAGCCAGATGGTGTTCAGCGGGGTTTAGTTGTCAAAATAATTTGCTGTTTTGAGGAGAAAGGTTTTAGGCTTTGTGCCATGAAAATGACGACTGCCAGTCAAGATTTGCTAGAAATGCACTTTGCAGATCTCACTTCAAAACCATTTTTCCCAAAACTTGTTGAAATTATGTTGTCTGGGCCAGTTCTGGCAATGGTTTGGGAAGGAAAAGGAGCAGTTAAAACTGATCGTAAAATGCTTGGAGAGACTAACCCTGTTGATTCTCTTCCTGGAACAATTCGTGAAGATTATTGTATTGACATTGGGAGAAACATATGTCATGGATCTGACTCTGTGGAAACAGCAAAGAAAGAAATAGCTTTATGGTTTAAAGAAGGTTAACTTAACAATTATTGCTGTGCTAACAACTCTTGGGTGTATGAATAAGAAGGCTACTTCAACCTGACACTCAGTACTCTTTTGGTGTTTTGTGCCTACATAGCAGGATCTGACAGTTGTAGTTTTTGTATTTTTGTGTACATAGTTTGGATTTGACTTTTTTTTTTTTTTTCTGTACCTTTCTGTCTAAATTTATAATTACCAGTATATTGAAAGATACTTTTCACCTGTTTTCATTTTAAATTCAAAACAACTTTTTCTGCGTATTTTGTGGCTGATTCTAAATTTGCTATTTTGTCTTACTAGTGTAGAATCTTTCATTGGTTTGACTGCTTGATAATGCCAGTTAAATGTCCATGTGAAATATGTTTAAGACCTTTTAAAAGGAACCAGTGTGCTATTCAGTGTGATATGTGTGGTGGATGGATTCATCTCAAATGCACAGTCATTAGTCCCCTTACATTTCACACTCTTTGTTTTTCTACTGAACCATACCTCTGCCAAAAGTGTTACAGTGAATTGTTTCCTTTTCAAACCCTAGATGATAAGCAATTGTTAAATGAAATGAGAAATGATGACAAACTAAACTTTGATATTAATCACACAAATAATTCGTTTTTGCCAGCTAAATGCTTACAGGTAGACAACAAGATAAAAAGCTTACTAAATGATTAAAATTCTGGTTTGGTTGACTCAAAATACTGCTCACAGGCCGAAGCCAATATTATTAACAAAAAGTGTAAATTTTCTTTGCTTTGCGTGAATATAAGAAGCTTAAATGCAAATTTTGATAAATTGAATGAACTTTTAACAAATTATGATATCTTACCTGATATCATTGCTATAAGTGAAACCAAACTTAAATTGTTACAGGTATACAATGCAAAGTTAAGTGGGTACCATTTTTACCACAAAGGCACAACTACAAGATGGGGAGGAGTAGGATTTTTTATTAAGGAGTCTTTATCAATTTCAATTTGCAAGGAGTTTGATTTAAACATTCCTAACTGTGAAGATATGTGGATTCAACTAGATTTAGGGAATAACAAAAAATGTGTAGTGGGAGTAATTTACAGACACCCTAAACAGAAATTATCAGAGTTTTGAATCAACCATTGAAAAACTGAATAGTAGAAAATTGATGTATTATATCGGAGGAGACTTTAACGCAGATTTGTTGAAAAGCAACTCTGATATCAATATTAAAGATTTCATGAATTTAACATATAGCTTAGGCTGCATTCCCTTAATTACACACCCGACAAGAATAACCACTACAAGCTCAACTCTTTTAGATCATGTTCATACAAACAATGTAGTGGGTGAACACAAAAGTTTTATTCTGGTGGAAGATGTAAGTGATCACCTGCCAGTAATGGTGTGTTCTAATTTAAGCCTGCCCAAGAGTGAAAAATCAAATGTCACCCTAATTCGTGATACAAAAAATTTTGAAGTAGAAAAATTTCTAGACAAATTAACTGAAGGAATGGAGCTATTAGGTGATATCAAAGAGGAATGCATTGACAACTACACTGAAAAGTTTATTGACATTTTTCATAAGACATTAAACATACATGCACCATTACGAAAACAAAGCAGAAAGGAAACAAAACTAAAAAACAAACCATGGTTATCCAAAGGAATCCTTATATCAATCCAGCAAAAAAATTTATTGTACAAAAGAGCCCTTAAATTAAATGACAGTAATACATGGGCACAATACAAAGTCTATAGAAATAAACTGACTCATATTAAGGAATATGCAAAACGACTTTACATTAAAAATTTAGTGAATGATAGTAAGCATGACACCTCGTCGCTTTGGAAAATTATAAATAAAATTATTCACTTGAAAAATGTGAAGAAAAATAACATTCCTAATAAAATGTATGCTTCCAAAAGTGAAAGTGCACAAGGTCCACAGGCCATCAGTAACTTGTTCAATAAATATTTCATAGAGATAGGAGTTAACCTTGCATCTACAATCGAAACACCAGCTATAATTGATGGCAAATTTAGTGCCACATCTTTGATTCAGAGTAGTTGCAATTCGTTTTTTCTAGAACCAATAGTTGAAGAAGAAGTAGTAAATTACATCAGAGCTATGAATCCATCAAAAAGTACAGGAAGACATGGAATTCCTGCAAAGTATATAAAAATGTCAGGCTCTGTTATAGCTCCAGTTCTAACTAACATTTTTAATGCATGCATATCAACAGGATATTTTCCAAAAGATTTAAAAACCGCTGAAGTTGTTCCAATTTTCAAAAAAGGCGAAAGAGAGTTATGCAGTAATTATCGCCCTATTTCTATTTTAAATCCTTTTGCCAAACTATTTGAAAAGTGTCTGCTTGATCAACTAAACAATTATTTTGTGAGCAATAATTTGATTAGTCCAAACCAGTATGGTTTTAAGAAAAATTGCTCAACAAATGAAGCTGTTTTAGATATTTACAATAAGCTACTTGACAATATGGATAAAAAGCTCATTACATGCTCTATTTTCTTAGATTTAGGAAAAGCATATGATACCATCAATCACACAATACTGATCAAGAAACTAGAAAAGTATGGAATTAGAGGATTACCATTACAGTTACTAGCAAGTTACCTGACTGACCGTCAACAGTATACAATTGTAAATCAATATAAATCCAAGTCAAGAGATGTTATTTGCGGTATTCCACAGGGATCAACTCTAGGTCCGTTGTTATTTAATATTTATATCAATGATCTACCACATGCCTCAAATTCCACAATTCATCTTTTTGCAGATGATACAAGCCTTACTCTCTCCCATTCTAATGTTTCAACACTGCAACAAAATATTAATGATGAATTAGTCAATGTAAGCTATTGGTTCAAGGTGAATAAATTATCAATTAACTTTAATAAAACTGAGTTTATGGTAGTGACAACAAAACAAAATAAACCTGAACTCAAAGTATCAATAGATAATAATCCAATCAAGCAATCACATCACATAAAGTATCTAGGTGTTCTCATAGACGACAATCTAAACTGGAAACAACAAATCATGGAACAATGTTCAAAGGTGGCAAGGGGATCTTGGGCCCTTAATCAATTGAAACACTTTGTAGATGAGCAAACCTTAAGATCTGTTTACCACTGCCTCATATACTCTCATCTACAATACTGCGTAAGTAGTTGGGGGACTGCTTCAAAATCAACATTAGCACCTCTCTTTATTCTGCAAAAAAGAAGCATCAGATTGTTAACTGTAAGTGGATATCGTGAGCATACTAATCCTTTGTTCTATCGAGCTAAATGCTTAAAACTCAAGGATATTTACTCTCTGGAAACTGCAAAGCTAATGTACAAAATTCACAATAATGTATTATCTTTTGCAAATTCAGATAAGTTTAACGTAATAAAAAACTGCTATACACATAAGACAAGATTGAGCCACAAAAACAACTTCTTTCTTCCAAGAACTAGAACAAGATTAGGGCAAAAGTCTCTATCATTCGCAGGAATTAAAATTTGGAATGAAATTCCGAGCAGTATAAAAGAAGTTTCATTCTACAGATTTAAAAAAGCTGTTAAAGCTCATTTTTTATCAAACTATGAAACCGATAAAAGCTAGAATAACAGCTTTCTATCAGCAATGCAGTAGTAATTACAGGAAACATAGTTGTATATTTATGCTTGAGTTCAACAATAACCTATTCTATTGCTTGAATGGCATGAGATGGTGCATTCATCTATCACACATTTATTACAATACGTCACCTCTCATTTTGATGTGCCCTTGAATTATTAGTAATTTTGCAATAACTGACTGAGGTTGATATATACTGGTATTGGAAATTGTACCAGTACTAATGACATATTGGCAAACACTACAAAACAAAGCAAGGAGGTTTTTTTTTTCTCTCCAATTGCCCACTTTAAATTCTATAAAACATAAATAAGCATTATGAACTTTATTAATTTTATTGCTATCCAATCTGTAGTTACAGCATTTTTATTTTTTAGTATGCTTAGAGTTAGAACAATTCTAATGTTGTCTTGCATTTTCTTTACATGGTGACTGTGAGTTTTGTGTATACACTGTACAAAATGTACATATCTTTGCAACACTTTCGTTTTAATTTTGCGTAAAATTTTTTATCATAGAAAGTAGCAGACTGAGAAAATCTAGAAACTGTTTTTTTTAACCTTAACTTGGTGAGGTGGCAGTAGACTTAGATGACCTTTCGGTCCTTCGCTGTCTCCTCACCAAGTGACTAAATATCGCTTTGACTCTGCAAGTTTGTGTGTTTGGTTTTAAAGGAATTGCATATTTCGATGCTTTGGTGATAGACCTAGAGGAAGTTGCAGTTTTTTTCTTGTGATATGACGTCACTTGGTAAAATAAATAAATATGATGATGATGATCTTATGGTCATGAATCTTGGGTAATGACCGAAAGAATGCGATCACAAGTGCAAGCGTCCGAAATGAGGTTTTTACGAAGAATCGAAGGAGTTACACTGTTTAACAAAGTGCGTAGCTCTGAAATTCGAAAATCTCTTAACATCGAGGCGTTACTTCTCCGAATTGAAAGATCTCAGCTTAGATGGTTTGGCCATGTAAGCAGAATGCCTCAGGAAAGACTCCCCAAACAAGCTTTACATGCCAAAGCAAATGGGAGAAGACCAGTCGGACGACCTAGAACTAGATGGACCGATTACATTGAGGATCTTGGATGGAATCGCTTGGGACTTCGCCCAAGCGAAATGATGGAGGTGATGGAAGACCGTGAGGTGTGGCGGCTCAATCTTGAGCTACTGCCCCCGCAACCCTCACGGAAAAGCGGGCAATGAAGAAAGAAGAAGAAGATGATGATGATAATTTTAGGTCTCGTCAGTTAGGCTAGCTGGGAACAGCTAATAAAAGTTCATGCATCCTTTCTAGCTTAGAAACAAATAAACAAACCTTTTACAATATACAAACGTTTTACGTTGTTTATGCACACGAACGTTTTACAACACAAAGCACGCTCAAATTCAAACATAACTCTCAATAACTGTTATAAGTTGCTATAAGCTATAAAACATGTCCTAAGCTGGGAGAATCAAATGCGGAGTGCACTTGCATGTTGATATGTATACCACAAGTAGTGTTAATTATCATTGCTGATAATTTGGCAAATTAAGAGTAATAATGAAATGGTGATAACATTATCATCGTACAAGGCCATGACTTATGTGTTGAGTTAAGGGCCAATACCCAATAAATGCCGCAAAAAATCAGGGCTGTATTAAGACACAGGGGGCCGTAGCAGATGCTGGTAGCGTAATTTCCAACAGCAGCCAGCAAAAAATACATTTCTTGGTTGGTAACAAGTAGATTTTTGATCTGTTTTTGCAGCCAAAAGTGCTAAAAACAATCAATTTGGACTTTATTTAAGTTTTTTTGATTTAAATTAACCAGCAAAAAGTGCTAAAGAAATTTGTTGGTCTAACCAAGTTTTCACGCTCGAAAAATGCGTCTTAATTAAAGAACGAAAATAAAATAATTTATTGCGAGGAGGTGCCTTTTCAGGGGGCTCAAGGACAAAGCCCCAAAGCCCGTTCACAAAAGTTAAACAAAGCAAAAAGTGCTTAGCAGCCGAAAGCTTTGCCCCTCGAGTAGAACCCCATGGCATCTTACGGCTGGTCTCAATCTCCGAACTTCAATGCCTTTGCCTTTCTTTTTTAATTTTGATTCTTCCTTTTACCAAATCTTGGTTGCATGACCATTCGTCAAATAAGTAAGGCTGGATTTGAGCTAGTCGATAATAAAAGTGAAAACCAAAGAATAAGGCTAAGCAAACAAACCACAAAGAAAAAAAATCTAAAAGCGATCAGATCGGCAATTTCAGGAAAACTAAAACGGCTACTACTAATTCAAGGCAAGCAATGATAAATAATTTACATGGCAAATCATTACTCAGGCTACGCATGGCATCATAATTGAAGAAGAGTTGCACGCAAAATTAAAAGGTTTTTTTAAAAATTAGTGCCGTATTGTTACAGCTTTTCCTACAAATTATACTTAATCAAATGCATGGTCGTGCTCCCTACTTCATTTGCAATAAGGGTTAGGCCTACTGCAATGATCGTAGTAAAAAAGTTTGGAGACTCTGCTGCGACATTTTTGAACTTTGAAATAAAATGTCTGTAAAGCAATTACTGGGTGAAAAAATATTGCAGTAAATGCAAATAATCCTAGAGCATTGCAGCATGATGCTATAATTTTAGAAATCAAATTAGCTGCTCTCCTTCTTTCAATGTTGTCAAAACGCATTCAATTAGGGAGTTAGCCGGGTAACAATAAAACGCATATTGTTAATTACTATCATTGCATTACTTTCCAAACGCTTGTGTAATTACTCATAAGAATATAAAGAATGATGAAGCTTTAATGAGTGAAGATTGTTTAAAGTGATTCGTAAATTCGTATCAACTCGTACATTGTTAGGCAAATAGAAAACAAATATTTCACTTAAAACAGCAAAAATCAAAATACACAGAATGCTATCTTTCTCTTGTAAAAAGCAAGCCAAATGCATTTAATCTGTAAATTGAAAAAAGCCGTGGTGGATTCAAATGGATTGGCTCGTTTCCGGGTAAATAGGGGTGTCTTGCTCCTTCAAGTGACCTCCAGCGGAGTCTCTAAACGCAGTGGAATCATAGGCCGGGTTCTCCACACTAGGACCAAGCGGCATTTCACAAAGCGACTCATCAAGTCTCGTACTGTTGAACCGATCCTAAAAAGTCGAGTCCAATTGTCAACAATTTATTTTTTAATTTTAAATTATTTCGTTCAATTCAAAATACAAAACGACACAGTATCAATCAGTAGTGTTTTAGCAATTAACTGAATACGCAAAAACACAATTTTACTTAAAATAAAACAAACTCTCAAAGACACACTCGAGAAATAGAACAGGAAGCTGCGAAGGACCTCTCGGTCAACGAGTCAAGTATCCACCTATCATATAGGAATGTCAAGCTGCTGAGTGTGTCTGTTTTTCATGTTGATTTGTTATGATGCATATGGGTTAAAATTGGTCTGCCTTGACATGTGCCACCATCTTTAGAACAGCTATTGCTCGATTTCATTCATTAGTATAAACCAGTTATCACATTTTGTGAGGCTCAGTTTTCAAGCTTTTTATTCAGGCTCGGCCATCATGACGGGGTAAACAACTCAACACCAATAGACAAGGGTTGTATCTTTCCCAAAAATACAACAACGCATTCACAATTTCAAACTCTATCAACTACGTTACGCTGATACCTCAAATTACCGTATTTCATATTTCAATAATTTACAGTTTTGAAACACTGGTTAAGTACATACACCAAGCGGTCTGAAGACGAACATTCCAGTCCTTCGTTTCCAGTAGCACAACGAAGCGATGAGAAGAATGAGAAGCACGATTCCGATTGCGACGCCCACTTTTATCGAATTCAACGATGATGTCACCGGTTTATTTGATGCCGTGTTGACGAGTTGACTAGTGCTGCTGACGTCATTGCTTGGTTGCCTGGTTTTTGCCGAGGCAGTACTTGCTTTGCTAGCAGGCTGGTTAGTCGAGCGTGGTGTGGTCGAGGCTGAACATTGTCGATAAATTAAACCTATGTTACTCAACCATTTTCAGGGCATTGACTCCTCAACGGCAGGGCTTCGAAAGCCCACCAAGGTTTTTCAATAATAACTTGAGAACTATCAAAGCTAAAAATTTCAAAATTTCACTGTATGGTAGAGCATTTATTCATCTTTCAATAGAGCAGAAACAGCTTTGGAATTTATTCCTGAAAGTTAAGATTTCCAAAAGATATTCGACTGATGATTTACGTTTGGTGATGCGATCGAGTTTGGTGTTATACCGCATTTCGCTAGTGCAACGTCGTAAGCTTATTTATTAAAGAAGTTTATTTGATTTTAGCTCGGTAACCTTTGTAATACGGTCACCTAAGGCTAAATATTAAACACTCAACAACTTCTGCCTTAAAATATACAGCTGCAGTAGCCATGCTGCGAACCGTAACAAAGCAAACGCGAACACTGACTGAATTCTGACTGGAGCGAAAAACAAGTCACAGTTCCACATAGGAAAACAGAATCATCGCTAAACAGTGGTAAAAGATTAGAAACTTTTCAAAAAAAAGACTTTTGGTCACGATTATATTATAAACAATTAACATTAATTAGTAATTTCTGAAGTTCTTCTGGTGTTCTTGGCTAGCTTTGAGAAATCCCTCAGGTGCTATTCAAAAGACTATCTTTACTGCTAACGTTTCACTACTTAGAATCAACTAGCTTCATCAGAGCAGTGCTATCAGTTGTGATAGCAAAACACGATCAACTTCTGATAGCAAAAAAAAACAAAAAAACAGAACGATATCACACATTGCTGCAGTAGAATAACTAGCGAAAAAAATTCAAAGCAAGCCTCAGATAAAATTCATTGTTACGATTGGCTTCCTCATACAGGTAATGCAAAGGTGCGTGCAAAAATGAAAGAAGCGGTTCTTATGAAAATAATGTCTCTGAATCAGCATCGCAGCAAAATACGTTAGAGTTAACACTAAAAAAGATTAAACTAGAAGAAATTTAACATTGGAAATTAGGCAACTTTCTATAAACAGCAGGAAATGATAACCCATCGTTTCTATGGAGCACTTGGGGCTTTTCATTGATGTCCCAACTTTCAGTAACACATCATCAAAGTATATCAATGAAAAGCCCCAAGTGCTCAATAGAAACGATGAGTTATCATTCCCTGCAGTTTATAGATAGTTGCCTAATTTCCAATGTTGAGTTTCTTCTGGTTTAATCTTTTTTAGTGTTAATTCTAACGTATTTTGCTGCAATGCTGATTCAGCGAAATCATTTTCATAAGAACCGCTTCTTTCATTTTTGTACTCACCTTTGCATTACCTGTACGACGAAGCCAATCGTCGTCTTCTTCTTTCTTCATTGCCCGCTTTTCCGTGAGGGTTGCGGGGGCAGTAGCTCAAGATTGAGGCACCACACCTCACGGTCTTCCATCACCTCCATCATTTCGCTTGGGCGAAGTCCCAAGCGATTCCATCCAAGATCCTCAATATAATCGGTCCATCTAGTTCTAGGTCGTCCGACTGGTCTTCTCCCATTTGCTTTGGCAAGTAAAGCTTGTTTGGGGAGTCTTTCCTGTGGCATTCTGCTTACATGGCCAAACCATCTAAGCTGAGATCTTTCCATTCGGAGAAGTAACGGCTCGATGTTAAGAGATTTTCGAATTTCAGAGCTACGCACTTTGTTAAACAGTGTAACTTCTTCGATTCTTCGTAAAAACCTCATTTCGGACGCTTGCACTTGTGATCGCATTCTTTCGGTCATTACCCAAGATTCATGACCATAAGTGAGAATGGGGACAAAAACTGTTTTGAAAATTGAGAGCTTTGCCTTTTTCGACAATTCTCGTTTCATGACAACCGAGTAATGCAAAGCTCGCATTACAACACTAGCCTTGCCTATTCGGGTATCGAGTTCTTCGTCTTGCCTTCCGTCACTCGTAAATGCAACCCCAAGATGCTTGAACTTCTCTACCTGCTTCAGTGTTGGTCCATTCACTTGTAATATGCACTGATCAGGGTTTCTTGAAAGATGAAGTACCTCAGTTTTGGCCGTGCTTATTTTATTCCGGTGGTGTTGCATGCATTTGCAAAGCTATTTAATGCGCGCTGGAGGCCAGATTCTGTGGAAGAAAGCAGAACCAAATCATCTGCGAATAGCAGACGACTAATTTTGCAATTCCCAATCGTGGCACACTCATCAGCTTGGCTGTATTTGTCGATCCAATTCATGTAAACAATGAAAAGGAGAGGTGACAAAACGCACCCTTGCCGGAGTCCAACGCCCACATGGAACGGCTTTGATTGCTTGCCATTTATCCGAACACAAACCTCCGGTCTGCAGTAGAATGACTTAATAGCGCGTAACAATTGACCATCAACGCCATACTCCTGCAACACCTTCCAAAGTTTATTCCGAGGAACTTGGTCATATGCTTTTTCAAGATCGACAAAGCATGCAAAGAGATCTTTGCCATACTCCCAAGATTTCTCGAAGATTTGCTTCAGAGTGAAGATTTGGTTCGTGGTGCTGCGACCCGGACGAAAACCGCACTGACCATCTTCCAGTTTTGATTCCACTATTTCTCGGCATTTCCTTTCAAGGCATTTGGTATATACTTTCCCTGGCAAACTAAGGAGTGATATCCCTCTGTAGTTTGTACATTGCTTGCGATATCCTTTCGTGAATATCGGAATAATCACACCTGTTTGCCAATCTCTGGGAGTTTTGCCAAGCTTCCACGCAACTTGACTCACTCGCGTTAACCAGAGAATTCCTTCTCCAGTCAGCGCTTTCAACATCTCGGGTCTGATTTCATCTTCACCTGCAGCTTTTCCAGATTTCATCCCTTTGATTGCAGTTGCCACTTCTGCTGCAGTGAAAACCTCGTCCTCCCCTAGATGTGTCACTTCGTGTGTGTCACAAGTCGATGCCTTTACAGGATTCAAAAGATCTTCAAAGTATTCTCTCCATCGTGAAAGAATATCATTCCCATTCGTTAGAATGTTACCGTCAGAATCCTTAATGGAGTACGTGATACTCGATCTTTTGCCACGTAAACGGCGGATGGTCTGCCAAAATACTTTGTTTGCCGAAAAATAGTTGGAATCCAACCGACGACCAAACTCTTCCCATGACTTCTCCTTGGATTTCTTTACTGTCAAAGTTGCCACTTTTCGCGCCTCAGTGTACCAGGATTGCAAATCAGATGACGATCTGTCCTGTAGCCAGGCCTTGAACGCATCTTTCTTTGCTCGAATAGCTTCTTTAACCTCTTGGTTCCACCAAGGTGTTCTTTTCTCACTATCGCCTGCCACTCTAAGCCGTTTTTGCCCACAACTTTCAGCAGCTGATGAAATGATTGCTGATCTGAACAGCAGCCATTCCTTTTCGATGTCCTCGGATACATCAGGAAGTTGTCTGAACTTAGGTGATATACTGGATGCAAACTGTTTTCTTACTTCTTTGTCCTCCAAAGCCTCTCATTTGATCCGGTAGGTCACAGACGACCTGTTGGATCTCTAGTTTGGCAAAAGTTTCGAAAGTCGTAAGGAACATACTACCAGATGGTGATCAGTTGACAATTCAGCACCTCGCTTCACTCGAACGTCCAGCACATCAGAAAACAAATCTGACAAAACTATGCAAAAACCTATTAAAGATTTTTGATCCATACTAGGTCGATACCATGTATACTTGTGAACCTCTCTGTGCTGGAAAAAGGTATTCATGATGCGGAGTCCGTTGCTATAACAGCGCTGCAATAAATACCTTCCGTTCTCATTCAGTCCAGTGACTCCATGTTTTCCGATCACACCCTTCCACGTATCTGTGTCTGTTCCAACCTGTGCGTTAAAATCACCCATAAGGACTGTAGATTCAGTAGCTGATACTCGTAGAAGAGCATCATTTACTTCATTCATAAAAGTCTGATATTCACTCGTGGCATTGGGGGCATATACCTGCAATAGGCACAATGACCGATCCAATACCTTGAGCTTCAACATACAGACCCGTGATCCCAAAGGAATCCAATCTGACACACAGTCTGACAAACGGGGGCTTGTGAGAATCCCCACACCCGCTTGTGCAGACATACTAGGATCAGCACCAGAATAGAAAAGTTTCCATCCGCCATCCAGATCCAAAGTTCCAGAGCCACGTCGTTTGGTTGAAGAAACTCCAATAATATCGAGATGATACCGCTTTGCTTCCTCAACCAATTCTAGCTCTTTTCCTGTGAAGGTGAGGATATTCCAATTGCCCAACAGCAGTTGGTGATGGTTGACCCGTGAGTGTGCGACATTATCTCGAGTACGAATACTCTGCGCTGCCTCCATTCGCCTCTACAAACGTGTAGCGGGCACATTGGTGGAGCTGCCACTAGGGCTGGCTGGTGGAGATTGTCGCTTATTTTTCGAACGGCCCCTCTACCTAAGACTCGAACGCCATAGGGGTTTCGCTGAATGACGACCTGGGAGTCCCTAGGCGCTCCCCTGCCGGACGAGGTTCCACTTGTGAAGGTGGCCCCATTAACGTCGTTCACGTAATTTTCATTATTTGTGCTCATCATGATTTGTTTTGCAGTTTAATCTAACTGCGGAGAGGTTTTATATCAGAGTTGTTCTTCTCCTAGGTTATATGCTTACCACAGCTGATGGGCATACCAACCCAGGTTTTAAGTTTTCCAACTATTTTGATTTGAACTATACTTCGTCTGGCTTCTACCATCAGACCTATCTGGCATGGGTAACCCTATCAGGAGAATTGAATCTCCAGCCAGTACAGCTCTGCAGGTCATTGAGGCACATAGACTTTTCCACCTCGTTACGGTGATAGTTCATGGAAAAGCTATGCATTGTAGGTCTAATTGCCGAGCTATGTTATACTATGCCTACTGTGCCATAATAAGCCATTTATATGTCATACTATGCCTACTAAGCTACGGTGCCCACTTTGGCCTACTTTGCCTGTTGTGCCATAATAAGCCTACTGTATGCCATACTATGCCTACCAGGGTGCCATGTTATGCCTACAATGTCATACTAAAGCTGCAGCACCTACTGTGGCACACTATGCTTACTAATACAATGCCTATTTTCCATAACAAGCCTCCTGTATGTCATAATCTGCCTACTAAGGTGTAATGCTATCCCTACTATAATATACTACGCTGCAGTGCCTACTGTGGGATACTGTGCAATAATAAGCCAACTATGCGTACTGTGCCATAGTAAGCTACAGTGCCTACTGTGACATGCTATGCTTACTAGGGTGCCATAACAAGTCTACTTCATGTTACACTATGCTTACAATGCCATACTAAGCCTACTATCACATAGTACTCCTACTAACCTATGGTGCCAAAAGCCCACTACTGTATATTGTCGTTATAGCGCATCTCTGTCCTCCAGTCACCAGACAACATCAGACGCTAACTTATTGGACGATCCGCACATTTTTTTATTGCAGTGACTACTTCGTGATTGGAGAAATCCGCACCTGCTTAAGAAGTTTCCGATGATCCAACGTTCCTGTAGATTTCTTCAAATTCTTGCCCACCGAATTTGCTGCTTGTTCAAAGCCACCAACCAGAGATAATTATCGTAAAACGTCTTATCCAAGAACGCAACTGCGTGACCAGGGTGTGGTTTGAACCCAGATCATTCAATCAAGGTCGTCGTAAACAATTCGCCTTTACCCATTGGCCAAGCTACCAACTATACTACAATCAAATGCTATAGGCTTACTATGTCTACAATGTCATACTACGCCTACTATAACATACTAAGCTGTAGCACCTACTGTGGGATACTATGCCTACTGTGCCGTAATAAGCCAACTATATGTCATATTCTGATGTTGTACTATGCCAACTAAGCTACAGTGCCCACTATGGCACACTATGCCTACTGTGCCATAATCAGCATACTATGTCTATTGTGCCATAATGAGCCTACAATATAGCATAACTATACCCATTGTACCATAATAAGCCTACGATATCTACAATGTCATACTAGCCTGTAGCGCGTACTATGGTTTTTAATAATATGGGTACTGTTCCATAACAAGCCTCCTATATGCCATACTCTGCCTAATAAGGTGTCCTGCTATACCAACTATGATATACTAACCTCCAGTGCCTACTGTGCCATATAAAGCCAATTATGCCACAGTGCCTACTGTGACATACTATGCCTACTAGGGTGCCATAATAAGCCTACTTCATGTCATACTATGCCTAAAATGCCATGCTAAGCCTCCTATGATATACTACGCCTACTGTGGTATACTATGCCTAATGTGCCATAAGGCTACTACTGTACATGCCATACTATACCGCATGCTATACTATGTCTACAATGCCATACTACGTCTACTATGACGTACTAAGCTGCAGTGCCTACTGTACCATAATAAGCCAACCATATGTCATACTATGCCTTCAAAGCTACAGTGCTCACTGTGGCATACTATGCTTACTGTGCCATAATCAGCATGCTATGTTTATTGTGCCAAAATTAGCCTACAATATAGCATAATATACCTATTGTGCCATAATAAGCCTACTATATACCATTCTATGCCTACAATGTCATACTAGCCTGTAGCGCATACGTGGCATATTATCCTTAATAATACTATGCCCACTGTTCCATAACAAGTCTATTATATGCCATACTGTGCCAAACTAGGGTGTCATGTTATCCCTACTGTGACATACTAACCTCCAGTGCCTACTGGTCTATATTAAGCCAACTATGCCATACGCCTAGTGTTACACTATACTATGCCTACTGTGCCATAACAAGCCTACTTAATTGGTGTCACGCTACGCATACAGGCGTGTCATGCTAAACCTAATAGAGTGTCATGCTATGCCTACAAGAATGTCGTGCTAAACCTATTAGGGTATCACGCTATGCTTACAATGCTGTGCTAAGCTGCAGCACCCACTGTGGCATGCTATATGCCATACTAAGTCTACACTGCCATACTATGCCTATCGTGCCATACTAAGCCTACTACACGCTATACCATAAACAAAACCATAATTATTTACCTATACAGGATAAAACAAATCCACTCCGGAAACCAGCTTTGCAATTCATAGACTGGAGTCGCAGGGAAGTCGCATTTTGCACTTTTAAGCAGAAACTAGAGTGCCATTGTCTAAATATCGGATTGGAGTGTTATTCTAACGTTAACATTGATCCATCAATATTCTTAGAATGAATTTTATCTGAGCCTTGCTTTGAATTTTTTCGCTGGTTATTCTACTGCAGCAATGTGTGGTATCGTTTTTCTGTTGTTTTTTTTTGCTATCAGAAGTTGATGGCGTTTTGCTATCACAACTGATAGCAGTGCTCTCATGAAGCAAGTTAATTTTAACTAGCGAAACGTTAGCAATCAGGGGCATATTTAGGGCGGGGGCATTGTGTCATGCATTGGGTTGCCAGCTAGTCGCAACATCTCTTTGAAAAACAACAGTTAAGTAGGTCATCGCGAGTCAGCGCAAAATCAACAAATTTTGCAGCAAATCGTTAAAAGCCAAGCTGAAAATGACATTAGAAGACAAGTTAGAGGAGATTATTAAAAGATTGGATAAAATCGACTACAATATGAAAAATATTGATGGAAGAATAAGCAATATTGACAAAAAACTGGACAATGTCAGCTTCTGCTTAGATTCGTTAGAATTAGAATTTGAAACCAAATGCGAAGAAATTGACAAACTGAAAATATCTAAAGCTGAAGCTGCCAGTATTGAAAAACTGAAGGAAAGAATTGTCTTCCTTGAGACTTTTAAACTAAATTATGAAAATGCTAAGGCAATGCAAGAGTCGTATGATAAACGACTAAATATTTTGGTTCATGGCGTGAAAGAAGACAGTGACAATGCATGGGAAAAAAGAGACAGAACTATCAAAAAATTTGAACAATTTCTACAGAATGGCCTAAAAATTGCCGATCCAAATGATGTGGAATATGTTGATATTCACAGGTTGCCGCAACATCCTGTCAAGAGGAACGGCAAAACAGTTCATAGGCCAATTATTGTTAAACTCCTCACCATGAGCGACAAAAACGAAATCTTCAAAAATGCAAAAAATTTAAAAGATTACGATAATCAACTAAAAGAAGACAACTCCAACAATCTAACCGTCTACATCACTGAACACCTGCCACATAAGTTTCAACAAGAACGGAAACTTTTGCTGCCACAGTTCAAAGAAGCAAAGAAGAAGAAGCAAAAAGCTGTTTGGAAAGCTTTAAACGGTAACTATACGCTATTCATTGACGATAAACAAGTTGATCTTATTGAGACTGATGAAAAGTTTGATAATTCAAAACAATCTTGAGACCATGTGATAATTTGAAAATTGTGCATTTACAATATTAAAAAAGTATTCCTCACGGCGTTTTATACTGTAAACTAATTGCTCGTATTGTAGTAGTGCAATCTTTAGGTGGTAACGCATAGCTTTGTAACACAACCGTATTTCAAGGCTTGGAAGGTTTAGGTGAGATCTATTTAAGATTATACTGCTCGATAAAAGGTTAAATTTATTTCTCATTATTCGACCATGGTTTCTTGTCATTCGGATTAAGTTTGGTACTTTAGCTTAAACTATGTCATTAAACGCTTGCTCATTACTGTTGAAATGTATTGATCAAATTTTAGCGAATTAGAGTTATAAAATGAAACTGCAAAACTACTAAACCCTGTAAACTTATAAAACCAAAAACAATTGTGAGCATAGTCGGGTAATTATAATGAAGTAAACAATAAAATATTATTTGTTTCACATAAAAACCATCGGACTAGTAACTTTGCTTTAGCGCAGATATTCACACATCCTGCAGAAAGGCGCGTAGCCAGGATTTGGAAAAGGGGGGGCTATTTTGAAAGAGTGAGAAAAGTGCAAACGACCTTGATCCAAATTTTCATTGTCCTTGAATCAGTTTCACACGGTTTGTCCGAAAATTGAGACGAAATTTCTCGGAAAGCTCGGAAATTCAAAGTTTTTTTTTGCCCAAAATAAGTAACTGAGTGACAAAATAAGAAAAGGTTTTTTTCGCCCAAAATAAAAAAAGTCTTCACCAAAATTGAGAGTGATTTTTCGGCCGAAATCCGAAATTTAAAGGTTTTCTCCGCCCAAAATTAGGTGGTCTCCGAAAAAAAGGTCTTCACCGAAATTGAGAGTGATTTTTCAGCCGAAATCCGAAATTCAAAGGTTTTTTCCGCCCAAAATTAGGTGGTCTCCAAAAAAAAAAAAAAGGTCTTCAACAAAATTGAGACCGCTTTTTCGTCCAATTTCGCAAACTCAAACCTTTGAGGGGGGCTGTTTTCCTATGGGCGGGTTATTTTCAATTTTTCACAAAAAATCGGCCTCAAAAGCACCAAAAACATGCGATTTTGCGTACTTCACAAGCCAATGGGGGGGCTCGAGCCCCCCCGCCCCTTTCCGGGCTACGCTACTGCCTGCAGAGGTTTAATATGAATCAAGATCAAAGTTTATTCGATTACTATACTGTATTGTTTTGTTTTTTTTACTTACGAGCACGTGTTGCAACTAAAGATTGAAGTGTTAACTTTGTGCGCTTATTGTAGCCAACAGTTTGTTTACTTCGCTGATGACCTATAGTAGTATGCAAATTTTACAATTACTTCCACGTTTGCAGCGCCGATTCAAAATTGGAAGCTGCCAGAATTTCTCGGCGCAAGTCGACCAGCCAACCATGAAACTGATGAATCTTGTGATCTTAATGATTTGACGTATAATTCGCTATTGCAAAACATTACCGAGTGCAACTGTTTTGATATTCCAAATCTCGACCCTTCTGATAGAAATTCAACTAAAAGCAGCGAAAAGACGTTATCCTTACTGCATGTGAATTTACGGTCCATGAATAACTTTCAAAATTTTGACACGTTTGAAGAATTTTTAACTGACCTTTCTTTTTCCCCTGACATCGTGTGTGTATCCGAAATCCGGTTAAAAGGCGAACCTTTAATTAACATTTCAATACCTAATTTCAAATTTGTTCATGCTGATTCTACTACAATGGCAGGCGGGGTTGCTATTTACGTATCATCTAAATTTGATTTTGAACTAGATCGTAAACTTGAAATGCATATAAAGGACTGCGAAGATCTGTGGATAAACTTGACCCAAAAAGAAAATCCATCAAAAAAACTCACAATAGGCGCCATTTATCGTCATTCTAATCCTTCTAGCAATAGCATTGAAACATTTTCTGAAGCCTTAAGCAACTCTATACACAAAATAAATAATCGCAAATGTACTTTTTACGTTCTCGGGGATATGAATATCGATATTTCTGCTAACAAAAGGACACCGGCGGCAGCAATGTACATCGATCATTTGACGAGTTGTGGATCCGTCCCAATAATTACTAAACCGACGCGTGTAACAGATAAAACTTCAACAACTATTGATCATATTATAACCAACGATGTAGCGCACGTTATACAACCAGGCGTAATCCGCTGCGATAAAAGCCTTTCAGATCATTACGTGATATTCTGAGTAGTTATGTATATGGCGTGTTCGGTGCACAGAGGTCACGTGACTGCACTGTAACCGTCCTTGTGTCTCAAATTAAGAGAGGTCACGTGACTGCACTGTAGTCGGCCCATTCTCAATAAAAATCATTCAGTGCAAAGCAGGTCACCTGACTCTTAAAAAATGCACTGGAAACAAAATGACTTAAAATGCACTGAAACCATCCTTGTGTTTCAAATTTTTTTTTAAATCGTGGTTCTCAGTCCCCCCTCCCGATGTTAGTAGGAGGTATTAAACTCGCAATTGAGTGCTTGTCACATGTAACCAACTTGTGCTCATTGTCGATTTTATTTGTCGTTGTCAGAACCAGCTTCCATCTTTTGTTGAAGCAGCCTACTTTAAATTTTATCACACATTGTTTGATATCCTACAGATTTGCGATTGTTTATATAAGACGTGACAACGGTTTTATCGAAGGCTGCGTTCATAATTACGCTTCAGTTGTGTTTAAATCTTTTCAATAATTAGTTTGATTTTGTCATTTTCTATAGGTTTCACTTTAATTGTAAAGCCATTGCTATCAAATATTTTCACTTTGGGTTTACCGTACGCCTTTTGTATTCTTTCAATGTCTTCTTTTGATAGAACATCACTTGATACTTTTGACCACTCGTGTTTATAAGTAGGATACATGGTAGAATCTGTACTTTGTGAATGGGTTAAACCTAAACAATGACCTATTTCATGAACAGCTACTACAAATAAGTTGTGTTTGGGAGGTGTTTCTTGGTATGTCCAATCTTCATCAGCATCAAAATGTAAATCACCCCCAATTCCTGAACCTGGATAAAATCCATGAGCTAAAACACCGCCTTTACCTTTAAAAGGGAATCCATCGCCATGTTCCTTGGCACAAAAACTAATTTTTATGTCACAGAGCTCATTTGGCTGTACTTTCTTAAATTTAAGTGCTGTAGGTTTATCCCAAACTTTAAAAGCAAAATCAATTTGTTTGTGTATCGATTCTTCTGTAAGTTTTGGTGTTAAGTTCGTGATACAGTAAGTTAAAACACGTTTATTCCACTTTTGTTTTATATCTTCTATATTTTCTGGAACTGATAAATTTGAAGGTTGAAATCCACAAAACATCTTTTATTTATATGTAGATTTAAGTTGCTCTAATTCTTCAATCGAAATCCAGCTATTAAAATCATTGCTGTATCCAGACCACTTAACTAATGCCGATTTCTTTTTATTATCTTTGCGAACAACTTTTTCTATTCTGAATTTAGTTTGATTCGTTTTCAAAAGTTCTTGTTCATAGAAAGTTCCAGAAATTAAATCACCACGAAGATCAGTGATTTCGTAAGTGTGTGGATTGGTATTTAAAACTTTAGAAATTAAAAACAGTTCCTCTGTCCAGTTTGGAGTAAAACCCTTGTCAAAAAGTTTTCGCTTGTATTTTGAAAGTCTAACTGTGTCACCAACTTTAAATTTTGCTTTAGTTTTTATTGGTTTAATTTTAGCGTACAAATTATAGTAAACAATTCCTTGATTTTCTTTTTCGCTTGCTTGAACAGGCGTCATATTCACGGATGAATGATAGCTGTTATTGTACTCATCAACTATCTCAGGTAACATGTCTAAGTACTGAGTTGAACTTTGTTTTGTAAATTGCTTTCACATTTTATTTTTGATAGTGCGATTCCAGCGTTCAACAACAGAACTTTTTTCTTCATTTTCGGTTGAATATAATTTAATGTTGTGTTGGTCCAACAGGCTTTTCGTCTTTTTGTTGTAAAATTCTTTTCCCTTATCAGTCCATAAGAATTTTGGAATTCTTTTTTCTTTGAAGATTTTCTTGAAAGCATTAGCAACAGTTTTACCCGTTTTGTCTTTCAAAGGGACTATCCATCCGAATTTAGAAAACACGTCAATCATCATAAGTAAATATCGGTAACCTTTATTTCATTTGCTAAACTTTAGCATTTCTACTAAATCAGCCGCCCATATTTCATCAATTGATTTGCTTATAACTCGGCGTCGCAGAAACTTTTTCTTTACTGGTTTGTGTAGTTCATCAGCTAGTTCTGTTTGCCACGACGCCTTTTCCCGTTTTTTGCACCTAACCCCAACTTATATTTAGTTCCAATTGCTGCTTGTACTAACTTTTTATCAAACGATTCCCGGATACCTTTCGGTTTTGTTTGCGATAAACTGTCTAACATATCTTTATCACATTTTAGTTTACCTTTTTTATTGTCATTATCACGATAACAAATATCATGTTTCATTGCAATAGCATCTATTTGATTGTAAGGTTCTTGCCCAAGTAAAGGTTGGTCGTTCGAATCAAGTTGTTTATCCAAAGGATTATATGGCCCAGTGTACTTGTGACTTGGAAGAGTGAACCCACCTTTTGGTTTTGGTAATTTTCCTATCGCAGCATGAAGGTCTAACAAGCCTCCTTTTTTGTTGGTTTTAATGAAACTATGCTTTGTAATACCACAACTAGCACAAATGCAACGTAACATCAGGCGACCATTTCCTTTTGCTTTTATAATTTCATCAGAACCTGGAACACATTTAGTTTTTTTCTTTTCTCTAACACAATAAGTTTCCATCTTTAATATATGATACATAAAACTTCATAAACATTTTATTAAAAGGTGTAGGTTTTTCATGAAAATCTAACAATAGTTCGTTTGCTGTTCTACCCTTATTTCGCTCTGTTATATAATACACACAGTAGTAACCACAAAGAATTGAGTTAATATTTTGAATTTGTGCATCATTGTAAATAATGTTTTTGTTTGTAGTGCTTATATATTTAACAACTTCATTTGGGGGTACAAGTCCAAAGCTGTCGAAGTATTCTACTTTATCTGATTTTTCTTCGTTGTAAACACAAACCCAATGAGTTCCACTACCCGCAAAATAATCTTGCAAGTTTACGACAGCTGACTCATTTTTATTCATTGCTTTTGGTAACATATCTTTGCTAAATGTTCCTTGATAATTGTCACACTTAATCATGATTTTATCAATGTCTAAGTTTGTTAATGGTTTCATTTATTTACTGCTTTATTAGTTGCTCCTTGGATGGCCCCGGAAGCAGCTGCTAATCCCAAAGTTGGCAAAACCTTTTTAGCTAAAAACGGTAACACTAGTTTTCCTAAATTAAGTAAGCTGCTTAAGAAACCACCTTGTTTTTGCAATTGTGTTTTACTAAAGTTTATTTGAATACCGTGTTCAGACGCTTTTGCTTTGTTAATTCTATTTATCTGTCGACTCATCAGTTGCAAACTAACGTTGCCTTTAGTCTGTAGACTTGCATGTGTTAGTCTAACACTTACACTAGTTTTGTTTTTATATGCATTTGCAATTTTTTTCTTTTGATTTTGTGTCAAGTTCAATGAGTAATCGTGGTACATTTTATATTAGACTTTATAAAATCAAACCCAAGATCGGAACATTTTTGAAAGGAGAAATTTTTCCTAGTATTAAACCTTTTCCGAGAATCTGAGGTTCGTCGAAGCGATAAGACCTACCTTGTCTTTTTGTTCCAGGCAACATAAGCCCTTTACCCTTTGATCCAGGTAACACAAGTCCTTTTCCTCCTAACAAACTGGGTAGCAAGCTACCTGCTAAACCTGCTAAAAGAGTTCCAATGAAACCACCCTGTTTTGAAATTTGTAGTTTTGATAGCTTCAAAGTAACACCTGAACCTTTTGCTTTAGCATCATTTATTTTGTTAACTTGCGTCTTTGTTAAACCAAGAAAGTCTGATCCTTGTAACTGGTGGATATTAAATGTGAGTGTAAGCCCAGTTTTGTTTTGAAAAGCTTGTTTTATTTTTTCTTTTTGAAATTGTGATAAATTTAATCCGATTTTAACATACATTTTTATTTATACTCAGATAATTATATTCATTCGACCTGAAAGTCCTTCTAACTGAAGGTATCTATCAGAAAGTACGACTGCATAAACATAGAAAGCTTGGTCAGCGTTATTTGCAATATTTCTAAAGTTACCACCAAGATTAAACCTTATTTCAATATCTGCCGAGCTGTTTTTAAGTCGTTCATTGTGTTTACTAACATCAAAATGATGAATTGGATACAAACTAGCCCAGTCTTCAGCTGATAATTGACAGCCCGTGTCGGCGTCTTGGTATTTGTTTACAGCCTCTAGAAAACTCATGTATAAAGGCGAATAATTTCTATTTTGTGGAGTAAAATTACATTCAAATTCTCGTTCAGGATATTGAATGCTGTTTATTCTGCAACTAATACGTCTTAAGTTTGCATTGTCAAAAATCATATTATTTAGCTGCTGGTTGTTATCTCGTTCACTCGATTGAAACGCAACAAACACATGCCTGGGAAGCTCTGTTCCCGGCTGGGTTGTTATTCTCCAAGTCATGCTTGTTTCTGTTGACTGAAACATTGTTCAATACACTCTCATTTGTTCAAAGTATAGCTGTTTTATATGTCCTTTTACTAACATAGCATCTATTTCCGATTCAACTCTTAAACTTGGTTTCACTTTAGGCATCCACAAAGAGATATGACTTATGTTAAACTTACCAGCAGCTACACCATTTGTACGTAAAATATAGTTATTAGATGTTTCTCTATCCACGACTATACTGTGTTTAACACCCCTAAAAACCTTATCGATATCACGACAAAATCCAAATATTTGGGAAAGAGGAAGCATTAAAGTAATTTGCTTATTTCCTGTAGTAATGTTCTGTCTTGCGGTGAAACCAATATTTGCTTGTAGATTGTTGTTGTATATTTCTACAATTGCTCTAATACCATCACGTACAGCATTTGCATCATCAGCTACACCACCAAAATTTTGTTTAAGAGATGGGGAACCACTTCCAGTGTCTTTAAACCACAGCATGTTAGAGGCGGTTGATCTTGAATAATCATCACTAAAGCTAACTAAATTGAGTATTGTTGATGCTTGAGGTAGATAAAGGTTTATGTTTTCTATAGTTTGGTTATTTAATTGATATTGCGCAGTTTGAAATAAAGACCAACCGTTATTTACCAATGAAATTACGTCATTGTTATTGTAATTAGCATTCGCATTAGTTTGAAGTTTTCCTCTGATTTCTAGGTATGCTTTATGCGGTAGAAGAAAAACATCTTCATATTTTGTTTCAATAATGTGCTGACCATCTTTGTTCATGTTATTGGAGTCTCTCGGAAGGTATTCGACATATTCGAACTCAGTAATCGAATTGTCCACTAAGTTTGTTTCTTTAATTTGCAAATATGGATTTGTTAGTTCTGTCATTTTATAATTAAGACATATAATTTTTAAATCCTGATCCAGCAATTAAATTACTTAAGATAGCTCTCGATCTGTCGTTGAGATTTTCTAATTCTCTGTCATTGATAATACGCTTGTTTATTGGTATATTTTCTAAGACTGGTTCTAATGTCTTTTTTGTGGGTTCTAAGGCTTTTTTCAGTAAAGGTGCAGCTAGTTTTTTAATCTCAGTCTTCACTCCAGTAGGAATTCTGTTAAGAATCTTAGAACCAGTGCTGATTACGTTTCTTATCTTGTCGTAAACATTTTTAAGCAAACTTCCACCTATGATTTTCTTTTTATGAAATCTAGTTTCTCTTTGTGATAACATTTATAGTTAAACTACATAATCTCTCTCAGGTGAACATAGTAAGTCACTCATTCATTATTCATATTTACAAAATTGTTATCTAGATCTTTTATAGAGAATCGGATACTATCAATTTGACTTAAATTTTTGATTGGAACGTAAATGTTTTGCTTAGGTTCAACTTGAATCAAATATCCCGGTGGTACGTTTGGACTAAGAGTATGAAGTAAGTCACTAGACGCTCCGTTTATGTAACTTCCATCAATTAAGCTACAATGAATCTGAAGGCTGTTGATATTTGTAATATTTACAGGATTTTGACTATTGTGAATTCCATTTACACCCAAAAATGCCAAACCAAATCCTAAAACGTCACCTATTGAATTTGGAATTCGAAAATCAACTATGTAATCATTTTTAAGTTCAATTCTTGATTTTAATGTATTAAAATTTGGTGTTATAGTTATATTATTTTTGTCATTACGTCTCTGTTCCATCAAGTACTTGATTTCATTATTGAGATCTTCAATATTATAGCTCCCTGGAGGAATTGATAATAATCATGCAGCTACTCCATCTGGTGAATAAAAAAATTTATTATTGCTGCTCGTTATGTTATGCCAAGAGTACCATATTTGAGCATTGATTATGGACATCTCGTAACTTTTTTTAATGTCTAGTTGCAACGGTGGATTAAAGCTAGTTATAAAATCTTCTGATTTTCCTTGTCCTTTCCTAGAGTCAAAAAAAAGTGGTATTGATGTCATTTTAATATATTGTCAAATAATTTTTGGTGGTCGCAGTGTGAAATGCATTTGTTTAATTTTAGTTTTTTCAAAATGTTTGCAATTTCTTGATCCAAACGTTTGTTATTATTGCCGGCTTGTTTGGCTGCTACTAGTAAATTAAGTCTTTCACAAAGTTTGTTGGGATCTTTATGCCCTCTTCCAAAGGTAAGTTCCATTCCTCCTAATAATTTATTTAATTTTTCTCTGTACTTTTTAAAAGTTTTTATTTGCTTATCAATCACTTCTGTATCAGCATCGCGTCTTCTTCGTAAACCACCTAATCTTTGATTGATTAATCTAGCTCTGTCTTTCAATGCATTTATGTAATCTGGCCCGCGTTTTACAAGCTCCACAATATCAGTCTCAAAATTGTTTTGTGTAAGCAATTCTTTTTCTTCGTTATCTAAAGCACTCTCAAAATGCGCAGTATAAATTGATCGAGGTTTATCTTCAATGGCAAGCTGTTGCTGTATGTGTTGAATTAGTTGGTCTTGCCTTTTATCAGTTTTTTTCTGAGTTTCTTCAAACGTTTTAGTAATGGGACGAAATATTTCAGAGGCAGACTTTTGCAGTTGTTGTTTGGCTACAATTTCTTTTTGCAGCTTTTGTTTCAAACGCTTTCGGTTATTAATATAATCCTTTACAAGTTTATTTCTGTTTTTCAACTCTTCTTCATTTACAAATGGCATGTTTACTATATAGCATATAAAGCTTAAGCCCAAAAATGGTCAAAGCATTTTCTGTAACGAAGGGGTAGGTGTTTGGCTGTTTTGTCCAGCACCATAAAATTGTAAGGATCTTTGGTTGCTTCACGGTAAATCGACTCCATTTCTTCTTTTGTTATACCTTTAGCATGATCGTCAGTAATGTGTCTGATATCTTTGTTGTCTAAGTTCCCGAAAAAAACAAAACAGTTAGTGTTTCTTCTTATGTACTTTGGAGTGTTGAAGTATGACTGGGTGAGGTAAATACAGTTGCAATTTCTGTTTCTAGATAAAGAAAAGTATTCCATCAGTTTTTTCATATTGTCTAGCTTAATGTCGTCAAAAACTATTACTTTCTGTTGAGAGTCAAGCTCTTCTACTGGAGGCAAGTCTTCAGGGCTTAGCACTTCAATACCTTGCTCTTTTAAAAATCGATACTTATCTTGCTCAGGATTAACAGTATAAACACAACAAAGGTCGTAATTCATCCACTTGAGAACCATGTTTAAAAGCAAATTTGTTTTTCCTGACCCTGTCGATCCTACTATCATGTAATGACAATCTGGTAGAAGATAATGATGTTTGATTTGCTTGTTGTCCCCACTTAAATATTTATCAAAGTTTATTATGTTCATTTATAATAAAGAAGGACAAAATGAATATTTCAAAATTTGGAACAAGTGGAAGTCAATCTTCAAGTACTGTTAAGGTTGTAGGTATTGAACACAAAGTTTCCAAGTCAGGAGATATAATGTATGGTGATTTAAACTTAAACAACCACAAAATTACAAACTTAGCCAATCCTGTAACAGAATCAGATAGTGTAAATAAAGGATTCTTGGATAATGCAATTAGCAACATTGTCCACTTTGCCGAAAGCTCTGAGTTTGGTTCGAGGTTGGCTACTTTAGGTATAAACAACGATGATCAATATGTTGTATCGCCCTCTCAAATTCAAATTCAGAGGTCTCAAATATATGGTGTGGAAGTACTTGGTCGTTTATCAAACAGGGTCTTTCGTATAAAAAATATTCCACCTAACAACGCATCAATTGAATTAAGTGAATCATTGATTCTAAAAGGACTTGTTGATCCCAGTCTACCTTCTGATGTGGCAACTAAACAATTTGTTGAAAATTTAGTTACAAATGTGAGAGATAATATTAACTTACAAGGATTACACACTATCATAAATTTTCGAGATCCCACAGCACCAGGTAAAGCAGCAAACAAAAATTATGTTGACCAAATAACGCAACACATTCAAATCGAAGACGATAATGTAACCATTTCACGAAACTTAGATATGAAAAATCATACCATTTTCAATGTAAGTAGACCTTCCGAACCTACCAGTGCAATAAATAAACGTTATTTTAAACGAAATATATATCGTCCAAAATTTCAAATATTTTTGGGTGTTAGTATTACTCCATCTTCGACACCTGGTTCGAGGCCAATTCCATCAAGTGCTATTCATTCAGTTCGTACTAATACAGATCACAATTTGCATTTCGTGAGTGCACCTCTTGTCGCCGGAAACGATTTTCTGTCTTTGCAATCCGATAGTATTCATTTGAGAGATGAGGTAACCAGCAGTTACATCGAAGTAAGCGTAAGCGGACTTGTGAAAGTTACCAGTTATGACGATGAAGACAAATTACATATTGATATAATTCGTGTTAGTCAAGGAGAAACAGATAAAATATGTAAAACAACAGTAACACCCCCATTCGATTGCTTTAATTTAAACTGCATTGTTTTTCCTAATCCTTCTCGAGATGTGTTTCGCATACAATACAACTATGTTTCTTCAAATTCTTCGATATCAATGAATATGAGCAGCGTCGTAATTAAAGTTAAACAGCTTGAATTGGGTGATCAACCAGAAACGTAATTGTATATCGTAAAATAAACAATGGACTTTAACCACATTAGTAGAAAATTGACTCAAGAACAAGTGAATGAATTGACAAAACTGTATCACACTTATCACAAACAGTATTGGTGTTATAAGAAAATGTTTAAAAAATTTAAAAGAATGGACTTAGCTCTAAAGCTGTCATCTGTTGTTTTTACTACAACTGGGGCCATGGTTGGTTCTGTTACATTAAATCCGATTTTCTTGGCGTGTGTTAGTGGTACAGGCGTTCTTTTACAGACAATAACGACGCAGAAAAATTTTTCCAAAAAAACTGAGTCTTGTAGATATGCTTATCAATCGTATCAGAAATTACTCAACAAGTTAAAATTGTTTTTAAGATCTGGTGATATTGACGAGTTTTTTGAAAGAGAACTTGCTATGGTTGATGACCAAGTTGCTGATATATGTCCACCAATTTCTGAAAGCTATGAAAAATTACATGCTTAACGATTTTCTTCCACATAATCTCATATTTCTTCCGTAATGCATCACTAATTTTGTATGAAGGTTGTTTGGAAATGTCCAAATATTCTAAGATTTTATTTATAAAAAAATCTATCTTAGGAAACCTTTTACCAGTGAAGCTTTGTAGTTGGTTTTCCACGGTTGTCCAAATGTCCATAAATGCTTGCATTTCATCAGCAGACAATTCAAGGCGTTGTAATTTATTTTTAACGTAAGCAGTTCTGCAGTAAACTGATTTACGTAAAACAACATTACGTGGGTTATAATCAATCCAGTCGTTTACAAAATATGGGTGATGAACTACACCACAGTTAATACAAGTTCTATTTCCATTTATAATTTTTATGTCAGGATTTTCACAACAATTTTCATCCATCTTTTTTTTATAATAGTATTTATTTTTTTTAATTAATAATGACCATAAGCAAAACTATCAATTCCATTAGAAAGAATATATCGTTTATCATTAAAACACGAAAGAAACTTCTTGTTGATTTCAACGGAATAAATTTTGTGGTTTTCACTTCTAATTGATTTCATTTTATGAAACATTTGACGATTATTGAAGAGCGTGTTTTTGTAATCTTCGTGCTTTAACAGATTCCTCACTACATTTTTTAAAATTCCTTTTGCAGTTTTGCAACCTTTTTCATCGTTTGTGACGTAGCTGTACATTTTAGATTACTTTCTTATTTTTTAGGTCATAAAAGTCTGAGGTTTCTTTGTAACCACTGAAGTCGAATTTGTCTTTGTCAGCCCAAAAATCTTTGTATACGTCTTCTGTTTTTATATCATATGTTACTGAATCTGTATCTATAAATAAGAGTTTTGCATTCTTACCATACTTCTTTTTAATGTAGTTGTAATGAAAATCATACATCAACGTTTTTGAAATATCGAGAATACACATTCCTACATACGCGGGGCGGTTTAGGGTTAAAGATTCTTTGATTTTATGAACTGCAACAAGATTTTCATTAAATATTTTGCTGCTAACGTAGGTTGGTTTTGCACAATGCTTTAATAGTTTTTCTGGTTCGTTGATCAGAGTAACATTGACACGTTTACGAAGATTTTCAATTGTTTTTCCAAACACTGAGTTGTTCATAAGTTTAAAAAAATCTTTCTCAAAGTCAGACTTGGCGGTTTTTCGTTTTTCTGTCTTGAAATCAATATACTTTTTTAACCAAGGTGATTCGTTAAATTCTAATACCCGATGTACTTTTGTAACTTTTAAGCCTAATTCAATATACTGCTTTAAGTTTTTGTAATAAAGAACATAACTCTGTTTTGACTTTAAATTAAGTATTAATTTTTTAACTCCTTCAACTTTTATATTAAACTGAGTTTGTAATTGTTTACAGTAGTCTGAAAGGAGGTGATGTTTAATTTCCATTTTTTCTGGAGTTAGTGGATAGTCAATATGACTATCATGAAGATATTCAGGATAGTCCAGGTCAACTTCTAGTATTAGTCCTTTTCCTTTAGGTAAATTTGCTAAATCAATTTCTTTTTCTGATAGCCATTTAAAACCACCCGTTGGTAAATTTTGGCTCATTGCCCATCCGTATAAATTGTTTGCATCAAGATATGTAATATAATTTGATGGCTGCTTTGAATCGTAATTATTCATGTATTTGTTGTTAGCTTTAGTATATCTTTTAGAAATGTATGAAACTCCCCCTCTCACACCTTTTTCAATGAAAAGAAATTTGTCAATATCTGTCATTAATTCCAGTTTTATTTCAGTCATTTTAAGCATTGCATCCCATGATAAACCGGGAGAAGTAAAATAATGGCAAGGGTCTAATTCGTAATATTGAAGACAAGTCTTTCGAAATTTCTCAAATACATCTGCTAACAGCAAAACATCTGACTTAAGGTACAAGTCGTGGTATTGTCCCATGGATTCCAACTTGAAAGTAGTCCACACATTCTGCGCATGCTTGTAATCCTCATCGTTTATATCTTCATCGGTTAAAAGACTATAGAATTCCTTTTTTGGCGGTAGGTTTCTGTCGTCAAACTTATCAAAGCTGTTCATATAATCGTAGGGATAAACTCCTTTTCTTTTCATTAGTTCTAGTTTTTCATCCTGAAATTCTTGTGATGTGTATTTTAAGTCAGAAAGTGGAACGTTCTTAACCAGAGTTTCTAATGAGCTACTCATGAATTGGAAGCTATCGATAAATTTTAAATG
This sequence comes from Trididemnum nubilum, assembly GCA_963965965.1. Lineage (NCBI taxonomy): Eukaryota > Metazoa > Chordata > Ascidiacea > Aplousobranchia > Didemnidae > Trididemnum > Trididemnum nubilum. Next base: position 24,614,724 of record OZ014474.1, read on the forward strand.
TTTGCCTAAGAAAAAGCCATGTATTTTTCTAGATTGTTTGGGATTACTTTGATATCCTTTTCAAACTTTCCTATTTCTTGCATAATAAAATGTGAATCATAACCCCTTAAATTATGAAAGATTACTGGTATCTTATGAGTAAGTCTGAAGTTTCTATTACATTCATTATGTGCCGCCCCTCTGTATTTTCCTGTAACGTGACAATGATCTCTAACCCTTTTGTCTTCCTCAGAAAAGCCTTTTTTACAAATGTGACATTTTGTAGCTGCTTGAAAGTTTTCTTCATCTTTGTTCGTTAAATCCATAGGTTGATTGAAATGTTCATTTTTCGTTTTTTCACAATAATCAACTTCTTCCAACATAGCTTCCAAAAATTTATAAACAGCGTTTTTACCTCTATACAATTGAATTGGTCTACTGAATTTATCGATGTGTTTTTGGTATCTTTCTGTGTAGGAATTTTCATCATTTGGCTGACAGCTGTCAATCTTTTGAGTTATTGCTTCAAAATCAGCATATATAACAAAGGGAACTGGTAGTTGTTTTTGAAAGTTATTAAACTTCACCGAGCTACCTTTTTTGGGCATTTGTATTGCTTGATTTCCATTTATAATTACGCAGTTTGGTTTGTGTAGAATTTCCTCGCTGCTAAAACATTGAAGACAATATCTGCAGAAATGTTTTCTGTGTTGGTGCTTGATTTGATTATACATAAATCTATTAAAGTCTTTTATCCAAACATAATGTTGCTTTTCGTCTTCCATTATCAATAATAAATCGAGAGTTGTTTCAAACACCTTTTTAGACACAAATAAAGGAAAGCGTTGCTTGTTTTCATAACCAATAACATTAATGCTGATGTTATTTTGTTCTTCAATTTTTGGTATTTGCTTGATAGAAACTGGAAACTCTATACCGTCATAATTTAGTGTGTCTACATATTTTTTGTAATGACTTATTCTTTCATGATTGCTTTTTACTTTCTCACTGTATACTTAAGCTAAATGACACCACCTAAAGCATTTGTTGTCTTTGTTTTTGATGTTAATTAGTCCTTTCTTAGCATTTCGAAGTTCTTCCGGTAATGCAATGTAACTTGATCCGTGAAGAGGGGTATATTGAACTAAGTTAACATAGTGCCCATCAACAGAAAATATAGACCATCCGGAACCTTCACTAAGCCAATTTCCAATTTTATTTATTATTTGATTAGATGCATTTTGTAATGTTTCACTTACATCATCTTTATTTAAGATGACAATTGCTCTGCTGTTAAGAAAAGCCGTCTTGGTTACTGCTTTGTCTTCTGTTTGTTTTTCAAAGGTTATTTTAAGAGTGACTGTTGCTTTCAATCCTTTCATTTTAACCAGGTCTAACCGTAATTTATCTTGCACTACCTTCTCTGTTTCATTCAATTGTTTCAATGGGCTAAAATCAACAATATCTACATCATAAGATTTAGTATAGTTTTTCAGAGCAGTTTTGAGTAACTGCACTTTAATTACCCGTTTAGGAAAAAGATTTAAAATTTTTTGAAATGCTGCTGAAGCACTTGCTTTAATAGTTGGTGGTACGTAAGCTATCAGCCAATCGGCAAAATCATTTATACGCTTTTGAACTTTACCAGCTGCATTAAGAGCTATTTTCTTTAAGGTTGGGGGAAAATTTCTAAAGGGTGACGGTTTTAAAGTAGAAACTCCAATATCTGGAACCGCCTGAACTAAAATATTTGATTGGTTCATTATATTATATAAGAGAAATTATCTTTAAATACTTTTTATACTTAAGAAAATTTTGTCTGTGGTTAAATAAAAATGAGTACTAAATTAGTGATTGAAAATCGTGAGTTTTATTTTCATCCAACACATCAAGCGTATGCTGGGAGCATTGATGGATGCGTTGTTCATGTTGTTACTAGAGAACCAACATTTGGTAGAATAACTGAGAAAAGATATTTTGAGAAATGACTGTCCAAGATTACGGGGATCGTATGTATGTTCATAATTTTATATGGGAGTGTTTTCATGGACTACTTAAAGATGGACAAAAGATTAAACATATTAATAAAAAATGTGAAGACAACAGATTAATGAATTTAACACTTCGAAGTTCAAATGTAAAAACTAGCTATGTTTAATTAGAATGACTTCATAGGGAAGAAGTGAAGCTGATAACAGATTAGATAATTTGAAACTACACAGTTCAAGCAAGCGGCCCGCTCCGATCGCGAAGTGAAATTCTTAGCTAGAAGCAAGCGGCCCGCTCCGACCGCGAAGAGAAATTCTAAGCTCAAAGCAAGTGGCCCGCTCCGACCGCGAATTTGACTTCACTGGGATTCGAACCTGTTTGTTACTGTAAAAATAGAGCGACGCCTCAACCCACTCGGCCATCGCACCTCGCTTGTATGCTGGGAAATAACGCGTATTTAACTAAATACGTGATTACCTCATGTTTGTTGACAGCCAAACAGCTTCGCAAGGAAAGCGGCTCGCAAGAAAACTGTTTGTTTTACAAAATCGTTTTTCATTTAAGCATGCAACAGTTTTGAGTTCATGACCTTCGAGAAAACCGATTGCCCTAAGTCGCAATATGTCACGTCTTATATAAACAATCGCAAATCTGTAGGATATCAAACAATGTGTGATAAAAATTAAAGTAGGCTGCTTCAACAAAAGATGGAAGCTGGTTCTGACAACGACAAATAAAATCGACAATGAGCACAAGTTGGTTACATGTGACAAGCGCTCAATTGCGAGTTTAATACCTCCTACTAACATCGGGAGGGGGGACTGAGAACCACGATTTAAAAAAAAAATTGAAACACAAGGATGGTTTCAGTGCATTTTAAGTCATTTTGTTTCTAGTGCATTTTTTAAGAGTCAGGTGACCTGCTTTGCACTGAATGATTTTTATTGAGAATGGGCCGACTACAGTGCAGTCACGTGACCTCTCTTAATTTGAGACACAAGGACGGTTACAGTGCAGTCACGTGACCTCTGTGCACCGAACACGCCATATACATAACTACTATTCTGCAAAGTAAGTGGATACAACTCAGCTCCAACTCAAGAAACGAATTACGTCATCAGAGACAAATCTAATTTCGATGCAGAATTGTACTGTGATGAACTTAGTAGCGCCATTACTATTTTTTATCGAACGTAAACAAATTAACTGAAGCAAATTTTGATAAAAATTTTTACGCTTTTACTTCTTTAATACAAAAAGTTATTGATAAGCATGCACCTTTGAAACAACTATCCCGTAAACAAAAAAAACTAAAAATCAAGCCATGGATTACAAAAGATGTATATGCAAAAATTCGCACGAAAAGACGAATGCACAAATCACATTATATAAATGGCAATGAAGCCATGAAACAGGAATACAAAATCTTTTCTAACAAAGTAACAAAACTTAAAGCAATGGCGAAAAAAAATTATTACGCAGACGAACTTGAAAAAAACAAAAGTAATTCGCGAAAAACATGGGAGCTGCTTCGGAAGATACTGCCCGGAAAATCTACGAAATCATCAAATTTACCTACTTCAATTCGCGTGAATGAAAAGGAAATAACTGAAAAACAATCAATTTTGGAAGAATTTTACAAATACTTTTCTAACATTGGGGAAAATCTAGCGGACAAATTTAAATCTGACAATTCTGAAACGTACAAACTATATCTTCGCAATAAAGTAAAATCGTCAATATTTATGGAACCGCCACGGGTAAATGAAGTGAAAAATTTAATGAACTCTTTGAATTTACGCAAATCTGCAGGGCATGACAACATATCATCGTATTATTTACGTATTGCATCAGATATTCTATCTCCAGTTTTGTGTTATTTTACAGACAATGCTTTTAGACTAGGAATATTCCCGCAGAATTGTAAAAAAGCCAAAATTATTCCATTGCACAAAACCGGAAAACCCAATAATTTGACTAATTATCGACCAATTTCTATCTTAACTTGTTTTTCTAAAATAATCGAAAAATTAATTCACAAACGATTGTCTTCTTTTTTTGATAAACACTCGATCCTTGCTAAAACACAATACGGATTTCAAGCTGGTAAGTCAACCTTTCATGCCATACTCGATGTATTGACGACAGCCTATGAACATATAAATAACCATGAATACACCGGCCTAATACTATTGGACTTCAAAAAAGCATTTGATACCGTCTCGCATTCAATACTTCTTTATAAACTAGAGCACTATGGAATTCGTGGAGTCGCAAACAAACTCCTTAAATCGTTTTTGTCAGATCGCTCTCAATTTGTTTCTCACCACAACTCGTCATCTGATACTTTAATAAACAGATTCGGTGTGCCACTGGGAAGTAATCTAGGTCCTTTTTTATTTCTAATCTATATTAATGATATACCTCATGCTCTAAATTCAAACCCAAGATTATTCGCCGACGATACTTGCTTAAACATCAACGCGGTTACCCCTGCTATGTTGAGCGAAAAAATGAATTTAGAACTAACTACTGTACATAAATGGACTGCAGCCAACAAAATAACAGTAAACCCCAAAAATCTCACTGCTTAATAATACCACCCAAAAAGAATCATCGCATATCAAATATTTCAATATATTTTAATGACTCAGTGATAAAGATTAATGACACAGTAAAATATCTTGGTATTACAATTGATAATAAATTGAACTTCGAAGAACACATTAATGCGCTTGCTACAAAAATATCTAGATCACTAGGAGTCCTATGCAAACTTCGTCATATTTTACCTAAATCAGCACTACGTAACTTATACCATTCAATGATTCACCCTCATTTGCTCTACGGAATCACGGTTTGGGGAAATGCTTTTGAAAAACACTTAAAAAGATTAGCAACCCTACAAAATAAAGCTGTTAAACTAATTTTTGGAGCCCAATGGCGCCATCACGTTACACCTTCCTATTTAAAGCTAGAAATTCTAAAGCTGAATGATTTATATCTATACGAAGTTGCTAAGCTAATGCATAAGCACACGCGTAAGAAATTACCCACGAGTCTTTCCACATTCTTTGCCCCGGTCAAAGCGATACACACACGAAGCACTCGTTTAGCATCATCCGAATTAAACCTTTACCTACCCAGATACAAATCTCAAAAATCACAAAAAAGTTTTAAATGTCAGGGAGTCAAGATATGGAACTCGGTACCACAAGACCTAAAACAGTTACCCTTTAATCGATTCAAGACAAAGTACAAAAAGCATTTACTCTTAAAATATAAATGAATTTTTCAAGCACCAAAAAGGAATTATTAATCACAATATATTATAGTGATTGATAAAGTTTTTCAAAGTTAATAAATTTTAACTCTACTAATTCAAAACAGCAAACCTCAGTAATTGATTTAAAATAATAAGGTGGCTGCTCGACTCGATGACCGAGAGGTCCTTCGCAGCTTCCTGCTACATTTCATTTTAAACAAATGTTTGCGTTTGTCTGAAGTGATTATCGAAGTGCAAATAAACGTCATTAACTCATAAACTCTAAAAAGAATGTATGAATACCTCAGAATAGAAAGCAAAATTGAGCCATGGCTCCTCCTTTGGAATTAGGGCAGAAAAACAGACTGAATTTGAGTGAAGACATTTTTTTTTTGGTTTTTATCTAAATCTGGATAGAAAAACGAGCTGAAATCTGAGTGAAGGCCTTTTTTGGTATTCATCTTTCTCATTTGGTTTTTATCTCCCTTTCCAAATCGCCTGCCCTCCCCCCTTTCGAAAATCCTGCGTACGCCTTTGGTAGAAATAAACTTAGTCTTTTGTGTAGCACCTGAATGATTTCTCAAAGCTAGCCTAGAACTCCAGAAGTACTTCAAAAATTTCATATTTGAAATGCCTGGTGTTATATTTGAAATGAAATACATTACAATTAACACTAATGTTTTTCGAAAAGCAGTAGAAGCAAAATTAAGCCACATACATGTAGTATCGTTTGGTTTGCCAATCTAACCACTTTATAAACGCGAAGTTGTATAAGTGGGTAGAAAATCGAAGGCATTTTTTCAAATCTGAATCAAGAAAAACTTGCTTGACTGGCTGCTCTGAAATTTGAAAAGTTGTACTGGGGTTCCAATTCTCGAAATGCAAGTAACGCGCATGGTCTTGTTAACTTACATGCTACTCGACCGAGATTCTTAAAATATGGAGCAGAAAATTTCAACTAACATTCTTTAATGAAATTAATGGATATGTACTTGCTGGTGCAGAAGATATTGACTGTATTTTGGTCGGTATAACGTCACTAATGATGTGAATGATTCCATTTGTAGCGGGAATATCAGTTATTACCAACTTGACCCCGTTGAGATAGAGGGAGCCGTCCACTGCTGTCTGCACAGGGTACACGGTTCGAGAATCCATTACAATACTAGTTAACCCACGCAAATCTTGTTCCAAGTACACCTCCCCTAAACATTAAGTAAAGTAAGTTTAAGAAACGGAGATGAGAAAGAGCTAGCACGGCCGCATCAAGTCATGAGGGCCCCAGGCAATCTTAGTCTAGGGGCGACGAATTTCGATCTGTTTTTTGCAAATCCGAAGTGCTGAAAACCTTTTCGGTTCTCTTGCTTACTTCACTACTACAAAATATGCGTCTTAAAGAACAAAAAGCATAACTTTTTTGAGGGGAGCAACATTCTTTTTCGGAATACTTTTTTGACTAGGGCAAATAATCCCAAATCCTCTCCCTAACAGGGCCGTGGCAGCTATTTAAACTGCATTATTATTAGCAATGCCATTGAGCCAGTTTCCAGTTTCAAATTACCTGAAATGACATGTTTCGAAGAAATTCTTCGGTTTAGGCGTCGACCGATGATCGCGCTGTCTTTCGGTACAAACAACGTCATATTCTGTGGGCTGCGCAAGCGAATAAAGTAGAGAGAGTCTTTACGTAAAACCTACATGAAAAAAAATTACTAAAGCCAGAAAATTAAAGAGACATTGAAGGCAAGGTTTTCACTGCGACCAAACTGACCGCGAACCAACCGACCCAATTAGCTGAGAAGGCTGGTCATTGAAATATTTTACTATCTCCAGAGCCATCTTGCGCAAACCCTCACTTTGTAACGAAATCACTTTGTGACGAGATCACTGGTAACCGTTGGTTTGCGGTCAGTTGACTTGGTTCGCTTGATCATTACCAACTCAAATATTAACAACAGGTAGGCTCTGTGTTGCACACACCAATATTAATGAGAATGCCCCTGATTTTCTAATTTTTTAGTACAGAATGCTGAAGTTTGAGCTAATTCATATAACTTTATAAAGTTTATCTCGGCAAAATGAAGTCTAGTTTTTATTCAGGCACTTTTAAAGTACCACAAAAGCTTACTACAATTTTTAAATACAGAAAAAGAAATTCAATAAAACCCAACAGTCTATTTCGCCCATTGATGGGATCATCTGGAGTATATACAGAATAAATGAAATGTTACATTTTTAGAGTACAGTTTACATTAATGATAAGCTATAGACCGTATCCAAAGCCGTAGAGGCACAATTTAAATTAAGATCAACAGCCTAAGGCATACTGGTTCGGAAGCAACTTTCATTTCTTTTAAAGATTGTTAGCCTGGTTTTAGCATCACTAATATTAATCCTTTCATCCAACTGGAGACGTAGCCATTTTAGGTAAGCTACCACGAGAGTAGAAGGTTTAGCTAGTCCATCGCTTCTTCTGAGAGATGTAAGGTAAGGTAGATTAGCCGGTAGAAGGTTTGTTTTATAGTCTTAACCTGCAGTAGTAGCAGCAGTAGTAGTAGTAGTTTATTTCAAAGCCAGCGAAGTTTAAAATCACAATTAAAGCAAAGCATGTTGACGATAGTATTTACTGGCAATAGGAAAGAAGCGAAGTGACCTATGTAGTCTTCAAGTCTACTTCTACCCTTATAAATAAAATTACAAAAGTTATGAGAAGGAATTTAGAAAATCTTGGCCAAACAAAGTTTACATTTAATGCTAACCCCGATCGAGGTTTCATACATATATTTGCATTAGAACGAGGTTGCATAACACCAGAAAAATTAGGACACAAACAGAAAACAATAAAATTTTTATTTACAACCAAACCAAAAATGGTTCTATTTACATTAGAAAATGGTGCAATTACAAGGCACCATAATATACACAGTTTAAGTCAATTAGAATGATTCACAAACACGTGCATCTTGTTGTAAGCAGAGCAAGTAGTTAAACACTATCAAGTCAAATTCTATAGGTATTTTATAGACAGATAGAACACAAATTTTATAGTCATTCCAATTTAATTGTGGTAACTTTCTAGCAATGAGTATTTCAGTCTAAATTTAAATGTTTTTAGAGATTTAGAATTTTCAATTTCAAGGTCAAGCGAATTCCATATTTTTGGACCTAGATATTTAATAGACCTTTGAAGTTTCAGAGTTTTAAAAAAAGATACAAAAAAAGTTATGTGAGGAGGTAGCTCTGGTAGGTTTAACATGAATATTATTAAGAGCTGTAAAATAATTTTGAAAAGTAGGTGGAAGTTGTCCCGATTTATAGTTGTAAACAAATGCTGCAGTTTCTAGTTTAACCAAGTCTTGTAATTTAAGAATTTTAAGTTTTGCATAGTAAGGAGTTGCTCTATCATTCCATGTTCCATTACCTACAATTTTTACTGCTTTGTTTTGAAGAGTAGCTAATTTCTTAAGATACGTTTTATACGTTGAGCTCCAAGTGATTATCCCATATTGAATATGACAGTGAAATAAGGCATAGTACAAACTACATAAGGCCGATGTGTTTAAATACACATTAACTTTCGAAAGGATTCCCACTGCTTTAGATAGCTTTCGGGCCAAGTTGTTAATGTAAGGTTCAAAAGACAAGGAATTATCAAAGATAAGACCTAAGTATTTTGACATGCTGACTGAAGCAAGATTTGAAACAAATGGAGACGAAATTAAGGATAAGTTAGTTCTATGACCTCGACTTTTTGGTTGTATTAATATCAAATTTGATTTTGATAAATTAAGAGTTAGTTTGTTAGCTATCATCCACTTATTTAGTGAAGTAATTTCAGTCGTAATTTTTTTATGAAGATCATTTATATTTTTATCATCTACAATTAAACAGGTGTCATCAGCAAACAGTCTTAATGTGCAAGAAACACTGGTACTAATATCATTAATATAAATGTTAAAAAGAAGAGGTCCCAATACAGAACCTTGAGGAACACCTTAATTAACTTTTTTTAGATTTGACTGGTGATTTTCTAAAGATACGTATTGAAATCTATTAGTCAAAAAAGAAGCAAAAAAATTGAGTGTTGGTCCACGGATTCCATAATGTTCTAGTTTGGTTAATAAAGCTTTATGATTAACTGTGTCAAAAGCCTTTCTTTTTGAGATCAAGTTACAATAGAACAGTGTATTTTTCATCATTAATATTATCATACAATGAAGTTAATACATCGGTTAGAGCATGAGATGTTGAATGATTAGCCCTAAATCCATACTGCGTGGGCAGCAAGACCGAGTGTTTATTGAAAAAATTGATTGTTCTGACATGAATAAGTTTTTCAAGAATTTTAGAAATTGGGGAAAGTATAAATATCGGTCGATAATTACTTACATCGGATTTATCACCAGACTTATATGTGGGTATTATTTTAGCAATTTTTAATGAAGCAGGAAAAATTCCTAAAAGGAAGGTGTAATTAAATAATTCAGCAAGTGGTGCTGCAATAACTTTGGCAGCCGCCTTAAGAAAATAAGCAGATATATCATCCTTGCCAGTTGATTTGGTATTCTTTAGACCTGATATGAGATTAAAAACTTCAAAGGAAGTGGTTGGTGTGAGAAAGAGAGATTGGTGAAGGCGTTTTGTTAAGTACTTAGTATGTTCATTTTCACTAAAAGGCTTCAATTGATCTGCTAATATTTTTCCAATATCACTAAAGTAATCATTAAAATTGTTCGCAATAAGAGTTAGGTTTGTAGTAAAAGTGTTATTGTGTCTTAATTTTTGTGGAAGAGTAGCATCTGATCTGGAAGAAGATAGCAAAGACTTAATAATACGCCAAACTTCAGCTGTATTGTTTTTTGAAGTTTCTAATTTATCTTGGTAATAGAGTTTTTTGGCAGCAAATTTGACTTTAGTTAATTTGTTAGCATATTTTTTGTAGAGTTGTTTTTGTTCCGAGTTACCATTGACAAAATGTGATAACTACAATTTTTGTTTTGTTTTTATCGACTTCAATATGCCACAACTAATCCAAGGCTTATTTATTAATTTTTGCTGTTTGCGAGTAAGTTTTCTCTTTGTCGCATACAGAGTTATTGCATTAGTTAATAACTGAAGAAACTGATCAAATATGGCATTGAAATTATTTCCGTCAATATAGCTTATTGTCAGGGAAAATGAATTTATCTCATAGTTTAAGTGATTGCAAAAGTCATCCGCATTAAACATACTAAAATCACGCCGAAAAGTCGGCTTATGAGATTTTTTTAATGTTAAGTTTGAAATTGTACAAAAAATAGGATAATGGTCAGTTAAATCGGTTTTGATTACCCCTGGTAAAATATTATGGGTATGATCATTAGTAACAATATGATCAATGATCGTCGACGAATTGTCAGTCACACGAGTTGGTATATTGATTAGAGGATAATAGCCATTACTGATCAGCATGTCAAGATACTTAGATGCATGCCTATCCGGAAATTTCGAATCAGGAAGAGGTTTGATATTTAAATTAAAGTCACCTACTAAAAATACCTTATTACTTCTAACTTTTTCAAGGTTTGTGTTTAATGCATCAATAAATACTTGTGCATCATTTTTTGGACGTTTATAGATAGTACTAATGATTACATTACTATCATGTAATTTTATCCAAATATTTTCACATTCATTCACAGTCAATTGTAAATTAGTAATCACTGAAAATTGCAGAGCATTACTAATATACATCGCAACTCCGCCAGCAGTAGTGGGTGAATCAATATGAACAAAAGTATAACCAGAAATATCGATATTTAACAAAGGTTGATTTTTTAATCTGGTCTCCGTTACACAAATAATATCAGATGAGCAAGGTTGACCACAAAGAAATTCATGAAAAGCATCAAAGTTCTTTTGAAGTGAGCGGACATTAAAGTGAATAATAGTTAAAGAATCTTTCAAATTGGAATTACTACTAAGCACATCAAAATGATTGTGGTATGCACATTTTTCTGAGTTGCTAGTTAGTAGATCAAAAGCACTGTTAACTAAATCAATATTGCTAGATACATTATGGTTTAAACATTTATTGTCTCCAACGAGAGGGAATGTAATGATATGACACTAATCAAAATAGCTATAATGATACAATGCTAAACAGATGATATTTACTTAATCTTAGAAATGTCATCGATATTTTTAATCAGTAAGGAATCTGAGTCAGATGATTTCCTTACATAGACGTTTCCATTTACAGTCCAGTAAAATTTAACGTTACTAGCTATGGCCCTTTGTTTCGCATGCCAGAAGAGCTTTTTTCGACTTTGAGCTAAATTTTCATCAATATAAACGTTGATAGCACCTTGAAGCAAAAATTCCTGTAAGTTTGCAGTGCGTGCCAACTTACGATTAGCGTAGAGCTGATTTCTGACGTCACGACTCAAAAAACGAACTATGATTGGAGGTGACGCCGCGGGTTCCGAGTTCGTAGGTTTGGGACGAGTCTGAAGTCTAAGAGACGCCGATATTTGGTCTGGTGTTAAGGACACATTAAGCATATTTGCAACCTCAATTGCAATTTCATTGGTGTTTTCACCCTCTTTTAATGGCACACCAACTATTTTCCAGATTTTGACGACGCCCGTATTGCTCTAGGGCATCAACTTTCTCTTTTTCTTTCTCATTGCTACTTTTTAAGGTTGTTGACTGAGCTTTTAGTTCCTTAATTACGCTTTCTTGTTTTTGATTGGTAACAATTAACTTATCACATTTCTCCTTCAGTGACTCATACTGAGAGTTAATCAAATCTTGGCTCTTCTTAACCTCTTCTAATTTCATCTTAAGAGCTAATATTTCACTGTCATACTTTGCTTTCCATTCTTCTACAGCTTTATTAAACAGATCCTTGATATTTTGGCTAGGATTACAGCCGTTATTACTAGATTCAACATTGTTAACGCTACATTCTCAGTTAAATTGTGGAAAGGGATTGCGCAATTACATACCAAAAAAAAACGCTTTGTGCGTTATATTACAGCCTTATGTACAGTAGAGTAAAATATGGTAATATTACGAAGGGAAATGCAGCAAAAACATATTTAAACAGAGTCACTGTACGAATGAATGATATACTGAGAGCAACTAATTTTGGTTTAGCATACCAAAATGTTAATAATCTATACAAAAACTTTAAATTACTAAAACTCCACGATATACACAGACTTGAGTTAACTAAGTTTATGTACAAATCGGAACACAATGTATTACCCAAATTATTTAATAACAATTTCGTTAAAATAACTAACCATCATAAATATTGGTACTAAACAAGCCACCAGCTCCAATTACTTTCTTTTTCGTGTTGGCAAAAAAATTGCACAGAACCAATTATCTTTTAGAGGATCAAAATATGGAGTACAATATTAATCTTCAAATTAAAAATTAACAATGAGATTCACTTACGAAGCAATATCTTCAGTTCTTACTTAACTCTAACTGAAAATTTACAAGCAAATTGCAATTGCTCTTGTTTTATTTACGTAATTACTTACATTGTGTAACTTAAGCCTATTCATTGCTGTAAAGACTGCGTTTATATCATCACAGCATTGTCATTAATTCGGTTATTAAGTTTTTTATTTTTTTAATTTTTATTGTTTATTTTTTATTTTAGCAAACTACCGGTACTAAGGTACTGTTACTGCTACTGCTTTAGTAATTGGTTCAGAAAGCTGTTTTTTTTTTAATTTTTTTGTTTTTGTTACTTTTGTTTTTTGTTTTTTTTACTTTTGTTTTTTGTGTTTGTTTTTTGTTTTGAAATTAACTAAACCGTTAACTGTAGTTTGATTTAAAATTTTACTGCACCAAAACATGTACGTTGACAGAAAGTACCTTAACTCTGAAAACAGCAAAGTTATGCGGAGCTTCCTGTTCAACCAACACCACACTGATTCCTTTATATTGCGTCATGAGCAGTACTATTATACTTTTGCGTTTGTGTTTGATTGAGGAATAAATTCTACTACCTTAATTTCTCATTACATTGTTTTTAATAAAGTAGACATTGAGTTGCAAAGATTTCTGGATCGTTTCAGATTGCTAGCAAAAATCATCTACAGTACTTGCAGGCTCCAACCATAGTAACTTTAGTACGTAAAAAAGACTTCGTGAATCATTAAAAGTAGATAGATTGCATGCCAAAATATTTTTTGCTTATCCCCATTTTGTCCGCCATTTGTTTAATTTCAAGGCTGTTTTAACCCTATTTTACACGGACTATTTGACCAACACATTTCACACAGGGGGAGGGGCAAAGATGCCTATTCTAGCTAACTTCTAAACCGAAGATTTAAGAGTTAGTTTTGAGTAAATGACGTCACGATGTCTTTTTCAAAGACATCATTTTATAAAAGCGGTTCAAATTTTACGCATAGGTGTAGTTTTTGACTCTGAATCTCAAAATTTTAAAGTCAAAGTGACTACGCGATAAGCATGTTTTGTGACGTCATTTAAGTTAAATGTGGGTCAAAAATGAACAAATTTTATTGAACAATTTCGAAAAACCTCCATCTACTTTAAAATTTGAAGAATTATTTGTGAATAAATATTATTTAATTCAAAGTCAAATTGGTTAAACAAAAAACCTTGTTTCGGAAAAATTACCACAAAACAAGAGGGAAGAAGTAGTTTTGCTCCCCTTTCCCCCCGTTTAAAATAATAGAGAAAACCTTTTGATAGAATCTTCCGGTGTCGTATAGTCCTTCACTAAGTATTTGATAGAGGTTTCCGTTGCACACATATCCATCACCTAAAGCGAAAAAATGAGTACGTTAGAAATGGTTCTGAAGTAATTTCAAAATTAAAAAGGTTTAGAGATTTAAATAATCATTTGCAAAGTTTGCAATTCTGCGCAATTGATCCAATGTAAAGAAACAACAAAAACAAAATTTTATTTGCTAAGGACAATACGAATAGAACTCTTGGTTAAGTCAAGCAGTTAGTGAAGAAAAATACCAACTAATTGCAATTGCAATTATTTGTAATTACATCGTCTAGTCTGTGATTGATGTCAAAGCTTCAAGAAGTGTTCAATAACGAAGAGTTACAACGAATATCAGCAGATTACTACAGCACTTAAAACGTTCTTTAGTTATTTCTGATGAGCTCATTTACGGGTAAAAAAGAGTGCTGGGTTTTATAGGATTATAATTTTTTAATGTTTTGAATGTTTCAGTCAGTGGTAATCTGCTGTAATTACATCTTCATTCAACTAGTTTCTTCGCTAGGAGACAGCGAAGGGACCTGTAGTGCGTATCAGCGGACAGCGGTGCAATTCTGTTTCAGTCAATCTGGCGAACGAACGGTTTTTGTAGAGCGTAGCACGCAGGCAATCTGCTGCAGTGTTGTTGACAGTGTTTCTGAATAACAAAGTTGTGCAAAGATGAGTGGTAAAAATGGTAGAAATGCTGTGATAGAAGAAAAACTAAACAGTGTTTTGACAAATTAACCGAAAGAATGTCAAGTCTAAAAACGAAAATTGAAACCTTTAAAAATCAACTTATGACTATTGACTGTAAATATTCTGAAAAGTGTTCAAAACTAGAATATGACATCGCAAGCGATATCTGGGGACTTCGCGAAAGTATTTAACTTTACTGAACTAAAGAACTTCACAGTTGCGTTTAGCGTGTTTATGGTTGTTGACAGTAGGGATGGGCATTTCAGAATAGTTGGCTTTTCCGGAATTATTCCGAATAGTTAAAACCGAATCCTATTCTGGTTTAAATTAACTTAATTTCCTGAAAAAGTGAACAACCAGTCAACCACCACCGATATCCAGAAAAAATTTATTCAACGATTTGCTTAATTTAAGCAGCACTTGAATGCAGTGCATGACTTTGAGAGCTTCTAAATGTTCACCACTTAGTTGCGTTCTTAATTCGCTCGCAGTTAAGCCAGCACCGGAGAAACACCTTTCGGAAGAAGCTGATGATGTTGCAGGAATGCAGAGTATTTTGAAGTAAGTTGCTTCAAATGGGAAAGTTGAGAATTTGTGGACCACCATTTCTTGTATCCAGCTTAAAAGGTTAAAAAGTTTAAATTTTGGACGGCCCCATGTGGTGGAAACTTTTTTGCTTACCCTGGAAATTTCATGTGTTTAGCGTGAGTGGTTAAAAAATTTGAATTATGTCAGCCCCGTTTGAAGGAGGGCCCCCATTTTGGTATCACCAAATTTTGTAAAATTTTATCTTTATTTTATATTTACTTGCATTAAGAATTTCTTGTGTCCAGCTTAAGTCAAAAAGCTTCAATTTTGAAGGGCTTGTTTGGGGGAAAACCCTCTTCGTGGCACCCCCTCATTTTTGTTGGGTTTAGTTTATTTTTAATATTTACCCATTCCGAAAATTTGATCCATCTAGCTCTAACGGTTTAAAACTTTAAAATTTTGAAGGACCCAATTGAGGGAGGTCCACAATCTAGCACCCTCAATTTCGGTCGCACGCTAGTCCTCCCTGATATCTTCAATCGCTTAAACTTTGCATGCAGTGCGTTTAGCGGTTTAAAAGTAGATAGCGGCAGAAGAAAAAGAAAGAAAAGAAAAAGATGCAAAACAAAAGAAATAGTATTCAAGTTGGGGTACACGAACCTGGCCAAAAGAAAGGTGGTTGATAGTGTGCTCAAAAACCACAAACCATTTTTCATCAACATCAGTAATTAGCGAGATATATCGGTTCAAATTCGTCAACTTTATGCCCATTTTGGGCCTGTAAAATTTTGGTCACATGACCGGGCACCTCTAAATTCGGTATGTATAAAGCATTCATAAGCACCCACATTGTGTACAAATTTCAGCTTTTCATGTCAAGTGATTTTTGAGTTATAGGCGAATTAATAAACTTTCAAGCCAAAATTGCTGTTTTTTATGTTTTTTTGTGTCTCAATTCACGATCACGTAACCTAGGATCTCAAAAACTGCCACACATGACGCTTTCATTGAGTCCAAATTTCCACTTTCTAGGTTATACGGTTTGCTAGTAAAAGCAAATCAATCCTCATCGGCCAAAATTTGCGAACGAAAACAAAGGCACTACGTGCTCACGCGAAGTCCCAGTTACAGAGCAAATGCTTCATTGCACTTTCATGTGAGAATTAACTGCAAAAAATTTTTACCATCATAATGCCGTTGATTTAAAATCGATTCCAATTATCTGGTTCATAATTCAATTTGGATTCCGGATAGTTTGGGATTCGGATCCTTTTGGATTCGGTATTCTGAAATCCCCACCCCTAGTTGACAGTCATGTATGAAATACATTGCTTTCGAATTTCATAATGTCCCATTAACTTAGTCAAGTTTATGTTTAACAGCTTTCAAAATTTAAATGTCTAGAAAAGATACCTATGAATATTTATCAGATCTTGTTTCAATTTTTAAAGAGTTAGTTGAATTCTCGTTTCAACTTTTAAAGAGTTAGTTGAAGCAATTGTTAAAATTGCAGTTACAAACAAAACCCTCGTTAAAACAAATATTTCGACAATAACTTTTCTCCAATTGAAACACAGAAACAAAAACTTTTGATCTGAAAACGCCAATATGATTTTTGGATTTTGCAACTTACATTATCTTGACCAGAAATTTGACCACTCCTAAATATCAAATCTACACCCTAACTAGCCCACTGCAATATTTTTTAAGAAGAATTTTATACCAGCACATGTATGCTCAGTTCGACAAATTTTTCTCAAAATCTAAGAACTAAATTAGACAATGCCTGCCTTAGCAATCAGCATGGAAAAAGATACGTACACAAACAAAATTTAGAAACAAAAAATCAAACTCTGATAAATTTATAATACATATTACAGAGTCTAACTTTACAATGACTTCACATTGAAAACTTATAACAATTTACTCAACTCTATACTTTCCAGGACACTTGGAGTAATGTTTAAAGTCAAACAACTATTTACGGAAAATCATCTTCTTTTTTGCACATTGCGCTCTTTTTAGTTCAT
Source organism: Trididemnum nubilum (assembly GCA_963965965.1). NCBI lineage: Eukaryota > Metazoa > Chordata > Ascidiacea > Aplousobranchia > Didemnidae > Trididemnum > Trididemnum nubilum. Next base: position 24,631,957 of record OZ014474.1, read on the forward strand.
TTTAGCAGCTTGGAGGTTATTCGCTCTCAAAGTTTAAAGGTCTCAAAAAGTTATTAAAAAAATCAAGTAACGTCAATCAAAAAGTAATGAGTAGTTCGAACAGTTTTTCTCTTTATTATGAAATAGCATAGAGCGATCTTCATTACATCAGCCAAACTTAACACTATCCACGGCAAAAACAAGCACGCATTTTACAACTACTCTTATTCTGAGAACGCTATTTAGCAGTGCGACCCAACGACCAGCATATTAGATATTGTACAGTATATTGTATTACATCCATTATTCAGCACCAAAGCTTTCTTAATAAAATTGTTTAAAAACTTTGAAGAGCAAGTAGAATATTTTTTCAACGTCATTGGTGACAGTTTAGTAAAAATACTCGGCAACACAGAATAAATCTAACAAAGCCATTAAGCTCAAGTACTTCAACGTGTTAAATGTTGCAGTAATTCCATAGGTTTGGTTCTTCTACTTTTTTGTTATACCAATTCATTGCAAGAATTTAACGTACAGTTTGAAGGTTCATTTGAGGGCTAACTGTCCAACATGGCACTGCCAAGTTTGGCACGTTTTATCTTTTTCTTATATTAGCCTACCGATACTCTTTGATTATGCCTAGCTGGAGTACTTTGCAATAAAGACTTTAAAATTTTAAGAAGCCCATTTGGCATGGTCTCCTCAAAGGGACCAATTTCATTTGTTATCTTTAATCTTTGATTCAGTCAGTGGTTGATATCAGGGTTTCAAAAGTGCTCGATAACGGAGTGTTAGAGCAAATATCACAGTAAACCACTACAATATTAAGACATTAAAATTGTGATTCATATTAACTTATACAATAGATTTAGTTTGTTTAGCTTTTGTAGTTAATGGGGGGGGGGGGGGGAGCCAACACAATTGGAGCACCCCTATAGTATAAGATCCTCACTTTTTTTCATATTAAATTTTGACCGATTTTGAAAATTTTATTTGTCCAGCTTGAGTGGTGAAAACTTTTAAAGGACCCGTTGGAGGAGAACTCTCCAATTGTGGCACTTTAAATTAGTGATATTTTATTTATCTATTTTGATTTTATCTTTCTTTTACATTTACCTATTCTGAAAGTTTCATATGTCTAGCTTGAATGGTTGAAAAGTTTGAATTCTGAAAGACCACCGTTTTGGTGCCACAAACTCTTTGTCAAATTTTATCTTTTCTTCATATTTGCTTGTGTATCCTGCAATTGTGATGTGTCTAGCTTACACAAGTAAAAAGTGTGAATTTTGGCATCCTCATTTGAGGAGGACACCCATTGTGGTACTCCACATTTTGTCAAGTTTTATCTTTTCATATTTGTCAATTCTGAAAATTTCATCAGTCCAGAGTGAATAGTTCAGTTTTGAATTTTGGCGTCCTTGTTTAAGGGGGATCCCTTCATTTTGGTGCCTCCAAATTTTGTCAAATTTTATCTTTCCTTTATATTTACTTACCTTAAAAATTTCATGTATCTAGCTCAAAAGGGTAAAAAGTTTGAATTTTGGAGGGCTTGTTTGGGGGTAAACCCCCCATCGTGGCACCCCCAATTTTGTTAGGTTTGGTTTATTTTCAATATCTAACCATTCCGAAAATTTGATTCATCTAGCTACAATGGTTTAAAAGTTCAAAATTTTGGCGGCCCCGTTTGAGAAGGAACCCCCACTTTCATACCCCCAAATTTTGTCAATTTTGATCTTAGTGTAATATTTGCCTACTCTAAAAATTTTATGTGTCTGGCATGAGTGGTAGAAAAGTTTGAATTTTTTCGGCCCCATTTGAGGGAAACTCCCATTTTGGTGCCTCCAAACTTTGTCAAAATTTATTTTTTCTTTATATTTACTTACCTTAGAAATTTCATATATCTAGCTTTAAAGAGTAAAAAGTTTGAATTTTAGAGAGCCCGTTTGGGGGTAAACCCCCCATCGTGGCAGCCCCAATTTGTGTTAAGTTTAGTTTATTTTTAATATCTACCCATTCCCAAAATTTGATTCATCTCCTTCAACAGTTTAAAAGTTCAAAATTTTTGAGGACCCGTTTGAGGGGGATCCCCCCAACCTGGCACCCCCAATTTCAGTCGGGCTCTAGCCCTCCTTGATATCTTTAATGCTTAAGCTTGAATACAGTGCGTTTAGCAGTTTAAAAGTAGATAGCCGAAGAAGAATAAGAGAAAAGAAAAAAAAGAAAAATGGTATTCAAGTTGGAGTAAACAAACATAACCAAGAGAAAGGTGATTGATAGCGTGCTCAAAAATCAAAAACCATTTTTTATTAATATTGATAATTACCAAGATATATCGGTTCAAAATTGTCCACTTTCTGCCCATTTTTGGCCTGAAAATTTTTGTTCACGTGACCGGGCGCCCCCAAACTCGGTTTGCATAAAGTGATCATAAGCACCCACATTGTGTCAAAATTTCAACTTAGCACGTCAAGTGGTTTTGGAATTATAAGCGATTTAATATCTTTTCTAGCCAAAAACTACCGTATTTTGTGTTTTTTGTGTCTCAACTTACGATCTCGTGACCTAGGATCCCCAAAATCGGCACACTAGAAGCTTTTATTAATTGTTATGTTGAATCCAAATTTGAACTTTCTAGGTTTACCGTTTGTTAGTTATAAGCAAAATCAATCCTCGTATGCCGAAATTCGCGAACAATACCAATGGTACTACGCGCTCGCGCAAAGTCCCAATTAGAAGCCGAAATAAGTGCTTTAGACCTAAACGTAACCCAAATTGGAAGTTTAGCAACAGAAATTGAGGCAACCATCACCACTAAATTTGCTAATGTTAATGAAAAGCAAGAAATGAATGAAACAAGACCGGAGATGTTTTTGCAAAAAATTGCAAATCTTGAAAGAGTGCGTGAGTCGTACGATAAGCGTTTGAATAAGCGTTGAAAGAGTGCGTGAGTCCTACGATAAGCATTTCATGCGTGAGTCCTACGATAAGCGTTTGAATATTTTAGTTCACGGATTGAAAGAAAGCGAAAACCAAATGAAACGGCAGACTAAACGAACTTTAGAAATTTTTTGAGGGATTGCTTGAAACTAGATCCTGGTGCTATCAAACTAGTAGACGTACTCCGATTACCTCAGCATTCCCTAAAAAAAGCTTGCAAAATAAAGACCCGACCAATTATATTCAAGGTCTCGACGGTTTTCGATAAAGACATTTTCTACAAAAGCATTTCTAATCCCAAAAATTATTACAACGGCAGGGCATCGACTGTTTTTATCACTGAACATTTACCTAAGTTCTTTTATAAGCAAAAACAGCTTCTAATGCAGCAGTTTAAAGACGCAAAAAAAGACCAAACAAGACGCCAGATTTGGTGCTTACAATGGTCAATGCTGTTTGTACGTCGATAATACATGCATTCCTCATCCTAGCACCGCATAAGAACTATCTGAAAACATTAAATCATTTTTCAGGCGAAACATTTTGCGCCTACGACTAATGTTTCTTGTACTGCAATGAGGTCTGAAGCAATCATGAGTTATCCCTAAGGATTAAAAAGGATATTTCATTTAACGATATATTATGATAATTTAATAATGTTATAATACTGATAACTTAAACGCAAATTCAAGTACTAATCGAATTGAGTTCAAGCCTGCGTTTGCACAAAGCGGTTTTTGCGATCGGGAATGAAACCTCAGCCATGAGTAAACAAGTTTTCTCATCGTGAAACCAGGTTTCGCAATTTCATTTTCGAGCGGTTTTCGTGCCTCGGTTTGGCGCTTCGAATTGCCAAATTTCTTGTCTAAACGCTCTTGACACGAAAACCTCGCTCACATGATTTTTGTTGTGTGTTTTTGGGATTAAGGTGTTTGACGCTGTAACATCTGCAACTACAGCTACAGTGTAGTTAGTGCCTTAGTTTTGTCTGCAACGTTGCTTTCGCACTTCTTTTAATGCCTTTCAGGTTTCAAAACCTCGAAAAGTGCAGGTTTGAAAACTGGTTTTCGTTACTTTTCACTGTTTCCACATGTGCAGGGTTTCGTTCCTCGTCGTCGGGGCCGCTATGTTTAGCAACCTTTTTTGTCACGAGTAAACGCGACAGGTTTGACCACCAATGCGAAACCTAATTGTCAAGCCTGGGCCGACATGACAGAACGTGCTAGCGAGCTCGTAACGGCCATTCTCGCTCACTGAAAAGCGCTAACGAACAAAAAATCTTCGCAGACAAACTGCAATTTCTGAGCCGTCTCGCCCAACACACGTTAAAACTGCTCGCTCGAATTTCTTTGCGATATGCTCGTAGCTTTTGTTAGTACGTAATAAATATCTCATTGTGACGTCAGATGCATTTCTACTTCAAAATAATGCGTTCAAGCGTACTGTATGTACTGCATTGTTACGGAAAAAGGTACTGTAAGCTATATGCGTTATTATTCTAAGCAAGCTAATTCCTCCACTGATAATAATTATAAGTAAATAAACGACAGAATTTAATTATATTTTTGGATCAACGTGAAATAAGAATAACTTTTTCCATATAATAATTTTTTAAATGACGCAAAGCACCCTTGAGGTTGTTGGTGGGTAAACTCATATGCTAACAGTAACTTTGGTCTTTAGGTTTCAAAGTTTTTCAAAAGTGAGCAAGTCGAAGTACACTCTTCCTTTTTAGAACCGGTAAATCTTGAGTCGAGACTGGCTGTTTTTATTTTTTGGCAATATTCAGTCTCATTTGTTCTTGATTTTTTAAAAATTTGGAGAGCATCGATGTCAATTTAGCAGGCATGTTTGAAACACTGCTTAACTCCTAGTGCGCTGTCTGCTTAAGCAAAGGCTTTTGTCTTGCTTTTGCAGCATCGAAAAAGCAAGCTTTTTTCAAGTTGAACAACTGCCAAAAAAATTTGCAATTTTGCTTGCAAGCACAAAAAAATCACTGAAATTTCAGCGTTTTGAATCAGCACAAATTTTAGTTTTTTTAATTAGTTTGAATTTTTTTTGTTTGTTTTTGGTTTATTTTGCTGCCGAGGCTGGCATTGTTTTTCATTTGTTCTTATAAAAAAAGTGTATTGCTATTTTTGTCAACTGGCACTACTCAACATTTCTTTATCAGTCGAAACAACAAATGGTTTTCAATGCAATTCGCTTCTTTTTTAGCGGTCTAATAGCAAAGATGGCGACGATTTGAATTAATTTTCAGTAAAAATTTGCTTTTGTTGGAAGTTTTCAACATTTCGCCATTAAATTTCTGAACCAAAAATTTCTCACACAAGAGCTTCAAGATCTTCTCTAAGTTGGCGAGGAAAATGTGACGCTTTTTTACTCGAACTGTTTTTCGCAATCGCTTGAAGCAACTTAGCGAGAAAGAATGACATAACGGATTTTGCAAGGCTTTACATACATGTGCAAAAATGACCTCTTACATTTAGCGAGTATTTTGTTCAGTAGCACCTCTTAAAAAAAACTCGTTAATTAAAGTAAACAAGGAAATTTCTGTCATGTGGGCCCTGTGTGTAGGCGCAGCCTAAGCCTTTTGCATCAAAGAGAGTACGTAGTCCAGTGTGATATTTTTTTTATAGTTTAAGATATAGCTCATCTCTATTCATTGGCTATTTTGGTTTTATTACAGCTCATGAATCAACATTAGTATTTTAGTAACCTATGCTTTAATATTATTGTAGTTGGCACATTAAAGGAGGTGAAGCATCCAGCAGGGATTATGTGCAAAAATTAAAGAATCATCTAAACCATTTCTTCACTAAATTTCAGCTCTCTACGATCTATTGTTTCTGAGATATTTCATTTCAAACTTGGGAGATCTCCCCAACAGTGTTGCCATGTAAGATCTAATTTTCTAGGAACTGGGATATACTATTTAAATTGTAGAAGTATTTTTGTTGTAACACTAATTGATGCTTAAGCCTTGCATTCAAGAACTTTCAAACTGATGTAAAAGATAACAATAAACATCATTTTAGGAAAACTAAAGTTTTAACTGGCAACACTGTTGGGGAGATCTCTCAACTTTGAAATGAAATATCTCAGAAACTATAGATCGCAGAAAGCTATATTTAGTGAGGAAATGTTTTTGATTTTTCTTTAACTTTTGCACATAATCCCAGCTGGATGCTTCACTTCCTTTAACAATTGTGGTAGTTTTTGTTGTTTTTTCATTGAATGTGTAGTTGTTTGCACAATGCTGATTGCTGTGTGACACCGAAATTCTAGCTTTTACCGGTCTCTAAATCTGAATCATTTCAATATAGACCTCATGCAAACGTGGTTTTGGCATACCGTATCTAACGTTAAGTATTCAAATATATCTTGTGCACAATATTCTCTCTAACAACAGAAACAATGCCAATCAAAAAAGTTTGAAAAATATAATCGCAACTGCTAATTTTCAATAATGATGTAATGGTTACTGTTGCAATTCTGCATGTTAGATTGCCTGCTGCGCATGCTTGATCACTATTTTCTGTAGACTGATTATGGTTGCAAACAACAGTTTAATGGTGACTAACAGGAAGTTGCTTGAACTTCTCGGCGTGGGCTCAATAAGCCCTAACCATACAGAAAATCGTGATTTAACTGAGTTTCTGCTCCTTACTTAATAATATTAGTGAGTGCCAATACTTTGATGACCGTTCAACGACCCTACTTCTTCAATTCATAACATCAAAAATACAATTTCCCTTCTTCAAGTCAATATTTGATTCTTGAACAAACAAAAAATTTTGATGCACTATATGAGTTTTTAACATTGCTTCCATTTACCCCTGCACCGTGTGTGTATCAGAAACGCGATTGAACCAAATTATGTTTATTCACGCGTACTCTGTAACTAATGCCGGCGGGGTGGGAGTTAATGTTTCGTCAAAGTTCAAATTTCAAGTAGATCATGAGCTTAACTTTAAGTAGATCACGAGCCGATCAGTAGTTGAGTGGATAGAGCGTCTGCTACTGAAGCGGTAGACACGGGTTCGATTCCCGATTGGGCCAAACCAAAAACTATAAAAAAATTGGTTTTCACAGCTTTCCTGCTTGACGTTCAGCATTAAAAGGGACAGTGTGAGGTCTCCGCCGTGTGTGGTAGACAGGTGGGGAGGTGGCAGCTTGACTTGAAGACCGAAAGGTCCCTTCGCTGTCTCCTGGCCAAGGCAACTTGGTAAATAAACTGTAATTACAATTAACTTGAATTTAAACGGCTGCGAAGAAATATGGCTAAACTTAATAACAGAGGAAAATCTTTCAACAAAAATCATAATCGGAGCTATGAGTCGCCATCGAAATGTAAGAAGCAGTAATATTGAGGAATTTTCCGAGGCCCTATGTAATACAATTCATGAGATAACCAAACGTAATGGAACCTTTTATTTTCTCAGAGATATAAATAGTGACCAAAATATTAGCAAAAGATCAATAGGAAGATCACTATATCTTGAAAATCTGACTAGCTGCAGCTGCCTTACTATCATTACCATACCATCTAGTGTTACCAAAAACTCGTCCACCAGTATTGATCATACTATAACTAATGATTACGCGAATATCATAAACCCAGGAGTAATACTATGCGAAAATGAATTATCTGACCATTAGGTTGTATTTTGCACCATAAATGAATATCCTACTAAATCCCGGAAACAATCGTTTTTCACCATTCGCGACAAGTCTAATTTTAAAGCAGACGCTTAGTGTGAAGAAATGGATAAAGCGGTTAACAAGTTCTTACATGGTATTGACAAATTGACTGAATTCAACTTTGATGCTACATTTGATGCTTTTGTCAGAGGTGGAGTCCTCGATGACGTCCTTGGCCTCGAGGACGTCCTCGAGAATACATTCTGAAGTTCTTGGTCTTGGCCTTGAAGGTCAAGTCCTTGGCCTCGAAGCCTCAAGTCCTCGAAAATTGCCCTGTCCTCGGCTCGAGGACAGCACTATTTTTTGTACTGTTGAAATCTTGTTGGAAAACGCCAGAAACCTCGCGGAAAATTTGCGAAGACCTTTTTTGCTTTCCGCAATTGGAGATCGCCTGAAAATTTTTATTATTGTTGTTCATGGTCAGCGATGCAAGCGAATCTACTACTGTTAGGTAAAGTCCACCTACACATTGCGTAGGCCTCATTTGGGCTCATTGCAACTGTAACTGATAGGTTATTGTTGTTTTGTTTGGTTACTAGTCGAACTCAGAAAGCCTTCCAGTTTCCTTTAAGTACGTGGCCAGTTTATTAATGTTACATTTCGTAACCATATTGTGAACAGTGGTTTTGGTGATCCCAAAACATTTAACACGAATATCTTGGTAAAGCTTGCAACAGCCTACATGATGATTTGGTGTTTAATCTTCTAGGCTACGTTTTCGACACAGAGAAGACTCAGCACGACCTTTAATTTTCTTGTGTCGCTATAGATTGCACTGCCTAGTTAAAACTAGCGCTACTCTATTTAATTGAGGTCTCTTAAGGTTAAGGAGACGTATAGTTAGTCGAGAAGGCGTCCAATCTACAGACTCCTTCAGCCTCAAGCAGTCCTTCCGTTTATTCTACATAGATTTCCATTTATCTGTGAACCAGTCCTTACCGTGCAAACACAACTGGCATACGGGACTGAAATAAAAGGTTCAGAACCATGTATTTTTGAATTAGATCCTGATTTGGCTACATAGTCTGCCACTTCATTATCATGTACCCCTGCATGTCCAGGAATCCAGGCAATACTGACGTGGTTTTATTTACCTAACTGATTTCGGTTTCTAATGCAGTTGAACTTTGTAATTGATGTTACAGTGCACTTTATGAGTGCTTTGGTAGCTGCTTGGCTATCAACCAGCACAACAATACTTTGATTGTGCATTTTTTCCAAAAGGAGGTTCTTTGTCACTTCAGAAATAGCTAAGACTCCTGCCTGGAACACGATACTGTAAATTACAAGGTGAAAAATGTTTGTTTTGGGGAGTTGCTTGAGTATTCTTTATAAGAACTCGCACCTACACTCCCATCTAGTTTCAAACCATCGGTGTAACCTTGACAGTGTTCTGATTTAGAAAGCTTTCAGATCTGATAGCATTATTTTACCTTTGTTTTCTTTATTCGATCAGCTGGCATTTGCAGCAGAGGTAAGAACCTTCTTACTTCATTGCAAACATAAACATGGCTTTTCGTTTTCCCAAAGGAACCAAATGGGTTGACATACCAGAGCCCACTAACAGTGATTCTGTATGACCCTCGCACTGCTTCAGCTAATAAGATTTCCTCAATGGGAGTTATGTTGAACAATATTTCCAGAGCACCAGTAGGGGTGCCAGGAAAGCTGATGAAATCATCTGGCAAGCAAGTCTCCGCATCTTTTGTGAGTTTCCTTGCTAGATACTTTTTGTTGAGACCGCCAGTCCAGTACACACACGCATATGACATGATTGGACGTATCATAGCTGTGTATATCCATTTCATCATAGATGGTTTTATTCCCCACGTATAACCCACAATTTGTCTACATTGCATTAATGCTGTAGTTGCTTTGCAGATAATTCGGGTAATATGTGGTTTTCAAGTTAGCTTGCTGTCCAGAATAACACCTAACAGCTTTGCTTCCTTGGAAAGTTCAAGCTTTGAACCATTAATTGACAAGGAACCCAAATCTGGATTTCGTTTGCGAGTGAACAGTACAATTTCGGTTTTCTTACTGCTAAACATTACAATTCTTGCTTACGACCAAATCAATGATAAAAATTTTACTTGCGTAATACTATTAGATTTTCAAAAAGCTTTTGATACTGTTTGTCATACCTCATCATTAAGTAAACTTGAACATTATTGTATCCGAGGAGTTGCGCACAAACTTATGAGCTATTTTTTATTTGGAAGACAAAAATATCTTGCCCATTAAGATATGCAACCCGAAATAGTCACCAATCGATTTGGAGTGCCCTAAAGCAGTAACGTAGGCCCTTTATTGTTTTTGATATATATATATATGACATACCTAATGCCTTAAATACAACCCCCAGATTATTTGCTGATGATACGTGTCTGGTAATCCACGCTGCCAATCCGTCAATTTTACGTAATAAGATAAATCATGAGTTACGGAGTGAATGGACGAGCACCAACAAAATAACCCGTAACCACAAAAAATCTTCAGCATTAATATTGCTCCCCGAAATCACCAATCCTATCCCAACGATCGAAATACTTCTCAACAATAATCCGGTTTTCGTCACTAAACCAGTAGAATATTTGGGCATTACACTTGATGAAAAATTAAAATTGGCAGAACATATTACCAAGTTGACACGAAAAATATCTAGATCTGTAGGTATTTTGTTTAAATTGCGGAATATTTTACCTTTTATAGCTCTTAGAAAATTGTATTGTAGTATGGTTCACTCTCATTTATTATATGGCTGTAATCTGGGTTAACACTTATGATAATCATTTGAAAAGATAGATTATTCTTCAAAATAAAGCTGTCAAAGTAGTTGCAGGTGGACAGCGGCAGAACCACGTTATACCATTTTATCACCGATTACAAATTTTAAAACTGAAAGACTTGTATAAATATGAAGTAGCAAAATTAATGCATAAACGCTCACGGAAAAAGCTACCGAAGCAAATAAATTGTCTCTTCACTCCTGTTAGAGCGATACACACAATGAACAACGCGCCTCGCTTTATCTGAACTTCATAATTTTGTATTTACCATGGTACAGTAGACAAAAATTCCAAAAAGTTTTAATTATCAAGGAGCTAAAATTTGGAACTTGGTACCATATGAATTTAAAAAATTACCATTCGATCAATTTAAATTAAAATATAAAAAATGTTTATTGTGTAATTACAAATGATTTACAAATTCTAAACTAATTGAAATTGATAAAAGCTCAAGTTTGATCTATACGCAACGTATTCAAATCAACATAAAAAACTGACACGCCCAGCGGCTTGACATGACTAATTTCGGGTGGCTGCTTGACTCCATGACCGAGAGGTCCTTTGCAGCTTCCTGTTCTATTTAATTGTATTTACATGTGTCCATGAAATTTTGTTTATTGTTTTGAATGGAACGAAATAAAACAAAAATGTGTCAAGCATGTGACAAATATGTGTCATATTCAGTTCCTAAATTTAGAGAGCTGGTTGTTAGAAGTTGCTTGCATTGATATCTTGCGCTTTTGGTTCGAACGAACCAGTTGTTGAGTTTAGAGAATCGGTTTTTGCAAAATTTAAAAAGCATCACTGCTGTCCTACAAAGTATTGGCAAAGCCATCTCGGTAAATCCTGCCCCGCTTTTGGGTTGCAGTCATATGCTACTAACAACGTCAAGCAGAGTTGGGTGCTGACCTTAAGTTAAGCCGCACGACATCATGCAATATCTAGCCGAGACGGCATTGTCAAAAACAAAATATTCAAATTTTCTTTTTGAAAATAAGGTAAATGTGCATCTTAGCTTTAAGTGCAACCGTCTGCTGAATTTTAAAGTTCTTTCACAAATCGTAACTGCACGTGCGTAAAGGTGAACAGAGTTTTTGAATGTATAGTTTAGCATAAACGTGATATGGCTCTGTGCTGTATATGACTTAAAAAACTGAATGCAACTGATTCAGCACGAAACGAATTTTCGAAAGATTGTTTACCTGCAAATTTTTCTTTGCAAGTGCATGAAATTTCCACCGACTTATCTGCTGCATTTCTACTTTCACTGCAGATTGCATTTATTGAGCAGCCTCCGTTCTCCTCTGCACAACTGCGAGGTGGTTCAGCTTGGGAATCCAACACACATGAGTTGACACCATCTCCCAGGTACCCAACTGGGCACTGACAGCGGGTTACGTTGAGACCCACATACACGCATCTGGCCAAGGTATGGCATCGGGGGGCCCGGCTTGGGCATGGATCAAATCCAGTGCACACGTAACCGTCACCTAAACAGTTAGCCGTTACGAATTGCTGAAAAGTCTTTCATAAAGTTGCAGCTGAATACGGCGAAACCTTTTAGGAAAAGTAGATTGGATAATTTTTTTAAATACGGAATGATTAGTTAACCTTTACATATGCAATTGTGTTTGCAGCTTTGCCATTTATTTCTAAAAAGTGTCGAGATCAGTTGAATCACATTGACTAACAATTTGAAGGTTGGAACCACCAGTAAAATAAAAGTAACCAAAAAATTTGAAAAACATAGAGGGGTATACTCACTCAGAGAACAACAAGTCTTGCCTGACAAGTTGAAAGGCGAAAGCTCATAAAATTTAACAATCTATTTATTAAGAGCAATGTACTAAGAAAATTAATAACAAGCTATAGACTGTATCCAGAGTCTTACAGGCACAATCAAACCTTTGATTCACAGCCTAAGACATACTGTTTCGGAATCGATATTCGTAATTATTAATCGATATATTCGATATAATCGATATATTCGTGCTTATTATTAATGATCTAATTTTACAAAAATTCAAATTTTTGCAGTGCTCCTAATGACAATTTACGAGTATTACTGTTGCGATCATTCAACTGTAACCATTCGATTTAGCTAGCACGTAATCCAGTCATCTGCAAATGAAATGTAACTTCAACAACATAGGTTTATAAAATAATTCAGACTCTATCGCTAAGTTTGTTTAACCGAGCCGGTCGACCGCGTTGGGAAAAGGCCTTTTTGACTCTGGATGTTAAAATATCTACTAGTTTAACCTCGCAGTCAGTGGCAGTAGCATCGGTAGCAATCAAAAGCAGCGACACTGCAAAAAGATAAGCAGCAGTAAAAACCTACCAACATAAGGATGACTGCATGAGCAGGAGATCTTGAATGATCTCGAAGTGCAAGTGGCATGTGGTGAGCACGGATTGGAGGCGCACAAATCGACCGGCTCGCATGCGTACACGCCGTCACCCGTGTAACCATATTTGCATACGCAAGCTCGATCTGGGCCGCAGATCGCATTTGGGTTGCAAGTCGGATTGCATGTGAGAGCTCCGTCTATCCTCTAAAATAAAAAATTGCTGATAACTCAAAACACCAGGCCGAATGCTGAAAATAAAGTATTTCATTTGTTAGTGGTTTATTACAATACAATACCGGTACTTGGACAGTTTTTTTTCTAAAAATAGTGTTATTGCTTGTTTTCTTGTTGTTAGTTGTTCTAAAGTATTTTCACCTAACTGTGATTATTTAGGTGCGATTGGTGTGTAGTTGTGTTTATCCTTGGTGCTGCTGGACCGATCTGTTTTGAATCTGTTAATGAATACTTCTAGATGCATCAAATATTCATAATTGGAGGCAGACATTCACAAGCTTTTCTACAATCTCAGTGCTAATTTTTTTTCCTGCGGCAATTGAAATGCCTAATGAGTTGTTGTACAAAGCATTTCAGCTAAATTAGAAAAAAGTTCAATATCGCTTGGCTGTTTCAGAATGTTAAAATCATTAAAAATAATCTGCCCTGCTTTTCAACTAGTGACTAAAGACACAATTTTAAATCTTTGTTTGTGCATTTGTGTCTGATTAATTATTGGATTTTGCAATCTTGAGACTTAAATCGAAAATATTATTTGTCATTGTCTAATTGGTGTTTAAGTTAAATTGCTGTGGAATTATTATCCTTTGTTAAAAAGAAGCTGTTAATTAGCGCAACTACAAAGGCCGTATTTAGAATCGTTGTTTTAGAAGGTTTCTTTTTGTGCATCATTTGTTTTTTGAGACGACTGTGCAGCAGCAGCTGCGATCCTTTGTTTGTTAATTTCCGGCCTTTGATGCTAGATAAAGGTGATTCCACATGCTTTTACTGCTTGGAACTATTTAAACGTGCTTGGAGCCTGAGAACTCAGTAGTGACAAAAAATGAGTCAAGTGAGCACTGTGAGTTTTTGGTGATACGTGTTAAATGCTGCTTAACCTGAGTAAATTGCGTTTTGTGATCCCTTCCCTTCCTCTCCATCTTTGTTTATGGATTTGTCTATTGACTGTGAGGGAACAGTCTTGTAGATTGGAAGAAAGGCCCTGAATTGGCCTTTATATCGTATTTGAGACTACTTCGCTTTTTCTGTATTTTTCTTTATTCAATATAATAATAAATTCTGTTAAAAATCAGTGAATCAAGTGCTCAGTTGTCAGAAGGAGAAAGGGATTGGGAGAGTTTGGCATAGCTCTCCTACACGTTATTGAAGTTGGCTATAATACTCCGCATAGTTTCCCTGCAGAAAACACAAAACGATTTTAATTGGCAAGTCTTAGCAGATCTTTAAATTTAAGAATTAAGCTTCAAAGAGAAACGGTTTGACAAACTGACACATATAGCAAGACCAGGTGATAAAAACTTTATCATTCGTAACACAGAACCGACCTGATCGCAGGTGGGACCATTCCAGTTTTGGTCGCAGTGGCAAAAACCACTTCCTCGTATCCCATCCTCACATTTTCCGTGCTCAGTGCATATGCAAAGTTGACATGTTTTTCCGAACCTAGAAAAATAAAAGTAAAAAATATGCATCTATCAATGATTGTGTTTATGAGTCGATATCGCGTCAAAATCTTACCGTCAAAAAAAAACAAATAAAACCTTTTACGTTGCTTTGATCTTATTTTATAACATTGTTTCCAAACAAAAATAATAATAATGTCAAAAGCATAGCTGCAGCAGATTAGGGCCGGATTTACATCGCGCAAGCTCCTGGTACATTGGATTTTTGCTATTTTTCTGTCAAAAATAGGTAAAGACCAAAAAAGGTTTTACCATCGAAGCGCTGGGCTTTAATGCGTTTTTCAACCAATTATAGGTGAAGACCAAGAAAAAGAAAAAAAAGGTTTTACCACCTCAGCACGGGGCCTCCGGGACTGCCATACACAATAAATCCGACTCTGCTGCAGACATATAGGTAATTTTATTGTCAAGCACAAAGTTTTGGAACTAAAAAGCAACGTAAACTTGAAATCTACATTTGTGGGGGCAATTTAATCTTTTCTACACAATTTAGAAAACGAAATTTGACTCGTTTGCGTGCTTTGAGGCCTAAAAGTTACCAGCATGTAAGCCTACAAATAAACCACCACCATGGCGGCGACTGCATTAAATGAGCATTCCAGCATTCCAAAGAGCTATTTTCCTAAATAAGGTTCTAAGCTGCAGTTTATGGATTACCAGTTTGCCGCACATCCTAAACATTACAGCTGATAATTATTATTAGTAATCAAAAAGTAGTAAGTTCTTAGAAATGCAAAACTGAATCGACAGCTTATTTAACGTCAGTTTTAGAAAGTCCAATAATCTAGTTTTATTGCATCATATGCACAAATCCAAGTTAAAACAACTTTTTGAAGAATGATTTATTCATCTACAGAAAGTATGTTGATGATCTGAAGACACGTGTTTTGTGATATCTCCACTCGTCGGTGCGGTTAGAAGATTGAGCCCAGCGCTGATATGGGGGTCATTTCAAACTGAAAATGACTTGCTGTCTCGGCATGACCATACCAAGGCATTCCTACTTCCCAGCCAATAAAATGACAATTGCTTCATCATGAAGTCAGTTTCTACACTAGATAGCGCCTCAACATAGCCGAAGAAAAAAATCAATGTTTCAAATTAAAGTCCTTCTAGGCTGACTAACTGGGTCATCACCACGACAACCACTTTGCACATAGGCACCCGCAACAACTGCCAACACAGCTACTAAAAATAGCTTTGGTCAAAATTCATCTGCAGGCAGGTGTTTCGTTGTACATAAAAGCACCATCAAAGAGCAGTGATACCACGAAATAGGTTAGTCAAAACTGAGCTTTAATCCACGCTTAAACCAGCCCGTATAACAAAAAAGTTTTGAGATCCTGTTTTACTGTACCTTCCAGCTTCGCAAAGTTCGCAAGCTACTCCTGTATATCCCAGACTACAGGAACACCTTCCGGTCCCGTTTATCCCATCGTCACATTGTCCATTGCCACCGCATATGCTCGACGGAAAACCAGCAACTGCAAAAGATGTAATTATGTCCACCTTTTCAAAAAGTGCTATCAACTCTAATCAATTATTATCCATTACTCATATTACAGAAGCTAGCTAGGTCACAAGGTAATGTTCTTCATGCTACAACTGTAATCAGGGCCGGTATAGTTGTTTACCCAGTTTATCTTTTCATGCACTTTTTTGTATCTAAACTTTTTGGAGGATCACCGATTCTTGAAAGCGTTTCTTCATTTTTCAGCACACGTCTAGCGTGCTGACTATTCGCTTTTACTCCACTCTCCGCTTTAGTGATTGTTACGTCATAGCATTAAATCCTGATTTGCTGTATTGCATTTTCGAATTTTTTGGTTTGTTTGCCTTCACGCGAAAAGCGCAGTCTACAAGGCATTTTTGCATCTGTTGCAATTTAGCTCAAAATTTGTTACAAATCGCTGGAATTTGTACGTGTTTGAATTTGCATACAATTAAGCTTGTTTCTTGTTAATGCGCGACGCATGACGAAGGCAAGCTTTGTGAATCTTGACTGTGATGGCAAGCGTTCTTTAAATCATTCATCTTTTTCATGACCTGATGATCAGACGTGTTAAAATGACTTTACTTATGTTTGGTACATTTTGTTAACGTTCATTTTTCGTTAAGCCAGCTGGGCTTTACAAGTTATTTTTCCTTAGCTCGCAGGTTTTCAAATTTATTTTGAAACTTCATGTACGATAACGAGCTCCGAAAAAAAAAACAACTTAAGCTCGCGTTGGGTTCTTACCGGACGCGTGCTGCCATGGATCGAGTTCTTCTTTATTCAGAAACAAAAGATCAAATGAATAAATACCTATACCACGCACAGCACGGTTTCAAATAAATTTGAAAACCGGCTAGCAAAAAAAAACTAATAAAGCCTAGCTGGCTTAACCAAAAATGAACGTTAACAAAATGTACCAAACATACGTAAAGTCATTTTAACACGTCTGACCATCAGGTCATGAAAAAGATGAATGATTTGAAGAACGCTTGCCATCACAGTCAAGAATCGCAAAGCTTGCCTTCGGTATGCGTCACGCATTAACAAGAAACAAGCTTAATTGCATGCAAATTCAAACACGTACAAATTCCAGCGATTTGTAACAAGTTTTGAGCTAAATTACAATGCAAAAATGCCTTGTAGACCGCGCTTTTCGCGTGAAGGCAAACAAATCAAAAAATTCGAAAATGCAATACAGCAAATCAGGACTTAATGCTATGACGTAACATGAAGTTTCAAATAAATTTCTTCATATTGCTGGAAGAAGTTTCAAAATAAATTCTTTCCATTGGCTGGAAGAAGTTTCAAAATAAAATCTTTGCATTGGCTGAAAAAAGTTTCAAAATGAATTTTGTTTTTCATTGGCTGAAAGAAGTTTCAAATGAATTTCTTTCCATTGGCTGGAAGAAGTTTCGAATAGTTTCTTTCCGTTGGCTCAAGGAAGTTTCACAACATTAAATTGGAAGTTCAGTGTGTTCACTATTATTGGCTGGAACAAAGTTTTGATGATTTTAGTGCTGTTGGTCGCCAAAGTTTCAATGAATTTATTTTACAGGTTACCAGAGTTTCAATGATTTTCATCCTGTTGGCTACCAAAATATCAACGTTCTTCATCTTGCCGACCACTGCAAAGTTCTAAAGGTTTCCTGAAGCTTTCAGTCTGTGTAAAGGAGGATTTGATCGTCGATTTTAAAGATTTTTTGGACTTTTTTAAACATTCAAAAACGGTGGGACTGAATTTGTTTGCCTTTTCTAAGTTGCAATTGTAGTGAGCAGTTGAGTGCATTTTTGTGCCGAAGTATAAGATCTCACTTTTGTGCTGACCAACAAATCATAGACTTTAGTTGTTACCCCAAATTAGCCTTACTTTGTGGTTAAAAATCTTTCAGTGACGAACTTATTTACTGCATTGTTTACTTAACTTATGGCGACCGAAGCCCTTGTGTTTACTTAACTTATAAGCAATCAACCATAGACCAAATGCAAGATGTACTTGATCAAAATTATTTACGTGCCTGGAAAATTATGTCATTAAGTGATCCTAACCAGGACAAACTTAGACCTATTCCACCTAAAATTAATCGTATGAATCAAAACGTAAAGGCCATGACAACTGCCACTGGTTGTGATAACTTAAAAACTGATGTGTCAATTAGCGATGCATACAACGATTAGTTTGAAACATCTGTGAATGAATGGTTTTGCATTACTTCTAAATCAGGCTGCTCAAGTTTTAAAGATAGCATTAGTGATCATAATGTTTCTCTTGCTACTGCCTTTTTTGTAAATCATTTAGTAACCGCTCATCACTCAAATTGAGCTTTAAACATTTACGAGTGGATGCTGAGTTAAAATTTATCCAATTAGAGACAATTAAAAACAGAGCTGAACTGATGAAGCTCAAAAGTCTTTGGCATAAAGCTTGTTTGACGAAATGTAATGCCGACTATGTTTTCAATAATTGTAATGATAAGATTGTTCAACTAGAGGTGAATACCAAACAAGCTGAACTAAAAAGTCTCGAATACCTTAAGCGAAAAGCATGTGATGTTGTTCGTAAAGCTGCTCTTGCTTCTACGAAATTTCATAACGATTTCTCATCTTTATCTTTCCTTGAAACTTCCGAAAATCTTTTATCTGAATACTTAACTGTAGCTGATCAACCTAGTGGTCTTTCTTGTGATGTTGCTGATGCTTTTCAACGCTCTTTATCTGTGTCAGATTTGACCAGTGCGACCTTGAGTAGTGATGTGTCTTACTCGTTTACTGAATCTTTCTTGTCGTTTGTTCACCCACTTAACCGTTTAGCTAATAAACTGGCACCCTGTCGGCCACCTCCGGGTTTTACTGAGTTCTGTGAAGTCCATCAATCGTGTTCTGCTGTTTGCAGTGATGGTCTCATCTACCCTGCTGGGTCCCTTTCCCGTGCTGGTCCGGTTAATGAATATCCTGCCGACGGGTTTTCGATTCCTCCGGGTCCTGTCGGTGAGTGTTGTGATGCTGACAGTGTTGTGCCCACCACCTCAGTTGAAAAAATTGTTGGATATTCATTTTCGCTGGAGACTTCAATTTATCCGAGCTTAACCAATGTTCTTGCCTGCACTGATCTTCCTGCCCATGATGATCGGGTGCTTGACTTTTCAGAAGATATGTTTTCGTTTTTAGGTCTAGTCGATGCGGACGTGCACGCTGGGACCACTACCAATGTCACCAAAGATGCTGAATTTTTGGTTGACGAGTCTTTGTTTTTAGGTCTAGTCCCTGCAGAAATGCGTACTGAGACCACTGCCCATGTTGACGGCCGGGTTGTTGAATCTCATTCTCCCGCCAATGGATTTTTAACAGATTTTGCCGGTTTCAGTGCCGATGCGCATATTCGGACCACTCTCGAAACAGATGCAATTGCTGCATCTTTAGTTGATGCATGTTTGATTTCCGGCAGTCCAGTTTTTGACGTCAAGTTTACTGGATTTGCTGTAAGCGATGTTTTGAGCCCCTGTTGTTTTGTGTTTGGGTCTTTAAAGTCTGACATTTCTTCTAACCTTGGCATACTAAATCAGCTGTCATTGCTGGTTTGGGCCTCGGTCCAACAGTTTCCGGGTCCATGGATTCGTATAATCCCGTTTATGCCCTAGAGTCAACTGTCATTGCTGGTTTTGGCCCCGGTCCTCCTGTACCTGGGCCCCTGTTGGGTTTGTTGAACACTGTTTACACCCTTAAGTCAGCTATCATTGCTGGATTGGGCCCCGGTCCTCCAGTTTCCCGGTCCCCGGATTTGCTGAATCCTGTTTTTGCCCTTGGGTCGGCTACCGTTGCTGGTTTGGGGCCCGGTCCTCCTGCCCATGAGTTTCTACCATTTCTTGGTCCAATCCATTCTCCCAAGTATACTGGTTCTTCTACTGCTCTCGCTGATTTGAGACTAGTTCTTTGCTCTTATGCTGTAAAACATTTTGTGTTTGATACATCTGTCACATCATATTTGTATGTTGTTCTACTCTCTCTGTGTGACAATCTCTGTGCTCTCTTTTCCAATGAATCCTATTGCTGTTCACAAGAGTTTCTTTTTATGAACTATGTAACATCGACTTAAAAATGTTAGTACGTGTCGTTAAAACTTAGTCACTATAGCTGTTTGTGTATCATTAGTATTTCCTATCAATATCATTACCGTTCATAATATTGTTAGAGTGCAGTTAGAAAGCCTTGTCGTAAATTGTAGGATTTGAATGGAACTGAACCATGCAAATTGCTTGTTATTTTGTACCAGTGATGGGCACAGCGGCGCTGTTCACCAGCGGGCGCTACTAGCGGCGCTAGTTTTTCGGTAGCGGTAGCCCGCTGCTTTTTTTCGTCACCAGCGACAAGCGGCAGCGCCGCTGTTTTTTTAGCCGAAAAAGCGGCAGCGCTTCAGCGCTGTTTTTGAAGCAAATTTTCTGCCGCTGCCGCTACTGCTAATAAACTCTTTCCAAGACTTTTTCAATTCACATTTTCACACGTTACCGTTTGGAGTCTTTACTCTCCGCTTGTTACCTCGTTATTTCAGTTTAGTAGACCATACAAGACCTTTGTGATGTTTTGTCGTTGCTCTAATACTGTATGTATAGGCGAGTTTTATCGCACATGGTCCGATTTTTTCTCAATCGAAGTTGAACAAATAATGTGGTCTAGTAGCGGGTCAATTTGAACTGATAAAACCGATTTCAATAAAGCCGATTTCGAGCAGTATCTCTTTAACGAAAATGCAATAATAAGAGTTCGATAAATTGCTAAAAACTTTCAGATCGCAAAAACGGTTTTCCGCTATATTTCCTCAAAATGCTAGCATTTAGTACAACAAATGAAGATGAGTTGTTGGCTATCTGGTCACAGACCACAGTATAGATCGTGCACTGCGAATAGAACAGTACAGTACCTGGCACGGAGCCAGAGTAGTGAGTTTGGGGGAGGGGGGCACAAAAACTTGGGCGGGGGGACGCTTACGCAGCCGAGTCCAGACGAATTCGGAATGCGACAGCGATCTGGTGAATATTTTGCTCCAAATCCTGTGTCATCCTTCTTTGGTATGGATTTTGCTTTCAAATTTGGAGGTGAAGACTAAAAAAATAAAAAAAAGGTCTTCATCGAAAAATCTAAGGCTACTTGATTACGTTCACTTGATCTCTCTTGCTGTTTCATAGAAAAAAGCGTTTGTGGTTACCAGTTTTTGGGCAAAAGTTTGCTAGTTGTGCTACTACAAAAGTTTACTCTCGCTTGGGGATCTCAAGCAGTGATTTGGGGGGACACGGCTCAAAATGCCATCCCCCATGCATAGGCGTAGCCAGGATTTTTGATTGGGGGGGGCCCAAACCAAAAATCACATGCAATGAAGTCATCAGAAATTTTTGAAAGAGGAACTTTTTGTGGGACAAAGATATCGTAGAATGGAAGATCAGAAGCCGTGGCCTGGTTTGGCACTTAACCGAGAGTTTTCTAAAGAGAGAGGGCTTAAACCAAAAGTTACAAATGAAAATATCTAAATTGGGAGACTTGTGTAAGTACACTAGTTTACTCAAACGTATCACAGACGGGGATCTGGGGACGTAGCCCCCAGTCGCAGGGCGATTTTTCGTAATTAAAAAGAAAAAAGCTATTTTAATGCCTTTGGATCACGTTTCGCACGTGTTCAGAACCATTTAAAAGAAGTAAATTATAAACATTTGAAAGCCAATTGAAAAAAATTAAAATGTTTCAATTCTCGTTTTGCTTATAATTTGGTCGAAAATACGTTTGTAATTTTGCAGTTTGGGGTTAAATTTTTATAAGTATTTTAGTAGTAAATAACCCACTCGAAGATTTTTCTGAGAGATTTTTGTTTTGACATGAAAATAACCAGTTGTAGGAGTACATGTACGGTTAAGAGGCCCCAGGCCCCTCAATTTAAATTCAATAATTTGTTCAATGAGCATTTCTCATAGATAATTTTTTTTCAAACGCATTTTTTAGCGTAAAAACTAGCGAGGTGGATG
This sequence comes from Trididemnum nubilum, assembly GCA_963965965.1. NCBI lineage: Eukaryota > Metazoa > Chordata > Ascidiacea > Aplousobranchia > Didemnidae > Trididemnum > Trididemnum nubilum. The sequence goes on from OZ014474.1 coordinate 24,653,914, forward strand.
GAGGTGAATTGTTACTGAAAACCGTACAATAGATGGTTACGCTTACTTACCATGTTATTGCCCGGGCCGGATTTACATTGTGCGGGGCCCCTGGCACTTTAAAGATTTTTGCAACATCTTCCTGCCAAACATAAGTGTAGACCAAAAATAAAGTCTTACCATCTGAGCGCAGGGCTTCTGGCACTGGGCCATATGGTAAATCCCGCCCTGTTATTGCATTACGTTTTCAAAAAGGTTAGATGAAAGCCCGAGGTAGCAACTTTTATGATAAAAACCCTTAATTTCAGCCGGGTTGTACATTTTAATTGATTGGCAAAAATTGAATTTAGGGGGCTCGGGCCCCCTAGTCGTCAATATTATTATTAATTACTGTTGCAGGCAAAAAAGGCTAAAAGAAACTAAAACTGACGAAACAACAGTTTTTTTTGTCACATTTTTATCATAGGCAGCATTCAATTAGAGGGTGCCCGGACCCCCTGGGCCCTTTTTGGCTACACCTATGCCCCGTGGCGCCGGGCTGAGCAGTTACGTCAATGCGTAGTAAAATAAATTTTGCTGCAACAGTTAACAGTAAAACTAAGAATTGAATTTATAGTGCGCTGAGAATTGAGCAAACAAATAGTAGATTGATGGCTGTGTCCTAGGCGGAATGCCTAGGTCTTCGCTGTCTGGTCCTAGCGCTCAAGAGGCTAACAGAGGATATTCCAAAATAAACTTGTATTAATAAAAAAGCAAATAAAAAAGACCAGTCCAGCAAAAATTTATCGAAGATTACCCGGCTGGGCGGTAAACACTTAAAACTCAAAGAGCGAATTTAACAACATAAATAAAAACCTCTTGACGCTGCTGTTCAGAATTAAAACTGATTTAACTGCTGTGCTAAACTAAAAACGTTGCTACAAAAAGTGATCAGCAAACGGCAAAAAGGCGCGTCTTTCAGGCAACTTTGCAGAGTTTCTTTCGAGCGAATTATGAAAGACGCGCAACACAAAAGTGATATGCCAATAAGGTAAATGGACTTGTTAAAGACAGAACATAAAAACTTAGGTTCAAATCCAACTATAAACGATTGTGCTGTAACACAGAGCTATAAGAGCCGGGACAGCATTGTATAGAAGCTGAATACTGTATGTCATTGTGCTTTAATGGCAAAACCTTAACTTATTTGAGTCGATATTTCTTAATGGCTTTTGTTTGTGTAGAAAATGCGATAAGGAATTTTACTTCCTAGTGTAACTTCCGAGGATAACTTCCTAAGTAATTTCTAAAGCGCAGGTTTAACCAATCAGCATTTTGAAATGCTTGTTTTTTTGAAAGGAGCATGCCAACACCTAATTGAATGGTGATTTGCTTACTAGTCTACCATTTAAGCCTGCTAATGCCGATTGTAACCTGAACCAATGTCTAAAAGGCTTGAATAATTAACTTTCGTAAATAAAGTTGAAATTTCACCATTAGATACCGTATTTGAATGCCATCGTTCTTTGTACTATTTATTTTTTTAAAGTAGCGGCCGCTGTTTTGCATGCAAGTAGCGGCAGCGGCGCTACTTTTTTATTTTAAGTAGCGATAAGCGGCAGCGCCGCTGCTTTTTTTGCCAAATAGCGGCAGCGCCGCTACTTTTCAAGTAGCGGGTGCCCAGCTCTGCTTTGTAGGGACATTGTGTTTCACTAGAAAAATTGTAAACAGCGATCAATTATTCATGATTTTGAAATTGAGATGGGTAAATGAATTTATGCCAAAACTTGACCCAAAGACAGAAATGGTTCCAACCTGAGCGGAATATCCAAGTCGGTGACGTAGTAGTGCTTGCAGAAAGCATGCAGCAGAGGTCCAACTGGGTCATGGGAAGGGTATTAGAAACTTACCCTGATAAGCATGTGTAGTTAGAACTGTATTATTGAAAACCCCAGGATCAACTATGAAAAGACCAGTTGCTAAGTAAATTATGCGTAATTTTGAGTGAATCTACTGTTAACTACAGTATTTCATTTTGCGTTACAGTGTTTTGTAGTGTTAACTCATTCAATGCCGAGGTCAAAAAATTGACATTCTAAAAAATCCTTTTAATGTGATGCTATGGTAACTATTTTATAACGTTATGTGAAAAAATTTTTTTTTCTTTCGTAGTTTTTTAGTTATTTAATGGCAACTTTAGTTGCCAACGGTCGTAAATGGAGTCAATATTTATTGTTAGCACAATTTGGAGAATATTTCAGAGATAAGTTTCTGTTATAGCTGCCTCGGTTAGAAGACAACAAATTTTAACATGAAGAGCAACAATATTAGCATTTTAGTGCACCTGGCAATCTCAAAAAAGATGCAAAGAGGACTTTTTTTTTTGCATGTAACATGTTAACTCTTAGTGCACGTGGTATTGACCAACGCATTTTACGTGGGGGGGGGGGGGAGCAAAAATGTCCCCAATCCAACTCCTAAACGAAACTTTATAGAAACACAAAATTTTGCATGCAGGTTGGTGTTCACCAAAACTTTTCATAAGAATTGCCTTTGAGTTGATGGCGTCATCATTGTGACGTCATCAAGCACATTTTTTGAAAAATAACGTTAAAGGCTGTTCAAATTTTGTTTTTTGATACTAATAATCTTTTTGATATGCTGTTTGACACTGAATCATAAAATGCGTAAGTCAAGTAGGTAGACGTCACAAGAACGTTTTATGATGTGATTTACGTTTAAGATTGGCCAAGAAAATGCTCAGATTTCGGAATGTGACCTTGGGAACCTCAAAATTGGGAAACTTCTGTCACCTCAGCAGCTTTAAATTTTCAGAAGTTATTTGAATTGCAATTTGACGCAAAGTCAAGTTGGTTTGAAGAAAAAAGCGTCCACGGGACAATCACACGAGCCACGCTCAATTTTCTTTATCGCCAGTTTACTAGCTACAGCAGCATTTTGCAAACTGTTTTGTCGTGTGGTACCATGTCCACCAATCCCACGTTCCGCAACATATCTAAGCAGAGGAAGATATGCGAAAAGATTGTAATACAAAGATATTTTACAGTGTCATAAATCTTTATTGTTGAGTCGTTGAAATATATTGAAATATTTGATATGGAAAGAGTCTTTTTAGGAGGTATTATTAAGCAGTGTGATTTTTTGAGGTTTACTGTAATTGATTGGCTGTAGTCCATTTGTGTACTATAGATAGTTTTTGATTCATTTTTTCACTCAAGATAGAAGGAATAACGGCGTTGATGTTTAAGCAAGTATCGTCGGCGAATAATCTTGGGTTTGAATTTAGATCATTAGGGATATCGTTAATACAAATTAGAAATAAAAGAGGACCTAAATTGCTTCCCTGTGGCACACCGAATTTGTTTATTAATATATCAGATGACGAGTTGTGGTGAGAAACAAATTGAGAGCGATCTGACAAAAACGATTTGAGAAGTTTGTTTGCGACTCCACGAATTCCATAGTGCTCTAGTTTATAAAGAAGTATTGAATGCGAGACGGTATCAAATGCTTTTTTGAAGTCCAATAGTATTAAGCCGGTGTATTCATTGTTGTTTAAATGTTCATAGGCTGTCGTTAACACATTTAGTATGGTATGAGAGGTTGACTTACTAGCTTGAAATCCGTATTGTGTTTTAGCAAGGATTGAATGTTTTTCAAAAAAAGAAGGCAATCGCTTGTGAATTAATTTCTCGCTTATTTTGGAAAAACAAGTTAAGATAGAAATTGGTCGATAATTAGTCAAATTATTAGGTTTTCCGGTTTTAAACAATGTGTCGCAGTTCCTGCTTTATCCAGTGGCGATGTGGAAACGAGCATGGAAGTAACCACAAATGAAAGATAATGGGAACCGATAGCTTTATAAGTTAACAGAACATAGCTCACTCGAGGTTGTACAACCGAGCCGGTTAACCGCAATCGGAGCGCGCTCCCTTTCGACACGCCACACTGGTGACCCCGACGTGATTGGATGGTCGGCGCTCGAGACGACGTTAGCAGGCCCCTTCCTACCACTGCTTTCAGAAAGGGGGAAGTGTGTCGCAGTTCCTGCTTCATCCAGTGGCGATGTGGAAAACTAGCATGGAAGTAACCACAAATGAAAGATAATTGGAACAGATAGCTATATAACTCAACAGATCATAGCAGCTCTTAGGTTGTACAACCGAGCCGGTTAACCGCAATCGGAGCGCGTTCCCTTTTGACACGCCACACTGGTGACCCCGACGTGATTGGATGGTCGGCGCTCGAGACGACGTTAGCAGGCCCCTTCCAACCACTGCTTTCAGAAAGGGGGAAGTGTGTCGCAGTTCCTGCTTCATCCAGTGGCGATGTGGAAACTAGCATGGAAGTAACCACAAATGAAAGATAATGGGAACCGATAGCTTTATAAGACAACAGATCATAGCAGCTCATAGGTTGCACAACCGAGCCGGTTAACCGCAATCGGAGCGCGCTCCCTTTCGACACGCCACAAATGGAATGATTTTGACTTTTTTACAACTCTGCGGAAATATTCGTATTCTAAAAGCATTGTCCATAAAGTAACACAAAACTGGTGCTAAAATGTCCGATCCAATACGTAAATAATACGATGATATGTTGTCATGCCCTACTGATTTGCGTAAATTCAAAGAGTTTATTAAATTTTTACTTCGTTTACCCGTGGCGGTTCCATAAATATTGACGATCTTATTCTGTTGTGTAGATATAGTTTGTACGTTTCAGCGTTGTCAAATTTAAATTTGTGGCCGCTGGATTTTCCCCATTGTGAGAAAAGTATTTGTAAAATTCTTCCAACATTGATTTTTTTTTGGTTGTTTCCTTTTCGTTTACGCATAATGAAGTGGGCAAATTTGATGATTTCGGAGATTTTCCGGGCAGTAACGTCCGAACCAGCTCCCATGTTTTTCGCGAATTACTCTTGTTTTTTCAAGCTCGTTTTCGTAATAATTTTTTTGCTATTGCTTTAAGCTTTGTTAGCAAAATATTTGTACTCCCGTTTCATCGCTTCATTGTACAAACTATATGTACGCAGAAACTATATACGAGTATACAGTCAATCCATGACTGTTTGCGTTTGCTATGGCGTGTTTGTTATTGTTGGCACATGTTTTTCTTTTTGAGGTTTCCATTTGGGCGGGAGTGTTACGTCATAGCATTAAATCCTGATTTGCTGTATTGCATTTTCGAATTTTTTGATTCGTTTGCCTTCACGCGAAAAGCGCGGTCTACAAGGCATTTTTGCATCTGTTGCAATTTAGCTCAAAACTTGTTACAAATCGCTGGAATTTGTACGTGTTTGAATTAGCATGCAATCAAGCTTGTTTCTTGTTAATGCGCGACGCATGACGAAGGCAAGCTTTGCGATTCTTGACTGTGATGCCAAGCGTTCTTTAAATCATTCATCTTTTTCATGACCTGATGGTCAGACGTGTTAAAATGACTTTACTTATGTTTGGTACATTTTGTTAACGTTCATTTTTGGTTAAGCCAGCTAGGCTTTATTAGTTTTTTTTGCTAGCCGGTTTTCAAATTTATTTGAAACCGTGCTGTGCGTGGTATAGGTATTTATTCGTTTGATCTTTTGTTTCTGAATAAAGAAGAACTCGATCCATATCAGCACGCGTCCTGTAAGAACCCAAGGTGAGCTTAGTTTTTTTTTTCGGAGTTCGTTACATTGATGTTTTATTATATTTAGTTAGAATAATTTATCTAATGTAACAAACGATGCACACGTTGCACGTTTCTAGGTTTTTACTAGGCCATTTTGCAACTCACGAGTGCGAAATTTCAGACTTTTGTTTATAACTTCCAAACGGTTAGGTTTAGCTACATGAGGTTTGATCAGCAGTATGAGATTAATAAGTTCTTTTTTGTTCAAAATTTAGAAAGAAGAGGTTACATGACTTTGATTAGAAAAATCAAAAATCGCCCCAAAAGTTTGGTGTAGAAGACGATCCCATTCACAAAGACAGCAAACAAAGTTTCATTTGTTTATAGTTGGGGTTTGCTATCAAGCTCCCGTGAAGTTTTCATTGATTTTGTCCAGCCTTAATTCATTTCGTTGTATGTGATGAAAGGTTTTTGAAACGTCCCTTCTGTTTTCTTGTTTATACCTGGTTTCGAACACTCGCTTTGCTGCATTTGGCTTTTCGTGTATACTTGGCTACTAAGGATTTCCAATGATGTAATGCTACAAAACAAGCGTGATGTCATCGATTGAGCGATTTATCGCACCTTTTCTACAGCATGCAATTATCTGTTGCGCAACCATTTCAAACTGTTTTCTCGAATTTTCGTGCTACAACTCCTTTGTTGAGGGTCAGTCAAATTTGGTTGTAGTCGAGGAAGGACGTTAAAGTTTTACACTCAGCCAGTCACAGGTCTTAAGCTTGTCCTAGGTGGGTCCCACCTTTATATTTGGACTTTTGTCCCCTGAGCTGTTGCTCTTTATATTTGGACTTTTGTCCCCTGAGCTGTTGCTCAAGTTTAAGAATAATTATTTTACTGAACTATTGTCCTCTTTCAAGTGTTTCTGTACTGTTTCCCGGGGCCACTTCAGAGACTGCGTTCTTTGAAGACATCGGTTGGAGTTACAGCTTACTGTCTGCCTGAAGACGAAACCATCGGTGAGTTTGGTTATTTATTGCAATTATTCTGATCGGTATTCTCGGTCTGATTCTTAATTCGTGATTATACCGTAGTTGTTACTTTCTATTTGGATATTTGGCGTACAGTATGTGTTCAAATTGAGTGAATTATTTGGTGCAGCGCTGTAATATTTACGTTCGTTTTTGATTCCGAATTTGCTAATTGGCGTACTTTCTACAGAAACCGTTGACAATATATCAAGACAAGTTAACGCGTGTAGAGACGTAAGATACGGCACACAGAAGAGATTTGGAATCGATTATGATTTTTGGACCTCCAAAAATTATTTGAAACCTTTAATTAGGTAAGCGCAAAATAACGGAGACCTACTGTTTGCACGATTTCCCTAGATAACAAAATTTCTAGAGGAGTAAACCTTTGAAAAAGATCTTAATTTAATCAGCCATATTGCAGCAACAGACAAACTTTTTGAAGCAGATATCATTTTTTATTTACACTAAACGTTTTCGACCATTCTTTTGGTCTTCTTCATAGCAAAAATTTTACATGTTCACATTTTAAAGACTAACTAGCAAAATGAGTGTTACTTTTAAAAAAGCAATAAAGTTTATCTCAACATATCAAGTACGCAATTTTAACGGACCAATTGCATAAATTATGCAATGACATGAAAATAATATCACAAAAACATTTAGTACCTAGAACAGGGGTCGGCAATCTGCAGCCCGCGGGCCAAATCCGGCCCGCTGACACATTTTATCCGGCCCGCGGCCTCTTCATAATTGTGTATTTATCTGGCCCGCGAACTCTTTATGGAATTATGAAAAATAGTGTAGCAAACAGACGTTTGGTGATCACTATTTAATTGAACTGAAACCACACTTCTAAACACTTGCATGACGCAATAGATTTGACTGGAAGCATTTCCGTGTTTTATTCTGTTGAAGACCGGCGAAAAAAGAATTTTAGTCACGCATCAAACATTTCGCACCTTGACCAACGAAAACAGGGAGAGCGAGCGTTTTTGTAGGAATTGCAGTTACATGCTTTCTAATTTATTTGCTTGCCACAGAGCAGTTTACTTTAATAATAACTGAATTACTGTTTTGTTTTTAGTTAATAGCTAGAAAACATAGCCTTTGTAATTTATTTTGGCAATCTTAAAATGTCAAAACGTAGAAGAGTTGATGAGGAATTCAGAATTTTTAAAGCAGAATGAGAAAACAATTTCGTTTTTGTAAATTACCTTGGAAGACCTACTTGTTTGATTTTCACGAAATCTATTCAGGCGCGTAGCCAGAAATTCGCAATGGGGGGACTGATTTTGGGTCTGGGGGCGGAGACCCCATTCGCCAGAAGCAAGAGAGTCTGGGGACTTCGCCCCCAGCGCTTGAAAATTTTGCATTTTTTTTGCAAAAATAGCTTAATTTTAGAGCTATTTCAATGAAAAATAATGTATTTAAAACGTGGCATAGAAATTGGCAGCGCAACATGATTCAACTGGTAGCATTAATGTGTGGGAGATGGCTAATAATACCATTGCAGTTTTATTGTTTACATGCCGGTAAATCACAAAATCTTGTTATTTAATAAAACTCGCACGGAGTAATCTGTTTTGACGATATTTTATAAAGAAAAGTAAACGAGAGGGGCTAATGGAAAGATATTTGAGAGAAATGCTAGGTAATTAACTAATACTGAACAGCCCCCCTTATTCCTGAGTTTGTAATAACTTAATATTTGTTGATAAAACCTATGTTTGGTATTTTTACATTAGCGATCACATTTGATTGCTTATTTTTGGGCATTTTTGAAAGTTTTTATTGATTTGTGACTTTTATATTTGACAAATTAACCCCCCTGAATATATGTTTCAAAAGATGCTTTGAGTCACTTTATAGCCCATTCCAGGACGAAAAACAGTCTCAGTTGAGCTAAAAACGTGGTATTTTTCTTATTCTGCATTTTGGTTGACAGGTCAATAGGGGCTATAGCCCCCCCGCCTACGCTACTGAATCTATTGCTCTCAATAAAGAGTGCTTTTTAATTTCTTTACGAGTTTGTTTTTATATTTTTGACGTCCGTGACCTTAATAAATTTTCAGATCAACACTTTATTAAAGTTATGACAGTTACAATAAATGAATATCCTTGTGCATTTTCATTTCTTCGCGAGTAGTTAAGTTATGTGTTTAACTTCTTACCTTAGCTAAACTTTCATTAACAAACACAACATCAACAGTTTCGTTGACTTGACGAAACAACATAAACATTTTTGCGAATTTTTTCGTCCAGATTTAGTGGAAACCTTGTTTGTGGCCCGTGGCCCATTATTGAGGTTGTTTTTGGCCCGGCAGCATCAAAAGGTTGCCGACCCCTGACCTAGAATATTATTAAAAATCTATAAAAAAACATTAACACAAACAAAAAACAGATTACTACATTCTAACCCAGTGGCTCTCAAACTCTTTTGTACCATTGCTCCCTTACGGTACTCTACATAACATCATTGCCCCTCTCCCCAGCATATTGACGCTACGACGCAAAGTTCAAACAAATTTATTACAATAAACCAAGCAGGCTAATTATCAATAAATAAATGAACTGGAAAATAGTGCTTATTCAATGAGATGGGTGAGCTTGGTTAGCTTCAGCAAGTTTTTTAATACTTGGAGACATTTTTGTTAGGTATAATCGTAAGTAACCCCGTTTGCTAACGGAAAAACGGTTTCTTTGTGTTGACAGCAACAGTGTCACGGCTGAAAATCCTTTTTCAACCAAATAAGATGTCGGAAATGAGAGAATCCATGCTCTTACTTCGTTCCACATAAGCGGGTATTTGTCAGATACCTTAATCCGCATTTACACGGGCGACTTTTTTGCAACGCGATTCGACGATTTTTTATGCGTGAAAATCTCTCTCACAGAGCGGTTACTCACACGAGGCGAGACTCGCTTGCCGTGATTGCGTATGGTTTGAGTACAATCGCCGTCATGTAAGTAACACCTGCGATTTGCGATGCCGATTATATTCTGCGCGACTCGATGCAAGAATCGTTTTCGCCCGTGATCACTTACACGAGGTCGATTTCAACGTCTTGAGAGTCCCAGGGCAAAGTCGCGCTCGTGTAAACAGCAAATCGTATGCAATCTACGAGTCGCCCAGTCATAGCGCAATGCACAAATGCTTTGCGAGTCGCTGGCTGCGATTATCCTAAATTTACTTCACAAAATATTGTGGTTATGGTACAAAACAGTTTGTAGTGCTTTTACCGTAATTAATTGTGATTTTGATACTAAATTTACTTCATAGGGCCGGTCTACACTGTGCGTAAAACCGTCAGCTTACGAGCGTAACCTTAGTTTGTTTTAAAGGAAAATTTCGTAAGCCCAGGCGTACCACCTTTCGGGCGTAGCACCTTACAAGAGTAAAATTATCAGCGAAAAAAATTTGCTAAAAGAGCAAATTTTTTTCACCTGTACGCACGTAAGCTCACGATTTGCGTGAAATTTCAAAAACTGGTTTGCCAGGTCTTGAGGTAGGTTAAAATTAGGTTCATATGTTTTGTTAAAAAAAAGTTGATTTTCAAAAGTGAAAGTATGCATGTTGGTTTGAAATAGCGTAATTTAACATGAAAATGGTCAATTTGCGGCTCTATGAGGAAAAACTTGCAAAAAAGAGGCTTAGGTCGATAGGCCCAAATTAAGTGAATTATGATGAATTGTTTGTTGCTGTGTAACATTTGGTTAGCCTATTCCAAGTAAAGAAATTTGAAAATTAAAACTGATATGTGGTGTGGCAATGCAGATCACAGTCCTGACCAGGGGGCTTGCTTAGGCCAAAACCAGTAGGCCTACCGATAGGCCTACCAGTATGGTATGGTAGGTCTACGTCTTGATGGTACTTGTACCTAGCGTGTATTATACCACATTGTGAAAGTAAACTGGTAATCCTAACTTGATAGCTGCTGTAGACTGGTTTACTTCAAAAAGTTTAACCTACTGGAGCACTTTGCGGGTGCAGTGATGCTGTGTAAGAGATACTGGTAAGCAAGCAACTTAATAGCCTAGGCTACTGTCAGAAAATATACAAAGTTAAAAAATGAGTCTGCCGATAAAATCTAGGCTCTGATTTTTAATGTCAATGAAACTCAAAACTAGAGCTCGACCGATATGACTTTTTCCGGCCGATACCGATATCGACATTTTGGAAATTTTTAGGCTGATACCAATATCGATAACTGATATATTAACGTATGAAATATGAAATTTTGTCACTATTTTTCAATTAACTTGACACTAAAAGCTTCACTAATTCCCCTCCAAAGAAAGACTATTGCAAAGACAAGTCACACTCCAATATTATTCAATGAAAAAGCGAACCAAAAATACAACGATTTGCCAATCAATAGCCTAGAGCAACCGTGCTTGCTCTCAAAAATGAACAGTTCAAGGTAATTGTGCTAAGGTGATATTTTATCTGTGGTAGATAGCCGATACGGTTACCAGTGATTTCGTCACAATGATTTCGCCACAAAGTGAGGGTTAGGGCATGATAGCTCTGGGGATAGTAGATTTGTTTAATGACTGCTGTTCTCAGTGAATGCTTTAATTTTAATAACGCAATAGTACAATGGGGCTGGCAGCACAAACCCAGGAACTGTTCTGTCTTTAGAATGCCGTCTGTCGCGTAATCACTTCGTGATGAAATCACTGGCAACCGCCGATTCGACATATCGACTTGACCCTGATCTCAGCCAATATATATCGGCTGATCGATATATCGGTCAAGCTCTACTTAAAACTATTGAGCCTACAGTATTAGTTAGCCTACAGTAATAAAAGCAGAATTAAAGTGCAATAATCTAAACGTACCCTGGTACTAGCCTACTGATATGATGGGCTGTGCAGTTGCAGCTATATAGGCATGTAAAATTATTCTATTTCTAAATGTGCACACTTATTATTCAGCAACTATCAGGTTTTGAACTTTTACAAATAGGTGAGTTGAATTGCAGACATTGTCAAGCCATTAACTCAGCTACTTGTAAAAGTTCAAAACCTGGTCTGTTCTACTGTCATGTCAATAAAATAGTGAAATCAAAAATTTTTATATTCTGCAATTACTTTTCAGAATTGTAAATTAAGACTCTATTAGCAAGTTTTTATAGTAAACAAAATATAGTAACTGTGAGTACTTGAAATTTAACAAATTTATCAATGATATGGTACTTTTGGTCCAGAACCAAAGAGACTTTGATGAAATTATAAAGCAAAGTTGATCTTTAATGCTCAAAGATTTCAAGGGTGATGACCAATCTAACAGTGGCATTGTCAGGTTTTCAAGGTTAGTTATTTGTATTCCTAGATTGACAATCTTTACCAGCTATTTGAGCTTTTATTTAAAAAAAAAGAAACTTTATGCGTTTTTATATAGAAAATAAAAAAAACAGACTTGGAAGTTTTATCTAAATCATTTGCTTTTGTTTAAAATAATCGTTTAAAATTAGCAGTGGGCCGAAAAAAGTTTGTCACTTTTAAAGCTTTTTTTAATGTGATGGTGTAACAATACAGTATTCACATCACTGCAACTTAACTACACAATTTCAAGTTTCTTGTAACATATGAGTAGCATTGCTTGTTTTTCGTAGGTGCAACTACGATTTTAAAGAGTCATATTTTTCAAACCATAAGGTGCACCAATGATACTTAAACTTTTTTAAGATATCCAACTTGTGCCTTATACTCTGATGCTTTTAATCTATACTTCTGGTTATGCTCTTACGGCCAGTTGATCAAGTGGTAATGCTTTTCAATGATCAAGTGGTAATGCTTTTGGAGTTTAATAAATTTAATGTAATGTAGTGCATCTTATAGTTTGGTGCACTTTGTGCCTAAAAACAAAAGCTATAGAAGCCATTAGGTGCGCTTTATGCTAGAAGATAGTAATTATAGAAGTCATTTATCGTTACTACGACAGTGCACCAATTAAGAGTTATATGTTTCAGTTTGTTGCACCTTATGGTCTAAAGAATGCTGTAGTGATATCTTTGCTAGAATTAATTTTGATAGAATAAAACATTCTTTTTTAGTGTTAAAAAAAGTTGTTTTTTTTTGCTTTAGTTTTACTAACTTGATTTGATAGCTTTGTTCTGTAACGTAGTACTGATACTTTTATGGGATTTAATGTGACCAGTTTGATGCTAGAAGATTTGACGTAGCAGCAATGTTGTTAGCGTTTTGCGTCAAACATCTTTCGGGTCTGGTTCAGACTAAGATTAAAGTTGGCCAAGTTAATCGTCTTGTGTCAACTGGTTGCCTCTAAGAATTTTTGACTCTTTTCTGAGTGCTAGTGTTTTATGCATAATTGGTACGTTGTTTGATATGTCTACTGCTAATGATGGTTTTGGACACAATGCAGAATTTTGACCTTTTTTTGATAGGAGTAATTATTATTTGTTTTACTCTAGATCCTCCAAAGAGTAGAAGATAATTGGAAAATTGTTGGAACTGCATGATTGAAAGATTGAAAACCAGAAGTAAAGCCATCAAGTTCCATTAATGTTTGTTGTGTATTTCTACCACATGCTTCATGGTCATCACACCCTACTTGAAATTGATCATGGTTTGGGTTAAGTTCTGTTGACTAACAATATGACATTTTCTCCTTTAGTAATAAGAGTGAAAAGCAGAAGTAAAGACATCGAATTTCATTAATTTAAGTGCTGTTGGCTGAACTTGTGACATTTTCTTCTTTTCCCACCATGAAATCAATCAAGCCGTAGATGATTATTAATGCTTCATAGAGTTGCTGCTTGACTTTTCCAGGATCCAGGCATTACTCATTTCCAAGTTTTGTAATCGAAATGTTGATGATGTATAATAAAATATCTGCTTTCTGAGACTCATTGGACATTGACATCATTTTTAATCCTCTGGTTATTTTTTCCTACAAGTTTTGATTCAACCTATGAGACAGCTTTTGCTTTAAGCAAAACTCTTGAGATGAACTCCCCTACAAGTTTTGATTAAATCTGTAAGGTAGCTTTTGCTTTGCACTTATTTATACATCAATAGTAATATGAACTTGTCCAATCTGCCATGATATCTACGTGAAGCGACAAGCAGATGAAGGGTTCCTCACTCCCTTTACAGCATTACAATCGTAAGAGATGCCTGATGTGTGACTTTCTGAAATATTAACTGCTTTGCGCTTAGAATTTTGTACTTTTTTTGCAACAAATTTAGTTTATTAGGTTTTTGTAAAGATTTAGTACAGTTGTATCACAAAAGTTGCAATATCTGCCTTAATGAGGGAATAGGGTGGAGTGAAAAATAAAAATTTTTTTGAATTTAAAAAAGTGGTCTTGATATATGGCCCCAAATACCATATGAAATACTTCTAACACAATTTTGAGTTCTTGCACCCTTTAGTGGTCGTGCAATTTGATCGAACGGGCTTAAAATAGCCAATTTTGCCATATCTCACGAACCACATATGCTAGAAAGCTAGTTTTTAGCTTAAAAGTTGCAGAAACAGCACATTTATATCTCCATCAAAAAGAACTTTGCCATAAAAACGTACAGAAAAAAAGTTACAGCCAAATTATTGATTACAGATTTACTGCTTATTGATGAGTTTCCAGTGCTCAACTTCAAACACATAGCAATTTACATTGGCATTAAAAATAAGCCAAATAAAGTTTAAATTTATGCATATTTGCACTTTTAGTGTGCCATGCTGCCTTATCAGTTTCAAATAGTTTCTTTAATGGCAATTAAACTTACACAAATGGGCAATGTTCAGCATAGTATAGTAACAAATATTGAAAGTTTCATGTTATATCATCACCCAGTCAGTGGCGGATCCAGAAAATTTTGGTGGGGGGGATTTTAAGCACAAAACCTCAAAAACCAAAATTGAGAGCGATTTTTCGGCCGAAATTGAAAATTCAAACAATTTTTTCTCCCAAAATCAGTTGCTCTCCAAAAAAAAAAAGGTCTTCACCAAAATTGAGAGCGATTTTTCGGCCGAAATCGGAAATTCAAACAATTTTTTCGCCCAAAGTCAGGTGTTCTCCAAAAAAAAAAAAAAAAAAAAAAAGGTCTTCACCTAAATTGAGAGCGATTTTTCGGCCGGATTCGTTACGTTTAGGCTGGTGGGGGGGTTGCATCTCAAAATGGAGCCGAATTATTTGAAATAGAGGCTGTTTTTTCGGCCAAAATCGTTACTTTTAGGCTGGTGGGGGGGGATGCATCCCCCCCCCTAAATCCGCCACTGCACCCAGTATTGGTTGGCTCTTGCATCATCATTTTGATCATGCTAAACTTGAGGAATTATGTTTCGATTCAAAAGCACTAAAAGTTGCAAAAGAACAAAATCAGAAAAATAAGAATTAGAAACGGAATTAGTAATTAGAAAAGCTACAGTTCTAAAGGGAAGAAAATTCGGCAATATATTTAATTCACAATTTGATACCATTGTTTATTGTATTGTAGATACAGTATATACTGTATTTGCTGGCATAAATTTCGCTGTTTCTGAAGCAGCATGTTAACAAAAAAAAGATTCAAGTTTAATATTACTAGCGAAAAGTTGTATGGTGGAGAAATTTTTCAAAGTTCTGATATTTCTGCCAAACATGTTGCCTAGGGTTCTGCTTTTTGATCTCCAAAAAAAGCATGATCATTAAATGTTATTCTCAAGCCATATACAATTTTATATGGCTTTCTTTGTTTATTAATTATCATAGCAAAAAATATCAAAAAGTTTATCAGCATCGTGCAAGAAATCAGTTTTAAGCTCCTTGAATTGATCTGATGTTTTAGATTTTTTTCAGAGATATTTAGTTAAACCACTGAAGTTTAGCATTAGTTGATGGATTCTTTGTGCAATACTCTGCTCATGAAAAGAATAAACTTTACACCAAATCCATCTGGTCTTTTGCAACAATGCGAGTTGTATCCAACTTCCTGAAATGCTTAAAGTTGAGCAAGCCCTCAAATCCCTTGTCTCTTGGTTGGCAGCAACCCTGGAGGAAAATTATCAGAAGTTGAAAATTTTCTCTATCATACAACTTTTTACATTAGACTTGGATCATTTTTTAGGTGGCATGCCGCTTCGGAAATAACAAAATTTATGACAGTGAGTACAGTATATACTGTGTCTACAATACAATAAACAATGGTATCAAATTGTGAATTAAATATATTGCCGAATTTTCTTCGTTTTAGAACTGTAGCTTTTTTAATTACAAATAGCTTTTTTAATTCTTATTTTTCTAATTTTGTACTTTTGCATCTTTTAGTGCTTTTAAATTGAACTGTACAATTTAAACTTTTTTGAATTAACTAGATATAGTTCCTCAAGTTTAGCATGATCAAAATGATGATGCAAGAGCCAACCAATACTGGATGATGCTATAACATGAAACTTTCAATATTTGTTACTATACTATGCTGAACATTGCCCATTTGTGTAAGGTTAATTGCCATTAAAGAAACTATTTGAAGCTGATAAGGCAGCATGGCACACTAAAAGTGAAAATATGCATAAATTTAAACTTTATTTGGCTTATTTTTAATGCCAATGTAAATTGCTATGTGTTTGAAGTTGAGCACTGGAAACTCATCAATAAGCAGTAAATCTGTAATCAATAATTTGGCTGTAACTTTTTTTCTGTACGTTTTTATGGCAAAGTTCTTTTTGATGGAGATATAAATGTGCTGTTTCTGCAACTTTTAAGCTAAAAACTAGCTTTCTAGCATATGTGGTTCGTGAGATATGGCAAAATTGGCTATTTTAAGCCTGTTCGATCAAATTGCACGACCACTAGAGGGTGCAAGAACTCAAAATTGTGTTAGAAGTATTTCATATGGTATTTGGGGCCATATATCAAGACCACTTTTTTAAATTCAAAAAAATTTTTATTTTTCACTCCACCCTAATGAGAGAATGCAAAAGCTCCTCCTCGGAGTACTGTAAATTTATTGAATGCTATACTCGCACAATCAATTTTCTGCAATTTCAGTGGTGATAATATTACTGCAGTGTAAGGTAATTGAAATGTTTTAACTACCATAGTTCGCCCTATTTTCGTTTCATGTTTTGTGAAAGTGCAATTAGCTGGGCATCTGTGAGATTTCTCTCAATCTTCGGCTAATGCTAGGGTAAGCATTTCTCCGAACAAGTTTAGGTTTAGCGGGTGAGGGATTGAATCCCAAACTTTTATTGTCAAATTCTTGTGCGTTACTGTGATACGAAACTACCAGAGTGGTAGCAAAAAAAAGCGTTCAGTAGAAGCGTTTGTGTGAAAAAAAAAATACTGCAACAAGCATGTCAACAAAAACTTTATTTTTGTTTTTAGGAGTTATAATGCAGTTCAATCTGATTGATTACAAGGAGTTCACTTAAACCGTTTGGGTGGAGGAGTCAACACAATAATAATAAAATGCGTGTTGTTTTTACTCAAGAAATTAAATGAAGAAAAGATTGTAGTTGGATGTGATATTGCATCACTTAATTACGCATTATTCGCGCAGTCAAACTGTTTGACAGTTGGAGAGGATAACCTATACCTGCATGCTACGCATCATGCACTGTCTATTGTGTTTCCAGTAGTGGACTGGATAAAGTTTATATAAAAGTTGATATGGGAGAGAGACGAAAGACGCTCAAAATTTGGCTTAAACGAACACGGGACAGAGGTGTAGTCGAGAGCACAAGGCTTGAGGCCTAAGACACAAAAAAATATCCGAGGCCAAAAACAGCCCTTTCAAGGACAGACCATTTCTAGGGCAAGGACACAGGCGCAAAAAAAAGATAGTAATAAATCGGTTTTCAAAAGTTTTTTCACGCGTTTTAAAAAAAAATGTCCTCTAAATTTTTTTCAGGTAATCTCAAAAAACAAAATCAAAAAATCTCCAAAAAACAAATTTTTCTACAAAAAAACGATTTACAAAATTTTAAGGATTCCAAAAATACTGCTGTCCTCAAGCCGAAAACGGCAATTTTGGAGAACTTAAAGCTTTGAGTCCAAGGACTTCAAATGCGTCCTCGAGGACTCCACCTCTGTAAAAGGAATGTAAAAGTAGAACGGAAAAGCAGTTAAAAGCTGAAAACAAAATGTTCCCTGCAAAACATTGTGATCAAATCTATCCACCGTGTCACCCTCCGCTAAGAGAAGTTCAAAAGAGGAAGAACCGGACCTTTGAAACCAGCCTCTGGTGCCCATCAGTGCGGCCCGGCGCCACTGGGGCATTCCAAGGCCATGCCCTCCCAAGCGAGGACTGTGCCCCAAAGAAATTAACACGCTCGTGGCTACTGGAGTGCAAATCGAGGCCTAAAACTCCCAAATTGGTGCTTATCGTCCTAGAATTCGCGAGCAAAAACTGTTTTTTCGTAGTTTTTGTGGATTCACACAGGATTTCATGAAACGTTGGGGACGAAGACCTTTTTTTTTGGTCCTCACTTTAGAATTTGTGGAAAATCGCAAGATGACTACAAAAATTTGTGAACATTTTTGAACTGAAGACCTTTCCTTTTTTTGGTCTTCACTTTAGGATTCGTGGAAAATCGCAAGAAATTTGAGATGAAAACCAGAGTTTGTGGAAATTTTTGAACTGAAGACCTTCTTTTTTTTGGTCTTCACCTTTTTCATTTGATCCACACTCTCGAATTCACATTAATAAACTTCTCGTGCCCCCCAAAATTCATTTCTGCCCCCCAGTCACGCTTTTCTGGCGCCGGGCCGGCATCAGTGGCCTATAAGCTAATTTTTGTAATTTTGTTGTATTCACCAAGTTGCTTTGGCCAGGAGACACCAAAGGAACCTTTTGGTCTTCGAGTTAAGCTGCCACGTCTTGTCTACCACACACTTCGGAGTCTTCACGCTGTCCCTTTTTATTGCTAAATGCTAAGCAAGGAATCGAACCCAGATGTAGCATATCAATAACAGACGCTCGATCACTGATTGGTGCAAATTTTTTTTTTCTTCATCCAACAAAACCTTCACCACCTAATAGACACCACAACACTCTTGATTGGCCATACGTTATGTTTTTTTGTGAAGAAGGTTGAAAAAATTCACGTTTAAATTAACAAAAAGACAATACTACTTCTCGTAATGCATAATCTGACCCAAATTTAACCGAAACAACAAAGAATTGCAATAAATCTGTGATTTCCGTTATCCAATTCAGCACAGTATTGTGGCCACCCACAGAATACGCTGTTAAGCCGTTACGCTCGTAAGCGCCGTTTTGTATAGTGTAGACACCTTCGACGTACGAGCGTAAAAACTTTTGTGATTTTGTACGCACAGTGTAGACCGGCCCATATTAGTTTGAAACGTAGAAGTAATAATTTCTTTGTTCATGCTGGCACTGGTCTACTGCAGATACGTCAGTCATGAGCTGATAACTGTGAAGCCAATCAAGCAGGACTTTAACCCTTCATAAAATGTATGATAAAGACAAATTAATCACAGATAACAGTACCTTAACTGTATTTTGCTTTTGTAATACCGTAAGTACACTTTTTTTATAAGAACCAGTAAATTTTGAGTTGAGGCTAGCTGTTCTTAATTTTTTGCCAATGTTGATCCTCAGTTGCTGTTTTGGTTCTTAGATTTTGAGATTATTGATGCCAATTATTGCGACCATGTTTTTAAATTTCTAATGCTATGTCTGCTTGTAAACGTCGTTTTAGCTGGTTTTGCAGCATCGTCAAACTTCGGAAAGCGAAAAAGCGAGAATTAATTTTCGTTTGAACGAGAGCCAAAAAGTTTTTTTGTTACTTGCACAGTGCGCAGTAGCACTCTACAGTCTCAGAATTGTTGCAATTTTGCTCGTAAACGCCAGAAAACCACTCAAGGCTTATTGTTTTTTTTTTTTTTTTCAGAACAAAATTTAGTTTCTTTTATGATTTAGAATTTATTCTTTTTTGGTTGTTTTGAATATTACTTTTTGTTGCTGAGACTGGTGTTGTTCCTAATCTGTTATTAAATTTTGAGCAAAAATGAGCCTCGTGTTCTTACAAAATTTTCCTTGTATAAAAAAGTGTAATCAATTTTGTCATTGTAATATTCTGGCATACCAAAATAAAAGTTAAAAATCTGGGAACCCTAGAATAGCTAAGACAAGGAATTCCCAATATTGGCATTTGGACAATTATATTTTGGAAATGGAGATGCTAGTTACAGAAGCCTTCCGTAACACTGTTGACTGTAGGTGCTCCAGCGAAACTCTGGAGCCTAGCGTTTAAAATAACCACAGTTACGTGGAGAAACACAACAACGACTGCACCGCATTGTAATTAGATATTAATTTCATAAAAATGCTGCTTTTTTAATCAAATCATGCTCTCAATTTCAGTGGCACCATTTTTAGAATTTGAGTTGTTTTGTGACGCTTTTTTATTTGAATAACGCCAGGAGTGAGTTTTGACCTGAAGTTACTGACGTATTTTTGCACTGTTTATAATAATTCATCTCCGCACTACACTTACTTTAATTGCCTTGCGTTTAGCAAATGCATGCGCTGCTTATCTTATTTTTGTGGATATTGGTGCTTTGTAGCGGCTGTGGTTTAGTAGCACCAGTTCTTAAATTGTAGGGGGACGCATCTCCCAATCGAGAGTTAGCGTCTCCCCATCGAGATTCAGCGTCCCCCTATTGAGATTTAGGCGTCCTCCCATCGAGAGTTGAGCACTGGATGAGCAGAGGAAAAACAGCCAGCCAGGACTAAAAGATCCTACAGATTTCCTGCCGAAAATGGTCGCAAATTGCTGCGAAGATCTTTTTTTTTTTGGTCTTCACCTAATTTCGGATAAAAATGAGTCCAATTTTCGGCGAAGACCTTTTTTTTATTGGTCTTCACCTGATGTGGAGGAAATATGACTTCAATTTCCGGCGAAGACCTTGTTCTTGGTCTTCATTGAATTTCGGCGACGAAAATGCATCATTTCCAATAAACTTTTTATAAAGTTGGTCAAGGCTGCAAAAGCGTCCCCTCATGCAAGATTTTATAATTTATGTACTGAGTAGCACCATAACAAAATTATATGAAAACACAGATTATATGAATGCAATATAGATTTTTTAAATGTTGGTTTGATTAAAAAAGAGCCAGTACTCCTGTAGCGACCGAAGGCACCTTAAAATTTCACAACTAGCATTTCGTATAATATGACAGCACGGATCTACTATAAAATACAAAATACTTATGCACTTTTAGAAAATAAACAATATAAATTTGTCAGTCACACATGCTTGGAGAAAAGGTAATTTCAAAAGTGTTTTTAGAATTAACAGCACAAAAATGTTGATAAATTTTATTATTTTATTTTACCCAATACTATGTAGGCCTATAACCAAACAACAAACACAGTCAGAGATGGGTTGCGGTAAAGAAAAACCAAGACCAAAAGGGTAAATGACAGAATTTTGTAATAAATTATGAGCATCAATGCCCGCTTGACTTTGCTCCATCCACGCCAACTCAGAATGATACAGAATAAGTAAGCTTTTTTGAGTAGTTTCAAGCGTTTATGCATTATATACATCTTGCACGAGCAGCAAGCCGCGTTTTGAAACTATCTCGCACCGTGTAAGTGAACCAGTGCGATAGCGACTCTTCCGTCGACTCGATTTTGTGAGAATCACTGGCGCGCAGTCGCAACGTGTAAGTGACTTTTGCGAGTTGCAATCGTATGCGAGCATCGCGTTAAAATCTCTCCCGTGTGAGTTACTGTTGCGATTTGATTTTTTGGGGGCGTGTCTGGCAATATCGCGCAGACAAAATCTCACGTGAATCTTGCGCCGTGTAAGTGACCTAAGCGATTTGAGAAAGAAAAAAGGCAAAATGTTGATTCTCGCAGCTAAAAGTCGCCCGTGTAAATGCGGCTTTACAATAATATACATCATACCTATCTTCTTTAAGCCGCATTTACACAGGCGACTATTTTGCAACGCGATTCGACGATTTTTTATGCGTGAAAATCTCTCTCGCAGAGCGGTTACTCACACGAGGCGAGACTCGCTTGCCGTGATCGCGTTTGAGTACAATCGCCGCCGTGTAAGTAACACCTGCGATTTGTGATGCTGATTATATTCTGCGCGACTCGATGCAAGAATTGTTCTCGCCCGTGATCACTTACACGAGGTCGATTTCAACGTCTCGAGAGTCCTAGGGCAAAGTCGCGCTCGTGTAAACAGCAAATCGCAAGCAATTTACGAGTTGCCCAGTCATAGCGCAATGCACAAATGCTTTGCGAGTCGCTGGCTGCGATTATCCTAAATATACTTCATAAAATACTGTGCTCATAGTACAAAAGAGTCAGTAGTGCTTTTACCGTAATTAAGCTAATTATGATTTCGATACTAAATTTACTTCATATTAGTTTGAAACGCAGAAGTATTAATTTTCTTGTTGATGCTGGTACTGCTCTACTGCAAATACGGCAGTCATGAGCTGATAACTGTAAAGCCAATCAAGCAGGACTCAACCCTTCATGAACTGTATGATAAATTAACAACAGGAAACAGTGCCTTAATTGTATTCTGCTTTTATAATACCGTAAGTACACTTTTTTTATAAGAACCAGTAAATTTTGAGTTGAGGCTGGCTGTTCTTAATTTTTTCCAGCCTCAGTCTCAGTTTCTCTTAATTGGTTCTTAAATTTCTCAGTCTCAGTTTCTCTTAATTGGTTCTTAAATTTTGAGATTGATGTCAATTATGGCGACCATGTTTGTTAATTCCTAATGATCTATCTGCTTGGAAACGCCGTTTTAGCTGCTTTTGCAACGTCACGAAATTGCGGAAAGCGAAAAAAGCGAGCATTAATTTTCGTTTGAACGAGAGCCAAAAGTTTTTTTGTTACTTGCGCAGTAGGCATTAGCACTGTATAGTCTCAAAATTGCTGCAATTTTCCTTGCAAATACCAGAAAACCGCTCAAGCTTTATTGTTTTGAATCAATACAAAATTAAGTAACTTTTTTGATTTGGCATTGATTCTTTTTCAGTTGTTCTTCCTAATTTGTCATTAGATTTTGAGCAAAAATGAGCCTCGTGTTTTTATAAAAGTTTTATTGTATCAAAAAGTGTAATCATTTTTGTAATTGCTAATATTCTGACATAGCAAAAATAAAAGTTAAAAATCTGAGAACTCTAGAATAACTAAGACAATAAATTCACAATAATGGCATTTGGACAATATATTTTGGAAATGGAGGAGCTAGGTACAGAAGCCCTCCGTAACACTGTTGACTGCAAGTGCTCCTGCGAAACTCTGGAGCCTTCACCCTGTCCGTCTGGGCAAACCACAATTGAAATTCTCCAACTTAAACTGTATTGTTCAGACAAAACAAATAATATGGAACAGTACGGCAAGGCAAAAAATAACTGAAATTTAACCTGAAAATAATGAACTAAAAGAGTGCCGTACTAGCGGTCTTCAAAATAAAATATGTCCGTTTGCCAATTGCTCGAATGAAACGGAATGCCTAAACAGAGGTAACTCGGCCAAAAAGCGCGTACTTTTTAAAACGTTTGCAGCCAATGGCTGCAGGAAATAAAGTGACGTGCGCAAACTGAGCAAACTAAAAGAAAGAATTGGGCGAATTCCGAAACTAAAGCGGAGCAACACAAAAAAGGTCAATTGGAGCTGTAACAGTGCTAGCAGTGAAGGCTTACACTCTATGCTCACTCGTTGGGTCCAGCACCTTATATACAAGTATCATCCACTGGTTTTTGTCGGCTAAAAACGTGATAGCGTTGGCTTTTTTTCTGACCCGAGATTGCCTATAGCTTACAGGCATCTCTTGCGGTTAAAATAACCACATTTAAATGGAGAAACATAACACCTACTGCACCGCATATCGTACTTAAACATTAATTTCATGAAAATGCTATTTCTAAGCAAATCATGTTTTCAATTTCTAATGGTTTCATGGCGCTTTTTCATTTGAATTACGCCAGGAATGAAGACTGACGTATTTTTGCACAGTTCATAATAATTCATCCTCCGCACTATACTTACTGTAATTGCCTAGCGTTTAGCAAATGCATGTGCTGCTTATTTTATTGTTGTGGATATTGGTGCTTTGTAACAGCTGTGGTTTAGTAGCTCCATAACAAAATTACATGAAAACACATATTATACAAATGTTATATGAATTTTTTGAATGTTAGTTTAAATAAAATAGAGCCAGTGTTTCGGTAGCGACAGAAGGCGCCCAGTATCACTGCAGAAAACTCAAAAAGTAAACTTAAAACTAAACTTTAACAATTAGCATTTTGTGTAATATAACAGAACAGACCTACCATAAAATACAAAATACTTGTGCACTATTAGAAAATAAACAGTATGAATTTGTTAGTTACACATGCTTGGAGAAAAGGTAATTTCAAGAGTGTTATTAGAATTAACTCCACAAAAATGCTGATAAATTTTATTATTTTATTTTACCAAAGATTATGTATAACCAAACAACAAACACAGTCAGAGATGGGTTGCAGGTTGCAGTGGAGAAAAACTAAGGCCGAAAGAGTAAATGACAGAATTTTATAACAAATTATGAGCATTAATGCCCGCTTGACTTTGCTCCATCCAAGCTAACCCAGGATGATACAGAGTAAACATGCTTTTCGAGTAGTTTCAAGCGTTTAGTGCTTCATCTTTCACCTGGCATTTTCATTGCAAGTTTGAACGACATTAGCTGCTTAATTGTATTCACTCTATTTTGTGTTACGCTAGCGTTGGCTCATATAATTTCTTTTCAAAATTCCGAAGCATGATAGTTTCAAATGCAGAAGCTGACATGCTTTTGCAGTTGAAGTGCTTTTGCGGCAGTTGGCTTTTGCTAATTCAAAACCAGCAAGCCGCGCTTTGAAACTATCTCGCACCGTGTAAGTGAACCAGTGCGATAGCGACTCTTCCGTCGACTTGATTTTGCGAAAATCACTGGCGCGCAGTCGCAACGTGTAAGTGACTTTTGCGAGTTGCAATCGTATGCGAGCATCGCGTTAAAATCTCTCCCGTTTGAGTTACTGCTGCGATTTGATTTTTTGGGGGCGTGTCTGGCAATATCGCGCAGACAAAATCTCACGTGAATCTTGCGCCGTGTAAGTGCCCTACGCGATTTGAGTAAGAAAAAAGGCAAAATGTCGATTCCCGCAGCTAAAAGTCGCCCGTGTAAAAGCGGCTTTAAAGTTCATTTTGGTTTTATCATCATTTTGCAAGCCAATAAGCTGATCTTGAAGTTCAACTTTTAGGTCTGCTGGAAATCATCCAGCGTGGGACGTTGAGGCTAAGGAGATCTGCAAAGCGAATGTGCATATCTTCGACTAGATTATGTAAATGCGAACAGTACCTCAGCCGTTCATCTTCTGTAGTATTGTACTCACACAGATTTGGAAATTGAGATAAAACGTTTCGCCCCGTATTTTCGTTGTAGAGAAAAAGCTTTGATATAAATGCTTTTGTCACACTTTTGCGCCTAATAAGCGTGATCATTTCACCTTGAAGTTTTTCGTTCACTAAATTTATGATAGTGAAAATGTCTGTCAAACAAGCGATATCATTTTTTAACGGTTTCACAGCTTCCGCCAATTGATAATCGATGACGGAGAGTAATTCAATCACTGAAACTTAACGAGAGTAAAAGCACCTTTTGAAACCCAAAGTACATCCATGTGTAAGAAACGGCGTTCAAAATCTTCATTATTATCATGACAAAGTTTTCGAAAAAGCCTGTCATTTAAGAGAACGAGCTTTTATCTTCATGATGCATTTTTTTACAACAGTCAATGAGTGATGCAGTTCAGCACTGAGATTACGGGCAACCAAGTGCTGCTGATAGATAACGCAGTAAATAGCAAGTGGTCCGGGTATTGCCTTTTTCTGCAGTGCGACGAACCCTCTTTCATAATTGCCGCAGCACCGTCAGTTGCACGTTGCAATATATTTTGCACTGGTATCTCTTTTTCCTCATAAAATGTTTCCACTGCATCAAAGACAGTTGTTGCTCGAGAATCAGTAGGAAGAAAGAACTTCTTTCATCAATGCGTAGCTGAACTGTATCATTGCTAAGTGGCACAGCACGTAAAACTGAGGAACCACTCTGTTGCAAACTTGTTTTTTATTATTTCTTTAGCGGCTGGCAATAAGGTCTTCGCCAATCGTGTGTGGCTTTGCAGTTTTCGCGATCAGGTTAGATGTATTATAAAAAGCAATTAGGCCATTTTCTTGCTGCTTGTCAGTCTGTCTGAAAAGAGATCAAATTGAAGGTTGTTTATGCTTTTTTAAAATCATTTAATACAAAAATATTTATCAGAGCTTCTTGAAGTCACTGCCGATTTTATTTGCATGCATTCTGTTGAGATGCTCCTGGAGTCCACTGGGCTTCATTGTATCATTACAAAAGACAGAACCACACACAAGACACCTAGGACGGGGTGCGTCATGAGGCGCTGTTGTAAAACCAAATTTTAAATAAGTGCTGTTATATTGACGCTCTTTGACTTTCTTGATCTTCTCGATTTTTTGCAGCTTTCTTGTTGGCGAGGACATCAGGAATATTAAATTTACTTAAATTGTATAAGCTTAATAATTCACATTTAAATAGGCATTGTACATTGCGCTTATAAAATTGATAAATTTAAAATCATTAAATACAAACATATTAATAATTAAATTATATGTTTGATATAAGATCGGTAAGCTTAGCAGTTCGATGGACAAACCAGAGCATGCTTAAGTGTAATTTTATGCTGCAGACCACAAGGTTGTTATCATTGTATTTTATTATAACCCCAACATCCTGTTTCCCCTAAATCGGCTCATCAGGGGGTAAAAACACTGCAACGTACAACAAATGATCTAAAAATATTTCAATTTGCAAACTATACCGACTATGATTCAAAATAAATGTGACTGAAATAATAGCCGCGAAAGGAAGATATTGGTGAATTGTAGAGCTCAAATAGCAATTGTAGTGGCAAAAAAGTAATTCTAAGCAATTTCAGGGTCAGCAATTACGTTATAAAAAAAGAGAAAAAAAAATGGCAGAAAATACGAAGGAAAAAGGCTAATTAAATTACTACCGGTACTTACGGGTAGTTCAAAACTAAGGTTTCAGGAGAAAGACGGGATAGAGGTGAAAAAAGTTGCAGCGAAAAAAAAGAATAAGCTTATGCGAGATTTAAACTAAACTACAGAACTTCCTGTTTTGACTAAAAACTAATCTGTGCTCTGGTATATGACTATACTACCTAACCTCTGTACTTGCGTTTCAATAATAAAGTGGGTAAAAACAGGAAAAATAAAATCCTGGGCGCTGACACTGAAATTAACAACTGCCAAGGATTGAAGCTCAAAATCTTTTATTATAGTAACCTAAATGACAAACTCAACACTCATTAAAGCGTAGTCAAGCAATAAATTGCAGATTCATACGGTATACGAATCCCAGGACAGCAATTTATACCGTATGTGATACGGTATATGGGCAAAAAGGGTTAATGTTTAAAGAAAGCGCTATTGCTCCCCTCTGGCTTTTCGCCCCCTGGTGTATCTCTTTCGCATCCAAGGGGGCGATATCGCTCGCTTTGAGAAACCCTGTTCTAACCTAACAAACATTTAGTAGAAAGGATGGACCATTAGCGAAAAGCTGTCTATTGAGTTGGGGAATGTGGATTGTGTTTTTTTATTTATAAGTAAAACTTTTCCTGTTTTTGCAGCATATTTTGAATCAAAATGCGTCAGACAGACAAAGACATTTATTTTGCTACAAAAGTGCAACTTCGAATAATTAATTTACGTAATCAACAAATGAATAAAAAATAAACACTTAGCGACCAGGTGTCTGGAAGGGACTTTTCAGTCTTCGAGTCAACAAACTCCCGTTGGCATATGCTTCTTCTTCTTCTTCTTTCTTCATTGCCCGCTTTTCCGTGAGGGTTGCGGGGGCAGTAGCTCAAGATTGAGGCACCACACCTCACGGTCTTCCATCACCTCCATCATTTCGCTTGGGCGAAGTCCCAAGCGATTCCATCCAAGATCCTCAATGGAATTGGTCCATCTAGTTCTAGGTCGTCCAACTGGTCTTCTCCCATTTGCTTTGGCATGTAAAGCTTGTTTGGGGAGTCTTTCCTGAGGCATTCTGCTTACATGGCCGAACCATCTAAGCTGAGATCTTTCCATTCGGAGAAGTAACGGCTCGAAGTGAAAAGATTTTCGAATTTCAGAGCTACGCACCTTGTTAAACAGTGTAACTTCTTCGATTCTTCGTAAAAACCTCATTTCGGACGCTTGCACTTGTGATCGCATTCTTTCGGTCATTACCCAAGATTCATGACCATAAGTGAGAATGGGGACAAAAACTGCTTTGAAAATTGAGAGCTTTGCCTTTTTCGACAATTCTCGTTTCATGACAACCGAGTAATGCAAAGCTCGCATTACTGCACTAGCCTTGCCTATTCGGGTATCGAGTTCTTCGTCTTGCCTTCCGTCACTCGTAAATGCAACCCCAAGATGCTTGAACTTCTCTACCTGCTACAGTGTCGCTCCATTCACTTGTAATACGCACTGATCAGGGTTTCTTGAAAGATGAAGTACCTCAGTTTTGGCCGTGCTTATTTTCATTTCGGCGGTGTTGCATGCATCTGCAAAGCTATTTAATGCGCGCTGGAGGCCAGATTCTATGGAAGAAAGCAGAACCAAATCATCTGCGAATAGCAGACGACTAATTTTGCAATTCCCAATCGTGGCACACTCATTAGCTTGGCTGCATTTGTCGATCCAATTCATGTAAACAATGAAAAGGAGAGGTGACAAAACGCACCCTTGCCGGAGTCCAACGCCCACATGGAACGGCTTTGATTGCTTGCCATTTATCCGAACACAAACCTCCGGTCTGCAGTAGAATGACTTAATAGCGCGTAACAACTGACCATCAACGCCATACTCCTGCAAAACCTTCCAAAGTTTATCCCGAGGAACTTGGTCATATGCTTTTTCAAGATCGATAAAGCATCCAAAGAGATCTTTGCCATACTCCCAAGATTTCTCGAAGATTTGCTTCAGAGTGAAGATTTGGTTCGTGGTGCTGCAACCCGGAGGAAAACCGCACTGACCATCTTCCAGTTTTGATTCCACTATTTCTCGGCATTTCCTTTCAAGGCATTTGGCATATAGTTTCTCTGGCAAACTAAGGAGTGATATCCCTCTGTAGTTTGTACATTGCTTGCGATATCCTTTCGTGAATATCGGAATAATCACACCTGTTTGCCAATCTCTGGGAGTTTTGCCAAGCTTCCACGCAACTTGACACACTTGCGTTATCCAGAGAATTCCTTCTCCAGTCAGCGCTTTCAACATCTCGGGTCTGATTTCATCTTCACCTGCAGTTTTTCCAGATTTTATCCCTTTAATTGCCGTCGCCACTTCTGCTGCAGTGAAAACTTCATCCTTCCCTAGATGTATCACTTCGTGTGTGTCACGAGTCGATGCCTTTACAGGATTCAAAAGATCTTCAAAGTATTCTCTCCATCGTGAAAGGATTTCATTCTCATCCGTTAGAATGTTACCGTCAGAATCCTTGATGGAGTACGTGATACTCAATCTTTTGCCACGTAAACGGCGGATGGTCTGCCAAAATACTTTGTTTGCCGAAAAATAGTTCGAATCCAACCGACGACCAAACTCTTCCCATGACTTCTCCTTGGATTTCTTTACTGCCGAAGTTGCCGCTTTTCGCGCCTCAGTGTACCGGGATTGCAAATCAGATGACGATCTGTCCTGTAGCCAGGCCTTGAACGCATCTTTCTTTGCTCAAATAGCTTCTTTAACCTCTTGGTTCCACCAAGGTGTTCTTTTCTCACTATCGCCCGCCACTCTAAGCCGTTTTTGCCCACAACTTTCTGCAGCTGATGAAATGATTGCTGATCTGAACAGCAGCCATTCCCTCTCGATGTCCTCGGATACATCAGGAAGTTGTCTGAACTTAGGTGATATACTGGATGCAAACTGTTTTCTTACTTCTTTGTCCTCCAAAGCCTCTCATTTGATCCGGTAGGTCACAGACGACCTGTTGGATCTCTTGTTTGGCCAAGGTTTCGAAAGTCGTAAGGAACATACTACCAGATGGTGATCAGTTGACAATTCAGCACCTCGCTTCACTCGAACGTCCAGCACATCAGAAAACAAATCTGACAAAACTATGCAAAAATCTATCATCAAAGATTTTTGATCCATACTAGGTCGATACCTTGATTACTTGTGAACCTCTCTGTGCTGGAAAAAGGTATTCATGATGCGGAGTCCGTTGCTACAACAGAGCTGCAATAAATACCTTCCGTTCTCATTCAGTCCAGTGACTCCATGTTTTCCGATCACACCCTTCCACGTATCTGTGTCTGTTCCAACCTGTGCGTTAAAATCACCCATAAGGACTGTAGATTCAGTAGCTGATACTTGTAGAAGAGCATCATTTACTTCATCCACAAAAGTCTGATATTCACTCGTGGCATTGGGGGCATATACCTGCAATAGGCACAATGACCGATCCAATACCTTAAGCTTCAACATACAGACCCGTGATCCCAAAGGAATCCAATCTGACACACAGTCTGACAAACGGGGGCTTGTGAGAATTCCCACACCCGCTTGTGCAGACATACTAGGATCAGCACCAGAATAGAAAAGTTTCCATCCGCCATCCAGATCCAAAGTTCCAGAGCCACGTCGTTTGGTTGAAGAAACTCCGATAATATCGAGATGATACCGCTTTGCTTCCTCAACCAATTCTAGCTCTTTTCCGGTGAGGGTGAGGATATTCCAATTGCCCAACAGCAGTTGGTGATGGTTGACCCGTGAGTGTGCGACATTATCTCGAGTACGAATACTCTGCGCTGCCTCCATTCGCCTCTCCAAACGTGTAGCAGGCACATTGGTGGAGCTGCCACTAGGGCTGGCTGGTGGAGATTGTTGCTTATTTTTCGAACGAGCCCCTCTACCTAAGACTCGAACGCCATAGGGGTTTCGCTGAATGACGACCTGGGAGTCCCTGGGCGCTCCCCTGCCGGACGAGGTTCCACTTGTGAAGGTGGCCCCATTAACGTCGTTCACGTAATTTTCATTATTTGTGCTCATCATGATTTGTTTTGCAGTTTAATCTAACTGCGGAGAGGTTTTATATCAGAGTTGTTCTTCTCCTAGGTTATATGCTTACCACAGCTGATGGGCATAACCAACCCAGGTTTTAAGTTTTCCAACTATTTTGATTTGAACTGTACTTCGTCTGGCTTCTACCATTAGACCTATCTGGCATGGGTAACCCTATCAGGAGAATTGAATCTCCAGCCAGTACAGCTCTGCAGGTCATTGAGGCACATAGACTTTTCCACCTCGTTACGATGATAGTTCATGGAAAAGCTATGCATTGTAGGTCTAATATGCCAAGCTATGTTATACTATGCCTACTGTGCCATAATAAGCCATTTATATGTCATACTATGCCTACTAAGCTACGGTGCCCACTTTGGCCTACTTTGCCTGTTGTGCCATGATAAGCCTACTGTATGCCATACTATGCCTACCAGGGTGCCATATTATGCCTACAATGTCATACTAAAGCTGCAGCACCTACTGAGGCACACTATGCTTACTAATACAATGCCTATTTTCCATAACAAGCCTCCTGTATGTCATAATCTGCCTACTAAGGTGTAATGCTATCCCTACTATAATATACTACGCTGCAGTGGCTACTGTGACATGCTATGCTTACTAGGGT
The DNA here is from genome assembly GCA_963965965.1 of Trididemnum nubilum. Taxonomy (NCBI): domain Eukaryota; kingdom Metazoa; phylum Chordata; class Ascidiacea; order Aplousobranchia; family Didemnidae; genus Trididemnum; species Trididemnum nubilum. The sequence continues at coordinate 24,685,298 of OZ014474.1, forward strand.
GCCATAACAAGTCTACTTCATGTTACACTATGCCTACAATGCCATACTAAGCCTACTATGACATTGTACTCGACTAACCTATGGTGCCAAAAGCCCACTACAGTATATTGTTGTTGTAGCGCATATTTATCCTCCAGTCACCAGACAGCATCAGACGCTAACTTATTGGACGATCCGCACATTTTTTTATTGCAGTGACTACTTCGTGATTGGAGAAATCCGCACCTGCTTAAGAAGTTTCTGATGATCCAACGTTCCTGTAGATTTCTTCAAATTCTTGCCCACCGAATTTGCTGCTTGTTCAAAGCCACCAACCAGAGATAATTATCGTAAAACGTCTTATCCAAGGACGCAACGGCGTGACCAGGGTGCGGGTTGAACCCAGATCATTCAATCAAGGTCGTCGTAAACAATTCGCCTTTACCCATTTGGTCAAGCTACCAACTATACTACACTCCAATGCTATAGGCCTGTTATGTCTACAATGTCATACTACGCCTACTATAGCATACTAAGCTGTAGCGCCTACTGGGGGATACTATGCCTACTGTGCCATAATAAGCCAACTATATGTCATGTTCTGATGTTGTACTATGCCAACTAAGCTACAGTGCCCACTGTGGCACACTATGCCTACTGTGCCATAATCAGCATACTATGTCTATTGTGCCATAATTAGCCTACAATATAGCATAACTATACCCATTGTACCATAATAAGCTTATGATATCTACAATGTCATACTAGCCTGTAGCCCCTACTATGGTTTTTAATAATATGCGTACTGTTCCATAACAAGCCTCCTATATGCCATACTCTGCCTAATAAGGTGTCCTTCTATCCCAACTAAGTATACTAACCTCCAGTGCCTACTGTGCCATATAAAGCCAATTATGCCAAAGTGCCTACTGTGACATACTATGCCTACTAGAGTGCCATAATAAGCCTACTTCATGTCATACTATGCCTAAAATGCCATACTAAGCCTCCTATGACATACTACGCCTACTGTAGTATACTATGCCTAATGTGCCATAAGGCTACTACTGTATATGCCACACTATACTCGCATGCTATACTATGTCTACAATGCCATACTACGTTTGCTATGATATACTAACCTCCAGTGCCTACTGTGCCATATAAAGCCAATTATGCCACAGTGCCTACTGTGACATACTATGCCTACTAGAGTGCCATAATAAGCCTACTTCATGTCATACTATGCCTAAAATGCCATGCTAAGCCTCCTATGACATACTACGCCTACTGTGGTATACTATGCCTAATGTGCCATAAGGCTACTGCTGCACATGCCATACTATACTCGCATGCTATACTATGTCTACAATGCCATACTACGTCTACTATGACATACTAAGCTTCAGTGCCTACTGTGCCATAATAAACCAACCATATGCCATATTATGCCTACAAAGCTACAGTGCGCACTGAGATATACTATGCTTACTGTGCCATAATCAGCATACTACCTAGCCTAAAATATAGCATAACTATACCCATAGGTGGGCACAAGTCCGTTAATCGTTAATCCGTTAATAACGAAGTCAACTTTTTCATTAACTCGTTAATCCGTAAAAAAGTTTTTTCATGTTAACGGACTAAATTAACTTTCGTTAAGTGCTGTTAACGGACTAAATTAACTTGCGTTAAGTTCTGTTAACTTCCGTTAAGGTTTTTATCGTTAATTTCTTGCACCATTCATTCTTCGTACCGGTACAAACCAGTTTGCACTGGTAACACTTGTTGCGTAATAGCACGGGTTTTATAGAAAAAGCCAAGAAAGGAGCTCTTTTTGTGGCAAATCATAAGCTGCAGCCTCATAGGTCGATTAATTATCACTGCTCACAATTCCAAAGATTTTCCGATCGCAGCTTCGTTAGTGCATTTAAACTTATTTTTATGTTGAAATTAGATTACACTGTAAAATGTAACTTCCAAAACACAAAAAGACCACCATAGCAATAAATATTTTCTCACAATCAGCTCAACAGCGTCAATGCTTATTCTAGAAGTGAGTGAATAAAACGAAATGTAAATTACACGCAAAATGTTAACGAATTAACGGACAATATTAACTTCCGTTAATTAAAGCTGAAAATAACGGATTAACGTTAACGGAAGTGTGAAGTTTGTTAACGGACTAATGGTTAATGAAGCTAACGTTTTGCATTAACTTGCCCACCTATGACTATACCTATTGTACCATAATAAGCCTACGATATCTACAATGTCATACTAGCCTGTAGCGCCTACTATGGTTTTTAATAATATGCGTACTGTTCCATAACAAGCCTCCTATATGCCATACTCTGCCTAATAAGGTGTCCTGCTATACCAACTTTGATATACTAACCTCCAGTGCCATATAAAGCCAACTATGCCACAGAGCCTACTGTGACATACTATGCCTACTAGGGTGCCATAATAAGCCTACTTCATGTCATACTATGCCTAAAATGCCATACTAAGCCTCCTATGACATACTACGCCTACTGTGGTATACTATGCCTAATGTGCCATAAGGCTACTACGGTACATTCCATACTATACCGCATACTATACTATGTCTACAATGCCATACTACGTCTACTATGACATACTAAGGTGCAGTGCCTACTGTACCATAACAAGCCAACCATTTGCCATACTATGCCTTCAAAGCTACAGTGCTCACTGTGGCATACTATGCTTACCGTGCCATAATCAGCATACTATGTCTATTGTGCCAAAATTAGCCTACAATATGGCATAATATACCTATTGTGCCATAATAAGCCTACTATATACTATTCTATGCCTACAATATCGTACTAGCCTGTAGCGCATACGTGGCATATTATCCTTACTAATACTATGCCCACTGTTCCATATCAAGCCTCCTATATGCCATACTGTGCCAAACTAGGGTGTCATTCTATCCCTACTATGACATACTAACCTCCAGTGCCTACTGATCCATATTAATCCAACTATGCCATATGCCTAGTGTTACACTATACTATGCCTACTGTGCCATAACAAGCCTACTTTATGGGTGTCACGCTATGCGTACAGGCGTGTCATGCTAAACCTAATAGAGTGTCATGCTATGCCTACAAGAATGTCGTGCTAAACCTATTAGGGTATCACGCTATGCTTACAATGCTGTGCTAAGCTGCGGCACCCACTGTGGCATGCTATATGCCATACTAAGTCTACACTGCCAAACTATGCCTATCGTGCCATACTAAGCCTACTACATGCTATACCACAAACAAAAGCACAATTATTTACCTATACAGGATAAAACAAATCCACTCCGGAAACCAGCTTTGCAATTCATAGACTAGAGTCGCGGGGAAGTCGCATTTTGCACTTTTAAGCAGAAACTAGAGTGCCATTGTCTAAATATCGGATTGGAGTGCTATCCTAACGTTAACATTGATCCATCAATATTCTTCGCCAACCACTAATATTTTCAATCAATTTTTCCACCCAATGCCAACATGCAATAATCAACCTTCCTATACCAATGCTTAAATTCATCAATTAATTTTCCTAGTCTACTTCTAACATTTTTATAATCAATTTTCCTAGTCAAGTGTTAACAATTGTCAATCAATTTTCCTAGCCTAATGCTAGCATTCATCAATTAATTCTTCCAGTTAAGAGCTAACAGTTGTCAATCAAATTTCCTAGCCTAATGCTAATATTTATACATCAATTTACTTAGTCTCATGCCAATGCTTACAATTAATTTTTCTTGTCTAATGCTGACATTTATCAGTTAATTTTCCTACTCCACAGCTAACTTTATCAAACAATTTTCCTAGTCTAATAATGGTAACATTAATCAGTTTTCTACTCTAATGTAATATTATCAATCAATTTTCCAAGCTTAATGCTTACATTTATCAATGAATTTCCTAATCTAATACTGACATTCATCAATCAATTATCAATGCGAACCTTTATCCATCAATTTTCCTAGCCTAGCATAATGCTACGGTAACATTTATCAATCAATTTTCCAAGTCTAATACTAACCATTTTAATGCTAACCTTTAGCATCAATTTTCCTAAACTAGCGCAATGCTACAGTAGCATTTATCCATCCATTTTCTTAGCCTAATACCAATATTTATCAATCAATTTTCCTGGCCTAGCTTAATGCCAATACTTAGCACTCAATTTTTCTAGTCTAATAATGGTAATATTAATCAGTTTTCCTACTCTAATGTAATATTATCAATCAATTTTCCAAGCTTAATGCTTACATTTATCAATGAATTTTCTAATGTAATACTAACATTCATCAATCCATTATCCTAGTTTAATGCTAACCTTTATCTGTCAATTTTCCTAGCCTAGCATAATGCAACGGTAACATTTATCAATCAATTTTCCTAGTCTACTGCTAACATTCATCAAATGATTTTCCAAGTCTAATGCCAACATCTCATAATTAACCTTCTTATACCAATGCTTACATTCATCAATCAATTTTCCTAGTCTAATGCTAACCTTTATCAATCGATTTTCCTAGCCTAATATCCATTCAGTTTGCTAGCCTAATATCCATCAATTTTTCTAGCCTAATGCTACCATTTATCAATCATTTTCCTACTTTAATACAAACAATTATCAATCAATTTTCCTAGTCTAATACTAACATTTATCAATCAAATTTTTCTAGCCTAAAGCTAACATTTATCAATCAAGTTTCCTAGTTTAATGCTAACTTTTAGCATCAATTTTCCTAACCTAGCGTAATGCTGCAGTAACATTTATCCATCCATTTTCTTAGCCTAATACCAATATTTATCAATCAATTTTCCTGGCCTAGCTTAATGCCAATACTTAGCACTCAATTTTTCTAGTCTAATAATGGTAATATTAATCAGTTTTCCTACTCTAGTGTAATATTATCAATCAATTTTCCAAGCTTAATGCTTACATTTATCAATAAATTTCCTAATGTAATACTAACATTCATCAATCAATAATCAATGCTAACCTTTATTAATCGATTTTTCTAGCCTAATATCCATTCAGTTTGCTAGCCTAATATCCATCAATTTTTCTAGCCGAATGCTGACATTTATCAATCATTTTCCTAGTCTAATACTAACCATTTTAATGCTAACCTTTAGCATCAATTTTCCTAACCTAGCGCAATGCTAGGTTGGCATATGCAATTAGCTAAATTAAGAGTTGTGGTTTGCGAAGTCACTGTTTTACATCCAATTAGATGACAAGTTATGCAAAGTTTTGCAAGCATTACTTATTCGATGTTGTTTTTCACGTATTGACGGCAGCTCGTTTTGAATTTTACAAAAGAAAGAGTTCTAATGTTTTATTGTAAAGAATTCCAGATTTTAATCCCTTTGTATTTTATTGAATTTTGGCCAGATTTGTTTTTGAAAAGGGATAAAGTTTGTCATCATTAACACTTCTCAAGCGATGTCTACTAACGTTAGTCACAAATTTGTAGTAATCATCAAATATCGCAGGCTGTAGACGATGCACAGTGTAATACATGAATTTGGCAGCTTCGAAGAAATCAATTTGATTAATATTGAGAAAATCATACTTTTCATACAATGGTTTAATTCTTTGTTTAAATTGCCAACCGTTAATAACTCGAAGACATTTGTTTTGCAGTACTTGAAGTCTGTTTAGATGTAGAGCCCCATACAATTATTCCATAGCATAAATGAGCGAAAACTAAAGAGTAGTAAACCGAGATCAATATCTGTTAAAAGGCAAAATGTTGAAGCCGAAGTGGAATTCCCAATGCTGTTGGTATTTTGGCCTCAATTTTGTTAATTTGATTTGTGAATGACAAAGTTGAATTAATTTCAATGCCAAGATACTTGGCTGTTGAGGTGATATTAATCGGGATATTGTTGATAGCCAAGCTACTAGTCTTAGAATTAATTTTACGGTGAGAAACTAGCAAAGCATCTTCTTCTTCTTCTTCTTTCTTCATTGCCCGCTTTTCCGTGAGGGTTGCGGGGGCAGTAGCTCAAGATTGAGCCGCCACACCTCACGGTCTTCCATCACCTCCATCATTTTGCTTGGGCGAAGTCCCAAGCGATTCCATCCAAGATCCTCAATGTAATCGGTCCATCTAGTTCTAGGTCGTCCGACTGGTCTTCTCCCACTTGCTTTGGCATGTAAAGCTCGTTTGGGGAGTCTTTCCTGAGGCATTCTGCTTACATGGCCAAACCATCTAAGCTGTGATCTTTCAATTCGGAGAAGTAACGGCTCGATGTTGAGAGATTTTCGAATTTCAGAGCTACGCACCTTGTTAAACAGTAAAGATTCAGAGCCAAACGATTTGAAGTCATCCACTCTCATACGTGTAGTAATTCACTGTTACAGAATCGTTCCAATCCATCTAGACTAGTAGCACTAATCAAAAGACAAGTATCATCTGCGAATAATTGGGGGGCGTTTTTAGATCATAAGCCAGATCATTTATAAAAATCAAAAAAGTATTGGCCCTAGGATCGATCCTTGGGGGACTCCGTTAGCAACTAACTTAGTAGAAGAAATGAATTCAGAAATATCAACAAATCGGGTGCGATATGAAAGGTAGCTATGATGTAGGTGATTAGCCACCCCACGAATACCGTAATGATTCAACTTGTTGAGTAAAATGTTATGATTTACGGTATCGAAAGCTTTTCTAATGTCTAATAGAATTAGGAAAGTATGCTTTTGGAGTTGAGATTATCATAGCTTTGGGAAACTATGTCATTTATGAATTGCATCGTTGAGTGATTTTTTCTAAAGCCAAATTGTCGATTGTAAAACATGTTGTGTTTTTGGCAAAACTTCAGTATTCTGTTTTGGGCTAGCTTTTCTAAAATTTTGGAGAAACAGGTAAGTAATGATATTAGGCGGTAGCTTGTAACTTCTTTTTTGGATTCTGCCTTATGGATTGGAACAACTCGAGCAATTTTAAAGCAATTGGGAAAATTCAAAATTTGAATGCAAAGGAAAATATAAAACACAAATATGGGGATAAGACAGAAGCTAGTTCACCCCAGTTAATTTTTTTGTTTTTAGATTAACTACGAGTATTATGTTACAAATGTCATGTGGAGTTGGTGGTTCAAGATAAATGGAGGGCAATACGCGACTGGTTAAATAGGTTTTATGATGAAATTCGCTAACGGGATTTGTCAAAATTTGTCAAATCTTGTCAGCAACACTATAAAAAAATTCGTTAAATGCTTCTGATATAGTACGAGGATCATCAATTTCTTGATTGTAAATATTGAGCGAAGTAAACGAGTGGTTTTCTTTAAGTTTCGAAGTATATACGAGCTCTCTAATAATTTTTCAGGTTTTTAATTGATCATATTCGCAATTTTCAAATTGTTTAATATAAAGCATTCTTTTTGCGGCTTTTTTAACCCTCGTCAGGCAATTACTATATTTTTTGTGAATAAAAATATCGAGGAATGAGCCATTTGGGTAAGCTTTTTTGTACAATTTTTGTTTCTTTTTAATTGAAATTCAAACTTCCTTTGAAATCCAATGTTTAAGAGCTAATATGGATTTCCTTCTGGATGATTTGGTGACAGGCGCAAGTTTGTCAATCTCAGTTTTAATTATTGCAATAAATGTTTTAAAACTTTTATCATAGTTTGCCCGAGTAATACAATCACTATTAAAAAAAAGGTAGACAAGGATGACTCAACATTGTTGGCAAGGATTTCATTATCGTAATTCCTAAAACCTCTGCGATAATAGCTTTTGGATTTTTTTTTTTAAAGTTGGAAAAAATTGCATATACCGTATAGGAAAATGATCACTGATGTCGTATCGAACTACTCCTGGAGTAATATTTGAGTTTAACGAATTTGTGAGTATATGGTTGATTAGCGTTTTGCTGAACTTTTGGTCACACAAATTGGTACACTAATAATATGAAAGAAGGAACTAGAAGTTAACATGTTATTGTAGGCGATGACACTAGAATCGGAAGACAAAAGATTAATGCTGAAATCACCTAGAACTGTGCAATTCAACTGACGTAGGTTGATTAGCTGCAATATTTCCTCGAGACGTTCAAGAAAAAGAATTTTGTTTGCATCTAGGTGTTTATTAACAACTCCAACTATAAATTTTTTGTTGCCATTTTTAGTGAGAGAAATAAATTTTCACGACCGACCATTTGGAACTGCTAATCAGATTCTAATTTGGCATCTATGTTTTTGCTCACATAAATGGCCACACCCCCTGCATTAGTTGGAGAATTAGCATGAAAAAAATTGTAGTCAGGAGTGGAAACAGTACAGCTAAAACCATCTTTCAGTTTAGATTCTGTAACACAGATAACATCAGGAGGAGTTGAGATTTGATGCAGATATTACTTTAGACTATCTAAGTGTTTCGGAAGAGAGCAAATACTTCAGTGAAACAAAAAAAGATTATCGTTATGAGAAATCAAATTAGATACGTTGTCAATGTCATGATATTGACAGGGTTTAACGTTTTCTAATTGAAACCGTTGCACTTTCTCAGCTATATCTGAAAGATTATCAATTTGGAAAGATTGAGTAATCATTTCGACTCATGATGATGTACACGCAACTAAAATCACAATTAAATCAAATTGTCAACATTTGGTTCATTTTGAATTGCAATTACTGGTGCATTATCATCTTTCTTTACTAAAATTTTGCCGTTTGCAGTCTAAAAACACTTGTAGTAGTTGGTAGGGGTGCAAATCGTTGTTGAGCATTGGGGGGAATAATTTGCAATTTTACCCCAATTTTGCCCTATTTACAACATTGGGGAGGATGAACCTCGACCACCATTTTTTTCAGACGAGCAAATTAAGTGAAGAGCAAAAAAAAAGGTCTTCACCAAAAATGGAACACTTTTTTTCCCCAAATTCAGGTAAAGACCAAGAAAAGGTCTTCACCAAAAATGGAACCAGGTGCGTAGCCAGAAATTCGCAATGGGGTTAGGGGGCTAATTTTTGAGTTTGGGAGCGGAGCCCCAGCGCTTGAAAATTTTGAATTTTTTTTGCAAAAATAGCTTAATTTTAAAGCTATTTAAAAAAAAAATAATGTTTTTAAAACGTAGCATAGAAATTGGCAGGGTAACATGATTCAACTGGTTGCATTAATGGGCTATGTGGGAGGTGGCTAATGATACCATTGTAGTTTTCTTTGTTTACATGCTGGTAAATCACAAAATTCTGTTATTCAATAAAACTCACTCGGAGTAATGTATTTCGTTTATATTTTATAAAGAAAAATAATTGGGGGGGCTAACGGAAAGATATTTGAGAGAAGAGATGGGTAATTAACTAATGCTGAATAGCCCCTCCCCCTTCCCCCCTATTTTTGAGTTTATAATATATTTGTTGATAAAACTTATGTTTGGCATTTTTACATTTGCGATCAAATTTGATTGCTTATTTTTGGGCATTTTTCGAAGTTTCTATTGCTTTGTGACTTTTATTTTTAACAAATTAGCCCCCCCTGAATATATGTTTAAAAAGATGCTTTAAATCACTTTTTAGTCCATTCCAGCACAAACAACAGTCTCAGAAAAGGTAAAAACGTGGTATTTTCCTTATTCTGCATTTTGGTTGACAGGCCAATGGGGGAAGGGCTATAGCTCCCCCGCCCCCTCCCCTGGCTACGCTACTGAATGGAACAATTTTTTCCCCGAATTCAGGAGGAGACCTGCGCTCAGATGCACACCAGAGTCAAATTATTGGAGGGGATGCAAATGTAGACCATACTCAAATTATTGGGGGGGATACAGTCAAATTATTGGGGGGATATATCCCCCCATCTACCCCGGGTTTCGGCACCCCTGGTTGCTGGCTTTGGCAGCTCGTTTGGTCGACCAAAACAGTTTCTTTCGATATGGAGTTAAATTTTCATTTACGAACAGTTTAGTCATTTCTGGTACTGGAAAGTCTTTAATATTTTTTGCCTCTTTTCTCCTCAAAAATATTGCGTTTCTGATGCGCTTGTTAGTGAATTGCACAATTATAGTTAGTGGCTGTGATGATTCATTACTTTGCTTGTGTCGCTTTGGTGGCAATCGATGCGCAATTGATATGTGGTGGTGGTGGTACTACCCAACCCCTTCCGAGGGATGGGGGCACGGAGGAACTCCGCGGAGGCCCAACAGTCGGGCCACACCCCAAGGTCTGGACCATAGGTCAAGAATAGAGAGAGAGGAGCCAAAGATAGATTTACGAAGAGATTCAGAGACAGGACAGTTGAGGAGGAGATGATTGAGGTCCTGTAGAGGGTGTCCACAGGCACTACAAGCAGAATTCTTCCGACTGATCCTGTGAAGATATGAAGATAAAAGAAGACTGTGACCATGGCAACGATGACGGGAAAGCTCACAGCGAATAGGACGAGAAAGAAGCAGTTCCTCCAAACAGACTTTGGGGACTTGGTAGTTTAGATAGGAGTGGGAGATATGACGTCTTCAATTGTGGTACTGGAGATAGCGAATTTTGGCAATGACTGGATGGAGAGGGCATGGGATCGCGCAAGTGGGCGGGGAGGCACCAGCTTTGGCAAGTAAATCCACATTTTCATTACCGGGGAGACCAGCGTGACCGGGGACCGATTGGAAGTTTAAGGTGGTGGTGTTGGAGAGGGAGGAGGCAAGGGACCAAACATTCCAGAGGGACTCAGGCAGGAGATAAGAGGAGGCTGATGAAAGGATTGCGAGGGCCGATTGGGAGTCAGTTAGGAAAAGGACTGACTGCAATTTGCAGGTCATCAAATGGCTAGTACATCAATCGAGACCATACTTGAGGGCAAAGGTTTCAGCTGTGAAGCTGGAGGCAATTGGAACACCAGAAAAGAACAGGGAATTGGATGTGTGGCATTTGGAGCATGTGACATACACTCCAGCACCACGGGACCAAAAAGGGAGGGGACAGAAACATCAGTCCATACTTGGATATCAGAAGGGAGGAGGGAGGATAGTCTGTTTGAAGCAGACTGTAGTCGGGCTGTACTGTTGCCTGTGCAGTCGGGAATGAAGAGGGAAACAGTGAAGTGGGTTGCAGTCCATGGGGTAAAAGGGGGGCACATGATCAGAGTCTCACGTGGGAATGGGAGTGATTGTGTGGCCGAATAACAGAATGATCTCCAGGAGAGTTTCTTCTTTAATCGACAGGGCACGTTTCTAGTTGCCAGGGCATTGAGGCTGGAGAAACCTGGGGGGGGGGACGCAGAGCACGTTCGAAGGAGGAAAGGACCTGATGTTCTACAGTTAGCTTTAGAGGAGGGAGTTGGGCTTCATGAAAGAGTAGGGAAGAGGGGGTGGAAGAGAGGCACCCAGTAATGAACCTGCATGCAGCTCTGTGTAGGACTTCCAAGTGATTGGTTGTGGTGTCGCAGAGGAATGGGAACCATCCAGAAGAGGCATACGTGAACACCGGTTGCACAAAAGCTTTGTAAAGTAGGGAGAGAGATTCTTTCGTGGGACCCCAGGAGGCAGTGGCTATGAAGTGAAGGGCCTTTGTGGCGTGGATAGAATTTGGAACACAAGGATTGGATGTGAGCCCCAAACGATAGAGTCTGATCAAAGGTTACACCAAGGAATTTAGGGGTGGGATTGATCGAGAGAGGGATGCCCATTGCCCAAGAGATTCAGCAGGGGCTGGAAAGTGGCTCGATGGGGATCTACAGAGAAAAAGGAGGACTCGCACTTCTTTGGATTGAGAGGAAGTCTCCATAAGTTGGACCACGTTTCTAGGACATTGAGGGAGGATTGGACAACAGAAAATGCTTTGAGCGGGTCTGGGGAGGTGGAACAGATGGCCAGATCATCAGCATACAGGGAGGCATTAGCACCCCGAAGAAAATCCTTGGTGATGTCATCAACAAACAGGATGAAGAGGACTGGACCAAGTACCGAGCCCTGGGGGACCGCTCGTCTGATGCAGAAGGAAAGGCTGCGGGAACTACCAATCTGGACTTTAGCTCTACAGTCACAAAGGAAGGAGTGTACCCAAAGAACGGAGCAAGGGGGGAATTTGATCAAGAGGAGTTAATGAAACAGAGCAGAGTGCCAGATCGAGTCGAAAGCCTTGGAGAAGTCAACAGATGCCAAAATGGTTCGGTCTGGAGGCTTTTTCTGTTGAAAGCCGTCCCATATTGATTGAGACAGAGTAAGAATTTGGTCAAGAGACGACCTACCAGGGCGAAAGCCGGCCTGGCAAGTGGAGAAGAGATGATTCGATTCGAGATGAAAAGTCAGGCGAGAAAGAATCAAGGGCTCAAAAATCTTGGGAGATGCAAGAGGTGAGGGAAATGGGGCAGAAGGAGGACGAAGATGCAAGAGTTGAGAGAAACGGAGAGGAAGAAGGTTTTCCAGGTTTGTGAATGGGGATGATGATGATAGGTTTCCAACAAGAGGGGAAAGTATAAGAGGACCAGGACCTGTTGAAAAGAGAAAGAAGGATGAGTTGTGCTGGCTCAGGCAAATGCTTTAGTAAAGGATAGGCAATCTGGTAAGGGCCAGACGCAGTGGAAGAGGAGAGTTTGCAAATGGCAGTGGAGAGTTCAGCCAAGGAGAAGGGGGAGCAGAAAGAATTATGGAGGGAAGAAGCATCCTCACCGCTAGCTTTCCGAAGTTCATTCATGAACTGTCATTCGGCTCTGCGCGAGGTACGAGGTGTCGCTTGAGATAGATGTGAGCGAAGATAAGAGGTGTAGTGATTGCCAGTGTAAAAAAGGGAAATGCAACAGGAAAAAGAAGGGTCTTGGGAGGTGTTCTTTTTGCCCGAGATGGCATTGAGGAGCCTGAAGACAGCACGAAGATCAGAACGGGGGGACAGATTAGAACAGGTGGCTTGCCAGGTTGCGAATTTGGCTCTAGAAATGACTGAGGACGCCCTACGAGAAGCATCTACGTATCTGAGAGGGTGAGCCTCAGACCAGTGTGCCTCGGAGCGGGCCCTTCGTTACCCGCACTGCAGATTCCGCTTCCTGGGACCACCAGGCTTTGGGGGAACGACAAAAGCGGCCAAAGGGGATAGAGGCCTTTGCAGCTTCGACTAAGAAGAGGGAAAAGGAGTGGGCAGCCTGGTGGATGTTGACTGCATCACATCAAAAGAGGGGAGATTCTCAACAATATATGATTGGTAAACATCCCAACGTGCATTTTTGTAGTTAGATTTGAGGGGACGAGTGCTGGGATGACGAACTGGAGAGAGGGGGAGGACAATCTTTATGGGGAGATGGTCAGAGCCAAGTCCAGGGAGAGTGCGCCACTCACAGTGGGGAGCGAGAGAAGCAGTAGCTAACAAAATATGGGGGGATGAACAACTCCCAGTGGAATAATGGAGGAGCGTGAGAGAGGCGGGGTCGTTCAGGATTTTCAGACTGGAGGAAGTGATCCAGCAAAACAGGTCATTACCGGACGGATCAGGGGTGATGAGACTGTCCCAGGATGGGTGGTGAGCATTGAAGTCTCCAAGGATAAAGGTGTTGCGGGAGTTTGGAAGGATATCAGGAGAGAAGGTCCTGGTACGAGAATCAGAAGGAATGCTTTTGATAGGTTAAGAAATTGTAAGGGAGAGTGGTTGGAAAAAAGAACTTTAACAGTAGTCTGAGTAGGGGTCCTGAAAGGAAAAAGAGAGGAGACAGAAACAGGAGAGAAGGCCAGGTCAGAGTGGATAAGAGTGAGGACACCACTACCGGTGTTATGACCTCCGGAGGAAACAGGGCCCTATCTGGCAAATGTCCGATCCGTACGAAGAGTAGAATATCCAGGGATTTGAAACTTCTAGGTTGCCGAAAGATGGTTTCTTGGAGGAGAATAAGATCATACTGATTGTTGGAAAGAAAGGCGATTAGTTCAGCACGACGTGAGGGGAAAAGACCGTCTTCCTTCCATTGTAGAATTCTAAGGTTTTGAGGGGGCGTGGAGTTTGTTGAGGGTGTGGCGGCGAGTTGTTGATTGGTTGTGTGCTTGTGGATGGTGGTGGTGTGGAAGGTAGAGTGAAAGCAGAAAGAGGGTAAGTGTTAAGGAGAGGAGGTTGTGAAGGGAGAGGTGGAGATAAATCCATTACATCTGAACATGTTGGTGGGGGGGAGGGGGCAGAACTGGAGAGACGGGGCGGGGGGACGCTTCCTGTGGGTGGTAGAGGCAAGGTTCCCATTGGGACAAGCTCGGCAATTCCAACCCATGGTGGAGCCAGCCGCGCAGATTTTGCAAAAGTTAGCCCGGGTCAGGGAGGAGCAGGAGAAGTGTACCCACTTGGAACAGGTGGAGCACTTTAGTGAGACCTTACCTACCTCATGAGAGCACAAGGAGCAGGGGTAACGTGGGGGGCCCTGAGGGGGATGCGGTTGATAAAAGCCAGGTGGTAGTGGGGGAAACCCTGCAGGAATGGGGTGGAGGGGATGCAGGCGACGTAACGAGGGAATTGGTCTGAGTAGGGGGACCAGTTTTATTTGGGGGGCAGCACGCCGGGCAACGCCAGCCCACTGCAGTGCCAGTTGCACAGACTGTGAGAAAGTCAGCACGGGTGAAGGAGAGCAGCGGAAGTGCACCCACTTGAGGCAAGTAGTACAGTCAATGGAGTCTATGCCCACATCAAGGTGACAGATGGAGCAGGGGTACCTGCGGCGAGGATTGTTACGGATGGGGCCCGGGTTTAGATGGACATTGCCACTAATTAGGAGCAAAGCCACGATTAGGAGACAATGAAAGGGAGTCCGTTCAATTAGAAGAGGAGCCGCCCAGTTGTGACCGATCAATGGGCAGTCCAGCAAAAAAACAGTTCAAGACAATAAAGGCGACCTTTTGGTCGAGCCCCTCGATAGATCTGTCCTGCCATTTCGACCCATCCCTATTGGGGAGGGGATTGCACCACCACGATGAGGCGGCAGGACGCTGGTGCAGATGCGCAATTGATATCTTGCTGAAGTTGGCGTCGACGTTTAGTTTTTTAGCAAGATCTACAACAATGTTGGTTACATTTTTTCCTTCTGCTCTAGGATACCCTCAAACTCCAGGTTAAATCTGCGCCCATATTGTTCCAAGTCGTCAATCTTGTGGAACTCGTCTTGTTTGTTTGTCTCAATTTTATCAAGCTTAAGGTTGAATTGATTAGCAGATTTTTCACTTTGCTTGCTTGATTTGAGCAATTTTCTATACTTTTTCTTCAGGTCATCGTATTCTACTGATAAGAACTCGTGACTTTTCTTTAGATCAGTAATGTTGTGTTTAACGTTATCTAGCTCAATTGAATAGTCATTTGCAAAGGAATGAAAAGCATTCTTAACCATCTTTTTGATTTCAGGTCTGATGTTTCATTCAAAATTTTGCTAACAATTTGTTGAGAATGCGTACTAATTTCAGCTTCAAAACTTTTCTTTGCAGGCATACTCATCAATTTTGACTACCGTACTACTGCACGCTTTTTTCTGAAATTTTGCATTGTCTCTGCAAAAACAAACAAACCTCTCGCGACCTGCGCAACTGCAGAAGCGTGAAGCTTTAAAACCATTCAAATCTGTATTATTTATTTTGCAGTTTTGGCATATTTGAATGTGATGATGAATTGATGGTTTTGTGGTGCACATGTTTCTGAATCCTAGTGCTAAGATGTCGCGCAGTCGTACCGATGTATGAAATAATTGCATCACGGGAACTTGCATCACGGGAACACGAAAATTTGTACGCGACATTGGACAACAAAGAAAACGAAGCAGAATGGCTATGTTGAAAATATGAACCAGTTGTAAAACGTGTATAATAAACATTAATATCAAACTTAAATTTCATTTTAATTGCGTTGAGGTAAACTCTATTGCTTTTTTAAAAGTAACTCATTTGCTAGTTAGTTTTCAAAATGTGAACACGCAAAATTTTGATCTAAAGAGGACCAGAAAAACGCTAAAAAACATTTAGCATTAAATAAAAAATGATATCTGCTTCAAAAACTTTGTCTGTTGCTACAATATGGCTTTTAGAGGAGTACTTAAACGAGGAACAAAAGCAACATCAATGGGGCTACCTGAAGTAAGGCCAATTGCGTAAGGTAACATTGACATTGACTTTATCTTTTTTGACCCAGCCGTTCAAGAGATATTCTACTTTAAACACGACGTCGGGGCCTCTCATGTTGTAATTCTTATTGGCAACTCTGACTTTGATATATTCGCGTCGTTAGTGACTTATTAGCGTCGTTAGTGACGCCATCCCAGTTCTAACCGAAAGCAACGCCACTATTGAGCTACTGCATTGAGTCGTTTCGCTGTGCACAAATCAGTTTGATCTTGTCAGCAGAATAGATCTGAGCTAAAAAAAAAGTAGACTGTACGATAGCCAAGGTAACAAACGTCCAAGAACAAGCGAAAGTAAGGCTAATAGAGTAATTAAAGTACCTCGTAGTAGGCCATTGTTTGGAACTTAGTTGGAAAAGTTTATTTTAGGGTCACAAAATACTGTAAGCAAATACAATAGGCCTACTCAGGTGCTGGTATAGTCTTATAATCAGGTATGAGTTTTACTTTGCAGCCTAGTAATAAAAGCCGTATTGCGATAGGCTAGGCTATGATTTAGAACATGTACCTGACAGCTTGATTTTTACAAAGATCGCTAGGCTACCAAACAGCCTATTGTTTTTACCAGCTCTGATATGTTGTGTGACAAGATCAAACTGATTAGTGCGCAGCGAAACGACCCAATGCGATAGCCTAATAGCGGCGTTGCTTTAGTTTACAACTGGAATGGCGTCGCTAACGACGCTTAGGCTATCAAACTCGGAGTTGCCAATAAAAATTATTAAAATTTATAACATTAGAGGCCCCTACGTGGTGTTTGAAGTAGAATATCACTGGAGAGGCTGGATCAAAAAATATGAAGTCAACGCCAATCTAGTCTAATACAATTCGCTTAACTTTAAACACCCCCACTGATTTTGTTTTTTAACAAATTTTGTTGGTTTAGAATCGTTAGAAATTCTTGATTTGCTTTTTTAAACATATGTCTCAAATTATTCAGAAAATCGTTATTTAGGTAATAGAACCAATGATTCCCTTTGGGCAAAATACATTTTAAATAAACATGTTAAATACGACTAGTTTCGTCTTCTAAAAAAATCAATGATGCTAATATATTCACAAACTTTTACACCTTTTTTTATTCCACAATTTTGTCATACGATAAAGCTCTCTTAGTGGTCTTACCCGGGCATTGGTGACAGTCCCTTCCGTAGTAACCATTGCAGCATTTACGTGTGACGATGTATCGCTTGCATATTGGCTTGCAGCCACTAACCCTATGGCTGGTTGAGTATATCTGCAATAATACTTTTAATGCTGTAGATAAACTCGGCAGTCAAATTGTGCAATAACCAAATAGGTTAACAGTGGTGGTGCTACTCAAGCTCTTTAGAGGAATGGAGCGCGGAGAAACACTGCGAAGACCCGATAGTAAGTTAAAACTAAAAAAGCTTGACGTCCATCATGGTGAATTCCTGGGAAATCACAACGACTTCCACTAGCAGTTAGGTGGCAATTTTCAATCACCAAACCTGCAGGTTGCAGCTAAAATCAGCTTAAGTCAATCATGCACAGAGCTGGGCAACGCTGTTTCGAACTTCTAACTCTCATCAGCAGCCCTCAGCACAGCTACACAAAGGGTATTCCTCTACCACCTCTCAGCCAAACTGAGCAACCCTGATGGCTTGCACACTTCAGCGGCCGAGGTTTTACATCAAACAATCAATTTTTCACTTCTGGGATTTCACAAAAGGATTAGACAGTGAAAAATCAATGGGCTCTTACATTAAAAACAGCTACGAGCTATCCTTAATACAAAGAGCCCTTCTGCTCATGACCACCGAAACCAAAACTTAAAAGCTTGACGTCCATCGTGGTCGATTCTTGGAAAGTCATCGTGGTCAACTCCTGGGAATCCTGGAAAGTTCACTGGTGGTATTCGCAAATTGGTATTTGCCCAGTTTGGCCCAGAGGAAGCTGGGGAATGCTTTCGGTATTACGATGGGTCACGTCAAGCTTTTTTAGTTTTGATTTTCGTGGTTAAGCAGAGAGGGAGCCCATATACCAAGGATGAATAGATCGTAGCTGTGATGAATATAAAAGCCAATCGGTTTTTCACTTGTCCTTTTGCAAAGTACCATAGGTGAAAAAGCGATTATTTCCTGTAAAACTGCCACTGTAGTGACAAGCCATTACGGTTTGCCCAGTTTGACTGGGCGGAAGCTGGGAAATGATTTTGGTTTAGATATGCTGAGGAATGCTGATGAGAGCTAAAAACTCGAAACAGCGTTGTCCATCTCTGTGCAAGGCAGTTAAAATTCAAAGTTTAAGACCAGAAATCAAAGCTTGAGAGGGAAAAGCCAAAAATAGCGTTTCGTAAATGCTCGATTGCGGGACATTCAAGAAGCATATGGCTAAGATCCTTTGCAGGGATCGGTAAGTCGGTAGCAGGGCGAAATATTCACTAAAACATATAAAAGTAGTGAGTTTTCAAATTGGTTTCTCCTTATTTCCTACCCAGTGAGAAACGGCTGCAGCCGAGCACGAGGCCTGCTTCATTCCGATCATCTTCGTGACGCCTGGACATGCCATCACCCGACTGATGCAGAGCGAACATGTTCCTTCGAACTGAGTCGAGTTGATGATGTCACAACGACCTCCCACAGAAGGCGGTTCGAGTACCTAAGAAAGTTTTTGTAACTAAAAAAATGAACCCAACGTAGCCTTTATTCTTTCTTTTTTCATTTTTTGAAACCATACCGTAAGATATGCAAAACATATAAGTCATTCCGTTAGGCACTTTTTTTTATTTGTTTAATTATTTCTGCAAAAATATGCTGGTTGCTTTAGCTCTTTTCACTTCAACAATCAACATCACAGCGGTAGTTTATTTGCTGAAACTTTTCAGAAAGTTACAGCATCCGAACAAAACAACCCTAGGATATTCAAATCAGCTTGACTCATGAATTCATTTCCAACTTCCTTTTCAGTAATATTTTTATTTCACTCCGTGGAGGGGTTATGTCCACATCCTCTCTTTTTTTAAATCAGATTACATATTTTTCCTTAACTTTGGAACATAGTTTGGTTCACTTATACAGTGACCAAAATTGTACTTCTGTGCATTTTTGTTTTTAGTGATTTTTCACTTGTAGCAGGTCTTTTTTTTTCAGATTTCTACTAGTTTTCACCGTGGTTATTGCGCGTTCCCAAGCAAAAAAACATTTTTTATTTGATATTACCAACTTTTGTACTAAAATCAACCAATATCAAGAGCTGATCAGTTGATTTCTAGTACGTTTTGATCTTTTCATCTATAGGTCATCACGATAATTTTCGTTTGTCTCATCACTTATATCTTTATTGGGAGCATGGGCCACGGATTTGAAAAACCAGTATGCTACAGAGACGTGTTTTGACTTTGCACAGAGCTGGACAGCGCTGTTTCGAGCTTTTAGCTCTCATCGGCAGCCCTCAGCTTCTATAACAAAGTTATTCCCCAGCTGGACAAGACTCCAGGCCGAACTGGACAAACCTTAAGGACTAGCACAGCGGCAGAGGCTTTCTAGGGAATAAACGATTTTTCACTTGTGGTACTTAAAATAAACAAGTGAAAAAATCGCTGAACCCTTGCAGTAAGGATAGCCATAGGCTATTCTTACCACAAGGGTCCCCCTTTGTGTGACCACGGAAATCATAACCGACAAGTTTTACGTCCTTCGTGATCGACTCCTGGGAAATCATAACGACTTCCACTGGCAGTTAGGTGGCCAAATCAACCACCAACCCTGCAGCTACAAAGCAGCTCGAGTCATAAGATGCACAGAACTGGACAGCGCTGTAACAAAGTTAGAGAAGCTGAGGGCTGCCGATGAGAGCTAAAAGCTCGAAACAGCGCTGTCCAGCTCTGTGCATCTTATGACTCGAGCTGCTTTGTAGCTGCAGGGTTGGTGGTTGATCTGGCCACTTAACTGCCAGTGGAAGTCGTTATGATTTCCCAGGAGTCGACCACGAAGGACGTAAAACTTATCGGTTATGATTTTTGTGGTCACACAAGGGGGACCCTTGTGGTAGGAATAGCCTATGGCTATCCTTACTGCAAGGGTTCAGCGATTTTTTCACTTGTTTATTTTAAGTACCACAAGTGAAAAATCGTTTATTCCCTAGAAAGCCTCTGCCGCTGTGCAAGCCCTTAAGGTTTGTCCAGTTCGGCCAAGAGTCTTGTCCAGCTGGGGAATAACTTTGTTAGAGAAGCTGAGGGCTGCCGATGAGAGCTAAAAGCTCGAAACAGCTCTGTGCATCTTATGACTCGAGCTGCTTTGTAGCTGCAGGGTTGGTGGTTGATCTGGCCACTTAACTGCCAGTGGAAGTCGTTATGATTTCCCAGGAGTCGATCACGAAGGACGTCAAACTTGTCGGTCGCGTTTTAACTTTCATGCAAATTATAATTCTTTCACATGCCAAATACAAAACACCAAAGAATTAGTTTTGGATTGAAAAACAGGCGATATATTTTCTGCGCTTTTCGCCTCCAGATTTAGGGCTGAGCTTTTCTTTTGTTGGTGTTTAGTTTAAAGAATCTCCTAATTGCGAATCAAAGGTTTCCGAAACTCCTAGGGTTGGATACACCAACGTGGATTAACTTTGATCTGTGGATTATCAATTTTCTGTCTTCTATACGGATGAACTTATTACATCAAAATAAACTGAATTCGCAAGTTTAGAAACGCTATTCTTGAATCACTTTATAATTATAGCAATTTGCTCGATCATTTGTTTAAACCTTTCTCTAAAAGTTCAAGATCTAGTTTTTCGCTTTCTTGGGTTACACTCAAATTTTACAAATTTATTCTGATCTCTCACATTTCACGTGCTTGTTTTTAAGCAGTCGCTGATAAATGATGATAATTTACCTGCTTGACACAGATAATCTACCTGGTAAAATTACTGCACCCTTTTGACTTGGTCTGGACTCTTCGGTTTGTGTATTAGTGCGGGTCAATTTTTATGAATTTTTTGAAATTTAAATGACGATGTTAAAAAGTTGCAGCCTAACTAGAAATTTCCCCAAACCACTTTTTCTCAGAAAATTTTTTTGTACGAGTATAGCTTGGTAAATCGTTTGATGAAAATTCACACTTTTCAAAATTTTAACGACTTTTTAGGTTACTGTGTAGATCACATACTTTTTCAAAACATGTTCAGCTACAAAGATGAAGCTGTTTCAGAATAATTTGATTATGATTATATACTAACGCAAAATACTTGAAAATATACGTAATTTTTCGAATAATTATTATGTGCAAGTTGGATACAAAATTACAAACGTTTTTTGCATTTTTTTCGCGATGTTTTTACTGTTTTTCGATAACCTTTTTCTTTTAATTACGTTTTTTCCATGAATTTTGATAGTATTCAAGAAATTTTTATATCAAAATAGCTTTTAATAGCGTCGGAGCTATCATTTCCACTCTTTGACATATAGGTAGCCTTGAAAAAGGCTGTTTTAGATTGAACGTTTTCGTCCAGCTCTCTTCATGAATCTACGCTGGAATGAACAAAAACTAAAATGCAGTGATATATATAGAGGTTGAGTACATTCAAATGACAATGGGTTGCTATTATGACGTAAAATGCTGCAAAAATCACCTAAAATTGTATTAAGTTAATGCAAAAGTATAGAAAATATAGAAAATTTCTTGTCGTTCTTTGATTGGTCAAAATTGGTCATTCTGGCAATTTCATTGGTGGAAAAATATTTTTCGGTTTCGTCGGAAAAGTGAGAACAAAAAAAATTAATTTGAAATTTGGAGTAAATAAACGAATTCCTTTTGACGGCAGAGAATAGGCTGTAAGGAATTGATGTAGGGTGCTTCCAGAACTGATAAATGGAATGAAGATCTTGCTGTGCCAAAATGGAAAATTGGGCATTTTGAAAAATTTTGCCTGCAATTCATAAAGATGTTCTACCCTCCCTTCAACTAAGTATGGTCGTATATCAATACGTTTGTCGCTGTGACTGTGGTGGTGGTGGTACTACCCGACCCCTTCCGAGGGATGGGGGCGTGGAGGAACTCCGCGGAGACCCAACAGTCGGGCCACACCCCAAGGTCTGGACCATAGATCGAGAATAGAGAGAGAGGAGCCAAAGATAGATTTGCGAAGGGGTTCAGAAGCAGGACAGTCGGGGAGGAGATGATTGAGGTCCTGTAGAGGGTGTCCACAGGCACTACAAGCAGAATTCTCCTTCCGACGAATCCTGTGAAGACATGAAGATAAAAGAAGACTGTGACCATGGCAGCGAAGACGAGAGAGCTCACTGCGTATGGAGCGAGAAAGAAGAAGTTCCTCCGAAGAGACTTCGAGGACTTGGAAGTTCAGATGGGAGTGGGAGATGTGACGTCTCCAATTGCAGTATTGGGAATAACGGACTTTGGCAATAACTGGGGGGAGAGGGCTTGAGATCGCATCAGTGGGCAGAGAGGCACCAGCTTTGGCAAGTAAATCCGCATTTTCATTTCCGGGGAGACCTGCGTGTCCGGGGACCCATTTGAAGCTCAAACTGGTATTGTTGGAAAGGGAGGAGGCAAGGGACCAAACATTCCATAAGGACTCAGGCAGGAGATAAGAGGGGGCTGAAGAAAGGATACAGAGGGCTGATTGAGAGTCGGTTAGGAAAAAAACTGACTGGAATTTGCAGGTCATCAAATGGCTTGTACACCAAGCAAGACCTTGCTTGAGGGCAAAGGTTTTAGCTGTGAAGCTGGAGGCAATTGGACCGGAGGAAAAGATAAGGAATGGGATGTGTTGCATTTGGAGCATGTTGCATACACTCCAGCGCCACCAGGACCGAAAAGGGAGGGGACAGATCCGTCAGTCCATACTTGGATATCAGAGGGGGGGAGGGAGGATAGTCTGCTTGAAGCAATTTGGAGTCGGGCTGTACTGCTGCTTGTGCAGTCGGGAATGAAGGGGGAAACAGTGAAGTGGGTTGTGGACCATGGTGGAAAAGGGGGGCACGTGATCAGAGACTCGCGTGGAGATGGGAGTGGTTGTGTGGCTGAAGAACAGAATGATCTACAGGAGGGTTTCTTCTTTAGTCGACAGGGAACGTTTTTAATTGCCAAGCCATAAAGGCTGGAGAAGTCGGGGGGAAGGCGCAGAGCACGTTCAAAGGAGCAGAGGGTCTGATGCTCTAGAGTCAGCTTTAGACGAGGGAGTTGGGCCTCGAGAAGGAGCAGTGAGGAGGGGGTGGAAAAGAGGCAACCAGTAATGACCCTGCATGCAGCTCTGTGTAGAACTTCCAGGTGATTGGTTGCAGTGTTGCAGAGGAATGGGAACCATCCATGAGAGGCATATGTGAGCACCGGACGGACAAAGGCTTTGTAGAGTAGGGAGAGAGATTCTTTTTGTGGAACCCCAAGAGGCAGTGGCAATTGAGCGAAGGGCTTTGTGGCGTGGATAGAATTTGGAACACAGGGATTGGACATGAGCCCCAAAGGATAGAGTCCGATCAAAGGTTACACCAAGGAATTTAGGGGTGGGATTGAACAAAAAAGAGAAGCCCAAGAGGTTCAGTCGGGGTTGGAAAGTGGCTTGATGGGGATCTATAGAGAAAAAGGAGGACTCGCACTTCTTTGGATTGAGTGGAAGTCTCCATAAGTTGACCATGTTTCTAGGACGACGAGGGAGGATTGGACAACAGAGGAGGCTTTGAGCGGGTCTGGGGAGGTGGAACAGATGGCCAGATCGTCAGCATACAGGGAGGCATGGACATCCCGAGGTAAATCCTGAGTGATGTCATCAACAAACAAAATGAAGAGGACTGGACCAAGAACCGAGCCCTGTGGGACCCCACGTCTGATGCGGAAGGAGCGGCTGTGGGAACCACCAACCTGGACTTTAGCTCTACGATCAGAAAGGAAGGAGCTCACCCAGAGAACGAAGCAAGGGGGAAGTTTGAGCGAGAGGAGTTTGTGAAACAGAGCAGAGTGCCAGACCGAGTCAAAAGCCTTGGAGAAGTCAACAGATGCCAAAATGGTTCGGTCTGGAGGTTTTTTCTTTTGGAAGCCGTCCCAGATTGATTGAGACAGAGTTAGAATTTGGTCAAGGGATGACCTACCAGGACGAAAGCCGGCCTGGCAAGTCGAGAGGAGATGATTAGATTCAAGGTGAAAAGTTAGGCGAGAAAGAATCAAGCGCTCAAAAAACTTGGAGATGCAGGAGGTGAGGGAAATGGGGCAAAAAAAGGACGGAGAGGAAGTGGGTTTTCCAGATTTGTGAATGGGAATGATAGTGGTAGGTTTCCAACAAGAGGGGAAGGTGTGAGAGTGCCAGAACCTGTTAAAAAGAGAAAGAAGGAGGAGCTGTGCAGGTTCAGGCATGTGCTTTAGTAAAGGATAGGCAATCTGGTCAGGGCCAGACGCAGTGGAAAGGAGAGATTGCTGATGGCAGTGGAGAGTTCAGTCAAGGAGAAGGGGGAGCAGAAAGAATTGTGGAGGGAAGAAGCATCCTCACAGCTAGCTTTCCGGAGTTCATTCATGAACTGTCTTTCAGCTCTGCGCGAGGAATGGGGTGTCACTTGAGATAGATGTGAGCGAAGATAAGAGGTGTAGTGGTTGGCAGTACCAAGAGGGGAAGTGCAATCAGGAAAAGAAGGGTCTTGGGAGGTGTTCTTTTTGCCCGAGATGGCATTGAGGAGCCTGAAGACAGCACGAGGATCAGAACGGGGAGACAGGTTAGAACAGGTGGCTTGCCAGGTTGCAGATTTGGCTCTAGAAATGACTGAGGACGCCCTACGAGAAGCGTCTATGTATCTGAGGCGGTGCGACTCAGATCGGTGTGCTACGGAGCGGGCCCTCCGTTGTTCCCGCACTGCAGATTCCGCTTCCTGGGACCACCAGGCTTTGGGGGAACGACCAAGGCGGCCAAAGGGGATAGAGGCCTTTGCAGCTTCGACTAAGAATAGGGAAGAGGAGTGGGCAGCCTGGTGGATGTTGAGTGCATCAAAATCAAGAGAGGGAAGGTGCTCAGCAATATAAGATTGGTAAATATCCCAACGTGCATTTTTGTAGTTGAATTTGGAAGGACAAGTGTTTGGGTGACGAACTGGAGAGAGGGGGAGGACAATTTCAATGGGGAGATGGTCCGAGCCAAGGCCAGGGAGAGCGCGCCACTCACAGTGGGGAGCGAGAGACGCAGGAGCTAATGAGATATCAGGGGAAGAACGGCTCCCAGTGGAATGGTGAAGAAGCGTGGGAGAGGCGGGGTCGTTCAGAATTTCCTTACCGGAGGAAGTGATCCAGCGAAACAGATCATTTCCAGGCTGGTTAGGGGGAATGAGTCTGTCCCATGTTGGGTGGTGAGCATTGAAGTCTCCGAGGATAAAAGTGTCAGGGGAGTTAGGAAGGATGTCAGGATAGAAGGTCCTGGTGCGAGAGTCAGAAGGACTGTTTCTGATGGGAGGGGAGTAGAGGTTAAGAAATTGAAGAGAAGAGAGGTTCGAGAGAAGGACTTTAACACAGATGTAGTCTGAGTAGGGGTCCTGGGAAGACAGAGAGGAGACAGAAACAGGAGAGAAAGCCAGGTCAGAGTGGATGAGAGTGAGGACACCACCACCAGTGTTATGAGTACCGGAGGAAACAGGGCCTTGTCTACCAAATGCCCGGTCCATGCGTAGGGTATAATAACCAGGGATTTGGAACTTTTTGGTTGAGGAAAGATGTGTTTCCTGGAGAAAAATGAGGTCATAGTGGTTGCCAGAGAGAAAAGCGATCAGTTCGGCACGGCGGGAGGAGGAAAGACCGCTGGCATTCCATTGAAGAATTCGGAGATTTTGTGAGAGGCGTGGATTTCCTTGAGGGTGGGGTGGCAAGTTATGGACCGGCTGTGAACCTGTGGGCAGTGGTGATGAGGCAGGAAGGGAGAAGGCGGAAGGAGGGTAGGTGTTAAGGAGGGGAGGATGTGAGGGGAGAGGCAGAGATGAATCCATGAGATCTGAGCAAGCATGTAGAGGGGGTGTGGGTGGGGACGGAGCTGAAGAGAAGGGGCGGGGGGACGCTGGCCGGAGGGTGGGAGAGGCAAGGTCCCCATTAAGACAAGCAGGGCGATTCCAACCCATGGTGGAGCCGGCCGCGCAGATTTTGCGAAAGTCAGCCCAGGTCAGAGAGGAGCAGGAGAAGTGCACCCACTTGGAACAGGTGAAGCACTTTAAAGAATCCTTACCAACCTCGAGAGAGCAAATGGAGCAAGGGCAACGTGGGGGGCCCCGAGGTGGACGTGATTGGTAAAAGCCAGGCGGTAGTGGGGGGAACCCTGGGAGAGGGGGTGGACGGGGACGCACGTGGCATAACAAGGAGACTGGTCTGAGTGGGGAAGCCAGTTGTGTTTTGGGGATGGCACGCTGGGCATCGCCAGCCCACTGCAGTGCCAGTTGCACAGATCGTGTGAAAGTCAGCACGGGTGAGGGAGGAGCAAAGAAAATGCACCCACTGAAGGCAAGCAGAGCATTGAAGAGAATCTCTGCCCACATCTAGATGGCAGATGGAGCAGGGGTACCTGGGGTGAGGATGGTTGCTGATGGGGCCTGGGTTAGGGTGCACATTGCCACTAATAAGGAGCAATGCCAGGATAAGGAGATGCCGAAAGGGGGTCTGGTCAATAAGAAGAAGAGGAGCCGCCCAGTTGTGACCGGTCAATGGGCAGCCCAGCGAAAAAACAGTCCGAGACAATGGGGGCGACCTTTCGGTCGAGCCCCTCGGGAGATCTGTCCTGCCATTTCGACCCATCCCCATTGAGGAGGGGACTGCACCACCACGTTGAGGTGGCAGGACGTTGGTGCAGCGCTGTGACTGTCGGTACGTGGGTCGAACTTCCTAAAGATTGCAAGGCAGAATTAATCAACACATTCCGAGATGCATAAGAAGTGACAAAAGACCAACAAAAAATCTGCGTAATTGAGAATGCAAAATCACTAGCACCCCTAGTGTCTACTGTAATTCTACAATCGGATAGCATTTATTAGAGAATAAAGAATGTGCCAAACATTTCAACGATGCCCAATTTTCCATTTTGGCTACAGCAAGATCTTCATTCCATTTATCAGTTCTGGAAGCACCCTACATCAATTCCTTACAGCCTATTCTCTGCCGTCAAAAGGAATTCGTTTATTTACTCCAAATTTCAAATTAATTTTTTTTGTTCTCACTTTTCCGACGAAACCGAAAAATATTTTTCCACCATGAAATTGCCAGAATGACCAATTTTGACCAATCAAAGAACGACAAGAAATTTTCTATATTTTCTATACTTTTGCATTAACTTAATACAATTTTAGGTGATTTTTGCAGCATTTTACGTCATAATAGCAACCCATTGTCATTTGAATGTACTCAACCTCTATATATATCACTGCATTTTAGTTTTTGTTCATTCCAGCGTAGATTCATGAAGAGAGCTGGACGAAAACGTTCAATCTAAAACAGCCTTTTTCAAGGCTACCTATATGTCAAGGAGTGGAAATGATAGCTCCGACGCAATTGAAAGCTATTTTGAAATTCTGTACCACTAACAAGCTTTTCAAATTTTTATATCACGGAAAAGTGAGAAAGAAGGGGTGGCAGAAATCTAGCTCTCTCAATAGTATGCAACTTTACACCATTAGCACGGCTCCAGTCCCCAGGCATCCCATCATACCAGTACTAAACTACGAGCGTATAAAAAATGGCAAAAGTTTAATTTCTCATCTTCTTTAAAAAATTTTGACATGTTAAAATGATTTCTTCAAAATATGCGTAGGTCTAGACTGGAAACAAAACACTGCATAATTTGCACCTTAGGAACATTACACACACCTTCACAAGTTAACTATAAAGCATACGATATTCGTATACTTATAGAAGTCGTTAGACCTATTACGGTTGAAGATAATTTTAGAAAAGAAACTTTTCATCGTCCAAGTACATGGTTAACTCTACTGCAAATTCGCCCAGAAAATCATGGTATAGTTGTTTTTTTTTTTTGTTGGTTTGAGGGGCTGACATGCGACCATTTCAGATGTTGGCTCAATCTTTTGATATTGTTCTTATAAAGTGGCATCAATCCCTTTGTTAGTTTTAAGGTAAATCTGTTGGACGATGGTGAAGTATGTGATCTGAAGCATGTTGTTCGGCACCACACTAATTTGCGAGCTGTTAGTAGTTATTGGCAGCTGCCATTTTTGCATCAATTAAGGATTCAAGTCATCCTATGCTAGTATGGAAAAGAGTATATAGCTGAGACTGCAACATTCGTATCAGTACATTTTGCCACGATTGGTGTGACGCAAAAAATTTCAACGTGGCTGCTTTATAGTTACGGTTAGAGATAGAAATAGAGTTTTGCATCAAAACGTCTTAGGAGTTGGGTTTGGGTGTTCCAAGGACCAAGGTTTTCTAATCGCAATTACATCTTTTTTTCACCAAATTGACTTTGCCAAGAGACAGAAAAGGGACATTTTTTTTTGTCTTTGAGTCAAGCTTAGACCTGTCCACCTGTATACCACACAAGTGGGTGCTTCACACTGTTCTTTTTTGCTACTGAACGTCAAGCAGAGAAACTGTGAATACCAATTTTTACAGTATTTGATTTGACCCAACCGATATTGTACCGGATCTACCATTACACTTTCAGTAGCAAATCCTTTATCCCCTGGATCAAGTGACAGCCTGTCAAGTACAGTAAATCAGTTGAATAAAAATTTCTCGCGTCAAACCGGTCGCCTCATTAGGTCGCATACCAGCAGCACAGTTGGTATCAGGTCAACACCGGAAACAAGAGAAGTCTTGAAGTGTTCAAGCGTTGGTTTTGTTAGCCAGTAGAGCTTGCGTTTTGTAACTTCACGACTTGGGCATCCCTTCGCCTTTAGTCTCGCTGTAGTGTAAATCATACGGCCAGGCTTCGAGATCACCGGGCCTTCTTCTGTCGTATTGTCGCTCTATGTCAGTCTATGTCAGCTAGTCACGCTAGTGCTCTTTGTCGAGTTTTATAGAAACTATAGTCTCTCTATTCCATGGGGTGGTTTGTGCTTGAAGAAGGTCTGGATGGCTAGCTGTTTGAGTCTTTCAGCATTCGCACATTGAAACTACCCTTTGGCCAGTGAGCGAGTGAAGCTTTGCAGCAAAGCTCACCAGCAAAGATTCGAGTAAGACTTAGTGATATTCCCAAAATATTTGATTGTTTTATAACATCAAACAGATTTTGTCAAATTTCGGAATTCAAAACATATAATCTGAAAGGTCCAGAAAAGACGCTACACTTAGAAGTTGATGGGACAGAAAAAAGATCGAAAAAGAGAAGGAAAGAAGTGCTGGAATGTGACATGATTGCCAGAGGTTTGCAAACGTTGGAAGCACAAGATTGTGAAAGATGACGACAAAGCTGCAAAAACCGGCTGACCCCTGCGTGCGGGAAACATCTGCTGGGCTCCAGAAAGAGGAAGCACATTCCTGGAGCAAAATGATAATGATAATCCGAAACGGAAGAGTCTAAAAGATCTAAAATTGACAGCGGAATACATTTGATGTCTTCCATGTTTGTTAGAAATCAAAGTAAAGAATCAATAGATTGAAAGATCATGGCTTATTTATTTTCAGCTTTGTCTGCTTTGCCTATTAAACAACCCTGCTATCAAGCAGGCTGTTGTTACGTCATAGCATGAAATCTTGATTTGCGCTATTGCATTTTTAGTTTTATTTGCGTGCCTTCACGCGAAGAACGCAGTCTACTAGGCATTCATGCAGCTGTTGTAATTTAGCTCGGGAACTTGTTACAAATTGCTAAAATTTGAGCGTGTTTGAATTTGCATATAATCAAGCTTGTTTCTTCATTATGCGTAACGCATGAAGAAAGCAAGCTTTGCGATTCTTGTCTGTGATGGCAAGCGTTCTTCAAACCATTCTTCTTCTTCATGACCTAATGGTCAGACGTTTTAAAATGACGTTACGTGTGTTGGGTACATTTTGTTAACGTTCATTTTTTGGTTAAGCCAGCTGGGCTTTAGTTATTTTGATTTAGCTGACTGGTTTTCAAATTCATTTGAAACCGTGCTGTGCGTGGTATAGTCATTCATTTGTTTCATCTTTTGTTTCTGAATAAAGAAGAACTCGATCCATAGCAGCACGCGTCACGTGCGAACCCCACGCGAGCTTAGCTTTTTTTTGCACTTCGTTTCACGAAGTTTCAAAGAAATTCTTTCGGTTGGCTGGAAGAAGTTTCAAATAATTTCTTTCCATTGGCTGGAGGAAGTTTTTCAACATTAAATTGGAAGTTCTGTGTAGTTACTATCATTGGCTGGAACAAGTTAGATTTGGCTTCCTTTGGTTCCATATCTAAGAAGTCACTGGTTTTCCGACTTCACGAGCAATTCTGTCGACTGCAACGCTGAGTTCTTGTTCTGTCTCTTTCAAGTAACCAACGGCGAATTCTATCCGCATTTGGTCTGTCAAGTACAAGCAGCAATCAACTCAACATTTACAATTTGTTGTCGTTCAAGCAAGATTTCAGGAGAAAAGGACAATCTGGTTAGTTCAAAAATGTAGATGTAACCTACTACTTTTTTAGTGATTTTGAGATGATTTGCCATCGTTATTTTTTGTTAGCGTTTAAATTTAGATTTTTCGTTTTCGAGCGAAAACATTATTCTTCAAAGTGTTTGCAGGAAGTTCGAGCGAACATTAACCTGTCTACAGCATACGATTGTTATGTGCTTAAATTAATTAAGTTTTTGTACGTGTTAGAGTTAGATTTGTTTTACGATTGTTTGGCCCACTAACCATGCCAGAGTCAGAAACTTCTAAACCCTGTTTTGGTAAGGGAGGAAATAGATCAAGAAATTGAGAAATTACATTCTGTTCTGGACACAAATTATTTAGCCGTTGAAAAAGTCATGAGCT
This sequence comes from Trididemnum nubilum, assembly GCA_963965965.1. NCBI lineage: Eukaryota > Metazoa > Chordata > Ascidiacea > Aplousobranchia > Didemnidae > Trididemnum > Trididemnum nubilum. Next base: position 24,716,259 of record OZ014474.1, read on the forward strand.
AGCACAATCCAAATTTCGAACAACTGGAAAAGGTTATGCGCAAAGTTAAT